>JAPXFQ010002837.1:1215513-2431026 GCA_028564705.1 Apricaphanius iberus
GCCACAAGTTCTCTTTGGGATTGAGGTCTGGCCTTCGACTAGGCCACTCCAAAACCTCCACCGTATTGTTCTCTAGCAGATGGAAATCAATTATACTCCAGGATTTCCCATTACATTTTGTTGCATTAATTTCCCTTGCCACCTTTACAAACCTTCCAGGACCTGCTGCTAAAAAGCATTTCCACAGCATGACAGCCACAGCCATGATTCACAGTCTGGACAGTGTGTTTAAGTGCTACAGTTTTGTTTCATCAGACCCACTCTACCAAGGAATTTCCCCGTGTGCCTTTTAGAAAAACGCCTTGAGTTGTCTTCAACAGTGGCTTTCTCCACACTGCTCTGCCATAAAGCTCTGACTGATGAAGAACCCGAGCAAAAGTTGCCTTCAGAGTCTCTAAAGCTTGTTGCTCCTTAAGTGTATAGTCAGAGGCGTTACCTCTAACTAGTCTCCTTGCTCTGTGTGAGGACCAGAGGTGGGTATTAACCAGTTACATTTACTTGAGTAGCTTTTTTGAAAAAAAAAAAAAAAATACTTTTAATAGGTACTTTTACTGCACTGTACTTTCTAGTTTTGAGTAATATTTGTGTAAGGCTCCATATTGAGTATAATTTCCTTATACTCTACTGTGAGTAAATTCAATGAATGAAGGACAAACATGTTTTAATAAAACTTAGGGCTGTCAAAATTAACGTGTTAACGCATGGTCAGTTAATTCACAGGATTAACGCGTTTCATTTTTTTAACACAACTCACGCATGCACAGAATAGCGCCCTGTTCATCTTATAATTCAGCCCTCACCACATCCGTTCTCCTTCCTAACCAGCCAGACTGCATCTGCATGGTGAGGAAATGTTTTGCAGCAGGACATGTGTGTGTATTAATGACATGCGAGTATGTTAATATTGACGTATTGGCTTCAAGTTGATATGATTAAGTTGTCAGTGGGAAAAAAAGTAAATTTTGTGGATCTCGATAAAAGACAGATGAAAGGCTATTTTCTGTGAAACTTCACTCTTGTTGCCTCTTCAATAGCTGAAGGTTCATCTGTTTGGATGCCATTACCCAGGAAGTGAGCTGCAGCAGCCACAAACCTCTTCTTTCACCTGCCTCACCCACCTCATTAACAGAAATCCATGGCGGCTCTGTCAGTTGTGAGTGTCAGGGTGTTAACCTTGTCTGCAACATGTCACAGCTGCAAAGAACAATGAAACTGCTGTTTTACTTCACCTGAAAAACTATGATAATGAAGTTAAATAAAATCCCAGCTGTGTGCAACAAAGTTCTCACTTTGGAGTTAAAATTAACCTTTGAAAACGAATCTTTCTACATTTAGGGAGGAACAGGACAGCCTTCAGTTGTTCAACACAGCCAGTTGATCCCACCTCCAGACAAAGACTGCTTCGTATTTCTCCAGCTTCCTATAAAAGTCCTAACGGCCCCTCTTTGGGGCTTCTTCTTTGTAAATGTCATCCTCCTTCAGACGTCCCTCAGAAAATGTCACCTCTCCGCCCTTTTCATTAACTCACTAGCTCTCCTCTCGATTATACACCGTATTCCATTACAGGGATCACAAGCCGAGAGCGAGGTTCTCACTGCAAGCTGCATGTACTGAAGTGTGATTGAGACACTGAAGACGGTTCTGTTCTGGATGTTCATCAGCTCGCCTGCTACAGTTTGATGTTTGCTCAGCCGAGGTCGCGGGTTATCTGAGATTTCCACGCATTGCTGCCGAAGAAAGGTTCGGCCTCAGCCTCTCCAAAGAGACATTTTTCAAGGTTAGGGTGGCTGAACTTGAGACACTAAGAAAGCAGAGAGAAAAATAAGTACGTTGTGCCCTTTCTGCATCCTGTGTCAGAAAAGTTTTAAGCTGAAAATGTTATAATTACAATAAGATGAGTCATTGTTGCCCACATAATGTATTTACCTCAATATTCATTCTGCAGGATTTTAAAATCTGCTTGACTTAATGGTAAATGTGTCTCATTTATCCTTAACTGGTCTTATTTGTTTAAATGCATAGACCAGTATTGGGAGTTATAGAAGGCTGGTGTGGGTGGGCTAGCAGCACTAAGCCCTCCCATGTGTTTAGGAAAAATAAAAATGTTAAAATGAAATATTGGGATGTTTCCTGGGAAGGGTTTGGGGGAAGAGGAAAACTCCATATAGATTCTCTTTCTAGTTGCAAAAAAGAGGTGATTACCAGTAGGGCTGGATGATAATTCGATAGCAATATATATCTATCGATAGACGTGTGGTGCGATAGGAAAAAGAAAATTGGTCGATAAAAAAGTTCGATACCTGCTAGCTTCAGCTCTCAGTGACTGACTGGGCTGCAATGATTTGGACTCTGTCTACACTCTGATGACTAGCTGGTTAGCTTTAGCCAGCTGAACCAGACCTGAAGTGAATTAGAATAAGCTTTATTGACAAACTAAACCAAATGTTTCAGCCATTAATATTATAAATGGTCATAAAATGTTTAAAATATTAAAAAGCATCAATATACACCTTTCATTTAAAATACTAACATAATTAAAAATATATAATATAATGGTTGATAATATTACTTTTCTTTTTAATTACTGATGTTACTCAGGTCTCTTGATTTGTTTCTGTGTCTTACAAACTTAGTTATGATAAAAAAAAAGTGTTTGAAAAGTTAATGAAATTAATTCTTACTTAAAACTACTTCAATGAAGACTAACAAAATGACCAGGGAGGCCATTAAATATATTTTTTACATTTTGTGATGTTTATCGATAAAAATGAGTACTCCTTTATCGATATGCTCGTATTCAATATCGTCCAGCCCTAATTACCAGATTCTGGCTCAGCTCACACCAGTGTTGGAAGTAATGGCGTTACTAACTCTGTTATTTTTAAGGTAATGGAGTAATCTAATTAATTACTTCTCCCACCGTTGCAATGGTGTTACCCCTTACTGTGGATGTAAAGTGGTGTGTTACTACAATGTGGTTGAATGAAGTGCAGCAGTGTCAGGCTTTCTGACAGATGCTTCCACTGCAGGGAGAGAGAAGTCGATGGTGATTGCGCAGTGGGTGGATACCCTGTGCTCTTGCTGTCGCACTGTTGTAAAGACCGCGGTGAACTTAGTTTTAAGTTGGATATTTGATGGACAATAGTTTCCTTAAAGTGGAGTCCCGCTCCATAGTTTCACCCCTAATTTCCAATGCCTGCATTCCTTGCCGCTGCACACTCTGCAGCTTTTCGCTCCAGAACTGTGCTGGTAGAATGGATACATCGCCTCCAAAGGCTCGCTTCTAAAAGCTGTGGTTTTGATTAAGATATTTTTTTCTTTAAATCCCCATGCGTCAAAGAAATTACCTTTATTTACCTTTAGATTTACTAACAAAGTAACACAACCATTATTTTGTTAACATATGTAATATTTTCTATTAATAGGTTACTGTAAATTTTTATTTCTCTTCATTAGCTTCCAGTTCATGTAACCAGTTGACACCAAATCAGTCTTAAAATGTCTTACTACAGCCAGTTACATAGTCCTCTAGTGTGCAATATTACAGATGCATGAAAAACTGCATAGACAGATTTTCCTTTGTTTCTTTTTACTGAAATTTGTGTGCCTTAGTTTTTCACTTTAATGAAACGTGTGATTATGTATGAAAAATATTTACTTTTTGTATATATTTTTTGTTTTTCTGTATATAACTTTCTTATAACTGAATATCTTATTGGGTCAGGTTCAAATACCATCCCTCCATACATCCATTTTCTGAACCGCTTAGTCCTCCAGCTGTCAACGGGCGAGAGGCGGGGTACACCCTGGACAGGTCGCCAGTGTTCAAATACCAAATGTTCTAAAATACTTTATATGCCGTTTTTTCATTGGTCATTCAGCAATAAAAAATATGAAATCCTGAGTTATAGAACATAAAAATAATGCCACAGTTACTTTGCTGAGTAACTAATTACTTTAACAGCGTAGTAACTGAGTGACTAACTCAATTACTTTTTGGAAAATGTAATTTGTAACTAACTAATTACTTTTTTAATGTAAGATGCCCAACATTGGTGAACATCCCCTTCACTCTTACACAATGGAAAGAGTTTGCAAAAAGTGAATCTAATCGGAAAAAAGTAATGGCTGATCTTCATTTCAATCTGAATTTGTTTTATGACTCTTATCATATTTATAGCTCTTATCATGAATCCTTTTGGCTGGGATAACAGATAAGGGATGAAAAAAGGTGTACTTACATTTGAACTGGTGCATCTTTGTTAAGGTCATTTTGACTTTTTTCTTCTCATGTAGGTGGAAGGACTTTTAATTTGTGTATCTACATACATTTATCTATATTACTTTTCTGGGACGTTAATGGATGTATGAGACTGACATATTGTAGTTATTGGATAGGGATGTGCCCTTCTACAGATAAACCTGAGTTGACCATCTCTCATATCCCCTACTCCTACATCTCTCTGCCTGGCTTTCAAACCATTCAGCTAGACAAAGATTTAAAGGGAACTCACAAGGGAATACTACCAACTATTCATAACAAATCATGGTTAAATTAAGGAGTTTTGGGACAGATAATGCCTTACTTAGACAGATCTCCTGCCTGGACTGACTCCCATTAGACTGATATTCTGATCGCGACTGGAAGTAAACTCCTCCTGGAGGAATAAAAGTGACTCCAAATTTGTCTGGGTGAGTAAATAAATGTAATATTTGGTAAAAAAATAAGCTTCAGGTAAAATAAAATAAAATAAATTTCCGTTAACTTCTTAAGCCCGAGGCGTTTTTTTGTTTTTAGAATTGGCATACCTTCACTCTGGAAGGCTTTTTACAGCTTATAAAAGGTCTAAAATTTCCAAATTGCTCTCACATAATAGGAAGGTCTATGGGAAACTGTGAATGTGAAAATTCTCAAGAAAATAATAGTGAGCATGAGTAATTGAGGTTGAAAGAAAATAAATATGAAATGAATTCCACCTGAAACAAAATACACATTAGCAGCTTGTCTTCATTGTAAAGATGCAAATAAACATCATAAATAGTAATGACTCACTCTCATTGACTTTACACCAACTGTTGGTGTCTGTAATAACAAATAATTGAAAGTTAAATGTTACTCTAGGAGGCGTGCCCCCAAAAATGGGCTCAAGGAGTAGCGATAAAAAAGAAAATGAGGTGGATTAGCCATGCTTGCCAACAAGAAACGGCATCATCCAGGACATGGGGGTTGGGTTGCCCACTTGATTGGACTGTACTGCAGTATATTTAATGATCTTTAAACAATTGAACTTGACACCTGTTAAGATTTTAATATGTTAGCAAAAACATGTCTTTCCTCATACAAAACTCAAAATAAAAGGTCCTTTTGCATCACTTTGGCTTTTAACTAAAGCTTAAATTTCTTTTTAACTGAGCTAAATTTATAACTTGTAGTTTTGGTGAAAATTGTAATAGTTCACCTCCTTGAAACGATTAATATGCTTGGTGCAACCCGGTAGATTTAAGAGTGCCATAGAAATGGTCAATAAGTCAATTGGAGATTAGGTCATTAGGTCTGTATGCTCTAAATAATGAGCTAATTGGCTTTTTGAAGACAGTTCCCAATGAAAGGATCCTAAAATTAAAACCCTCAGCTAGACAGGTGGTGAGATGCTTTGAAAAGAAAGAAACAGGTGGTTTTTCTCCATTTCTATCAGCGTTGGGATCTACGACCATAGAGATTGTCTAAATGTTTAATATCCAAAACATATAACACTAAAGTAGAAAAAAACCTATACAAATTTAATCCAAACAGAGAACCTTTTAGATGCTACTAAGAGTATGTTTGTTTACATTTATATAAGTGAAAAATTCTCTATTTACATTTTTTTTATAATTCTTAAACTATATTTCAAACATTAAAAAAAAAGTGGCAGTAAACATTCTGCCATAAAACGAAGTCATTCAGCAAGCATTTAACATTATAGTTGTTAGAATTGAGAAAAAGTATCTAAAATATTGGGAGCAAACATAACTGAATGGCTTGAATAATAATTTGAAGAGAATTATTCTCATCCTAAAAAGTAAATCCTGGTGATTGGCAGCTGAAGGAGGAGCAGCTTCTCTCCGAACTCTCCAAATCTCCTGTTTATTATCTTATTTACTCTTCTTAGCTTTCCTCTTAATTCATTTACAAGCCCAGTCTCTGGAGTTACTGTATTAGACCGCACTGCTGTTTTTGGATTACTTTTGAAGGACTGTGCACAGCCGGGAACTTTGATAAAGTGCTTCAGAGACAGGATGCCTTGAAAGTAAAGCTTCAAAGTATGGAAACAAAATTACGCCTTCAGGAAGTACATTTGGAGATTAATGCTGGAAGTGAGACAATGCTACAGAACCAGGAATTAATTTTTTGTCACAATTATCAATTTTTTCTATATTTTATTAGTTTAGCTATATTTCAGAATCTAACTTAATCCTGAGCATTTTAGCATTCCATACAACCCTTTTCTATGATAAATAGGTTATCTTTCAGAATTTGTATTTCTCAAAGTTCTTACCCTGGCATATACATAGCGTAGAAACTGAAAAGCTTCTTTTCCATTTTTGGTTTTTATTCCACAGATTATTAGTAGACTATAGTATATACGTGTATATATATATACACTACCGTTCAAAAGTTTGGGGTCACCCAAACAATTTTGAGTTTTCCATGAAAAGTCACACTTATTCACCACCATATGTTGTGAAATGAATAAAAAAAATAGAGTCAAGACATTGACAAGGTGAGAAATAATGATTTTTATTTGAAATAAGATTGTTTTTACATCAAACTTTGCTTTCATCAAAGAATCCTCCATTTGCAGCAATTACAGCATTGCAGACCTTTGGCATTCTAGCTGTTAATTTGTTGAGGTAATCTGGAGAAATTGCACCCCACGCTTCTAGAAGCAGCTCCCACAATTTGGATTGGTTGGATGGGCACTTCTTGCGTACCATACGGTCAAGCTGCTCCCACAACAGCTCAACGGGGTTCAAATCTGGTGACTGCGCTGGCCACTCCATTACCGATAGAATACCAGCTGCCTGCTTCTTCTCTAAATAGTTCTTGCACAATTTCGAGGTGTGTTTTGGGTCATTGTCCTGTTGTAGGATGAAATTGGCTCCAATCAAGCGCTGTCCACTGGGTATGGCATGGCGTTGCAAAATGGAGTGATAGCCTTCCTTATTCAGAATCCCTTTTACCCTGTACAAATCTCCCACCTTACCAGCACCAAAGCAACCCCAGACCATCACATTACCTCCACCATGCTTAACAGATGGCGTCAGGCATTCTTCCAGCATCTTTTCAGTTGTTCTGCGTCTCACAAACGTTCTTCTTTGTGATCCAAACACCTCAAACTTGGATTCATCCGTCCACAGCACTTTTTTCCAGTCTTCCTCTGTCCAATGTCTGTGTTCTTTTGCCCATCTTAATCTTTTTCTTTTATTGGCCAGTCTCAGATATGGCTTTTTCTTTGCCACTCTGCCCTGAAGCCCAGAATCCCGCAGCCGCCTCTTCACTGTAGATGTTGACACTGGTGTTTTGCGGGTACTATTTAATGAAGATGCCAGTTGGGGACCTGTGAGGCGTCTGTTTCTCAAACTAGAGACTCTAATGTACTTATCTTCTTGCTCAGTTGTGCAACGCGGCCTCCCACTTCTTTTTCTACTCTGGTTAGAGCCTGTTTGTGCTGTCCTCTGAAGGGAGTAGTACACACCGTTGTAGGAAATCTTCAATTTCTTAGCAATTTCTCGCATGGAATAGCCTTCATTTCTAAGAACAAGAATAGACTGTCGAGTTTCAGATGAAAGTTCTCTTTTTCTGGCCATTTTGAGCGTTTAATTGACCCCACAAATGTGATGCTCCAGAAACTCAATCTGCTCAAAGGAAGGTCAGTTTTGTAGCTTCTGTACCGAGCTAAACTGTTTTCAGATGTGTGAACATGATTGCACAAGGGTTTTCTAATCATCAATTAGCCTTCTGAGCCAATGAGCAAACACATTGTACCATTAGAACACTGGAGTGATAGTTGCTGGAAATGGGCCTCTATACACCTATGTAGATATTGCACCAAAAACTAGACATTTGCAGCTAGAATAGTCATTTACCACATTAGCAATGTATAGCGTGTGTTTCTTTAAAGTTAAGACTAGGATAAAGTTATCTTCATTGAAAAGTACAGTGCTTTTCCTTCAAAAATAAGGACATTTCAATGTGACCCCAAACTTTTGAATGGTAGTGTATATGTTCCTGTTGAGACAGAAAACTCTTGAACAAAAGGCCCGTCTTATCTTCTGCATTAATAAAGACCCTCGTGTCTCCTTCCCCGTCTGTATGCATCAACCCACAGCATGATTCATTTAATGCAGTTTACTTCCAAAATGAAATCTGGACACCTAATATAGTCTCAAAAGAAGGTGTAGTGACACAGCAGCCCTATAAATGCAAATTGGATGAATCTCAATGGATGAATCTCAATGAAGAACATCTTCCAAATGAATACAAATGCCCAAAACAATCCTTTTAGTCCTGTAGAGCTTTCTTGTATTAGTGTCTCCTGTCTGTCAGTGGTAAACCTATTATTTGATGTCTGCAGTCACTCAAAGTCAAGGACAATATTTGTTGCTGCTGCCATGGAAACAGAGCAATCACATAGCAGGAAGTAGGAGTTGCCCCCTTGACACTAACCCATAAACAAGCCACCCCAACATCTGATCCACAATGCATAATGCAGTGCTATATAAGCCTCATCTGCATAACAACCACCCGCTCCTCCTTCCATCTCACTTTCTTTCAACATCCACCCTCTTCTCCCTTCTTTCATTCACCCCATCTGTTTTAATCACATCTACCAGAGTCCCCTTTGCTCCCCAATCTGCCCCCACATCACCCAGAGTGGAGATGGGGGGAGAAAAACTAGGTTCTCTGGAAAGAATGTGAGGGAGACAAAGTTCACGTTCTGTCACAGCGTAATTAAAGATGAAAGTGTAGATTGCAACAAGCAAAATTATTATTTTTTTAATTCAAGATTTAAAATTAAAATTGCCCCAGAGTTGGTCTCCAGTGGATGCAGGAACAAATCGAAGAGGCATGCAATCGTCTTAATGCATTTGAGAGCCCCAGTTGTGTTGTATTTTATGATTGATTTCAGTGAAGATCAGATCACATGTTGAAATTTTTTAATTAAACCTTCCTTTTGTCTGATGAACAAATATAGGCTGCAAGATGATTTAAAAAATATAAAGCACAGCATGGATCCTGCTAAAATACAGCACAGCAAGTCGTTCTGTAGCTGAGCACTGCTCTTTACAGGTGTAACCAATTAAAACTAATGATAGAATTACATCCACCTGCAGCACCGAACGCTGGAGCAGACAAAAGACTATAGCAGAGTATAAAAGACAGGTTGGATTGATTTTACCATGTTACAGCAAACCTTTGAAATAAATACTGTGTTAAATAATAAGAAAACAGACTAAAATAGATTTCTGAAACACAGTGACTATAATTTACAGACAAGAACTTTTTAAGATGTTTCATATGGCTAATATTTTGCATGGTTCCATTGAAAACCAAATTTAGTAGGGAAAATATATAAATAAACCTGCAATAACCTGATAGCATAAGTATGTAAACCTTTAGTAAAACTTTTTAACACAGATTCAAAGACAGCCTTCAATCTTGTTTACTAGGAGTCTGTCTTATCTCAGCCAGACTTACCTACTTTTCGAATGTTCTCCACCGCTGTTAGATTGAGAGAACATCTCTTGCCCGCAGCACTCGTTTTCTGTCATATTCAGTTCTGGATGAGGCAAAAGATTTATTTTCTTTAGGTGATAAAGATAAATGTATGTTGGAAAATAAAACCCACCTTCATTTTTCCAGCAGAGACCCGAAGGTTTTGGGTCCAAGCTGACTGGTATCGCAAATATTTCCTCCATAAAAACCCCTCAGATCCAGTTATGGGTTGGTGTTAATGGAATATTTTTCATATTTGAGCATTTTTTTAATCATATTTTAATGGTGACTGAAAAAAATCAAGGCCATAGATCTATTTTATAGTTTGCAATTCAAACCCCTGACCACTTGAAGCAGATATTTTCAACTTTACACAGGTGACTAAATAAATCAAAGATTCCCATGAGACAATCTGAGAATCATCTTCGACCTGGATACCATAACCAGTGCACTTTTCTCGCTGGGACCTGACAAACAAAGACACTGGAGGTGACATATCGCTGCAGCTTAACCACTGACGCTGCGGATTTCCTTCCGCTGAAATGACTATGAAAGCCCTTGTTCACAGAGTCTTAATGAATTCTGATCACCTCAATTGGAGAGCCATCCTGGATTTCAAAACTTTACATTAAGTGGCGCTCTTAATTCCAGTCTCAAGTATGGCAACAGAGCGCCAATTCAGCCTCCGTTACGCACAAGAGGGAGGTCAGTTCAGCTCCATGCACCGTGTTCCGGCCACAGCAGGTAAAATGTTCATAATTAATACATGTGCGGTGTGTTTGGGATCGATGTCATGTAGGAAGTTCCATGTTTCATCTTCAATGGTCTCACTGATGGGAGGTTTTTACTGAAAATCTCATGGTACATGGCCCTGTTCATCCTTTCCTTAATACAGATCAGTTCTACTGTTGCCTTTGCACTTTCCACTCCCATGCTTCACTGTCAGTATGGTGTTTTTTGGGATGCAACTCAGCATTCTTCCCGTTCCAAACACGGCAAAAACAGTGGGGTTTATGCCAAGTAGTTTTATTTTGGTCTCATCTGACCACATGGCATTCTTCCAGTCCTCTTATGGATCATCTAGGTGGTCTCTGGCAAACTTTAAATGGGCCTGGAAATGTTCTGGCTTAAACAGGGGGACCTTTAGAGTGCTTGAGGATTTCAATCCTTGACAACGTAGTGTGTTACTAATAAATTTTGTTACTGCTGTTCCAGCTCTTCAGGTCATTGACCATATTCCCCACAAGTAGTTCTGGGCTGTTTCCTCACCATTCCCAAGATCAGGTGTACCACATGTAGTGAGGTCTTGCATGGAGCCCCAGGACGAGGGAGATTGTTAGTGATATTGTTCTTATTCCATCTGCTAATAAATGCTCCAACAGTTTCCATATTCTTACAAAGCTGTTTGCCTAATGTACACTGGCTCCCAGTTTTGAGCAGGTGTACAATCTAGCCCCTGGTGTCCTTAGATAGCTCTCTGATCTCGGCCAGTTTGGAGTCTCTGAAGGTGTGGACATGTGTCTTTTATACAGATACTGAGTTCAAATAGCCACTATTAATACAGGAGTGGAGGATAGAATATAATCTTAAAGTACAAGTAACAGGTATGGGAGGGCCAGAATTTTTCAATTGTTTGAAGGTGCAAAATAATTATTTTCTGCACCATTATACAAATAATTTATTTAAAAGTAATATAATGGGATTCCCTGTATTTTCTTTTATCAGTTTTCACACAGTTGAATTGCACCTATGGTGAAAATTAAAGACCTCTCATCATTTTTAGTGGGACAACTTCCACAATCAGTGGCTGACAAATACTTTTGCATGGCTTCCAAATACAACGGAATAAGCATGCATATTCAATTCAGTTTATTTATATAGCGCCATTTCACAACAGATGTCATCTCAAGGCACTTTACAAAAAGAGTTATTACAATACAATGTTAAGTGTAGAAATTACAGAACCACAGAAGATTGCGTCGTGGAATTCTCAGCAATCCCTCATACTGAGCAAGCATGCAGCGACAGTGGGAAGGAAAAACTCCCTTTTAACAGGAAGAAACCTCCGGCAGAACCAGGCTCAGCACAAGCGGTTATCTGCCGCGACCGTCTGTGCTTGGAGAATACATAACAGAGACACAGAAAGAGCAATAGAACTATGCAGAAGTTTGTTGCAGGAGTGGAGATTTTCCGTCACTGCAATGCCATCTTAGTCAGGGTCGTCAAGCAGGGCTAATCCGGAGCACCTACTATAATAGAAAACGGTTAGTGCTTGAATTGACAGCACATCATGCAGTTGGGGGAAGTAGGAGAGAAAGTAGGAACAGACCCTAATAATGTCCTCCAACAGCCTAGCCAAAGCACATAGCTACTAACATTAACCTGTCTCCTAGCTACTAGGAGACCTGGCTACCAACACTCTGTCTGAGTCCTCCTGACCCGTGGACGGTGTAGGGCCGGTAACGGCCCCCGTCATGCCGGGGTCTTCTCGGAGTCGGGTTGTTTGAGAATGCAGCTCAAAGTGGGTGGTAAACTCATATGTATGCATAAGTTTAATAGATTTTGTTCCAAGCAACATTGAGGCTTTTCCTTTTGACTGAAGGGGTAAAAAAAAAAAAAGCCTGTCATAATCTATTTTTATCCATCAATTTTTAAAATAATGATATGTTTAATAGTATTTAATTTTCATTCATTTTAATCGGGATTTAACCCAAACAAACTGAGTCCACATTCTGCCATCAACCAGATAAGTTGACCAGACTTAACTTTTCCCTATAGTAACAAAAACCACTGACTTTTTTAAGTTGATTTAGTTACCTGTACTCTGTGGATTAAGTTTAAAATGTCTATGCGTCTCCATCAAGTGGTCTGAGGTGTAAACTGTGATCTGTCAAAATGCTAGATGGCCTTCAGATTTTTCCTTCATTGTTAAAAAAAATAATACAGGACACTGTCATCACACCTAAAGTTTCTTCTTTTTTTTGAGATTTTAATTATTTTTCACTGCATCATAGTACATATATAACACTGACAGTTTCTGTACCTTACCCTTTGTACTAACCAAAATCTTTGTACAATAAAATCTTTAAAAAAAATTATTTCTCTGTAAACATTTACAAAAGAAAATAAAGAGTTGAGTCCAACCTAAGTCAATTTATTCATGAACAGACCGAAAAATGCTACAACATCTGCTTATTATTGTAACTGCATAAAAGCAGTTAATTCTTTAGCATTTTTAGCCACAGTTAGGAGCGATTTCAGAAGGTCTGTAAAGCCACCTGTGGCTTTGGAGCCACAAAAATCAGTTTAGATTCTTTTGATTTCATTCTCCGAGAGACTTTGTTTGGTTTTATTGTGTTTATCGTTCTTTTGTCATATTTCTAAACAGGCTTTTGAGTTTGTAGTTTTGCACACCCCTTTGTCTCAGCTGTTGTTGTTTTAAAGTTGCTTCAGGTCTGGATGACAATTCTCTGGTCATGGTGACAGGTTTCACAGACAGCTCAGCAGCGAAACCACAGAGAGCGCGGATCTCGTTACACAAAGGTTGCCTCAGTGCCCTTCTCACCACAGCAAGACCAGATGACGCAGCTCTCGCTCCCATCTGTCCCGGCCTACAGACGCCTCACAAACCAGAAGCAGCACAGATTGTGACTCTTGTGTGACTTCGCAGGCACAGCGGGCCGCGACGCTTTCTCCGGCCTCGACGGTCCTACGTCCCATATGACCCTCTCTGGACGTGAGAATGTGCCGATTGAATGAATGCTCAGTTGGGTTTCTGTCAGTCTGTGGCAACTGCCTAGCAGTTTTATCCGCTATGCAGTTGGGAAACAATTTCACACTTTGACACAAAGTTGGGACAAGATTCACAAACAAATATAATGACAATTGTAATTTCAGGATATATTGGGAAGAAATGTAATCTTCAGATCCTGAATATTGTTTCAGGACTATATGGAAAAGGAAACTAGGCCAATGTTCATTCATGAGCATAATTTTTCATTTGAGGACATAATAATTACACTTCATGTTGTGCTCAGTGGACCCATCCACATTAGATTCTGTTCATTAAAGAGCCTTTGGTAACATTTTTAATATGTGGTCATTATGTCAGGCATCATAAAAACACAAGAGGGTAATGAATCAGTGAGGTTTCTCCATTAGCTTGGCACATGGTTTTACTAATCGACTTTTAAGATGTGGACAATCTCTAAAATAAAAACAAAGACTTGAATATTTTCACAAACACAAGACAAAAAGGTATTTTGAAATATATTTTATATTTTTCACATTTCAGTAAAATGTATGCATAATCTTTATGATTAAAACAAATTTAAAGCCAAAACCAATTCAAAAAGGTATTTTTTTTGGGGGGGGGGATCAATGGGCTGCACAGTAGCTCCCCTGACATTTTTTGTTTTGTGTCTCTGTGTGGCATTAAAAAGCTTCCCCTGAGAATGCTTTGAGTTCTCTCTGTTTTCTGGTTTCACGCACAGGTTATCTGGTAGTCAGTACCACTGCATAACAATTAAAAGGTTTTGGTTTAAGTTCATCTTATCTATTACTATATGGAATCAAGTTATCTCTAGGATTTTCTATTTTTCCCTACATATTTTCCCATTTCCAAGTTTCATACTTTTTCCTCCACCCAGGAATCCATAATAAATCTCACTTCATGGGCTACAATGATCTTTAGGGCAGTGAGGACACAGCCCATAACTACACAAGGGGAACTGGTTAATAGCATGAAAACAGCTGGGATCACAGTGACAAAGGTTGCTATTAGTAAAACACTACATGTCATGGTTTAAAATCCTGCAGCGCTCAAAAGGTCCACCTGCTTAAGCCAGCATATGTCCACGCCCTTCTAAAGTTTACCGGAGACCATCTGGGTTATCCAGAGGAGGATTTGGAGAATGTCATGTGGTCAGATGAGACCAAAATAGATCTCTTCGGTATAAACGCCACTGTCCATGTTTGAAGGGGGAAGAATGCTGAGTTGCATCCAAAGGTGTAGAAAGTTTTTCAAAAGTGTTGGGGATGGATGTGTTTTTTTGTTGTTGTTTTTTTTCACAATAAAACAGATAAATACAATGACTGGTGGCCAGTAACAGCTGCGGTTTAACTCTGTGCTCCTCTTAACTATTTCATCTTCATATTTTTCCTCTCGCTCACGCTGTTCATCTGGTCTGCCTGCTTCTTGTCTGCCTTTTCCTCGATCTTCATCTCCGTCTTCCTCACTCCTGGCCACATCATCAAACTCTAATCAAAATATTTGAAATGAAATAGTGATTTTTATATAAAAACACCAGACACATCTGTGTACCTGGGATGGAAATAAGCATCTCTCTTCCTTCATAGACCTCTTAACTTCACTTACAGGATTCCTCTTGAAAAATGTGTAAATCTTTTCCTGCCTCCTTCTTTTTCTAAATCTTAATGATTCTGTGTGATAAAAAAGAGAGTAAACTTGATAGTAACACGGATCTGACAGGAATGTGACTACTAAATATTGCTTACTTGCACCTTGAAAAGGTGAGATATAAAGAAAAAACAAACAAAAAAACTACAAAGTTTTATTTCTGGTGGTGTAAATAACTTTAAAATTACTGTTTTTAAACATTACTGTAAGATAATATCCACTTTTTTATTGTTTGCATACCTGTTGAAGAACTGTGGCATCATTTCTCTGTTACTCATATAACATATAAGTATCCCCAAATTATTCAGCTAATCAACAAACATTCCTCAAAATATCCATTAAACCCACAAATACGCGGCTTATCATAAAAATGTGTTCCTCCTTGTCAGTTTCCTTTCCTACTGTATGCCGCCTATACAACCACTTTGAGCAAAGTGAGCTGCTGAACAACATTCCAATTAGTCTAAAAACAGAAATATAATACAGAAGACACTCGACTTATCAACAAAACATAAACAGAACATCTTCCCAAACACATATCAAGCCTATTTAAACACCTAAAAGATATAAGCACTCATTCAAAGTACCTGAAAAAGTGAAATGTTAAATCGGCCTCCTTTCCCCTCCATCTGAACGTGACACCGAGTTTAACTGTGACTGCCTGATGATTGGCTGTTCTGCCTTAACTTGGGACTCTCGTGGTATGTTAGATTTATCGGTCAGCTAGCTCCGAACGGGCGGGAACCTATGAGCGGCCAGAGAGACAATACTGTGAGTAGTTTGTGGAAAACTGCAGAAAAAGTGTGGGAGTTGAACCGTCTCACCAGGGGAGGTGTGGATGTTAAAACACCCAATTCCCCCACGGGTGCAACACCCCTCGTTGCGTCCCAAGAACACCAGGCCCACTGTGAAGCATGGAGGTGAAAACATTATGTTTTGGGGCTTCTTTTCTGCCATGTAAAGTAAGATTTTGGTCAAAAAACCTCCATCCATTAATGAGATAAATTAAGATGAAACATGGTAGGATCTCCCGGCATGAAAATGATCCCAAACACACTACCCAGGCAACAAAAGAGTGGCTGCATTAATAAGCATCCAAGGTGCTGGAGTGGCCTAGCCATTCTCCAGACCTCAATCCAATAGAGAATCTGCTGAGGGAGTTGAAAGTCCGTGTTTCCCAGCGACAGCCTCAAAAAATCACAGCTCAAGATAAGATCTGCATGGAAGAATGGGCCAAAAATAGCAGCTACATTGTGTGCAAACCTAGTGAAGACCCACAGGAAATGTTTGACCTATGTTATTGATAACCAAGTTTAGATTACGAAGTATTGAGGTGAACCTTTGTTATTGATCAAATACGTATTTTCTGCACAAGTAAACAAATGTAAAAATAAAAAATGTGATTTCCTGAATGTATTTTTTACATTCTTTCACAGTTGAAGTGTACCTATGATAAAAATGTCAAAACTCTTTTTAAGTGAGACAACTTGTAAAATCAGTGGCTGCCTGATACTTTTTGGTCCCACTATATGAAAGCCAAGGCACTATGGTAACTTGTTTTAGTTCATGCTGGCTTCTTTCTCTGCTATTAGAATTATTAACCCAAACCTAACCATATCCATCTACAGATCCTTGGCACTAGGCATCCCCTAGATCTCTCAACACTCAGGACACTGGGCTCCAGGGAATGGTAAATGGTCTGTACTTTTATAGCACTTTATGTAGTCCAAAGGACTCATTCAAACACACATTCACACACTGATGGTGGATATCCCTGAGCCCCTATCACCCCAAGAACCCGCTAGAAACACTGCCACATTCAATGACCCTCAGTTTCTACATGGATTAAAATAATTGAGATAAAACAAAAAAACAGTAAGTCTTGATGCTGTTGAGATGGAGGGCTGTTAGAATTCTTATTTAGAAATAAACCTGAAACATATGTTAGTTTGCAGTATGTTAACATGCATTTGGACAATTATGTAAACAACAACGTTACCATTTTTGTTTGAATTTGCGGGTGAAATCGACAGTTGTTTACACGACAGGGCACGCGATTTAATGTTGTTAAAAACAATGCAGTATATATGAGCAGCTGGCAGTGACGTCATCGTTTTCTAAAGTCCAGGGCCTTGCGTTTACATGATAACAAATCACCAAGTGTCAGAATTCTACACTCTGGAACCAGAGGTCCCCCCCCACCCCATTCTCATGTCAACGAGAGGGGGTAAAGCAGCAAAGGCCTTCGTTTTGCTGAAATTTTTTGCATAAACTGTCCTTTAATGCTTTGTTTCCACTTCTATGGGCCATTTTATGTATGTTTCTTGTGTTGTTCCATATGAGGTTAGTCAGCTCACTAGCGCCTTTTGAAATTTACCAGCCCTGTGTTCAGACCAGATCTAGGTCTCAGCCTACAGATATACAATAAATGTCGCCTTAGCATCCATTTTGAAACTTAAAATGCTTGAAAATAATTGTCTAAGCCTACGCTAAAATCATTTTTGTAGTAACCAAAAACATTAGTAAAACACATCTGAAATATATTGGCTTTTTTGGCATCTGGTATGGCTCTCCTGCATCGATTGCATTAGAAATGTTATGTTAAAATCTGCTCTCTTCAATAGCCCTGCCTGTGTTGCCATGGTTATATTTATTTGTTTTCCAAGATGGCTGATGGGAACTTTTTGTGAAATCATTGCAAAACACCCGGTATGAGACTTTAGGGTTGTTCTGCTGTGTTTATTGGAAAACCAGGATCACATACTGACATCAGCTTGCTAAGTAGTCAGGCTATCAGCTCCGGTAGCTTGCCTGCAATCAGCTTCTTGACAGACATGCCCCAAAGCTTGTTAAAAAAAATAAAATAATAGAATTGGAGAAGTGAACAGAAGAATATATCTAAAGGAGTGGGTTCGATATTCGAAAAGTATAATCCTTTATTGTCCCACAAGGGGGAAATTCAGCTGTAATAGCAACAAAATGACAGGATCTGAGTTCTGCATCTCTGCCTAAACGTATTGCACATACTGCGTACACCAGTGAATGCAGATTAGAATTAAAGCAGGCTTATAAAACCCACTAAATGTTTTACTGAAATGTTTTAAAATATGAACCTCACATCATTGCTTTAATCAATCGTAAAACATGCAAATTGGTATTCCCTGGCAAACAAAGCTCTCACAGTGTACCTATTACTTGTGCATTAAATGCATTTATAAAGCAACAACTCTCGCATTAACTACAGATTGCCACCATCAATCACTTTTAGAGCTCTCGACTGCAGAGCTTCGGCCCCGCTTCTTCAGCCGATCTATTCAGTCAACTATCTCTCAACTTACATAACCCATCTGGTCCTCAGGAGGCTGCAGCGGGCGGCTGAGATTGTATCAGTGCACGGGTCAAGGAAGACGATGACTAATTCATGAGGCTGTTTGCTGAAACCCTCATTGAAAGTCATTAGTCGCTTGTCAGCCACTGCTCAGGCAGCAGTGGATGTCTGGCAGTGTTGTGTGTCATGACGGGACTTTCACAAACAAGATCTTTTTGTGCTGTTTAGACCCTGCAGTCACAAGGAAGACAGAAAAGGTGCTGGATGATGGATCCATCTAGCATAGAGTATCTTTGAGTGCATTTTTAAGTAATTTGAGCTCTGATAGAAATCTGAAATTTAGTATGGTTGCATTCCAGTTTAAACCAATTTGCAGTGCCCAGTCCTGTGATGGAAAGCTATATTTACAGTGGATTTCATGCATGCTACAAAAGAGTGACATTCTCAAACTCTTCTTTTGTCACTACATTACGCATTCATGTAAAACCGTCTGAATATGATAAAGTTTTGCTTAATTAATATCAAGGTTATTTCGTGGACCGAATATCTTTTCAGTACATCCTTTTTTTTTTTGTGGTATCTAGCCCAGTTTGTGACCATGTCCAGTCCTCCAAAAGGTACTATCCTGCTACTTTTGGATGCATCCCTCCAACCCACTCAAATTAAATGACTGGCTCTTTACCAGACTTTACAGAGATTATTGAAATGCTGATGAGGGAATACAGCCTCTTGAATTAGGAGTGTTGGAGAAGGGATGCCTCTAAATGTTCCAGGTAGCTCTGAAAGGACTTGGATTGGAAACCTACAATCAAGTTCAATCAAGTTATAAGAGAGAAAATTTTGCCCAAAAAATGTTGGTGGAAAAAAGTAGAATTGATATTACACTGGGACTCTCAAAGGAAGACTATTTTGGTGGTAATTACTACTAGGGATGTAACTGTACACGCACAAATTCACATTTCAGTTTGAAAGTCAGTTTTAAAGTCACAATTTTTGTTAAATTTCCTTTATTTGATTGGTAGAGAAAAAACAGGTAAAAATACTGACTGGATGAATGGATTATATAAAAAAGAATCACTTGAAAATGGTCAAAATTACTTTTCAAAAACCTGCTTTTATTTCAGTCCCAGAGTTGACCTGAATTCAGTATACTTTTAAAATAAGATGGTAGGCCTTGGTCAGAATGACCCTCTGAGCTATGATAGTCCAAGTGTAGCGCATTGGTTTACATTTTTTTTCTCCAAAAATGAAATCTTCATAAACAGAATATTTGAATAATTGATTTTATCAATTAATCGCCCAACCCTAATATTTTGACAAGTTTTGGTTGTATTAGACAAATAATTTATCACCTATTCCTACAGACTTAAAGCTTAATTGTTATGTGAAAATGATATAGTTTAGAGGGATATCCTTCCAGTTCTGGATCCTATATGGAATTCTGTTTTATATATTCTGATGGAAACCTTAGAATACTTAACTAGAAGTTTCATTCTCAGTTTGAGATTATTTGTTTTTAGCAAGAACGTGTTAAAAGGTCTTATTCTGCATATTAAATACTGTTCAGGAGCAGGTATGAAGGAATGCCTTAGAATATCTCTTACCGCTACATTAAATAATAAGCCAAAAATTAGCCTTTCTATTATGCTATGCAACCACGTGACTAAGGACAAGCGGGTATAGATGATGGATATAAACATTTATATTTTCGGTCTTGACAATACTTTTTTTTTTTTTTATTAAAAAAATGTAACAAGATTATGAAAGCAGGTTTAAACGTGTTCCGTCTTTAGAAGGAGACTTTCACAGGGAACTGATATCACTGAGATTTAATTTACTCTCCTCTCATTGTTATCTCCATGTAAAAAAAAAAATCCAACACTTCCTGTTTGCCAACAGGGGAAAGGAAACGGCATGGCCTCAGGGATCAAAGACCTTCATTACGTCCTTATTGAGGACTTTGAATTAACATGTTGTATAAGACATTAAGAAAAACGTTAATCCAAGAATCCCACAAAGAAGTAAAGAGGGTTCATTTTAATACAAGGTATATTATATTTGGTGGTAACTTGGCACATAAGCAGACGAGTAATTCTCCAAACAAAGGGAATACCTCTTTAGGCAGCTTTTCACCACAAGTTATGGTATAAAAAAAGTGGGTGTACAGACTTTGGGTGGTTATAAAATGCAATCAATCAGCATCACTACTGGACAATGTGTGAAAAGATATGACTCTTATTCCATTCATTAACACACATCTGGTCCTCAGTTTAGACAAATTAGCTCCTTGCAAATGTATGGCGTGGCATTAAGGCCAAAATTAATACAATTAAATATCAGGCGGTGGCTACTTCCCTTCCGCAGGAGGCTGTAACCATTCTGAAGTTAATTACTTCGCCGATGCTAGCAGCTGAGAAAAAGACCACTCACTTGCATTGCATTGACGGTTGTTCCTTTGACAGAATTTACTTTTATTCAATATAACAATATGCATAAATGTTAAGTATAAAATATTACTGCAAAGCTGACATACTAGAATAATATTTTGGGTTTTAGCTGCTGTTTTAGCCCTTTTCCCCTATCTTATTTGCTGGGAGATGACATTGTATTTAATTTTGTGTATATGTGTTTTATTTTTAATATTAATGATTGCTGTGACGTTAAATAGTATATTCTGTCAAAGACACCCCTGTCAATGTAATTCACATAGATTTTGTTTTTCAGCCATTTTGCTTAATATGATTTTCTTTTTATTATGTACGCATCTAATAAAGTAGGGAACCAGGCTAATTTTGGTCCTAATACCACGCCATACAAATGAAGTCAGCTGCGAGGCGAGGCTAAGCACATTTATTTGTTCAGTACACTTTCAGCAATAAGGCAAGTTAAGGTGCTTTGGGTGATCACGGTAAACAATAAAAGCAGTAGTACAGCATTAAAAACTGAAAACAACAAATACATCAAGAACATTAAAACATTCTACTGTTATCCAATCCAGCTATTTCTAATCAATCGACACATTTTAGCTTCGATTTGAAGGAACTCATTTTTTCAGCAGCTTTGCAGTGGTCTAGAAGGTTGTTCCAGGTAAAAGGAGCCAAGAAACTGAAAGCTGCTTCTCCAAGTTTGGTTCCGGTTCTGGTTATGATAACAGATTTTCAACATACTGTGGTGCTAAGCCATTCAATTATTTAGAAACTGGTCGAATTATATTGACTTGTATTCTGAGCTACAGGGAGGCAGTGAAAGGACTTTAGATCTGGAGGGATTTGCTCTACTTTCCCAGTTCTAGTGAGGTGGTCATATTTAGGGTTCCCTTAAATATTGCCTGAATTGTCCTTTTAGAGATTGATATGACTACAAATTATGAGCCTATAACCATTTTCAGCTGTGAAAGTATATTTTCGAGGAGAGGTAAAACATTAAAAAAAATAAGAGAAATTGTCCAGTTGCTTTTTTGAAATAGCGCATAAAACTTTGCAAGTACAGCTTTTCTGGTCTTCTTGAACTGAATCTCTCCTTAAATCTTCATGTAAAAGCAATTAAAACAAAAAAATTCCCTGATACAACTTCCATTTATATAATGTTCAATCATATTTTTTACTTTTTAAACTTAATACCTATAGGGGATATTAGATTACATAAACAGATTGCCAGTACTGGAATAACAGCCATAAATGAATAGAACAGTAGATTTTAAAATACATTTTCAAAAACTAGTAATTATTTTTGTTTGTTATAATTTGTACTTTTTTAACAAAACAGGAGTAAATGTCTTGAGATTTTTGATCAAATAATTACTAATGTCATTATCGAACCTCAGCCGTTAATGAGTATTATCACAGGACATCAAAATAAAACACAACCAACACACTTTCAGAGACAGAATGTGTCTTATAATGAAGAGACTTGAAAAAACAAAATGTGCTTCTGTTTCATGCTCACCTGACTATGAAAGGACTGAAGACTTCTCTCTCGAGGCTCTAATTAAAGTTGTCAGTAGGTGTTTGTGGCACGAGGAAAGCATTATGATTCCTGGTGCTGGGTCTCAAACTGTGCCGACAATATGGTCCAACCACAAAGCCAGAGACTTCTGGGACCCAAGCCAGGCACTGATAGATCCATCAACTTGACGGCTTGACTCAGTGATGATTGCTCTCCGGAGAAGCAACTGTTGACAGGGCACTGATGCGTGGATTTTTACCACATTCTGAAGCTGCGTGTTATTTGTGTATTTAAGAAGGTTGGAAACAACATACTGCAGAACAAACAGGGGGCTCCTGAAAGCCACTGTGAGGTTGTATGTCAGCTGATTCAGCCCTTTGGAGAAGTACAGTATTGTCCTCAAGCAGTCAAGCGTTGTAGTAACCTTCTGAAGTGCTCCTGACCAATACTTCATGAACATCTTTAGCAGATAAACAGTATCTGAAAGTTTTGTCTTGAATTTGAAACAGAGCTTCCCTGTAGACCCGATGTAGGACCTGACAGACATATCCCTCAGTTAATCATCTTCAGGCAGCAATTTTGGTCTTTCCATACCCAACCTTGTTGGATACCATAATCCACACACGCAAACGCAGACTGAGGGTCGGAAGAGGCGGGACATTTCCTGGTAGCCTGGCTGCTAAACTGGCCTCCACTGTGATTGCAGATGGTCAGGTTTGGGTAATGATTGATTATTAAATAAACAATCCATCCTGTGGCTCATTAGGAAACCTGCCGTACTGGACATTGGCGTAACAGACGCAGGGTACTTGTGGGACATGTCTCCCGCATGTGTCAGTGTGGCACAGAGGTGCAAGGGCAAGGGACAGAGGGCACTGGCACTATCTGTGTAAGTGCCCTCTGTCCATTGCACTTTTTTTCAGCAGTTTAATATGCTGTAACTTGTTTTTCCTACTAGTCTTTAAATGCACCTCAACCATACAGACAGGTGCCGGCTATCAGCAGAACAGAATGTTCAACAACTGATCCAGATCGAGCAAAAGGCAACACCTTTTGACAGTTTTTCCACATAAGCTGTAAGTTGAGTTATGTTATTGCATGCAGATGATGTTAGCTAAATGATGACTAGTTAATACATGTCAGTATATCATGTTAAGATAGTTAACAATACTAATGTTGCCTTTTTTACATCCCTTATGTTTTTTTGTGCTGGGAATAATCCCAACCTTCTGAAATTCATGTACAAAAATTGTGCGCACTATTGCTGTCCATATATTTGAAATAAATATTTATTTAAGAACAAAAGCAGTAGACAGGGTCAGATAAGGTCTGCACAGGGGATAAGAGAATATAAGTGTCAGAAAAAACTGTATTTGGCTCAAAAAGGACTTTAAAGTGAATTATCACAGTAATTGTTTGTACTATCCCAGTAGCTTCTCGTCCTATTTCTATTTTTAAATTTTGCTCATTTTTATATCTTTATTGTTACAACAGAAAAATCAGAACCAGGGAGGAGACTTGGGTCTAGAGTTCAACAGCAGGGAAGATGACGCAGATAAGGAGATATTTAAAACTTTCTGAAAGAAAAAGATTCATTAGTGGGAGAAAAGATCCATGCTCATACTTCAGAATTATGCTCATGCCCACTCCAAAATCAGTTTTGTCTGTATCTTAATAGGTAAGCCAGGATTAATCTCAATCAGATAATTGTATGTGCTAGCTTTACATTCACCAGTATAGATGTAGATGAACGAGAATAATGCAATTTGAGAACAGGTTATTTCAGCAGAAAATAAATATTATGTTGGGGAAATAAACAGAAGAAAACGGTGTCGACACATGGCCAGTCTTTTTTAAAATCTTATTTCACTATTTTACATCAACTTACTCACTCTTGGCGTTTTGGGTTAATTGGGTAGTGGCCTGGAATGGTATCAAATTCCCGACCTGAATTATTGTCCCAGTCCACACTGCTGATGCAACATCTGCAAGGTTTAATATTCAGGTAATAGTTCAAATCAATGGGTTTGTTTCTATTTTTTATGCGCTACACTTCCAGAACAAATCAATCTCAGCAGCCTAGATCAGGCCAGACAGGAAATAAAACTCGGGAGCAGAGGTAAATAAAAAATAAAAGGCACATGCAGATTTCCGATTACTTAAATAAAAAACATAACATCTTATTACCTTTGGCACTAGGCTAAGATAGATTTTTTTTTTTGCTGCATAGTATCCATTCAAATATGCAATGGCAATTCTTCTTTGATTTTGTGATCTCCTGGGACCAGCTGGGTGGAACAAATTCGCAAGCAAGGCGCAGCAGAATGAGAAGTGCCACTAACTAATACGTTGTGCCGTTCAAGAATCCGATGAAAAGGCAGTTTAAGTTGTGATTGCCCTCAAGACTTTTCGCAGCAGCCGTGCATCACTGCATGTCATCATCTAAAAATATAAGCTCTAACACATGCTCAGATATTGAAAATGATAATTTACAACAAATTTTAAGTCATGAGACCGTCATTGTTCTGACAATGTTTTGATAAATTGGAACTGAAAGTCTTGATAAGACATAATATGAGCATCTTTTACCTGTTGAGTGTGTTTGCAAATAATTCAAATAATATTTACATAACTAGTTGGGAGAAATCAGAGCAAACAAATGTAAAACAAATGTAAAAAAAGACTAGAAAAAGTAGCGTACCCTGTCTTGATGCAGCAGAACACTAAGTTCTACACTTTTGATCCCGATGCACACACAATCCTGAAATTATGAGCAACGTGTCACGTGAGTCCTTCCTTTCCTCACATTAAGACCCATTTATTGTTTTTTTTATATGCCCACACCCATGCAGTTCAGCTTTCTTTTAGGGTTAAATGAACACAAGAACCATGTTAAAATGTTTGATGTAGAATTAACTTTAACTGTAAAAAGGTTAATAATCCCTCTTTTGTAATGTTTAATCTCAGTATAAAGTTCCATGTTTAATTTCTTTTTAAAAAATGCATCCTAGACAATGTGCTGTGACTTTGCCACTTCCTTAAAAAACAAGGCTTATCTTAACTATTAGCCAAAGTTTTGTGCATGGGAGAAGAGATAGGAGACACAAAGTAGTTTACAACCCAAACTGGAAGGTCCCACTTCCTGGTGTGCTATATGATAAGATTGTCACCAAAGTGCATGAGTGCACTCCCTCTAAAAGCGCTGCCTTGAAAAGCTAATTTTAGGCAAGAAAACACAAAGATATGTGTTGAGCTTCAAGGCTCTGTGTGAACTACGTCACACAAACAATGATCCACATGAGGATGGAGGCAAAGAACCTGAAACCAGTCACACAAGTCACACTGGGACAATGAATACTACATTTCCTTCCTTCAAGTGCTTTCAAAGGGGAGGGTCTGAAATCACGCAGACAGGAAATAGAGGGAAAAGCCTAGACTACAGTTGATAACATATTTGTCACCACTGATTCACCAAAGACTCTTTATTGCAGGGATCAGAGGCCTGACATTAATTGTATTAGCAGATATGGACGCACTGTGCAACAGAAATATAAAGTTTCCTCAATGCAAACGTACAAAAAACAAAGGGTTAACAAAGGAAATTTCGGTGAGAAGCCTCTTCGATGTTTGCGGGCCCGGTCTGCAATTTAGGGATGAAAAAAAAATTGATGTTTCCAGCACAGGCAGCTGATGCAGACTATGCTCAATTAAGGCAAAATAGGTTCAGTCAAATAAAAAAATGTCTTACTGAATATATAACTTCTCAAGCCATGCCTTTTGCTTAAGTATGAAAAAGCACCACAGATTTGGATTCTCTTTTACTCAAAAGCAGATTTGGGTGCAACCAAATCTGCTTAATTAATGTATTAAACTTAGCTAAAGACAGCAAACATTCTCAAAGAAACCGTGCCTGAAATCTGGTTATTACTGACAACTGATCCAGATCGAGCAAAAATTTCCTTTTTTTTTCAGGCTAAATGAAGTAGCAAACCGAATGGCTGTCCTTTAAACGTTTTAACATGCAAAAACCTTTTTAATCTTATTCTTTAAACTCCACCACATTGTATACTGGTACCTTTTCTTCACAAAATTCTGACTATAGATTTAAAATTGGATTGTTTGTTTCCTTGTCTAAATATTTAGACCTATTGATGTAAACATAAAAATAAATATATGCTTGTAATGGTACACAGAAATAACACTGCGATACATATTTGGGCCTTTAAAGTCACGGTTAAGTACACTTTAATGAAGAAAAATACATACAAATGTTTTTTTTTACCTTCATCAGTAAAACAAATAACCTTTTACCCTTTAAATTCCTGAAATTAGTTTGATTCTGCCATGTTTTATTAACTTTAAAGTAAACGTTTTTAATTAAATATTTTTTACATAAAAAAACAAATACAATTAGACATAGCCAGAGTAGAAATTAATATGACTTGAAACCATTACTGTCCCAAATAGGGTTCAGTGATAGGTAGTAGTCCTTTCTGGTTTGTTTTGGTGTCACTTTCTAAAGTTACCACTGCGCTCTGAGTTCTGCACATAAACATCCTGCTGCAAGTGTTCAGGTGAAAAACAGTCGTTTTCTTTCGGTGCAAAAATAAATACATATGCTGTTAAACTCTATTTATATAAATATAAAAATTATAAAGAATTTACATAGGCAGGCTCAAATTGACCAATGATGTCAGAAAAATCTGGTCACAATACATTTTTATCAGCCAATTTTTAAAATTATGAATTTTTTTTATTTGATATTAGTTTTAAACTATCTTAACAGGGAACTATTTAAACAATTAAATTAAACGATTGTTTAATTTTGCACAGTCTCACTGCTGCACATGGAAGTGAAATGCTCACCCACTTTACCGAAATGAAATGGTGGAATTGCTGCAGAGGTTCTGGATATTTGCCTCGGACAGATGATCTCTCATGGGGGTTTTGATGTTCTGGAGGCTGAATCCGTGCTCCACTGCCACACCGGAGACTGGAATTAATTCCCGGGAAATCCTGCAGCCTGGACCTGTGTTTGACATGACTCTTCAATATCCCGTCAGCTCCCGGTTAGCGGGGTTAGTGTCGTTCTAACATGATACTTAGATGCTTCCATTGTCATCTTTTTATTGGTTCAGTTATGTGTGCTCTGCATAAAGTTGAAAATATTTGCGCATTCAGAGCAAGTGATCAGAGGTGTGAATACTAATCTGTCAAACTAACCAACAGCCTTCAGACTTTTCCATCATCCTTTTAAAAAAACTGGTCAAAACTGAAACTATTCGGTTAACACAACCTATGAGATATATATTAGGGGTGATAATGGATGCTAAGTTATTAGCATATCCGTTCTGTTTGCTAATCAGTAAACGACTGAAAAGGAGGCCAGCTGATACAACTTGACAAAGGATCCTTTCAATGTCCTTGGCAACTCTGGACCACTAGTTTATATTACTCTACAATAATAAGATTTTTGTCTGGGCCAAATTATGAGCCATACTCCATTTTTTTATATCATCTGTCCTTCTCCAGTCACTAAACCTCAAGAGGAGAAAAAGATAAACCCAAATTTCACTAGCGAGGTGCAGAGCCACAGCGGCCTCATTTTCCCTGGTACATCACACAGCCCTGCTGATTGTGAAAGATGATGCACTCGCACCCTGCTAACAGGTTCACACAAGCCCACATGCTTAAGCCACCTTGGGCTAATTCAATTCCACTACCACTCCAGGGGTAATAGAGTGCCCCGGTACCTCCCTCTGCAGTTACAACGCAGACGAAAAAAAGTGGGTCAGCAGGGTGGGGCGGCTAATTGTGGCCAAACCATACACCCCAATAGAACCAGACTTTTGATGTGCCGTGCATCCGGTTTGGATTTATTTTATGCATCATGTTCTGTAGACCGTAAAATCTGTTTCTTGTACAGTAAATGTGGTATACTCAATTAAATCTACACATTTGTCTTTATTCTTCCGTCTTTCTATCAAAGATGAATTGTTCTTTCCTTCTTAAACAGATTATTTTGTTTCAGGCATTTTATTAAAAGGGGAAGTACTGTTTTTGTTTTCAGCCTGGACCTTATTTTGAACATGCATTATCTTAATTTAACCAGAAAAATTTGGAGCCACTTGGAATCCTTTAGGAGACGTTTAGATCTAGTCGCATCAGTTTATATCCATATAATAGGGGTCAATGGGGCAACCAAAGTACAGCCTCTATATACGACATCATCTGCCACAAAACTCCTTCATTTCACAAATGTTTTTTAAAATAAATTGCTAGTGCTTTTATCCTGTGAGTTTGGAGCATCTCAGAGGTGCTGTGTTGTTGTCTTACAGGCTTTTAATCCAACTACACTAACACACAGTTTCAGTGATGTCAGTGCCGAGTCTCTCGTGCTCTACAGCGGTCGGTGAGACAGAACTTGCTACTGCAGACAACATGCTTTGCGTTTGCGTATTTCCAAATTGCACTAACCACATGACAGAGTGGACTAAGTTTAGCTTCCACAGACTCCCTTTTGGCAACCGCTGCAGAAAACAGCTGCAATGGCGGATGACCGTGACGTCATTGAAACCGCAGGTTAGTGCAAACTGGAATCGGCTGGATTAAAACCCGGTAAAAACCCAGACTGACAACACAGCACCTCAGGGACACCACAGGGAAATAGTGCCAGCAATTAGTTACAAAACAATAGAGAAATCAGGGAGTTTTTTGGCAAATAATGCCTTATTCAAACGCTGCACTTTGGGTGGCCCAACAACTCCCATTAAATGGATATACGCTAATCGCGAACAGCTCTAAACTTCCCCTGAAGGACTCCAAGTAGCTCCAAACTTGTCTGGGTGACTAAATGAAAATAATAAATGCTAAAAATAAGCTGTAGGTAAAAAAAAAAAAGTACTTCCTCTTTAAGCCTAGTTTAAAAAGCAATTCCCCACCAGGACAGCAGTGGGTACAGCCCTTTTCAGGCATCTCTGGTCAACAATTATCTAGGCTTTATCTTTTAAAATGTAGTTTTAATTATTAATTTTTTTTTAATCTAATGATTTTACTTCTACAATTTTTAAGAACATTAGTGTATTTATTATTTACTTGCTACCAGAAGCTTTTTATCCCACCACTGTCAGTCTTGACACAAACCCTTTGATAATTAAAAATAAATAACTTTTTGTCTAAGATGGAGCCATAAAATCGTCATGCTGTCTTGTCTAAATGTGTGAGACTAGCGTTATAATACCTTGAAACTGGTAAAAATAAAAATACACATGTAAATTGAAATAATATTTTAGTGTAACTTTACATTTTTAAGACTTGAAAGTGTTCTCAGTAAGTTGCTAAGTATTTTAAATCCTTTCTTAAATCATGTTCTTACACATTCAACCTGTCAGCTGTTTTCTGTCATGTGTTATATTCTAATTTTGATAATTATTATTTTAATAATAATTTATTATTAATAATTTAAATAACTCCAGATTATCTTGCCCTACTCAACATGGTAATATGATCTATTAAGATGAATTACGAAGTTTACAGTTAGAAGCGCTTCTCAGTGCTCAGTGTCACACTCTAAGCCTCACTAACATCCACTAATATCCAGCCTGACGAGCTTTGATATGCAGCTGGTGTTCCCCTTATTCGTTATGTTTTATTTGTGATGATCATAGGCTGCATTATTAAGTCTTTCTCAGACTGGGAGAAAAAAACACAGATTTTTCCCTTTCTCACTTATCTAGCATCGATTGACAGGGCTACTGTACCTTTTGACTCATATGAGCTCCGCTTTTTAAGCCTTGCTTGAATCAGTGCGGATTTAATTCACCTGAGCATCGTTGGTGGAACCAAATAAGCCTGACGTGAACTGTTACGCTAATTCAAGCGGGGATATTTCAAATGAGCCTCGATTTGTTGAGATCGCTTTGTGGAAACCCCTCTGGTCAAAATCACACAAAGACCATATTAGATAAGCTGTCCTTGTAATATAAAGCACCTAGGGCCAAAAGCTGCATTGAGCACCGTTCTGGTGACATCTTCAGCTTTTAAAAAATTGGCTCTACTCCGTCTGTGCTTGCGTGACACAGAGCCCTTGCGTCAACAAATAATGGTTATTGTGCATCTCTACACCTACGCAGACGGAGAAGTATAAACTACTTTTTATTTTATAATTGGAGATGTATGCAGTTAGTTGTGTGTTTGCTGAAATTTCAAAGTGATGTTTTCTATTATTCATATATGTAGTGTTTTTCTTGGTGCCACTGTGGTGAAGTCAAGCCATGGTGTTATGCCCTTTTGGTCCATTATTTGGTTAAAAAAATAACTAAAGGTTCACCAGCAAAGACTTGCAGTAAGTCTGTTCTCGTTCTTCATCAGGCCGATGCCTAATATTCTACTACAGCATCCTCCTTCAACATCTATGCAGATGCATCTGTAGCCAAGAGGATAGAATCTTACACAGTCAACTCAGCTATTTTTTTGCAGACAATAAATATTCACCAAAACATTTTTTTTTCCTGGAGAATTCCTGGAATTTTCTTGAAAAAATAAAATGGAGATTTTGTTATTGCACTCTACTTCACTGAAGGAGAACAGGCTGAAATTGCAGAAATGCAATCTACTGTGAATGACTGAAATGGTCCATGAGTAGACGTCAAGCCTCCACAGCACTAATCGTCTCTCTTTCGCTCACATACTCAGACTGAGCGGCAGTGAATTTTTGCAGTGTCTCTGCCTGCGTGGTGAACATTCGTCTTAAGACAGAGAGTCCCAACAACTTCGCATGAAATTGCTTTTTAGCGTAAAGTCAGTTGATATCCATCCATCTTCTGGCTAATGAATCAATTATAATGCTAAAGTGAGGTGGAATGGACTTTTTACAAAAAAAAACAACCTTATTTTTCAAATGATGTCTGATTTATTTTGCTTTGGTTGCCTAATATTTAAGCGTGACTGAGGAGCAGCTAACCTGCTTAAAGGCCTTGCAATCACAACAAATCTCATTGTATTTATCGTGTCACATAAACCTTCATTAACAGGGGCGGCTTCTAGCAGTCAGCAAGATTGATGGGCCAAGTTAATAAACTCATTAGCATATTGAATCAGTTGGGGAACAAATATTCATATTAGCCCACAAATACCCTTTGGGTTGAATAGTAATCACGGCAGCTAGTTTGGTGCGATGTAAACAACCGTTTCAGTCGTTTCCTGAACCAGCCTCTTCAGCAATGACTTTTTATTGCATACCTTCTTGTGGAGTGTGTAGATGGAGGGTGGTTGCTGGTCAACCGTAAGGTCGGCAGTATTCCCATGACTGGGTAGGCCATAACAGAACAGCTGTTTAACATAAATCTCTGAACTGGTTTAATATTTATCACAGTTTTCTGGGATACTGTGCTTTGAGATGTACAAGTCAGGTTCAATGTTTTTTTACTAAGTCAAAGGACAGGTACAAGTCGATGTCATCTGCTCTGCATGTGGTGGCACTACAGAGGATTGACCCCCTTTGAACAAAAAGAAACCTCCATCAGAACCAGACTCAGTCATTTGAAGCAAAGGGTCCTGGTCTAGGGGTGCTTTTTATTTGAAGCAATGGTCCCGACAGTGGTTTCTGAGGAAGACAAACACAGTTAAAGGGAAAGTTGTTGTTTTTTTCAACCTGGACCTTATTTATAGCATGTATTATGCTTATTTACTCACTACGACAATTTTGGTGCCACTTGAAGTCCTTCAGGAGATATTTAGATTCAGTCACGATCAGCGTGTTATGATATAATAGGAGTTAATGGGGCACCCAAAGTGCCACTCCTAGATTATCTCCTCATTATCTGCCACAAAAATCCTTAATTTCAACAATGTTTTGTTATGAATCATTTGTGCTATTCCCCTGAGAGTTTGGAACATCTTGGATGTGCTGTGTTGTCATCTGGGGTGTTTCACAGGCTTTTTAGTCCAACTTAACTAGCCTGCCACTTCAGTGACATCACCCCCCAAACACCCCCCACAAAACCACCAAACAAACACACCCCCAAACACAAACAAAAACAAACAAACCAAACAAAAAAACCCCCAACCCACCAACAACACAACCAAAACCCCAAACAACAAAACCCAAAAAAAAAAAAAAAAAAAACAACAAACAACAACCAAAAACACACAAACAAAAAAAAAACAAAACAAAAGTTGGATATACACTAATCATGAATGGATCTAAACAACTCCTTAAGTACTTCAAATTGCACCAAAGTTGTCTGGGTGAGTAAATGAATGTCATGTTTGCTAAAAATAATGTCCAGGTTGAAAAAGAAGTGAACTTCCCTTTTAACATAGAAGTTTTGGGCCAGGAGACTGTGTGGGAAAGAAATAAAAATAGACAACAGAGTTACCAGAAGCTGTTTTGCTATTGTTGTACAATGAAGTTACCTGTTTATTTATATTTGTATATATCTCAGTGTTACACCTGGTGACAAATCAGATCAATTTAAAAAATAAACTGATGACTAAACTCACATATCTGTGTTAAGTTATTGTTGTTGATCATTCATTTATGCTTCTATTAAATAAAACTTGTCCAATCACAAATCCAGTTTTAATGTCTGGATAACTTTTTTGTTGAAGAGCAGCACTTTAGCTATTAACACTAAATAATTATAACACAAAAAGCTATGCTAAAGTTTATAACTAAATGAAATGTGGGGGAAAAAAAGTGCTAACATGCTAACTTGATGTAAAGGCTTGCTATTCTAATTTGCTAAGGAGGCGTGGCCGAGACTTGACTCCAGCATTGCAGCTGACATAACACTTAGCGTCAACGTCGCAAAAGTAGTGCTGACTTTAATTAATGGCATTAATGGTTTAAAGCAAAAAAAACAAAAACTAGGAACGCATTCAGAGAGAGCAGACCTCCGACAATGCAGCTCCGTACTCTGCATACTTTTTTATTGTTTAGTTAATGCTTTTTATGCATTAAATAAATATTTTAACACATATGAGATTTTTCTTTTACATTTTGGTAGTAGAATTTTATTGAAATCAACTGATAACATAGTAATGTCTTTTACATCAGGTTAAGCTAATTTGAAGATATCGAAACACTGGTTCCATATCCCCGCGTCATTAGGTCATTATTAGAGGTTAAAGTCTATTCCTCTACATGACAATTTTTTAATACAATGCTAACTACTAGCTAACTTGAATGATTTCACAAATGCTTTACAAAAAGAAAGATTTTTAAATATGGAAGATGAACATCCCATGCTTGCAATGAACCAAAAATATTTAGCTCAACTCTGAAAGCTATCAAAAAATAAAGTGATATCTCTTTAGAGCAGCCGTGTGACTATTACATTACAGAAATTAGCTGTGGGGGACTGATCGTAGAGAAAAAAAGTGGCAGGTTTAGCATTTACAACCAGATTAGTCACTGGAATTAGTCACGAAGAGGATGAGGCTGCGTCCAGCCCGAAGCCATCCATTAACTCAATGTCACCAAGCTTGGTTCATTTCACTGGTGTTTTTAAGAGAAATAAAGAAAAAATATAAGATTTATGTCAAATTGTGTAACACAAGCATGTTTTTGTTCAAATAAAATCATGTCAGGCCCCAGATTAATTCTTAATCTTATTTTTGGCTGTCGGATGATGCACGTTCTTTTCCATTTTATAGACAAATTTGAGTTATTACTGACGATTACATCATGTAAGAAAAGGCGGCTGTACTTTAACTGTAGACATTGCGTGACAGAGATGATTTTCCCCCATTTCTTCACAAATTACATTGTTGCTTTCTGACACAGAGACAACAGCAGCTCTGATTTAAGAGTTGTAATGCATTTGATGGAACTATAGACACATGCATTGCTGCTCTTCTGATTGAGATTCCAGTTTCACACAGTAAAAACATCGAATGGCAGGAGCTGAGACGTGCAGAGACCTTGGAGGGGAAGGTGCTGAAAAGTTAAAACTGGCGCATAGAGCGAGATTTTAAAAATACTTACAAAAACATTATACACTACATCATCCTGAACAACTCATTTATTAAGGATCTAGCTGTCAGCTTTCTTCAGCAAGATCAGTTAATGAACTAAACCTGTGTTTTTACTCACTTGTCCCTACATTGTTGTATTTTCTTGATTATTTTCTTATTGTAACTGCTCATTTGTATTCTAATCCAATGTAAAGCACCTTGAATTGTCTTGTGTTGCAAAGCAAAAGTAGCCTATTTTTATCCGTTGGGGTATAATGTTGCAGGGGAGACACTGCTGCTGGCTGTGTTGATCTGAAACTGTAGACATTGAAAAGATTATGGGAGAACTGGTAGCTACATTATGAAATAATTTTAACTGGAAGCTGTTTCTTACTAAACAAACCCTAATATTTGACTGGTTAACCTCCTCATCAACTCTGCTGCAGACAGCTTTAAAGATCAAAACAGCTCAAACAGGTAAATTCTACTTTTCTACCATGTTAGTACCTCAGATTTAAACGTGTAAGTTGGAGAGATAAAAATAATTTATATCTTCAGCACATCAATGAGGTAAAAAGATTAACCATTTCAATTAATTAGAAATGTTTGCATTTACATTTTAATAATTTTCACATGTATAGATATCTATTTTGAACATTTTGACCTATCAAATATTGACACATATGACTTTCCATGCCTGCTGCGGTCCAAACATAATCACAGGTTCAAGCAATGCGCATGTAAGTGGATCAACAGCAGACAATGTGAAAAATTTAATTCTGTTGGCTAAAATAATAAGTCTCTCAGTGTGAAATCCATAGCTGTCTATTAGAGAAAGGCAGGAATTAATAACTAAAATAAAAACGTGGAGCACAAGACTGTCATTATAGTACTGAGTCTCACTATCATTTTAATCAGGAATGCACCTTTGACTGTTTCTCTAAGAAGCACAAAAAGTTTTTTAAAAATTCAAAAAGCTTCCTTTTATACAGTGAGTTTTAGAAATTACATTTTCACAATTTGTTTGCAGTTGAAAACCTTATTCCTCTTATTTTATACTAGCAAGAGATTTTGACCTGTAATATTTTCCCATACTATATAAACAGCAAGATTTTGTTCAAAGCAGCTTAAGCCCCCTTTTCTGTCTTAGCATGAGGATCCTCAAAAAACGATACAGACACTAAAAAATCTTCAAATGTCTTGTTTTAAATAAAACCCCAAAAATCTGAAGCGTATGAGACGCTCAGACAGAATGAGGACCCATAATTTGCTGAATAATAAACATCCACTGCTGCATACCCAAACATGTTTAAATGCAAGTACACATGCTATGATATGCTGCAGTTTCCCTTTCCAAACACTTTATTTAATCACCAGAAATAGTTTATATCTCAGTCTGCTTTATCCCCAGTGTTGCCTGCTTCTTTTATGCTAATGTTGGAACAACACACGGTGCTCCGCTGAATTTACTCGTCGCTTCCTGAGAACAAACCTGCAGAAGACGCTCAGAAGAGATGAAACAGGGGATGGCGGTGTGTACTGAGAGCATGCATGTATGGATTTGTTTGTGCACAAATAAAAAAAGGATCAAGCAACTCTGAGTGAGCCAACATCATGTTCCTTGTGTTATTCATCTGTCTCGAGATCATCCACTCTAATCTATCTTTCAACAAGTTCATTAATGTGCGATTCATCAGGCATCTCTCGCCTGGGAATCGACATTAAGCAGCACATCAACTCACCATATGTCAAGATCAAGAAGGACAAAACGTTTCATCCCTTCTTTTAAAGCACAAAACAGGATGGCATAAAACAGATGGGTCCATCTATTTAATGGAGAGATGACAACAAAGGCAACAGAGCAGCAAATAAAGAGAAAACCTAAGAAAAAAACCCCGATGCTCTTCATTTCCAAATCCATAATGTTTAAAATAATAACATGCATGCAACATTTAGCGTGCCAGAATCTATATGAGGATAATAAAAGGTGTTGAGGTGTGATCAACAGTTTCCAAGGGAACATGTTTGTTCGCCTATGTGATCTGCAACTAAATTTATTTGGAGTGGATGAACTCAGCAGGCTTTTACATTAGAGCTCAGTCTGCTGGAGATGTACGACGCTCTGTTATAAAACCCTGCTTTCTTTGGCAATTTTGTAACACAGCATGAAAACCATCCCAGTGTAAACATAGAGCCATTAAGGCAACACTTAGAAACTATTCTTAAATATTCATGGGTTGTTTTTTTCTAAAGGGGAGGAATTTGTTTGCAGATAAGTTACCTGTAACACAAATCAGTGTAAACGATTAATATAAGAGGCATCACTGCACTGCGTGATGTGTAATTTGATAAAACTGTGATAAAATATTCTTTTTGTTTTGATGGATGGAATACCCGCTTACCAACTTGTGCTATTTTCTAACATTACATTTAAAGTAAATCACATGTAAATTTGTGTTCTGGCCAGGTTAACTTTAAAAAAAGGTGAATTCTTAAAAACTGAATGAAAACATGAATGATGTATTGTAAAAAAAAACTTTTATACTATGGTTTTCTATCAAAAAAGAAGCAAAATATGCATTTAGAAGTTGGGACTTTAAAGTCCCAAATCATCACAGTTCCTCCACTCTGTTCAACACTGGGTATAATTTGCTTTTCCATGCATTTATATTAGGAATGTAAGAAAATCTTGACATGCAAATATATATAGCAATATTTTATTTCATAAAATTGTATAGACATTAAAATATATTGATATTTATTTTATTTCTTAGATTTTGAATGGAGCCTTTAATGACTAATTTTGTTGTAAAATTCAAAGTATAACTGGTAGTTGGTGGATGCCCAGTGGATCAACTAGATCTAGTAATAAAACTGGATGTGTAATGTATATAAAAAAAGGGTTAGAGTGTTTAGAATGATGTCACAGTTTTGCTACGGTTAAATTCAGTTTTTAAAAATGACAATATATAGTTCGTACTCATAGTATTGCGACATATCGTATCGTCCCGGCTGTATTGTGATGCATATCGTACCAACAGATTCTTGTCCACACACACCCGTAATATATATTGTGTTTCAAGTTACTTACCTTGAGTTTTGGTTGCCTTAAAACTAGTTAGGCTCAGAAATATTTGTACCCATGGCAGATTTAGATTTAAAAATATGTTCAATCAACCAAGATGTTATTTATAGGAAATGAGAGACAACTTAAAACAATAAAGAATAAAAAAAAATAGATGTTATCAGACAATGAGAAACCGTTATTTCCCTTATTATTGACCAGCTTTTGGCCTGTTTCCATTGTGAATTCAGCCATTTATCTTTCATGATGAAGACCACATCTTTGAAGGAAGGCCTACTTGCCATCACCCTAATCTTTAGCTCCCTTTACAGGTTCTCCATCAGGTTTAAGTCAGGACTTAAACTGGACACTCAAGGACGTTGTTACTGCCAATCAGAGGAAAACAAATTGATATAGCCTAAATTTAATTTATATCTGTTTGAGGTATGAATAATTTAAGTCACCACTGTGAATCCTAAATTCATTCAAAGTCGAGAGAGCATTTAGCAAATTCAACAGATTCTACACATTTTATAGGGATCATTAGCTGTGCCAATATTTGCCGCTTCTGAATAATTTTTAAAAACATTTTTACAAGAACAAAAACATAGTTCATCAACAATGATAAAAATAACAATATTGATAGATATATGAAAAGGAATTTTTCTTTTCTGACAACATAAATTGAATGCCTCTTCCACATTCATTCATTTCCTAAAGGAAAAAATCAAATATTTCAACGTTTCTCACATGGGATCTGTTGGTATACTGTTATATGGTCCCTGGTAAACCACATGTGTAGCACACATGGACTCCACATGTTTTTTTTTTTTACATGGGTTTCAGATATTTTTCACATGTTTTTTTACGTATAGGTTTTATGTGGAAAATAACATGTTTCGCATGCGTTTTACATGTTATCCCATGGGCTTCACATGTGAATTTCCATGGATTTCACAGTTTATTACCATGAAAATGTTCCACATTCACACATTATAACAAGTGGTCACATGTTTCTTCACATTTTCACATGTGAATTTCACATGGATCAAAAATTTTTCACGTGATCACGTGATTTTGCCCATGCGAAACCATGTATTTTTTTTCTCCAGAAGGGTTTGATAATTTCAAAAAACAAATAAAAACCCCATCCACATATGAAGAGCAAAACACATAAAAACAAGCAACACTTAAAACATAAAACAGAACATTATAAAGGATTACGCTGAGAATCATTAAAATCATTTCTGAACAAATGAGTCTTCAATTTGCTTTTGAAAAGGCACAATTCTGTACCGGCAGGAAGATCACAAGGAAATTTGTTCCAGAAGGTCCAATCACCCCAGCCCTTAAACTTGGTCATAGCGGTGCTTACACACGGAATGCGATAAACACAACCAAAAAGCATGACACGCCCCTAGCTGGTCGCTTGCACATTCGCACCTTGAAGGGTGTCCAAAGCGAACTGGTCGCATACCATTGTCACACGCATGAAGCAAAAATGTGGAAAGATCCTGACCGGGACCGCTCCGCTGTCATCCTCCTTTCTCCCTCCCTCCTCCTCCCGACCCTACGGGAGCTCCCTGTTGACTTTGGTCTATGAGCTGACCACGTTAAATTTTGGGACCGCTCCTGCGGGGGTAGACCCAGTCAAGCAGCAGCGGAAGGATCAATTAACACCTCGGCTCCTCGCCCAGTTTGTGCCGCGACAGTCGAAGCTTTACCCCCCGACACACCAACTACCAAGCTGAGCGGCTGTCCATCTGTCTGCTGTTAGCAAAGGTTTAAATGTGAGCGGCGCGGGACGTGCTGGGGTGATGACATTACCAGGCCTGGGTGTTTGTTGTGAGGAAAAAGTTTTGCAGTCACAACGGCTCTTTTAAGAGCAACCCACAAACCTCTTAAGAGCATTCCTGTCCAAATAGTTTAACCTCTTTATAATGTTTATTCTTTTATTCCTGTCTCTGTATAGAAAACAGCTGGTGTCATGTAGCTCGGGGTGATTAGCCACGGTGTTTATCAGTTTATACGGTCCTGCTGATGCTGGGACTCCATTCACTCAGTCACAGCATCACTGACACCCGTAAGCTGATTGGTTGTAGCGGCGCGACTTCCGCTGCAGACATAAAATGCAGCACGTATTGTCGTTCGCGCCTGAGACACACGAGCCACACTACTTGGTCGCGCTTCATCGCGCTCCTCCATTGACATTACATGTAAATTGGACTCTCTGGTTGTGTCTGTCGCGTTCGGTGTGTAAGCACAGTTAGTCCTTGGGTCATCCAATCGAAGCCGATCGAATGACCTCAAACACTTAAAGGGATTTTCCACCACTAGTTAATAAATTTCTGTCGCCATAATTCCCAGAGTTAGAAAAAAACATTTTGTAACAAGCACTTTAATTCCCCTGATCTGATAGTGTGTTTGCTTTAGCTTAGCATAAACCAATGTAAGTGAATAGGAACTACTAGCATTTACTTAAGGGTTGAAAATACCCTTAAAAGTTCACAGTTAAAAGTTCAGCTAAAGGAGGAGGAATGATATGGGGCCAAATCAGGATCAGCATAAAGTGAATGAAAACAACAGATTGTAAACTTGAAAAATAGAAATTGTAAATTAAAAAAAAAAAATGCAAATTTGAAAACAGTTTTGAACTTGAAAAATAGACATTGTAAGAAGGCATTTTAAAATCATGTCACAAGTTTATTTACATCAATAACATCTATAATATGTTCATTAAAACTGTGGAGATGACAGTCGACTTCAGGAAGAGACCCCCTGCAACATCTCTCATAATCACCAGCAGGTCAGTCCCCACAGTGGAGTCTTTCAGGTTCCTAGGATCCACCATCACACGGGACCTGAAGTGGACCTCCCACATTGACTCTATAAGGAAGAAGGCCCAGCAAAGGCTGTACTTTCTGCGTCAGCTCAGAAAGTTCAACCTGCCTCAGGAACTGCTGACCATCTTTTACACAGCAATAGTCCAGTCTGTCCTGACCTCATCCATCTCTGTCTGGTTCGGATCCGCCACCAGGCAAGACAGGGACAGACTGCAGAGAACAGTCAGGTCCTCAGAGAGGATCATAAGTACTGATCTTCCCTCCATTGAGGACCTTTTCCGGGCCAGGGTCAGGAAGCGGGCCAGAAAAATCAGCACTGACCCCTCACACCCTGGCCACAATCTGTTTAGGCTCCTCCCCTCAGGCCGTCGTTACAGAGCGCTGTACGCCAAAACCACCCGACACAAGAACAGTTTCTTCCCCCAGGCTGTCGCTCTAATGAACTCTGAATAGTCACAGAGTGTGTGTCCACTCACATGAACAATAAACTAAAACTCTGCACTGCTGTATATACTTACTGTACAATAACCCTGGTTTGGTGCATATATTATCCTTTATTTTTATTTTTATTTTTTTTTCTCCGTTTTTTTAATTTCACTTATTTAAGTTCTGTACTGGAGAGAAAAGTTGCCGGAGTCAAATTCCTTGTATGTGTCATACTTGGCCATTAAAGCTGATTCTGATTCTGATTCTGGTTCTGAAGATCACCCCATGAGTTCTCAAGTTTCATGCAGAGCAGCCCAGCAAACCAATAGACTTTTATAAGATGGATATAACAGTCATAATTTTTCATTTAAGGAATAAAAAAGTTGCGACTTTTCAGAAAGGAGCGTCATCTTCACCTTCAGTCTGCCCAAACGTGTAGGTTGGTTTTGGAGTCTGACAAAAGCCGCGGACTAAGCAGTATGTTGAACATCCCCATCGTATCCTCCATTGTTAAATGTGTAGCCTAGCAACATACACCCTACTCACTAAACAGACCTCCGTGATCGTAAACTGGCTGTCAGTAATTCAATTTACTTTTATTTGTATAGCGCCAGTTCACAACAAATGTCATCTCAAGGCACTTTACAACAAAAGTCATTACAATACAATTATACAAACATTCGAATCAGTTAAGTTTTCTATGTAAGGAATCCCAGCAGATTGGGCTGAGTCATCGGCGGGAGGTTGTGCCCGGATCATGCCGACTCCAACCACAGCAATTCCTCAGCAAACCCTCATACTGAGCAAGCATATGGCGACAGTGGAGAGGAAAAACTCCCCTTTAACAGGAAGAAACCTCTGGCAGAACCTGGCTGTTATAAGCGGTCATCTGCCACAACCGTCTGGGGGTCTGAGAAGACAGAGAAGAGACAGCATGGAGGATGCTAGGTGACTTTGAGCATCATCTGGACTAACGCTCCCCATCCAGCAAGGGGCTTCATAGCCGAGCAGGGTACCAGACCTGGTAGAGCTTCTATGGGGAGAAAAACACTGAGAGAAAACTGGGTAAAAAATTTCATTAATATAAAGAAAAATATATCTGGAGAGTAGTAGAAAAGTAGAAGGTGTGTTAGGGTAGGGCTGAACGATTTTGGAAAATAATCTAATTGCGATTTTTTTCTTCAATATTGCGATTTCGATTTAATTTGCAATTATTTTAATGGGGCTTTTCTCATGCATTTTTTTATTAAGGCAAGCAAAAATATTGTGTATCATAAACAGATTTCTTTAAACATAATTTATTCTATTCCATAAGATAGACTTATTTTGAGACAAAGGCAAATATAAACAACTTTATCTACTTTTAATCATCACACTTGATGGTCATCGGCGTCGTTCTGCAATCAAGGTTTTCTTCCTTTTGATCCCAGCTGGCAGGTCCCCCCGTGGGGTTATCCGGGAAGAAGGATCCTTGAAGCAACAAGCTCTGATTTTTAATTCTCCATCAATCTAATGCACTTTCAGACTCTGGTATGGCTCCGTAGAGCGGTTTGATCTCAGGTCAGTTGTTTCAAAACACTCCGCTGTTTTCGGTGCGGTTTTAACTTTCTGTCGGCATTTTTTATACAGCGCAGGTAAAATGTGGCTAAAATGTGTTCGTTAGATTGAATCCTAGCTTATTCATCATGCTTATCAAAGCAAACCCTTGGCTATAAAACCCGTTATAGTACGAATTATTTCCATGTGCCGTTTTTTTATTTTCGTAAGGAGAGATTCTTTCAAACAGCTCGGTCAGCGATCCCCGTCGTCTGGAAGTTTGTTTACCAGAAATTGAAACACTGGTGGCGGTCAGTTTAGCCGTGCAACTCTCATATATGGTGGTGTGATGTTTTTAGTTGCTGATAAAGTTTCGTAGTGTATCTCGTGAGGTAGCAAGGCGGGTTCTGCATTACCTGGCGTTGCACAGCATCAACGTTTTAATAGTCGAAATAATTTCTCACAACTGATGTACTGTTCCTCTTTGGTACCAACTATTGTGCAGCATTGGATTCTATTAAGCTTTAGAGCATTTTATAACGGGTTAAAGTGCAGCGTTTCTTTCTCTTTCTGCATTGTTAAAGCTGTTTGCAAGTCACATGACTTTACCAGATATGTTTACGAAAAGTCAAACAGCAGCCTTTGCGATTAGGAAATCGCATTTTATCAAATTGTGATTTAATTGAAAATGCAAATAATCGTTCAGCCCTATGTTAGGGTCAGTTGAGTGAAAAAGGATCATTTTTTTCCCTAATTTTTAAGTCTATTAGCAATGTACGTTGTGAGGGAGATGCAGTTGAGGAGGGCTGTCGGACCGGGCTGCATCCTCCCCTCGCCAGATCGGGCTGAACACTCCATCTCCCTCTACTCCCTGCATGGAAATCCAGGAGGAAAGAAGGAGGTAAGTGGGTAAATATTGTAGTGCTTATGCATCTATCCTTGCTCACAGGACTGCGCCCTCTCCAGAATCTACGTATTAGAGAGATAATACTATTGGTAAGTGATATAAATAAATAAAACACCCATCTCTAACGCTTCTCTATTCTTGCGTTGTCCTTAATGCACATATGAAAAGTCAGGCTGTCTGTCTGTTGTGGCAGCGTGTGTGTATAAACGAACAGCTCTGTACACAAAATGTTTGCCTCGACTTAGGAGAGAACTTCCGGGTCAGGTCACTCGCCTCAAACAAAAATACCAAAATCAAAAATGAGCTCTCGTTATACGTTTTTTCCATTTTCGTTTTGTGATCCAACACGAAAAATCAGATAAGGGTTCGTGATCCGTTTTTTCGTGCGCCAACAACATACATTGTTCCGGGGCGGAAGTTACGTCAACATAAACTCTTTCACCCAATGCCGATCATGTCCCTATAGTAGCCAATGGGCTCACGTAAAATTAGGCTCAACTCCGAAAACGAAAAGTCTGAATTGAAACTGCAAACTGAGGACTGAAAGCAAAGGGGAAGAGAAACGTAAAAACTGGCGAAAAAAGATTGAAAATACAAAACCGGAGTTGTTTCAAATAACCTTTTTTTTTCATTCGGTTACAGTTTTAGATTTATAGATTTTTTATTCAAGTTTTCAATATTTATTCAAATTTACGTCTATTTTTCAAGTTTACAATCTGTTGTTTTCATTCACTTTATGCTGATCCTGATTTGGCCCCATAGAATGAGGCCATTCAGAGATCTAAAAACAAACTGTAAAAGTTTAAAATATATTCTGAAAAGGAACAGGGAGCTAGTGTTAAGAATATAAAACAGGGGTAATGTGTGCACATCATGAGGTGTTGGTTAAAAGAGGCGATTTAGGTTCGTAAAAATCTTCTCTTGACCAGAGTCAATTTGATTTTTTAATTTAAAATCCTTACCAACTATTAGCTCTAAATTCTTTACACTGACATTAGCACTGACCTCTGTAGCAGTGTTGTCACCAAACAAAAGACATTCAGTCTTTTGCACATTTAAAAAAACAAAAAGTTCTGATCAAACCACTGATTGGCAGAAATCACACATTCCAGTAGAGAATGGAGAGCATCACTCTCAATTTAAATGCACGTCTAAAATCAAACTTTTCACAGTAATTGGAACAATGGATTAACCAGATCTGAGAGCCGTGTCTGAGTTTACAGTTCTCTCGGAAAATGTAATTATTGATTGAAGAATAATACGCAACTGTAGGCTGTTATTTGATTTTGTTACACTCATTGTTGCTCGTTCTGTCTGATTCCCACTTCTGCCTTATCATGTCCTGAAGGGGGAGTGCCAAATCATGGCTTCTCCTGATTGTCATTTACATGCAGAGAAATTCATTCTCCTATCGCATTTTCTGGGGACCTTAGTCCAATTTCCCCAACTTCAGTTCAGTTCAACTTCAGTCAGACTAAACTGTATAAGTGCATTTCAAAAGCTTAATTTCTTTTGCTGTGAATAAAAGCACTGACTGCAACCTGGTTTCAGGGAAAAGTGTATGTGCAAGTCATCAGCATAGCAGTGGAAGGACAGCTGGTGCTGGGTTATAATTGCTCCAAGTGGCAGCATATAAAGAGAAAATTAAAGAGGGCCAAGAACGGAGCCTTGCAGGACCCTATACGACTGAGGCGCAGTAGAAATAATTAACCGTGACAGAATATTCTGTCCAATAGGAGGTGAACTATTTCTGTGATGTGCCAGGAAAACCAGCATTGTAAAATTGGGAGGAAAATAGAATGATTCACGGTGCCGATGGCTGCTCTGAGTTCCAACAAGAGTAATCAGTTTAGGTTTTCCTGGTATTTAAGGGTGGCTCCTAGACATACTGGTATGTCCCACCAGGAGTAGATGAAATGGCTTCTTTAGGGGGTTGTGAATGCCTTGATATCCCCAACAGGAGCTAGCGAGAGATGAAGGTCTGGGTTTCTCATTAGGACTGCTGCTTCAGCCATCTGACCTTAGAGAAATTAGAAAAGATGGATGGCCTCTACACTTAATTCCTCAGGTACTCTGAAAAAAATTATAATTAAACTGACAGTCTGATGAGAAATCCCTCATTCATTTAAGAAATGGTAGACCAGTGGTCCCCACCCACAGGTCTCAGTGCTCAACGTCTTCAAACATGAAAACTTTAAAGCACCTCCAAGACTAAAAACAATTGAAATAGAAGCAATTGTATATTAATAAGATCTCAAGGGCTTTTTTGGACAATGAAGACCCCTTAAATAGATTTCCATTGTCCATATGTTCAGTGCAACAGCTGAACAAATTTCCATGAACTTACAAAGCTGCCTAACCGCCTGCTGATTCTCTCTCCATTGCTGGTCCTCCCATTGCAATTCAGCAGGCATGTTTCAGAAGTAAGAAAGATAACAAGTTTCAAAACATTTCATATCTTTTGCTCGGTTTCATGCAGAGGTGAAAAGATGATGACTTTCTACAGATGAGACAACCTGGACTTGATGCTGTACAGCTATCTTAGTTCTCTTATCAACAGAAATGATTTTTTTTTTTTTGCAAAATGAATTTGACACAGGAGTTTCAGATAGATTACAATCAAATTAATCTTACTCCTGACTGACTGGGTGTATAACTTCTGCATGTCGCACTGAATGTGCTGAAGAGAATAAATCAGAGGAAGTAGTGAAAGAGGGAAAGATAGAGGGCAGAAAGAGGGGAACCAGCAATAAAACATCGTTTAAGCCTGTCAGGAGGTTAAAATAAGTTATAAACCAGAAAAATGAAACTGCTTTTCAACAAACACACTCTAATCTTTATTCTTAATAAAAATCAAGTGAAAAATACTCATCACTGAGCCAATATCAATTTGAAAATTCATGCCAAATACCACACCTCATATCTTTGGAGAAAATAAATGAAAACATTTTTCAGACTGAGCCAGGCTCAATTTTTCCATCTGTTTCCACACTTTATATAAAGCTGGCAGAGTTAGGTTGCTGTTGGTTCTGGCAGAACCAATGAAGCATATAAAATTTCATAACAGACTACAAACAGGAGTTTAAAACCACTGATTCAGTCTGGACATAAGCTGGCAAAATTAAACTGGTTTCCTTTGATAAATGGTGTAATCTTTAGTGGAAAAGGGAAAAAAAATCCTGAGGCTTCTCTTGTTAATTTTGCCCTCTGGTGAACCGAATGTTCTCCTGAAATGTTGAACAGATTCAGATGATGTGACTGAGTCCTAATTTTTCTTGGATTCTGTACAAGTTTTCTGCCCTCCTCCTTAAAACTAGGATATTCGTTGTAGCTCAAACATTCAACAACAACAAAAATGTTGATGTTTGATATACTGGCATTTGTGCAATGCTCAGGCACACTGGAACAAATCCTTTCAAAGGATAATTAAATGTGAAAGAAGAGAAAGTTAGAAATCTGGTTGCCAGGTGCGTAAACTAAAAAACTGTGTGGCATTTTATAATTTCAAGGTTGAATATGGAACATTTTCCTCAAGCGCTACATAAAAAAAAACGAAAAAAACCTCCACAGTGGGTTTATCCTAAAGGCTACCGCCCTTTGTCTCCGTCTTCTTGAGTTGTAGCCCAATAAGTGTTTTTACACAAAACCCAAATTAACTTTTGCCGCAGTTCGATAATCAGCGTTTTATTCTGCATTAAAATGTGTCTTTAAAATTTAAAGGCATCATATGTTCGATCCATGGCGCATTTCAAATGGACGATAACTTTTATCGCTTCATTGACCCATTGTTTTTTTTTTTTGGCAGTAGGGGACCCATGGACCGGAAGTAGAAGGGCATAACTTATGCTCCCCACATTCCAATGATATGCTCTGCACAGTGCGGATGGTACTGGGTGGTGGAATCGGCAAGTCAAGCAGCTGCTTCCGAGCCCTGTAGATTTTGGCCGTTTTCACATGTGTGGCCGTACCAGAAAACGGCCAGAGAAAATGCAAATTTTTTCTGTTCACATGGCACGGATCTCTGCCCGTATTGCGATCCAGTCTTTTACTACAAATAAACAGCAGGTGACGGTATACAAATAAGTCTTAGTTCTTCAACAAACAAGGGAGTGAGAAGTACCGACGTCATAAAACGAGCGACAGGCTAGAATGTAAACAAACTGGTCTACTGGTCAGCTGCTACCTGAAGCCATCTACAGGGTGAGTGTTGTAGTAAACCCGCCGTTTTGTAATCTGCTGTGTTGCTGTGGGATGCTTGAATCGCGTTGTTTTGGTATTTGTATGGTCGCGAGGTGATTCTGTAATTTCGGCCGGCGGTGTCGTCATTTCCGCATGGAGCGCGTCTATTGTCTTGAGTACGGCAGAGTACGGGTTGTGTTCACATGGTACGTGGCCGCTCGTACCTGGATTCGCATACTACCTCCAAGGCAGGTCTCTCTGGCCGTATTCTGGCACGGTACAGTCTGTGTTCACATGGTACGAAATAAGTGGATTTTGACCAAATACCGTACCCGAGTACGGACTCCCGTACCATGTGAAAGCGCCCTTAGTTATCAATCTCCAGAGAGAGGAGTGACTGCAGAAGAACAGAACTACAGTATTTTTGGTGAAGCCTACACTAGATGGACCCACATAAACCATTTCCAGGGCATCAAACGCACGTGAAAAAAGCGACTTTTCTCCTGGATCGGTAAACTAACTCACTTGCTAACTTGGCTAATGTTAGCTGTTATTTAAATTTCCTCTAGTTTACAGTTCTCCCTGGCCATGGTTCAGATTGGTCACTAGATGTTTTGCTAGCTAGGCAACCCAACAACTGGAATAATGTTTTTATTGTTGTAACTACAACCTAGATAAAATGGATCATCAATGGATCGAAAAATGCTATCATGTTCATGTTCAATATCCAACCTTTAAATTTGTAAATTATCTCTTGGTCTACATACGATACCTTCAGGGCAACAGGTAAACAACCTGCCACCGGTTGCCACATTTTAACTGTCTGCAGTATTGTACATCTGGAAACTATATTTCATTTTTTGACAAAGCAAAGTCTAATAGCTAAAGCTCAGTCATATTAGATGTAGGACATCCACAGATTCTCAATTTGATTAAGGTCTGGACTTTGAGTGGGCCCTTCAAACATGAACACGCTTTGAGATAGACCAGGGAAGGAGTTAGGGGGTAGCTACTTGGGCTTGAGCCCCGGATGTTTTCTGACAAGCCCCGAATCTCGATTTTACTTTTGGAAGAAGAAAAAAGCGTCTCAGAAATAAGTTGCAGTACCAGACTTCACCAGAGGGGCAGCAGTCTCGGCAGCTTCAGCGGTGTGTCTGCATGAATGGGAGAGGAGGAGATAATGCTGCGTAAACACCTGCGGGGGAAGACTGTTGCTGATTTGGACATCAGGAACGTTTTTAGACAAAAAGTACGGATTAACAACAGCAGCTGTGATGAAACGGATCATGCTTCATGTCTGTGAATCTTATTTTAAAAGTGCTGGCTTGTTAAATGTAAATTAACTGTAAGTTTTGGTAGAGAAAATGAATCATATGAAAAATATATGAAGAATATAAAAATACTTAGATAATAATCATGAAAAATAAGTAGACCTATATGTCACAAAGGCAGATGTTGTCTGGATTATTAAGGAGGCCTATCAAATTAAAAAGAGTAAAGTAGTATTACAGTAAGTGAATAAAACTAGTCAAACATTAAGAATGGGCTATAACATTTTTATACAACATTGTCTATTACACTTTTTCATCAGTTTGGCCAGTGGGGTCAGAGAATTCTTTCGTAAAAATGTTTTACTCTTTAGTTTTAAACTATTAAATAGTATAGTCTGCTGCATCTATTGAATTCTTTATTTTTTATTTATTTTATCTCTTCTTGAGATGACAAATCAAGCATGAATTTGTGTCTCTTTTAGTCCCTTCACAATGACAAAAACCACTGATTGTGGCCCTACGTATAAACAATGAAATTAAATGTGAAATGTTCAGCAGCATTTGTGTAGCTATTCAAATTATGAGATTGCTGCAGAGGTTGCTATATAAGGTTTGGGACTTTTGCCTGGGGGTTAGGATGATGTTCTGAAGGCTGAATCTGTGCTCTCCTGCCACTGGAGAGCACAGAAAGGGATTAAAGCCCCACTCCAGCCACAGTTTTGAAACCAGGGAACATTTCTAAAACTTAAGTGATCAGAAGTCGTAAAGACTCTCCAAAGCAGCCATTCCCTGCCTCACAAGCTTCAACGGGAGAAAATTCAGCAGCATATGAGTCGTTTCTGTACCGGTGGTTGGCACTGCACTGTGTGTCTGATCAGCCACTCCAACCACAGATGTGCTCCAAGGCCTCAGTAACTCTTCAAACTGCTGTCAGTTCCCAGAAAGGGATACATTAAGTACCTTAATCAGGTTGGGGATTATGCTCAGATTCTGTCATAGGAAACTTTTTTTTATTGATGTAGTTTCCTGTACTCTGTGTAAAGTCAAAAATATCAGTGAATCTGCAACAAGTGGTCAGGGTTGTGAAGTTTTTGAATAATACTTTGTTATAATAAAAGCTATTTTTATGTATGTATGTATGTATGTATGTATGTATGTATGTATGTATGTACGTACGTATGTATATTGCGCAGAATGCAAAGAATCTGAAAAAAACAGAGCAGGAAAAACTACAGAGGTCAGACTTATGTCTAAGACAATAAGAACTTAGTAGCCCATTGGCTCTTGAGAGATAAAATGATGGCAGCTGAACTTCCTCTTCTTGTCCTGAAAATATTTCGTCTCTCATCCAAAAGGCTTCTCCCAATCCAGTCTTTCAGAACTGAAGAAGCCTCTTGGATGAGACGAAACATTTTCAAGACTAGAAGAAAAAGTCCAGTTGCCTTTATTTAAAATCTCAAGACTATCAACTCCCGGATGACTTAGAATCTACAACAATGTTGCCCATTTCCTTTATATTATCTGCTCCTAATCGTTGTAAGCAGTATTTCCTTGACCAGTGATCTGAGGTGACTTCAATCAATAGCTGACTATAATGCTGTAAATAGTTACAATTTCTGATCAAATGTTGTTTTGCTTATTTAAAGCAAAACAATCCATTATCTTTGATCTGCTTTTAGGGGTTCAGAATTAAAAAACTGAGATTCGTCTTTTTTTTATATAGTATTTTTCACATATATATATATATTTAGTCATCTGGGCTAAACCCCTGATCTCCTTCAGTCCTAAATCCACCCCTGAGCTAGACCACCAAAGTGCAACCCTGGCTGCATGTTGAGGGTCAGCTTCAAATTGAACAAGCCCTGCATAAGATTACACCTCCACTGTCAGAAACAGATGTTAAGGTATATTTAATGTATGTACACAGACAAAGAGCAAAGCTGAAGTAAGAGGTTAGAATTGGAGTAACCCTATGAGGTTTTTTCTGTCCAGTCTGGCCTCAACAGCCCGGATTATTTGGTTATATATTTATCCTGCAAGAAAAGCTTCAGTTCATCAAGATCTGGCAGCCAAGAACAACTTTGAAGTTTTCCCGCTTCCAATTCCTTGCTATAAACTGTACATCTGGAGAGCTTTTCGTTGCTGTTGTGGGCGTTTGTCGAGTCGCTCAAAAGGACAACTCAAATCCTCCAATTTACTGCTTGAAGAAAGTTTGTAGCAATATCTAAAGATATCTGAACTTAGATGGATGCATGAGTATTAGTAGATAAAGGTTTCTATATGTAAATGCATAGAAAACCAAGTTGCACGTTGGAGTCACATGCTAAAACAACGTGTCCAAAAAACTGAATGATTTTTAAATAAAAATTATGTACTTCTTGAAGGTTATTAAGCTTTCACTCTCCCTAAACCTCTTTACTTCAAGCTAAAGAATGGCTCACATTGACTAATGTAATTAATGGTGTCTTAAAAAGAGCCGTAAGCAATGATGCAGCGACTTAATCTGCTTTCTGCTGCAGGCCCATATTGAATCTGTCAATCCGCCTGAGTGCCATAAAAGGCTTTTGTTGAGCAGGGTGACATGAAGAACGGTGACTGTCTTTAATGTTAGCTTACACCTGAGTTAACACGCATCTGCAGCTGCACTGGGCCATCTCAGCTGCTCCATCTGTACATACAAACATTTTCAGATGTTTCTAGGGTTTAGCGAAGAAATGCTGAGAGTTTTATGAGCTTTGAAGGCTTTGTATAGTAAAAAATCCCAACTTTTTAGTAACATGGTTGACTTGTCTTTGTAATTTCTGTAATTCTCTTTGGACAAGTTTAGTCTGCATGTATCAAATACATAGGTATTTGATACATGCAGACAAACAGAACTCAATATTTGGTACAGAAACCTTTGTTTGCAATTACAGAGATCAGACTTTTTCTGTAGTTCTTCACCAGGTTTGCATATACTGTAGCTGGGATTTTGGCCATACATACATGGCCCCATCCATCCTCCACTCAATATGGTGTAGTAGTCCCGTCCCCTTTGCAGAAAAGCATCCCCAAAGAATGATGTTTCCCCCTCCGTTCTTGACAGTTAGAATGGTGTTCCTGGTGTTGTAGCCATCCTTTTTTCTCCAAACGCAGCAAGTGAAGTTTAGACCAAAAAGCTTTTCTCAGACCACATGACTTCCCATTCCTCCTCTGGATTATCCAGATGGTCGTTGGCAAACTTCAGATGGGATCTTGCGTGCACTGCAGGATTTTTATCCATGACGTTAGAGTGTGTTACTGATGGTTTTCTTTGAGATTGTGGTCCCAGCTCTATTCAGGTCATTGACCAGGTTGTGTAGTTCTGGGCTCATTCCTCACTGTCCTCATGATCATTGATGACCCAGGAGGAGAAATCTTGGATGGAGATTGACCGTCGTCTTGAACTTGTTCCATTTTCTAATTACTGCACCATGGAAAGTGAATGGGATCCTACTACTGTAACAACCCTGGAAGACAACACCAATGCAACTCCAAGACGCTCTGAACTCACAGGGTAATCGTGAGTGTGATTCACAACAAAACATTGGTGAAATGAACAAAGTTTGTGGCAGGTAGTGCCTTACTTAGAGGCTGTACTTTGAGTACCCCAACAATTCCAATTATATTGATATACGCTGATCACAAATGGATCGCCATCTCCCAAAGGACTTTAAGTTGCACCAAAATTGTCTGGGTGAGTAAAAGAACCTATTTTATGCTATAGATAAGGTCCAGGTTACAAAAAAAAAACGGTACTTCCCCTTTAATTATTAGGCATAGATTTCTTTCCCCCAATATGTAAATCGTCTTGAATAATTTATCTTAGAACAAGAACTGCAAGCTGTATTAACAAGCAGACCCACTCAAAACTATCAGGACCAAAACCTAAAACAAGCTAGACAGATGGTGGTCTATTAGTCTCATTTTAATATCGAATAAGTATATTGCTTATTAAACATCAGGAGTCAACAATACAATAGTTGAAATAATTACATTTAATTTAAAATCAGCTTCCCTGTTAGTGTTTGTTGTTTGCAACAGAATTAACAATAGATGCACATGACAAAACGCAAATAATGGAAGATAGACCCATGTTCCCCGCAATAATCTTCCTCTCCTTCACTTCATCTGGACACTTCTTTTCAGGAGCCCAGAGGTCCCGCAGGTTAACGACTTCCTCGGCCGCTGCTGAACAATTGGATACGAACAATGAATGGTGTTGTGGCTGATGAAGTCGGAGCGTGGAGATGCTGCGAGTCTTCCCCGCTGCTTTTGTCTCTACTGCCCCATGATTCATCAGCCAGGACAGACGGGGCCAGACCTGATGAATTACACTCACACGAAGCTCACTTTTTTTCCCCTGTGTGTATAGTTGTAACATACTGCATCCTCAGCATCGGAAAAGATACCATAAATGAAACATAGATTTATTACATCAATCTATATTACCTTCAAATGCAATCACTCAATCAATCGTTTGAAAACCCTCTTGGCTTAAAAGATTTTCTTGATTTTTGAGCTTCAGTTTAAGATATCCTCAACTATTTGCTTTGAGTAAATTTTTGAAAAGAGAAGACATTGACTCACATCCACTACTAAGGCCATGTTTCATTTAAAAATCCCAATAATATAACTATTCCCAACATATAGTGGACTATCCACCAATACATTTAACTGGTAAGAAATCCATCCATCCATCCATTTTCTTAACCGCTTATCCAATTCAGGGTCACGGGGGAGCTGGAGCCTATCCCAGCAATTATCAGGCAGGGTACACTCTGAACAGGACGCCAGTCTGTTGCAGGGCCAACACAGAGAGACAGACAACCATTCACACTCACATTCATTCCTAGGGACAATTTAGAGTGATCAATTCACCTATCATGCATGTTTTTGGACTGTGGGAGGAAGCCGGAGTACCCGGAGAGAACCCACGCATACACAGGGAGAACATGCAAACTCCATGCAGAAAGACCCTGGGCCGGGATACGAACCCACGACCTTCTTGCTGCAAGGCAACAGCGCTAACCACTGCGCCACCGTGCAGCCTTGGTAAGAAATCAAACACCCAATTAACTTATGTAAAAGGAAGGGCTATTTAGAAAGTTGTTAGAGTAAAGACCAAAGATTCAATGGCAATAGGCACGTTTCCACTTTCTGAATTCCTTGCTAATATTACCGGACCTTCAATGTATGCAGCTATATCCACTTCACCGGGTCGGGCCAACGGGGATGTTTCCGGGGCCATTTCAGGAACCAACAGAGAACCAGGCTTGTGGTCTGTCCTCAGAAATTGTCTGGTAGAGTCACTGACCAGGAGCCGTGGTTAGGTCTTGCTGATTGGTCATAATACAGCAGACGTCTGGCGTCGGCGAACTACCAGCTTTAAAAACAGCAACTCTCCTTGCCTCTTCCATTGTTGATCTCACATTTTTGCTGCTGGCATTCATCACCAAAATGATCTTGATATGCGGACATTTTAGTAAAATTCTTTAAAGGGGAAATTTTGTACGGAAACTAGAGGGATGAGAGGACCGGGCCAACAGATTTACCTCGTTAGATGAAGGTCAGCTAAAGTTACCCTGACATTCCAATAGTGGAAATGGAACCAATATCTACAGCACGGGTGCCCAATTTGAGTTGAAGAGAGCTACTATGCTGCAACTTTTAGATTCATACCTTCACCAGCACAAGAGTCAAACAGCTGAATTTCCTCAGCATTTAGCTCTTCAGAAGACTGATAAGTTGGTATTTTGGAGAAGGGATACATCTAAAGTTGCAGGATAGTAATTCTCAAAGTCTGATTTGATCACCCTTCATCCACAGAGAAACTTCGGTTCTTAACTTGATTCGAGGCTATTTTAACAAATATGAGGGAAAAAAGGACTAATAGAAACACCACAGATTAAAATGTAACTTGCTTCTTAAGCAAACAGTAGATACAAGTTTGACAGCTGTTTTTTTAGAGGTTTTTGCACTATTGAACTCCAAATTAAGTAGTAGTATGCAATTTAAAAGGTATAAGGTAGAAATAAAATAAATTTAGCCAAAGGTATAGATTTTGACTATACCACCATACTGTGGTCATGCATTCTGATGTCATTAAGATGGTACTTTGTAACAGGTAAGCAAATATACTGATGTTCAGTGTTTGTCTTCACACTATGGGGCTGATTTATCAAGATTCCTGATGACTGCAAAATTGCGTGCGGTGCTAAAAGTTGGTTTCGAGTGGGTTGTCCTTAATTTGCAGGTGATTTACTAAGATTGCGTGAGCAATTATCAACAGGCCCAAGCAGTAGTATTCGAATGAGGAGTTTGCGGCCGCTAATGCGAGCTGCACCATGGCTAGAGAGAGGAAGAATAATGCGCATGGATCCATGATGCATTGTTGGCACAAGAATTAGGTTAAATGCTGTGAATTCTGTTTTTTGTTTGTCAGTGATAAATGTAATTCATGCGGTGCTCCCTACTGCATGCACACATCGTATTGCAGAGTTAGACTGATTAAAACTGCAGCATGTCTGAATTTTGTTTTTAAAATGTCATATATAATGCCAATTATCATTGTGGTATTGTATATGAATACTACATCTTATTAATTTGACTCCAGAAAGGTTAACCACTATGTGAGAAACTAACAAGGATCCACTAAGATCATCTGCGCTCAGCCCGTCTTCACCAGGTGGTGACGTGATGAGAGCGCAATGAGTTATGATGCCTCTTTGGGGGAAAAACAGGTAATTATTTACATAATTCCCAGGTTTATGGCCATTAGAATGTTAATTACTCTTACTTTATAATATGTGTGAAGGAAATGTTTTGTTTGTCAATAATAATATGTTGAATGTGGCAGCACAACATTAAGACATGCTTGTCGGTAGTGTATACGCTAAATAGCCGGCGCAAACATTTTTATGCTTAGTAAATCACTGCGCCTGGAACGTGTCTTCTTACAGAAACACCCAGATTGCATATTCATCAAGGGCTAAAGCGCTGAATGGATTGCGTGCGTCTTGCTGTGGGTTTAACTGGTGCAATGTGCTCTGCACCATGTTGATAGATGTCCCCGAGTCTGCTTTTGCTATGCTGTGCTGTTTGCACGGGTTTTAATAAGTGCAAACCGTTGATAAATCAGGCCCCAAGTATTTAAGGATCAGAAGATGATGTTTTTTATTTAACTGAAAAGAAACCTGTTGAACATGACATTTATAATTTTTTTTCTTTATTTTCATGACTACATTGTAGATTTTTAATTAAGGGCATCAAAACTATGAATGAACACATGATGTATGGAATTACTGTATGTACTTAAACAAAAAGGGTGAAATAACTGAATACAGGCGTTATATTTTAGACTCCTCAAAGTAGCCACCCTTTGCTCTGATTACTGCTTTGCATTCTCTTGAGCTTCAAGAGGTAGTCACCCAAAATGGTTTTCCAACAGTCTTGAAGGAGTTCCCAGAGATGCTTAGTACTTGTTGGCCCTTTTGCCTTCACTCTGCGGTTCAGCTCACCCCAAATCATCTCGATTTTGTTCAGCTCCGTTGACTTTGGAGGCCAGCCAATTTCACACTTTTTTGTAAAAGTACTACATAATTCTATATGTGTTCATTCATAGTTTTGATGCCTTCATTGAGAATCGACAATGTAAATAGTCATGAAAACAAAGAAAATGGACTGAATGAGAAGGTGTGTCCAAACTTTTGGCCTGTACTGTATATGCAGGTTTCTTTTCGTGCAATACTACATTTATAAAGAAGTAACCAGAAAAGCAGACAATTGTGGTCTGTATTTTCAGTATATTTAGGTTTTATTTAATTCAAAATATCTTCATCTTTATTTGTTATATGTTGTGGAAACATACACATTCTGTTATTATTTTCTGTTTTTAAATTACCCCACTCAGTTGCACATTTTAATTTGAGTGTGCCATTTTATTTGTAATAACTGCACAATACTTGGTTTTGTATTTTTGTCCTAAATATACATTCATTATTCATGTTTCTTTATATACTTTTCTATTTTTCTTGGAAATCTAAATACTTCTAATACCTGTAACTTCGCTGCTATTCAAGCTGAATTTTTCCTTTGTGGGACAATGAAGGATTATTATATTTAAGATAAAAAACCTATAAATGTTAAATATGTGCAACTTTTTTCTTAAAATTGTTTTGTTGATATATTGAATATGGACTTTGATAACAAGATGGCTCCTAAAGATATTAAAAATGGGACCTTGCCAAGGAAGAACATAATTACAGACGTTAATGTAGCAGTCATGTTTCTGAATTAATTTCTCCTAAATCAAAGGCTTTAAAATGAACAGAAGTTTGCAGCCGCCAACACGGAAAAGTCAAACGCCCTTTGAATAAAGTTGAATTGCTTGGCTGCAATGACAGGAGGAGCAAGGACTGAGTCCAGATGAAGGTTTTAAACAATATAGTACCTGCCAAGCATGGTTGTGGCAGAATAATGCTGTGTGGCTTCTTTAATGCCACTGATATATGTTTATTGCAGAAAGGACCTGAAATACTGAAGACAAACTGAGGCTTTCAAAAAAAGTTATTTTGGGCTTGGAGCGATTTAAGGAGTTCAGCTATATATCTATATTCTAATGATTACATATTTAGATTGTCAACTAAAACTTAAGGACTATTCAGAGAGTTTTCACTAAAACAACCTAAATATATATATATATATATAAAAGGTTGTATGCCATGCATGTTGACATGGAAGACTAACACATGCCGTACTGTGCAGAGGTAAACATACTACACAATACATTACAGACTCAGTTCATTAAATCAACTAAACACATTTCACAACAGGATGCGGCGTGGGAGACCGCACTCAATATGGTCCTCTTCAACTCTTCCCGTCGTATATGTATATAAACATTATATCATATACTGGAAGTCTGGGATTTCTTTGTACACTAAATGTGAGGACTGTAGCTATTATACTGAAAGCAACCATACTGTCCATCAGTAAACAAAGGCTGGTAAACTAATCGGAGAGAATGGGTTATTATCAGCCAGCATCTCACATTCATATATGCACACTCAGACATAAACTGGCAGGAGCAGCTTTCATTGCTGCACCGCATTAAAAGACAGCACACTGGAACCTAAATGACTCCACACTCCAATAGCTTAATTGCTAATCTCTTCTTTTAGGACAGTGTTTATTTCATTAGCCTCGTTTACACCAACGCTATCTCCCTGCTAATTAACTTGTTTGGATTGGATGCCTACCCGCTCATGCCAGGGAAAGAAATAAAAAACAAGAAAAAAACTGCAAGGACCACCGTGACTGCAAACCACAGCAAAAAAGCCAAGGAGTGGAAGTAAATTATTAGTTTACATTTACTTTGTTTAAATTGGAAATAGTGAATATAAGAAAGCTGTCTTGAACACCAAGTAAGTTTTTGCAACACTGTTGACGTTAGTGGTTCACTTTGACTGATCTGTGGATGACTGAAACTCTTCCAGAACTGAAGATTACTTTAGTCAGAGATCTAAGTTTGGCAAGCTCTATATTTCTAATAGATAGATTTAATGGTGAGCTTTATCATGACAATATTTCATGTATCACATATTTTTCCATGTGAGATGATACACAACTGCAGCATTACCATTAAACATAGGCCTACATTATCCCCACAACGTTTTAGCCTGCATTTAAATTAAAGGTTTCAGGGCCTGCCCAAGAAAGCACCCATCTGGAAAACTCAAAGTAAGTTAAAGTTAAAGAGGTGAAAAGTCATTGCTCAAGTTAAACAGTTTAAAGTGTCTAGGCAAATTTCTGAATGTTTGGAAAGAGAAGGAAAAGTAGACAAAAAGGTTGCTGGGGCAACAAAGCTGCTTTAAATTGCTTGAAAGAAATAATGTGCTAGAAAGCATACCCTTATAAAAAAAGAAATGCTGAAACCAAGACCAGTATATTTAGAGAGATGTTAGGTGTAGCACTGATAGAAAAAAAAGGAAACATTCAGTTTCCAACGCAGAGTTGCTGGCTGATGGTTGACTGTCCGAAATGAAGGAAGTAAGGGGAGCAGGAGAGCAACGCGCAAGACATTAAACATATTACACTCGCTACCACACTGTATACCATGCAGCTGCCAAAGGTATTTTTTTCATTTTTGTTGTATATCCTTCATTGGCGCTAATAAGTTTATCAAAGGTGTTACAGTGTGTGAATCCATCCTTTTCTAAATTAAAATGAAGCCAGACTACGGTCCATTTTGCTCAGAGTGTTATACAGTATGTGGTTCAGACAAGTGACATTTTGCGGGGCTCGCTGGGCAGAGTAATACCTGATACAAACCCCCGAAACAAACTAGTGCGGGGTCCATACGAGTTTGTTTGCTCACACTGCGGGTATTTAAAAACCGAAAAAAAGAATCAAAGTTCAAACATCTTCTTAACAGTTCCAAAACTGGACGTAAGGTGACCAACCCTAACCGTGAGGAACCATTTTGACAATCCGGCTTTTTTGTTAACTGTGTTTTGTTTCTCTTTCAAAAGTGCTACTAACTGCCTATCTACGCAACTGTTGGTCCACATCACGCGACAAGCCGGCTATGTAAGAGCGAAGGTATGATGAGCTTGTCTAATCAGATATTGTTATACAGTATATAAGGGTGTGATCCTACTAGAGCAGCCAAAACGATTTGGACGCTTCGCTCCTTTTGTCTTAAGTTTGGAAGGGTTGATTTTCAAGCATGTTGTGGCGTTGCAGTGATGCAGCCCAAAAAATCAGCTGTTCCACTTTTACAGTAAGTCAATGGGAGAGCGAGGCGACCAAATGCTTTCCTCTAGAGGGATCGTGTCGCATAGCCTATAATTATCTCGGGTTTACGTTGGCTTACGGTCGACGATAATTGTAATACCGACATCTTCCCGATATCTTGCCTATTAACTACTGATCTCTGTAAGACGTCTAACCGAGGCACTTTATGTCAGGCAGCCACACACACCCCGATGTCAGTAAGACCTAATTTGTTGTTTGGGTTCGACAGCAAAAGGAATGTGCCAGAAAATGTCTGAAAAGGTGAAATCATTCTAAAATGAATATTTATGATGAAGAAAATTTTGATAAAATTTTTCTTCTGTAGGCCTCTTTTGAAATAAAACATGGCCCCACTGGAAAACTTGTCTCATCTTCCTGCACAGTTTTAGCACTTAGAATTGGCTTAAATAGTTATCTTTTTATCATAACAATGATGCCATTTATTGCATGAACCTCTAAGTTTAACATTTATCCTGAGTTTAGAGCGGAGTTTTAAATATCAAGATTAGGAGTTGTATTTTGATAAACATTGTCTTATCTGTATCTTACTATTCAAACAAAAAATACATTGAAGATGAGAGAAATAAACTGTTTTATGGTTAAATAAAGGTGTGCAAAAGTACAAACTAACAAAGTTACTTCTTTATCTCATGTCTCAGAGTTGGGAAACTTAGAAAAGGTAAAAAGGGTAAACATAAGAGCCTGTTTGTTGGCTTGTGTGGTTTCAAAAGCTAATTCTTTATCTTAATCCTCTGCTTTGAGAAAAACAGGGAGCCAGAGTGATCGAGATGATGAAAGGCAGTCGGCGAGAAAAAAGAAAATGTGAGCTTCTTGATGTGTTTCTTTTAACATACACGTACGTGTAAGTGGTGCAAAGGGTAGAGTGATAAAGAAAGCAATAAGAAAAAGAGAGGCAACGATTAGAGGTGGGGAAGAGAGCGAGCTCTGAACTACTGAGCGCCATATCTGGCTGTGCACCCAGCCATCTGCACGCAGGGCCCTGAACCCATTTAAATTCACTACGATTGCACTGTTTCACAAATCCTTCAGAGCCGAATTGCTTTTTGCACCCCGTCGAACAGACCGAGCATTGCAGCTGAAAAATACCCCCAGCATCAGCATCATGGAGGACATGTCTGTCTGCTTAGACAAAGCAATAATATCTACTTTTAGGAGGTCAGCTTAGATTTTCTGTGTCTTTATGAATAAATGAATGGAAAAACACTTTACCTTCTGGACAAAAAGCTTGACAACCATATAATACATCATAATTCATAGGAGATTTAACTTCAATAAAAAAATTCTTCAAGTGAGTTCAGATGTGTCCAAGTGGTTCTACTTGAAGCCTTTAGAGCTACGCAACAGTTTGGTAATTAAGATGATGCTTCCTCCAACATCTATGTTAAATTGCAAAAAATCGATGTCCAGAAAGACATAGGCTTGCCGTTCAGCCTAAACTAGTACTATTTCAACTCTGGCAACAGTGATACTAAACCAACCACTCACTCTGATTACTCTAAAGGTTGCTATAGAGATCCCAGAAACAGGTAGGGGTTAAATGTGGTGTAATAGTTTTAAATTTCTCTTTGACAGTAAAACAGCTGCAAACAAAGGAACAAATTCAGCTTATGAACATTTGACAAATAGTTTTGTAAAACCATTCGTTTTATATGCAATCTATTCAAGTCTTTTATTACATTTAAGAACTATTAGGTGCAGGTGTGAAACTACAAATCTGTGTTACAATGACTATCACTCTCTTTAATGGGACTTATTACAAGGTTTTATGTTGAATTTTTATGTTTTAACTATTCCACCACAGATTTAATGGAAGCTTAGCAACATTTTTTTAAAGCACCACCCAGGCATGGAAACTATAAGTGCGTTAAAATTTAATAAAAATGAATGTTTTTAAAGAATAGTAGGATTCAAGAAACACATGTTAAAATGCAAATTAAAAATAAATGAAAACCTAACACGACACAACACTAACTGAGCAGTTTTAGCACGCTCAATGGGCTCGACAAACAGGAAGCGACAAGGTCTTGTGAGTATTTTAGGTGCTAGCTGTTACTAGCTAGCATTAGCGCCAGACATAGTTTGTGCGACTTCTGATTTGTAGGCACTTTATTGCTAATTTTCACAATAATATGAATCCCAACTCATTTGACAAACACAGTTGAAATGCACATCAGTAATTATTTAAATTAAGGTACAACATGTGATTCAAGATGTAAGACAAAGCAGACCAGATAAAACGTATCGCTCCATTGACTTCCGTTGATAATTTTTTCGGCCAGGTAACCAATGGGCCGCCCAGAAGGGGAGGAGACTTATGGTAGATGAGACCAAGGGCTTTGTCAGCGTCAGGCAAAGCTCACAAAGCATCTAGTTTGACGCTTCTATGTTGAAGCTTGCAAAGTCTGCCACTTCTGAGCAAAAAAGAGCGCATGGGCAGGGCTTCTTCTGTTGTCGGACATTCTGAACTATGGCGGATAGTATTAAGAGAGTGCCTTGGCTTTATTTGCTAAATAAAGCTAGACAACGTCGACTTCTGCAACATCAGCGCCGTTTGTGGATACACCCTATTCTACAGATGCCTTCTGAGTTTGGGGAGTTTAACCATTTGCTCCAGGAGCTGTATTTGGATGAGGTTCGCTTTCAGCGGTACTTCCATCTGTCCCACGCCCAGTTTCACGACCTCCTGGGCCGCATCGGAGCTCAAATCGCCTACCAGGACCCCAACTACAGGTTCACTGTTCCTCCGGAAGAGCGTCCTATGCCCCACAAATCTGTAACAAACTTCCTGATGACTGCAAAGCTGCTGAATCATTAGATTCTTTCAAATCAAAGCTTAAATCTTTACTGTTTAAATACTCTTTTGAGTAATATTCTAATATAGTTTTGACATCAATTGTATTTTATGCTTTTCCTAAAATGTTGTTTTTGATCAAATGTTAAAGGTTTTCTTTAATTGATTCCTGTGTTTTCTCTGTTTTAATTTTCATACTTTTACTTAAATATTCTTTTTATGCCTTTACTAAATAGTTTATCAAATACTTCATGTTTTCTTTCATTGATTCGGTTTTTAATTTTCCTACTTTAATATACTTGGCTTCTTTACCACCAAATCGTGTAAAGCAACTTGAACTGCCATGTGTTAAAAGTGTTCCATAACTAGTGTGCCTTGCCTTAATGATACTGCACGACAAAGCTTGATAGTGACATGGGTATGACAGGACTGTGAGTGCTAAATTTTGCTCATCGCTGAAAAAGGAGATTTAAAAACAATTTAAAAAGTTGAATCCCAATTAAATACAAATGTTTCCTCTACAGTTTCCATGCCATAATTGGGGTGAAAAGCATTGGAAATGATGATAAACTTCATTTTTAAAATATGAATGCAAGGTTAGATTTTAATTACGTATTGACACATTCAGATTATACTTCTTTCAAAGAGTTCATTGCAGTTTTCAGGACCTGCTGACAAAAGGCTTAAACATAACCAATGCCTTTCTGGAGTCCATAAACAACCATAACTTGCCCTCCTGGGATGCCACACAGCACTCAAATCAGTGCATCTTATCAGCGTCCTTTCCATCAGCACCTAAACGCTGACACTCAAGGGCAGCTTCCAATTTTAGCCAGTGATGGATGGACTTAAGAGCTCGTAGAAAGGGGGATGGGGATGAGCTCCAATCATGGCGCTCCTCCGGGATAGTCATCAATGGGCTACTTCCTGAAACATCTGCTGCCCGGTTATCAATCATCAGATGACCAGAGAAACAGTCAGAGGGGGGTAATGAAGTCAGGCGAGAGGGATACACAACTATATTTCTTAGAACAGGTTTTTGTTTGCTTTACATGATAGAAATGATAAAACAGCCTGGTAAAATTGAACAAATCTGTTCACTTTGTTATAAATCCATGATTTTCTTAGTGGATAAAGGTGCCACCAGAAAGATTGCAGGTATGGTTTCTTTTCAACTTGCTTCAAGTAGTTTCCTGCACCTTGTATTTGAGCAAACAACATAGCCTAAGATAAAATCTTTAAAAAAGGGTTAGACCTTATATGATTTGTGTTTTTTCTCCCTTTAAAGCTTCATCCTAGATGCTGCACCCTGTTGAATTCACTTGTAGTGCGTGTCAAGATCAGAGAGATAAAGTCCACAGTGTTGGGTATGATTACTCCAGATGGTGCCTGGTGTGTAAGTAATGAGTCGTTCTTCACCCTGGGTCAAGTCTGAGGCTTCTGCTGGGGCTTTGAAGCTTGTTTACCCTGCTGCCTTAGATGCATGTGGCCTCCATGCCCACTTTCCTGTCCGCTTATTTCCAGTCTAAGAAATATAGGTCATCCACATGTTTTTCGAATAGTTGCATATGTTTGAATATAGAGGGAATATTTGTTTATAAACCCAGTAGATACAGTTGCAATCTAGGTGCAGAAAGAGACACTGTCCCTTTACATAGCTCCAGTTCCCATTTGTATTTATGTTTATCATGCAGTTACAGTGTGGGTTAACTAGGTTAGCTTGATAGCAAAGGGTCAAGTTAAAATATTTTAACTGAACTTTTTTTTTAACAGTGAAGGAAATTCTGAAGGCTATCGGTCATTGTGACAGATCTCAATTTTCACATCTGGCCCCTTGGTGCAGAAAAAAATATATGTTTAACTTTATACACAGAATTTGTGTAACTAACCAATCAAACAAGATTCCCATGAGGGCATCATCTCAGACCTGGACACCGTACCAATAGATCTCACAATCAGGGAGCTGACAGTGCATTGAAGAGTTACGGAGCACTGGAGCGCATCTGTGACCGCACCATACACAGACCGGCGGTGACAGTTCACTGCAGCATAATTACTAGCCCAGGAAGAGCGGATGCTGTGGGATTTCCTGCTGCTGAAGAAGAGAGTGGGTCTTGCCGAATTCTGATCACTTCGTTTGGAAAAATGTTCCTAGATTTCAAAACTTTGGCTGAAGTGGCACTCACATGGCAACAGAGCGTTGATTCTGCCTCTCAGCCGTTCAGCTCCATGTCGAGATTTAGGCTACAGCAGGTAAAAATGTTATAATCAATACATGTAGCCTTTTAATCTGCTGTTATTGCAAGGTTCTGATACTTCGTTCACTTTGTACAAACTGAAAATTAATTCAATTTAATTAATGTACTATTAAATATTTTAAAAATGACAAGTAAAAATGAATTATTCAATTCCGTTTATGTATATAGCGCAAATTCACAGCAGATGTCACCTAAAGACACTTAAGAAAAGTCATTTCAATACAATTTTACAAACATTCCAATTATTTAAAACTTTTATGTAAGGAATCCCAGCATATTGCATTGAGAGAACACAGTTTATTTGACTCAGTCAGTCAAAATGACCAACAACAAATCTTATACCATGTCTTCTGGCCAAGGCTTACCTGGTATGAAATGATCGTTGTAGACTGTTGCATTTTTAATCATCATTCCAATCACTTCTTCTTATAGCTTGCAACCAAAGAGGTCTTTTTTTTTTTTGCCTTGAAAGAGGATTGACTTGATGAAATTCTGCAGTGAGTGACGTAGAACAATGATCCCTTGGTACATGCTCACCCTAGCTAAAATATGACCAACACAACATATTACTGTATCTGTCCATTTGATTCCCAACTTTGTGATTGTATCACCGCATAACCACTGCCCCTCACAGAAGAAATGCCAAGATACAGCTTACTGTACCTTGCTAGCTGTTGAACTGCAATTAAAAAGGATATATATGAAAAAAACACTTCTTTGGTATTGTTTTCATACAAGCTAACATTAGCACACCAGCACGACTGGCTGCTTCAAGAAGTTGGTAAAGAGACAAATTAAAACCCATATTAGTAATTGCTTCAGAGGTTTTAGGACTGCTGAGAAGCAACCGTATCCTACGCAGTGTTCCAGTGTTTTAGAGAGGGACAGTAATGAAAAACGGCATTGTTGAAAGGCTATTTGTTGCTCCAGTTTAAATCATATTACCATGACAGCACAGATGCTACCGGAAGTTAAAAAGTGGTGCGGAATACCAAATTCAGTTATCCCTTTAAAAAGGTGTTGGGATTGCTAAAAAGCAATCAAATCTCACCCGTTGCACTATTGTAGAGAGGGACAGGGTCCACTTGTTGCTCCTGTTTCGATAGGGTTAGCACAGCTATCTGCAGCAGAAAGTTAGGTTTTTCTATAATGCAGTTTTGTGACAAACGAGCTTTAAGAATGTTCCTAATTTCTTTAGGAAGGGTGATCGCCGCTGCTACAATCCATTTTCATAATTAAAATGTAACCACAAGAAATTTGAAGCTACATGTCTTCATTTAGGTTGAAGTTTTAGTTTTCCAAGACATGAGTTGCTATAAAAAATTGGGTTAAAACCAACTTTTCCTGTCTAAAAAGTGACTCATCTATCACGTTGCATCTCAAGTCATGTTTTATGGTGATATTTAAATACTTTTGTTTTTAAAAAGATTGTTGGTACTATTAATATACTACTATGTAGTAAAGGCTGCCATGAATGCCATCTTTGGGTCATGACTTACTGACTTTATCAAGTTCATGAAGACAATTACCCTGTGTGAAAATAAATACTATCCATCTGTGTGTCATCTCAAGCTGAACTGCCTGCATTGTTTACCTTTTGAATATGTTAAACACCATTTCTGAAACAGCTGGAAATTAACAGATTAGAATAAAAATCAGTTTTGAATATTGCACCATAGAATTAAACTTTGAGGCATTATCTTTTCACCAGGACTCTCTGTGCTTTACTGCCATCACCATGACCCTTTTTTCCCCCTATAGCAGGTATCCTTGACCTAGTATCCTGACCTGGCAGTAATACATCATTTACAGCTCTGACACAGCTGTACTATCTACTAGTCAGATATTTCATTGATTTTTTAAAAGTTTTGTTTTCAAAGTCCCTAAGGCCTGAGCCTGACCGTACATTAGTGACATGCTAAAACTCCCTTTCCCAGTATCAGAGCCCACATGTACAAACAACATGCGCATGTACAATTAAGGGTAGAGTAGCATATACCAGTTTCACATTGTCGGATCACCGTAGGGTGAGAGCACAAAAGCTAAGCAGTGACCAACACGTAATGTCTGCAATCTCTTTGTGCCAAGTTACAAAACGCTGCCCCTATGGAGGAAATGTTATTACATTACTCTGGTTGTGGCTTTAATCAACCTTTGTAAACTGAGAGGGAACTTTGACAGGGGTAATAGCGTGGTAGAAACCTCAAAACCATTGAAAGTATGACGAATACATTACAATACTATGTACATTGTTTTTAAAGATGATAATTACGAAATGCAATTTTGACACGAATGATTTGGAGACACAGCCCCTCAAAACAGAATATATGTGGTTAGATTGTTGTCTGGAACAGCAGACACAATGTGATCTGAATAAAAATTGCAAAAAACAGACCATTTTAATACACATTTTGTACCATGACCACCTAAAGGAAGCAAAAGACAATAGTTTAAGCCACGGCTAACAGGAATAGCTTGAACAACAACATTAAAACTCAGGGTTGCAATTAGGACGTTTTTAGAGTAAAAAAAAGGTTCATATTTCCTTTTTATATCCTTTTATAACGATATGTAATGACCGTCTCTCCAAACATTACTCCAGCATGTTAACAAGCATTTTTTACCGTCTAAGCCAGCTGGACAAACAGATTCTACCTCAGACTTTTAAACATTCCACTCAGCCACTCCATGTGTAGCCCTAGCTGAAGTTTAATGTTCAGTGCAGAGTTCAGCCATGTTGCTGTGTTTTTCTTGAGCAATTTCTTCACAGCTACATCACTGCAGCATGACTATTACAAGTAATAGCTTAGCTTCAATGGCTAATCAGAAGAAAAATATGTTACTGCAACAAGAAATACAAACGGGGTGTCTCAGAGTTCAGGGAAATCATCCTTTAAAGACGGAGATTAAACACAGAATGTCCAAATTTGAATGCTACTTCAAATGAGTCGTCCTTTCCCACGACTGATCGTGTTTTTAAATCTGTTCTGCAATTTTGTATGAAAAGTGCTTTATAAATAAAGTTTGATTAATTGAACCTTTGTATCATTAACAAAACAGATACATGCCTTTCCTATTTATTGTAAATCCAATTAAAATAGTTAACACTAGAACTACCAGAGAGCAGCCATTTGGCTTTTCTACCTATAAAGCCCACAGGTAAGCCGAAAGGCTGGATGGCCCCCTGTGAACCTTCCTTTTGTTATGTAAACGGGGCAATCACTGGGACACCACAGGGGGGGGGATATGCTGAGCCACTTCACTCAAAACACCTTGACATAAAATGGGGGAGGGGGAGAATCAGGTAGGAGCAGGATTGCTAACTGACTGTCTGAGCAGAATATATGAGCTGAATCAAAATGTAATATATGTAGAAGGATGTAGACGTTATCAGAACCCTACAACACTGGGCTTCCAACATCCCCACCAGACACATAAGAAAAGTAATAGAATAGAACCACATCAAATAAAGCACTCAAAATCTGGGGTTATCCCAACTGGGCCTTCATGATATTTACTAATAATAATAATAATAAAAAAGTATTATCAGGATACAGTGTTAGAGAGTGGAAGTGAGTGAGACTTAGAACTTAGGCTTAAAACTTTATTGATCCCTTTGGGGTGACTCCCTCAGGGAAATTTGAGTTTTCAAGCACACAGAGAAAACTAAACAGTATGTAACAATGAGTGAGGTGAGTACATTTCAATAATCACTCACAATCCATGCACTGCCAAGCCGTCTCCTTTCTGCATTTGCCACATGTGTATTTGTAACAGCCTATACATCGCAGAGTGGCATGATTGCTTTTACACTGATTTTTAACCTGACACATTGCTCTTTTCCCAGGGCTAGGTGTTGAAGGTTGTAGCCGAAGCAATTGTTCCCTTTGTGCCTGCTTTGCACCCACATGAGAATGAGCCAACTCTCTTGCAAGCTCCACCAGGAAGTCCACCCGTCTCTCCTGCCTCCCGGTGCATGCTTGATAGAGCACATGTGCATTCAGTGCTGCCATATCAATCATGTTATAGAACACAGCGACTGGCCAGCGCCGTGTTCCTCTGCGGACAGTGTACTCCCGCACCATCTGGTCCATCACATCAACGCCGCACTTTGTGGTGTTGTAAAGGGTGACAGTGTTTGGCTTCCGTTTGGTGGTATTCTCAGTCTGAATGACGCGGTGCATGCTGCTGAGAATGTATACTGTCTTCTTCCGTTTGGGCGCATACACCGTTAGCGTGGCACCAGTGGTTGAAAATACCTGAGTGGTGAATTCATCACGGTCCCTCTGTCTTGTTGATTGTGGAATTTCTCGCCGAATCCTGTTGACTGTGCCGAGGATGGTGGTTTTCCGGCTAAGCAGTCGTTGTGCCAGTGACAGCGATGTAAAGAAATTGTCCGTGGTAACATTTCTGCCCTTGTCCAGGAATGGTTCCATCAGCCTCATCACTACATTTTCGGACAGTCTCTCTCCACTGGAACGACTGGGGTCCTTGCCAAGATATGGGAGGACATTGCAGATGTATTTGGATTTCAAGTCACAAGCCACCCAAAACTTGATCCCAAACTTGTCAGGTTTTGTTGAAATGTATTGCAGGAAACAGCAGCGAGTCTTTGACGGGAAAAGCTGTTCATCAATGGTGATGTGTCGACCAGGGTTGTAGGATGTGATGCAGTTGGTGACATAACAAAAGGAGGGTTCACAGGGGGCCATCCAGCCTTTCGGCTTACCTGTGGGCTTTATAGGTAGAGCAAAAAATCCTGGGTCTTCTAGTGCCACAAGAGCTGTGTCTAGAATCCAACATAATCTGTAACTCAAAACCTTTAAAATGTCCTACATATTAGTCTATGTCTTGCTAAGTTTTCATTAAAGCTTCCGCTAGTATGATAACATTTTTGAAACGTTTAGGGTAACAATTTCAGGAATTTTAAAGGGGTTAATAAAGAAGTTAAAAACAAAAACATAGAGGCAGGGATAAATTCAAAGCCTAGACCTTTCAATTTCTTTGTTTCTCACTCTTCTTTGCACCATTTGATGCACGCAGCCGCTTAAACACCCAGAAAACACTCATGTATTATTTAAAACACAAGATTAGGCCTAAAAGAAAATGTCATGTTAATGAATACCATAAACTCATCATCTTTCCCCAAAGTAAGTGGTTAACACCCATTGTATTTAGTTATCCATGTATGATGTTCAAATAAATTCATACTTGTTTTTTCAGTGAAATGTTCTCATTGGCAAAATCGGAATGATGCAAATAAAAATGACAAAACACTTCAGCCAAATTTCAGTCAAACAAAATAATGAATCTTCTGAGACATGTCAGCTCAAAAAAGCAGGATTGGGAAAAAGGCCCACCTTCCTCCAGCTTTATTACACACAGTGGAGAAAAGGCTCAATGTCCGAGACGGATAAGAGGCAGGGCAAACAGTCAGGTGGCTCAGAATAGGGCGAAAATAAAAAGTCAAAATGGATTTCAGGGGATTTGCAGCATCCAGCTCGAGGTTCTATGTCTCATCTGTGTGTGCCAAGTGTGAGAGAGAGGGAGATGGGTGAAGCATTACGTCTTGACCTTGCCATAATGAAACCTTTTCTTCTTTCCGGCTGCTGCTCGGCACCATCACCTTGACGGCAAGAAATGGTTGGAGGGAGGCAGGAGAAGGACAAAGAGAGGAAGGTTGCACCGATTTGATGCTCCAATATCTTTGCTTCAAAGGCATCCTGCTGCTTTCTCCCCAGAGAGTTTGGTTAACAGGGTTTTATTATTTTTTTAGCCCTCGTGGGACAGGTCAAAAGTCAAGGGTCAACCAATTGCATCTCTGGTCCCCAGTAAAAGGGGATTTAGCCGCTTTAATCTAATAGAAGTTATGGCCTTCACTTTTATGCGACCCAAGGGAAGCAGAAGGGCAGAAGATAGTGAAGATCAAAGCCGTCCTACAGGACAAGGCTGCATGTGGCCCGGTATGAATCTTTACCCCCCCATAGATAAACATGATGTAATATCTATAAGCTGGCAGCTGCACCTCCCCAAGTCCTGTGTGTTAAACCAGCACTCGAACCATGACTTCAATCAAAGAGGAAGGCGGTGATTGAGAGGCTTGTAGCTCCGGTCGAAGCGTGTAATGGAAAGAGGAGAAGGCTTGAAGGAGGCCCCCAAAAGGGAGAACAGTGGTGACAAATCTTCTGGGCTCATCTGAGGAGGCGACTGGTGTAGTAGGGGTGCATGACGGCTTAAAATTGATTTGTTACTACCGCAGTAGTTGGAACAGAGGTTGTTTTTTTTCCTGCTTTCATCTATTTATGATCAAACAGCTCATGCAAATTTTATTCTATCCTTACTTGGAATGCTAAACTGGTTGAAATATTCACAAACCTGGGGAACCAAGTTGTCGAATGGCTAAGCCAGCTGTCTTTACCAATTTAAAAATCTTTCGTCATTCAAATTTGGGGGCAGCATCCTTCAAAGGAATGAGACTGAAAAAGAAAAAAAACATTTAAAACTGTACTCCTCTCCCACTTTACTGGTTATGGTAGCTGTGTTAGACCAAAATTAAGCACGGGGGGTGCAGTGCCATCTACTATGGTGGAGGTAAAATTTTTTGCCTAAGGGGTTTGGTTTTTTGACAAAGTAAACTGTAAAAGCAAACAGCACCAGCTAAACAAATTAAATAAAAATTATACATGCGTGTCTTTACTTCATCGGTCCTGTTGTGTGCAGATTTGTGTCTCTCTTAACCTTTCTTTTCAGGGTGTGACAGGCAGGTGCTGCTCCCAATCAAGGAGACAGCTACAAAGAATAGCAGTTACATGGCGCAAACGGCAGATGGTTACTCTTTCTTGAGTAGTAATCTGGCCCCCTCTAGTTCCTTGGCAGTTCCTAAGCGCTAAAACAAACCACCTTCTGCTTTTCCTCCACGCATTTTCCTCGCATTCTCTTCAGCTTATCATCACGTCATCCACTTCTAAACAGAACACTAATTGTCCACTTACCTTTCCTCGGATCCACGTCCCCGGTTCCTGGCGCTTACTTCCTGGTTCTCCTGAGACGACCTTAAAACCTTTTCAAATAAACCATTCACTAAAACTTTTAACCGAGTCTATTGCTGTCTCATGCAAACAAACTTGTCACCAATCACTCCCCAAAATGGCCAAAACCTTTTTTGGGGACAATTTTGTATGAAGTTGCGACAGCTGAGAGGCACAGGCCAACGGATTTACCCTTCCAGATCAAGGTCCGGTAAAACTATCCTTAAGTTTTGTTAATTTACACAAAGCTAATGTTGCAATTTTGGTCCCCAATAGTTCCAAGTCTAGCAGACTATCAGGTGTGAAACAACCCTAGTCTGACAAATCTTTAATCTCCAAGTTTCATCAGAACTTCTTTATCTGTTATTTGACTTTAATTCATGGATGTAACATTAAACCTTACTGTTGTCGGAAATAAAATTGATTTTTTAGTTTTCATTCCCTGCACCCTGCAGGCTTACGAAGCTGGTAACAAGAATCTCAAGCAAACATTTCTACATGCAGCAGGATTTCTGCACGACAGGATCAGAAAATTGCCTCAATTCAGAGACAGCAGGAGCAGAAAGACTTATCTATATTATATCCATAACCTCAGCATTTATGGATAGATGGGCACACGCTTTTATTTTGATGGAGTGTAAATGGACAGAAGCATGTAATGCATGTCAAACAGCTTTGCTCCTAAACACGATAAGGTGGCTGGAATTAACTGCGAGCAGAAGGGGAGCAACGATGAGTCGCAAATGTAAAACACGCTGTATAAACTGCCTCGAAGTGCATCCTAATGAGCATTTAGCTGCTCTCAGTTTGGTTAAACCGCATTTATTGTGGAAATAGAGGATCTGCTCGTATCCCCTTTAGAAACATCCGCATAGTCAGACGAGCAGAAAGACAATTCACTCCTCGCCTCCTGAAGAAATGTAAAAAAAAATTATTTTTGGAGATGTCGAGGAATTACAGCAGGTCTGCATGTGGAACAAAATCAATGATATCAGCAGGTCTGACAGTTGATGGACCAGAGCAGATGTGAGCAAAGGTTAACTGCCAAAGCAGCACAAAACGTTTGCTCGTTGAGGAAGATCTATTCGCAGCGGGGGGGCGAGCACTGCAGTTATTACCTAAAGGTCAAAGGAAAACACGAGTTCACAAATGTGAAGCTCTGAGGTATGAAACTTGATCTTTCAGACTGGTTTGCATTTGTTGTGTTTTTTAAACCACAGTAGAAATGCTGCAAATTGAATCAAATTTCAGGGACATTTAAATAGAAAGCTGATCTTATTTGTCAGTTATTTACATGCTGTGACTGCTACATTCATTAAATGTAATTGAATCATTTATACGATTTTCATGCTATTTAACAGTGTTACCATTGGTCCAAAATGAAATGAATTTCAGTATAAATGTGGATGAATGTCGTGATTTCTTGAAAACACATCTTGTTTTCTAGAGGGAAAAACTCACTTCAGTGTTGAAAAACCAAAAATCCAAGGTGCAAAGTGACCCAAATCTAAAGGAGGATATATGGTTTTTTTTTTTAGCTGGACCTTGTTTTTAGCAAATATTACACTCATTCACTCACCTAGAGAAGTTAGGAGTCACTTGGAGTCCTTTGAGTTTATATCCAGTCCCATACAGTGTATATTCATATAATGGGAGTCAATGGGGCAGGCGAAGTGCTGCCTCTAAATAAGACATTATCTGCTCCAAAATTCCTTCACTTAACCAATGTTTTGTTGTGAATAGTTAGCACTACTGAAGCTAATTAAGTTTGCAGATGACACCACCGTTATTGGATTCATCTCGGACGAGGAAGAGTCTACCTTCATGGAGACTGAACGTCTCATGTCCTGGTGCAACCGCAAACACCTGGTGCTGAACAGCCAGAAGACAGTGGAGATTATTGTGGACTTGAGGAAGCACACAGCCCATCTGGTCCATTCAGACCAGAACCTCTCGCCATAAGAACAGTTTCTTCCCCTCTGCTGTCGGACTCAAGAAAAATAACCCTTACCCGGGTTTTCCACCAGATGCATAAGCTGCAAGTTACCAGAGCAGCACATTTCACTCGCGTATTCTGCTGCTTGGCCCTTTCCACGGGGGGCATATGAGGCGCATAGCAGCAGAGAAGATGACAAACAGTATTTATTTTGGTGAGTTCATTGTAGTTTAATTATTAAAACTCCAAGGCCATTTTATTTTAGCTTGCATAACTGAAAAGGGTGCATATAGAATGGGGCAAAAAAAAAAATAATTTCACGTTAATAAATCGCATAAACTCACCATCTTACCCCAAAACTGTACTGACTTTTCAGCGGGCCGCACAGGTAGTGACCTTTTTTTTAAGTAAAGCAACCGGAAAGCAGCACATTTCTTTCATTTTGAAAATTTTCAGATGGAAAGGAATCTGATTTCCTGTGTTCCCCTATCCAAAGTGTTAAACTTTATTCGTTTCAGAGGTGTACGTGTAGAAAATAGAACCACTGCGTATGTATAGAAAAGTACAGCGACATGGCGCTCCTGAGACGGGGCAAACTCGCATACGCTTCCGGTGGAAAGTGTTCTATTGACTACAGTGGTAGCTATCAGCTGCGTATGATGTGCTGCTTGCGCGTCCGGAGGAAAGGAGTGGTAAGATCGTTCCCACCACCTGATCCGTTTCAGTCACATGACCCATATTTTGTTTTTTTGCACCTTTCTAATTTGCACTGATTGTTACCTGCACTCATGTATATATGAATCTGTTTAGCACATTATATTTCTATTTTTATGCAAGTGTCTGTCTTTTTTGTATGTTTGCACAAAGTACCGCAGGAATTTCCTAATGTTGTAAATCCGCCCAACATTTTGTCATGAAACTTTTCTGATTCTATCTTCAGCTTCCACAGGCTCCCCGGCTACCTACGCAGACCACAGCTGCAATGGCGGACGGCTTCAACATCATTGAACTCCCAGGTTACTGTAAGTTGGAATTGGTTTCATTAAAAACCCTTAAAAACCCTAGGAGCTTACACCGCAGCACCTCCAAGACGTTCCAAACTCACAGGGGAATATAACTAACTATTCATCACAAAATTTTGGGGCAGAAAAATGTCTAATTACAGGCAACAAATCTCCTGCTCTTATTTACTCCAATTATATGGCTATAAGCTGATTGGGACTGAATAAAAACTTCTCCCGAAGGACTATAAACTTGTCTGGGTGATAAATGAACATAATAAATGCTGAAAGTAAGGTCCAGGTCGAGAAAGAAATATTCTGGGTTGGATGTTTGACAATTTTTCTAAGAACTGGTAGGGATTAATTAAATTGATTGGTTGGATTACTATCATGCTGGAACATGTGGTTGTGCCCAGGTTTCAACCACCTGACCTAAACTCATTTTGTTGAATTATTCCACAGTGCATTTCTTAAACAACATGAAATCCGGGTTTACCAGGCATCGAGGCTTCTATTAATACAGGGACCAACGCATCTGATGACATTTATTTATGTTTAAGAAGCAAAACAGGTCGAGGTCTTAGCCCAACAAGTATAAACCTTTTCCTCAGAGCTTTAGAGCGGAGTAATAATTTTAAGTCGGATCCCTGCAGGTTAGTCAGGGTTATCTATATCATGCATCTATAAACACACACACACATCTACAGCATATCTTTCAAGATGTCTCCATCTGCATCCATCTAGATCTGTCTCCTTGCTGAGGAGAAACCAACCTCTTGTACAGAACCTCTCTGCCGCCTGATTGATAGAAAAAGCTTTCTGGAGACGAGTTTTTGCTTGAGGCTGAGGAGAAAAGCTGCAGTCTTGATGGCACCAAATCCTTTATTAAGCCTTTTGTTTCATTTGGTCTCTGCAGCCAGAGATAAACTGTGTAGGATATGCATGGGCTAACCCTCTCTGCCATTACATGCTGGGACCAGGGGCCAAATTTGGACCAGGACTCTGTGGTGGTGGGCGAGCTGTGTTCACAGGGCAGGCTGGGAAAACAATGAGGAGTGGAAGGATAAAGATGTAAAGAGCAGGAGGAAACTGTGAGCCAATCAGGTCGAGATGTCTGCATAAAAACTGCCTTAATCAGGGCCATCTCATCTAAAAACATTCACTGGAAAGCTAGAGGCGGGAATTTTTCCTTTTACTTGTTATTCTGCAAAAATTCTTCACAAACATACTGTAACTTGAAGCAAGGCCATACTTTTAAATTCCCTCCCAGTTATAAGTCGGCGGATTTACTGTGGAAATTGCATCGTTGCAGACTATTCTACAGCTCTGGCTTGTGCACTTAGACTCACTGAAATCTGCAGGGGTTCACAGCAATCTTATCACACCTCCTCTGTCACTGATTATCTCTGCAGGTAAACCGGAAAACAAACGTATATTTGAAGGGATGAAATTAATCATGTTGGTAAAAGAAACAAAGCAGTAAAGAAGCCCAGGTGTTTGTTTTAGATAAAAAAAGCAGGATTTATGGGTTTACTTCAGTCAGTGACTGAAATCTTTTTTTTAAACGTGAGTTTTACTATGCTTTTAAGAAAATAAAAATGGTTTAGTCTAAAAATCTATTCAGCATAATCAAATGTTTTGTGTGTTTTGTTAACTGTAGGATATTATATTAGAAACCCCAAGCCAGACTCTATTGTTTATAGGATCTTCTACTGGCTCTATACGAATCGATACGACCAGTAGTTTTTGTTTGCTGCTACTTAAACATGTCAGTCCCTTATTTTTTAGTATCTGGTCCAAAACGTTTTGCACTGAAATCATAAATTCTAACAACTATGAAGCTCCGTTTTTACATTGCCACCATAAAAGCACAGAAATATAAAGCTATTTTTTGATGTCGGAGTTACTAATACTAAGTCACTGTCCTTACCTGTACAGGTTCTGATGGAGTAGCCTCACTTTTAGCCAATCTGCTTATTAGTGCACTATCAAAAAGACTTTTGTTGAGAAAGCAGTCCTCTGTGAAATGATTTGCACAAAGATAACAGTACTTTTTCGGCCTATGAAAGATGAAGTCCAAACTCTTAGCCTTACAATTAGCCTAAGCTACCTGTAGCAGCTGCTACGGTACCGGAGATGAGTGGGGAGGGGAGGTGGAGGGCTCAGGCGCAGCAACTTGGCTGCTGAGTAAGCCACATCAGGTAGGAGGAGGAGATTGGTGGAAAAGGAAGAGATAGGCGGGAGCAGGCGTTTCATCACCTCCAATAACTACCAGCAGAGACTCAAAATTATTCAAACAGAAGTGGATGAGTCAAAGCAACACTTCAGGCATGTTTTTAATGAGGAAATAACATGTTATCAGGATGTTACCCGTCAAAAAGTAAATTTTGCATAATATCTCTCCTTTCAATAACCAAAAAACAAACATGTAGGGAAGCAATGTGTAAATTACTGTAGATTCAAATATTTTGGTCGTTTTCCAAAATAAGAGTTTTTATTGTGTTCCAAGGAGATGGGGTACAATAACAACACCTCGTCCATGCTAAGGCATTACAATATTTTGCATAAGAATAAGGAGCCAAATATTTGCAGGCTGGAAAGCCCCATGGAATGTTGGGAAAAGCAAAAATTGCGCTACCCAAATTTATATAGTCTAGCTGTTGTGTTTTTGTGTACGCCGGGCTCCTCTGTACCTTGTGAAAGTGTTTTCGAAGGCTGGTGAGGTGGTGTCCAAAAAAAGGAATCGTTTAAAACCAAAACTGTTGAGAAACTGCTATTTTTTAATAAAAATGAATAGAGTTTCCCCTGTTCTGTACATCATTGTCAAAGTTACACAATCATTTTCAGTCCACTCTTCCTAGTTCCACAAGCATTTTCAATTTCCTCCACATGCCTTTTGCCTCAACTGACATGCAGAAAAAGAATATTACACAACCTGCCATGACATTTGATATTGCCATATTTTGGGGTAATTTACAGACAGAATACATAAAATATTATATTATTCACAATTGTCATATTTTATGTGGAGAAAATTTTTTTTTTGGAGCTCATAACTATTCCCAAGAGCCATAGCAGACTTACAACTTTAACTGCATCACACATTAAGTTGCTCAAAGCTACAGCTCCCTGTGATTATGTATCTGGCCAGCAGGGGGGTTTGTGTTCACATGAAGCCCAATGAGCAGAACCCTTTCTTGAACCAATTGGCTCAAGTGGTTCAGTGGCTCATGGGGCTTCATCTCACCATCACTAGTTTCCACTGACTGTTTAACTCACTGGGCAGGTGGGCGTAAACTCAAACGGCCAGCATGATGTCATACAACTGCGACGACAAACTTGGCACAAGGAGTGATGTTTTTCCATTCCCCGATTAATGGAGTATTGTGAGAAACCATTAGCACCGCCCTAACTATCATTTTTCCTTTGGACCTGCAACTGAAGGAGGCCCACTTTGTGTCTCTCTCTTGGCTTAAAGACAAATCCTCTGCGTCATAACTGTGTGGGAGTTTTCAGACATGTCCTTAAAAGATTGACTGACCGTTCACTTTCTGTCGCAGAGAATGAACACTTTGCAGCCATGAGGCGTTTCTCCCACTTACTTAGAACCTGTCATTTCCTCTTCGTCTCCCACCTCGCGATCTAAGGTGCTGATAAAAGTTTTCCCTCTGAGCGGCCTCAGCCTTTATGATCAGGCGACGAGCAACCCGATGGAGAACATCATCGTACCAGCTTAGATGGTCCTGTCAGGAGTCGCAATGCGACAGCCACCCTTAGCACGGGCCCCTGTTACAGCGAGGTGGAGACTTTGTTAACTTAGAAGCTTATCAGACTGATTGATTGAGGTTGTCTTCTGTCAAACAATGACGGCCTATTTTGGTTAAAGAGCCACACCGCCAAGCAATCAGAACACGAGCGACAGATTCTGGATCCGTTGAGTTATTAACACCAGGATGTGTACATGTGGCGGCTGGACAACCAGTGAGTCCTGTGATGGTCAAGATGAAGATTAATGACACCACCGGGTTGGCTTCCCCTGTTTAATAATGCTTATTCATCACTGTCAGCCTGGAAAGAGCTAAACGCCTGTTCTCACTTTATTTTTACCTCTTCATACTCTCGTCTCTTTCTTTAAGCCGATGTGTCCAACTGTCTGAGAGCTTTGTGGAGATTTGCATACAACTTCCGACTGCAAGCCAATAAGAAAGCCACGTGAAGCGTGTGTAAACATCTTTTCATGTGATTTGAAAGCAGTGTGCACAAGCACAGGGAGCAGATAAAAGGAGGCTGGAAATAAAAAGAACCAAACGTTGTAGAGAAGAAAATAAGGGACCTCTGGCCCTCCACTGCTGTGTGATTGAAAGCCATTTTGTTTCGTGTGCTTCTGCTTGCCGCAGTGCCTTCTTTTCTCTCTGCACGCTCCCACTTTCCCTGGTTAGGCATTTCTCTTTCTAATAGAAAATAAAGACCAGAGAGCGGCCAAGATAGGGACGGCAAATGAAAAACATTGAGTCAGTGACCCGAGGCCAGGACCCGTCCATCTACGTCCCCCAAAGTCAGAGCTTTCTCCTCCTCTGCTGCTCCTGGCTGAGAATAAAGATGTTGTGATATTTCTGGTGCAGATTCCAAGCGTTTCCGTGGCTGTAGGTGTGATATCTATTTGTGTGATATAGATGAGCAGAAGGTGACGAGAACACCTTAATCTCTGTCATAGTGCAAATTGGATTTTTTTTTTTAAGCACCTCAAGAAATCAGTTAAATAATTGCAAACCTGTATTGCATGAATCTTGTGTGTATAGTTTGTTATACCTTAAAACATTTTCATACCCCTTATACCTCTTGAGGAACCCCATTAAAACAACTTAAAGGCTGTTTTTGTTATGTCAATTATTTTACTGGATTTTGTGTGATGGACCAACACTAAGTAGTGCAAAATAGTGAAGTGGGAGGAAGATGAACAGGTTTCTAAGGCTGCAAGGGTATGGTTTCCTTTGTGGGACAACCACTACATCAAGAGACTGCAATTCTTCTTCACAAACAGCTCAAATTCACAGATTGAAAACAGAATGTGTTAATGTCATCTTTCAAGTCTTGTCTCAGGTCTCCTACTGTTTTTTTAGGTCTGGTCTTGGACTAGGCTAAAGAACTTAGCAGTGTTTAAATTTTTTTTTAATTCAGTGATATTTAAGATTTTCACACGATATATCTAAACAATTTCCACGAAGAATGAGACCAATAGTGTCAGAAATTCACTTGATGTCATTTATTTCGCCATATTCAACAAATTTTCTATAAGAAACTGAATCCCCTTTGAAGAAAAATGTATGATAACCACCCATCCATTGTTTTATACCCGCCTATCCTTACTCACTGGGGAGAGCTGGAGTTGATCTCCAGCGATGATTGGGTGAGAGGCAGCGTCTACTCTGGACAGGACAACATAGACACACACAAGACACCAACAACGCACACAAAAACACATACCTACACTTTAGAGGGACCAGTTAACCTAACACTGGTGTTAGGTTTAACATGAACTGGATTGGTTGTTTACGTTTTCTGGTAAACTCAGCTCACATTTCCCGCTTTACAAAATATGCTCTGGTGATTTTGGGATCCTACAGATCCACATTCTGCCAGATACTGTGAATGTAAATTACCTAATGAGTATTCTTCATAGACACAAGCCGGTTGATCTGTGGCATTTCACTAGTAACTGCGGCGACCGAGAGATCTAGAAAATTATTTTCCACTGAGACTAAAATCAAGGTGCTTTGTGAGTGAGGTGGAGGCAGAGGGAAAAAAAAAAGTTTCATTACATATCCATCAATGTTTTTCTATTTAGCACTTTTCATAGCCAAAAGGCAACTAAAGTGCCACACAGTAAAGGAGAAAAATATAGTTCGCAATAAGAAATGTTTAACAAAACAAAGTAAAGAGGTTAAAACAAAAGCATTAGCAAAACCGATAACGCATGAAATAAAATTTTAATCCTGATTACTTTTTGAAGCAACTATAAAATGGGAATAAAAGCAAACTTAAACAAATGAAAGCCAAATTACAGCAGAACGTAATACATTTCAGCAATCCTTGGGATTAAGAGCCAGACAGAAGAGGAATATTTTTAAGTTTACTTTTAAAAAGCAATATAGGTGCAATAGTTTTATTTGGGGTTCCCAAAAAAAAAACAAAAAAACATATTTTGAAATCTCACCAGCTGTGCTGGCAGTTTTCCGCATGTCCAAAATGTTCTCCAGGACCATAGTGTATTTTATTAGATTTATATATTTCCATATAAATACCAAACTTTGCTTTAATGTGACTTTTGCATCTTTCAGAATGTTTTTGTGCGTAACCAAGCTTTATAAATGAGGCACCGAGATGCTTTAAATCAGGTGTTTTCCAGTAGGGACATTCAAGAAAACAGCAGTGAGATTTCAGTGTTGCAGAACTAATCTATAATTCATCCTCATATGGAAAAAAAACTAATAATTGAATAGATTACATGTAAACTCTTAAAAAAAAGTGTAATATGCACTTTGACGGGTTCTTTTCCACTAGACTGATGGATGCTACCGAAGCATGGATTTCCACACTGAGTTTATATGTGTTGGGGAAATTACCAAGAATGTAGTCATTTGGCTATTCATAGTCAAATGACTGCTTATGGCAGTCAATGAGATTAATAATTTATGGAAAATTATTATTCAGGGCACCACCGTGATCAGGAACTATTTTAGTATCTATTACTATTTTATATCGGTCTCATAATCTGAAGTAATGACTTCTTTGACGTCTATTGACCATAAACTTTGCAATACATGTGTGTTGAAGAAGAAAGACAAGGGTTACTATCCAAGATACAAAATTTATTTTAAAAAAACAGAACATTTTAATCAGCAAGCTAGAAAAAAGAACACACTGCTGATTAAAATAAATGAATAGTTAAAATGAACAAACACAAAAAGATGAACATGTAATAAGATGAGAAACCATGGATTCTGGTGTCAAAGTTCTAGATGAATTTGGATGTTTTAAGAACCAAAGACTTGATCTGCAGATGCTGGAATGAAACTGAATTAGTTTCACTAATTTTAAATAGTTTAACTAATTTAGCAATGGTTTACCTCTGAATCAATAAGCAATGTAAGAAAACAAAAAACATTTTTTTTTTATTAAGAAGTGTTATGTTTAAGAATTATCTTGATAAGAGTAATTAAGCTTTAGTGGATTACTTAATTCAAATAAGGAGAGTTCGAACACAGCTAATGAGATTAGTTTCTGTTCTTAAACAATTTATTTTTAAAGAATTCTTTTGAACCGTTAGTGGTGATCTTTGTTTATGAAATGCTGGCCTAAACCAACATGTAGGCTTCCTTACCTTTAGCTGTCTGCAACGCATGTGGGGTGTTTAGAGTGGCTCAAATACATTTATTAAACATTTAAAAAAAGGAACAACTCCTGTCTGATTGGGTAGCTCAAGTTACAGGATTTAAAGCAACTCTTTGTCGGGAAAAGTCTTTTAAAAACACTGATCAAAACCTCAGGCCAAGGCCTGGTTTACCCAAAGATAGCAGATGAAACTTAAAAAGTTAATAAAAAAGAGGAAACGCCTTTAAAATTAGTTATCCTAACTACTTTGCCTCTGCCCAAATAGACCTAATGAACGACTAAAGTGCTTCGAGTTGCTGCAGGTTGATGAGGAAGGGGGACCTCCAGCGAGTGTTAGCCAGCAGGCTAACAAAATATCGCTAATCTGGCTAGCAGCGCTGGGAAGCTGCTGGCTCTGGCTTCTCCAGGCTGGCTGCATGGCGATCGGCATCCACCCTTTAACAGTACCTTTTTGGAGCTCTACAGTTCGGCATTCACCTTTCATCGGTTCGGTGGCGGCGGCTAAATACGGATTCTGGTTGGTTTGGCTCTCGGCACACGTGGCTCACAGCTCCCGTTTCTCAGCAGTTAGAGTGAAACTCAGAGGGGTTTTCGTCGGGCTCTGGGGATAAACGTCTTTGTTTATAAATGTTCAAGATTTACCTGGAATGGTCTTTGGGTTCCTTTGGAGCAAGTTTCTGCCAGAAACACGGGCCTCCCTCCGCTAAACAAGGAACGCAGAAGAAAGAGTGGGTGGAAGCGGGGTCTATTTGTAGACTTCCGCCCCCCACTTCCTGTGGGGCTAGAGCAGAGTAGCGCCACCTGATGGCTGTATGTGTGACCCGACATATGCATGTAATCTTGTGGTTGTGAATCACAAGCATACATATGCATGTCTGCTTGTGAATCCAGATGTTCACCAACCATGGCACCTCCACCAGCACTCCACTCAGCATGATGATCCCCTTATGTTGACTCAACATCAGGTTCTTGTCTTCACAACCAACCTTTATACCCAATAAAACATCAGCCTGAACCTTGAGGTTCTTCTCTTTGTACTTGTGACACAAAAAATGGAATAAACCAACAAAAGCTTCTTCAAATGTAGTTTCAGATTCATTTTTTATTTAAATAGAAGCGCAAGAAAAACAGAGAAACTGTTAGATGAACCGTTCAGTTTTCCTCAGCCAAATCTGCCGCTGCTTCGAACAAGAAAAAGTTCTGATTTCTTTACCCTGCTGATTAAAAACAAAGCAGGGATGACCATTATTCAGGTGGTTCAATTACAAAGATGCATCATCGTCTGTAATCGCAGACATGAGCCACCAGCTTCATTACAGAGGGATGCATCTACGTGCAGCAGCATGAGCTGCATTCATATCAGCTTTAAAAACACAAACCTCCCCCCAAGACTGACAAAAATATAACAGTTAAAGTTTTGCTACTTGACAGACATCAAGCCACGGCTCGAGCCCAGAGCGCCACCATCTGAATAGCAAACACTCACCTCCTCCTGTGGGGCCCTGGAAGATGGCTGGGAAAAAGTTTGTTCTTCACCTGCAGACACGGCGGTGAGAAAAACTGAGTTCTGGGTCTATTTTTAGTCTCCTCTCTCTGGGAAGAAAAACCTCCAGAACCCCACATGTTGAAGGAGAAGTATGCAGTGGGAAGCACATGTTTTAGATTTCTGATGGTGAGTCCAACAGGTGGGACTGATTGGTGGGACAGGTGTCTGATCACAGGAGCCACAGAAAACCCAGTGAGAAGACATGATACAAAGAGTGATCAACACCTTCATGTTTGATAAATTGATGAAAAGTTATAAAGGTTTCCTAAAATAACATAATAACCTTCAGGATTCACTGCATAATTTACAACTCAAGAGTTCAAAGCTTTTACGATGTATAAATGATAGTTCTACATCCATGAAGGGATGGGTAAATAGATGGTTAATTAGATGGATAAACAGATAAAACGATGGATGGATGGATAGAGGAATAAATACATGGTTAATTAGATGGATGGATAGATGGATAAACAGATAAAAACATTGGATGGATGGATAGATGAATAAATAAATACATAGATGGATGGATAAATGAATGGATGGATGAATGAATGGATGGGTGGATAAGTAAAGGGATGAATGGACTCAGTAACACATCCACTCTCTCTGGCCCACTTGGGGTAGCTAGTGAAGCTCTTGATTGGCCGCCTCAGCTCGGCCTCAAACCTCACCTGATAAGCTAAAATGTCCCCTTATAAAGTAAAAAAAATTGGTTCAGGAAGTGAAATTATTCTGCAGCTATTATTAAAGAAACGGGGTTTCCTGTTATATTTGAATGCATTCCTTATTTGTCCGTCATACTTTGTCGAACCTCCATCTGGGAAAATCCCATAAAGTGCAGTTTTCCTGCAACACCCCATCCTTGGATCATTATGTGGAACAGTCTTTTCATTCAGAGGAGCACATAGCTGTAAATCACTGAACAGTCCAGCTCTTTTCACAGAGCGGCCGGTAACTTCTCATTGCTTCAGATGCAAACACTCTTTCCAGATGTCTGAGCAGAGAAGAAGAGGTTTAATCTGCAGGATTTCCTCCCTCGGTTTCCTCTCATCCTCTCCAGCTTCTCCAACTTCCTCGTGAGATACCAGATGGATAACATCCTCCACGCTTCCCCATGTTGAACTTTACAGAGAAAAGGAGCAGGTGCCACCTCTGATAAAAACACCCAACCGCTCCATATGTGTAGTCTGGCTTTTTGTTTTATTAATCTATTCCCTGCAGAGCTGAAATCTGTAAATTAACTCAGAGAAAAAAGCAATCAAATATAGAACATTTATTTATTTAATAAGGTCTTCAAAGGTCAAAAGAAAAGAAAAACATCCACAATAACAATTATTACAACTTCCATTTCCTTGGAGCTCCTGCTGCTGATTAATTCAAACCTAATTAAAGTTGTCACTAATTAAAACGACTATAACAAAAAACAAATGAGCCGTAGACTCCATTAAATCTTTATTTATTCATTCTTAAAAATAACTTATTGACAAAAGCAAACTTTTAATATAAATGTGGTTGTTTGAGGTGATTCAGACGCGATGAAAGGTTTAAAATTAAATATATCGCTATGACGATTCTGTTAATACAGAAGTAATTAAATGAGGGTAAATCTTGCCTTGTAGAGAAGCCATCTCCATCTTTTTCAGATGTTTGTGTTTCATTAGCAGCAAACTACTATCGCAGGATCACCGTTATAGGTCGGTGACGGAGACCCATAAAACAAAGTTTTAGACAGTTTTCCATTCCAAGGAAACTGGAATATCATTTATTATTGGTAATAGGCACGGTTATGCTGTATGCACAGGAAAGAGAAATCATCATTATCGAAGATTCTCCATGCACATTGAGCGACAACCTATTGATTACTTTAAGGTTCATTAGTTTGACGACCAGGAGAAAAATCTATTTAGTAGTCTATTTAGGTCTCAGGGAATGTATAAAAACTGTAATATTGTTTGTAAAAAAAATCTGCTAAAATAATCATTAACATTTATTTGAAGTAACGAGTGTCAACATATCTCAGTATAACCTGGTGAACTTTGATGCCTGTTCCTGACTTTAATAAGGGTTCAGTTGAACTTCACCTGTTAAGTACAGGCAGTTGAAACAACAAAAGACAAAGCACATTTTTCTTTCTGACAACAACAAATAAAATAGGGTGAGTGCGAAATGGCATTTAAAAGACCAGAATGCATCAGTTATAAGACACAATGGACTATCGCAGTTGTGGTTCAGTATTGATTGATTATTCTGTGGAACAGCTCCAAATTATTATTGGAAAATGTGCCTATTATTTTAGTTTTTTTGTTTAGTTTTACAGCATATCTAAACTATTTTAAAGAAAATGTGGCTTGGGATGCACGAATACTTTCCTACAATGCTAACTGCTAGCTTACGTTTAAAATGTAGCCAATCCTCAAGCACCAAGTTTTAATTGCCGCTGATCGGCTGTGCCCTCAAGAGCAGAAATAAGGAAGACTGTAGATGTCAGTTTCTGCTGTGATGCTAAGATGATTTCCACAGTACGTATTCAATTATATTAAGTTATATTTGCTGCTTGAACTATTAAAATAGGCTGTTATAAATTTCTTTAAAAGTGGCCTCAAGTATTTGCAGTCCCTAAGCTGATGGTAAAGGCCCCTTGTTTAACTTTGAAGCTGAAATATTATAAGATTGTGGTGGGAACCATTTCGGACAATGTTTGAGTTAGAGTCCACTGGACACCTAGTAGTCCGGTGGACTTTGCACACTTTGTGGACTGAAGTTGTAACATTTTCAGCCGGTGCGGTTCGCTTTTACGCAGAAGTTTGCCAAACAAACCAAACACATTCACCTCCTCGCCAGTGGTGGCGCTGGACCAAGAATCACTTCACAGGGACGCTTCCCGTTCTATGAAATGTGAACTAACATTATTTGTTGTCGGATTATAACTGTTTTAGGGGCTGCTCTGTTGTCTTTAGCAAATGTTCCAGACAAAAATGTTATAGTAATGGTCTCAGAATGAACAGAACTAGACGGACTTGTTTCTGAGCGTTTATTTTGTTTGATTTACCCAGAATTCCCATAGCTTATTCACATATCACCTTCCTAAAATCATGGCCCAAGTAATTTTTATTTGTTTATTTTGCCCAAATCATGTCCAAATGATAATGGCTACCTCTGGTAATGTTGCTCACATTTTTTATGTCAGTAGTCATCTCTCGTCACAACCTTTTTGACTGAAACACATTTTATTTATTCAATATTTTGTTAAGTATTTTGTGTTTTGTTAAAAACCTGAAAGAATGACTGCGGCCATTATTTTAAGAGGGTCACGGTATGCGATCGAACCGCACCAGAGTTCATTTCAACTGAGACAAGCACTAGGTTTTCAGGCGTTTTTTTGGTCCACATCAGAGTTTGATGGAACATTAACAAATCCCCAAATGAACCGGACTTTCTGGTCAAATGAAACAGTTTGATCAAAGTGGCCTAAACAGGGCCGGTGTGAATGCTCCCCATGTCTACGTGGTTTCTACCCAGAATCCTGTTTTTCTTTGATATTGAATCATTTTGAAGTCAGACAAGTAGAATCACTGTTTCACTGACCGACACCGTCAAAGGAAAGGCTGAGGAGCTTCAAACCATTTGGAGACCTTTATAAAGACAATAGTGCTTAATTAAATGAAAATTATTAGTCTGCATTCATTCGTTTACCCCCTCACAAAGAAACTGAATTTAAGCTCACTTATTATTGCTATTTCATGACTTTCTGAAAGTCCTGGATGTGCGGCCAGATTGGTTTTAATGGTGGTGATCAGCATGTCAGACTTAAATGTTTCAGATCAATGGATATATGTTTGTATCAGACAAAGAGAACCAGAGTAAATGTAAAACAAAGTGTTAAAACTTTATGTATTAAAGGGGAAAAAAGCGATTTAACCAGTGACAGTGAGAGTGATCCCAGAGCATCTCCATCAAATTTAAAGCTGGGCTTTGACTAGGCCACACCCAGGATCGCTGAGCTGCTGCATGAAACTTGGCTCTCTGATGGCCAGACGTTCTCCTTCAGGATTTTCAGCCTTCAGTCAGTCAAAATAAGCCATCCGGCTCCTGAAGAAGCAACAGACCATAACACTACCACTGCCGTGTATGGCTGTTTGTTCCTTCTGAAATTCTCTGTTAATTACAGAAGCGTCTTTTTTTGTAGTTTTTAATGATGAACTTTGACCAATACTTAGGTAAGTGAGGCTTTAGATTTCGTTCTGCATCCTGTGACCTCCTGTATGAGTAACTGATGCGCTCTAGGAGTAATTGTAGAAGGCCCATCTATTCAGAAGTGGCTTTGTAGCCTTTCCATATTGGTTGGTGTCAATGACTTAACATTTTTTAGATCAAGGCAAGATGTGATGCTCTTTCTGATCCTTTAGTCTACGTCAGTTTGTCAGACAGGAATTATTTCTCTACTATTCTAGTGTCGGATCCAAATGTTTCTGGCAAAACTGGAAGCCTCCATAAATACTGAGAAACCAACGCTATAAAGACTTATCAAATTAACTCAGGTTTTAACAGGGCCAGGTTGGTATCAACAGCTTTTTTTACTTCTTAAAGATGAAAATATTTAAAAAGAGTTTTTTAAAATTATTTATTCAGATAATTTTGTTGACTTTAGTATTATTTTGATGAAAAAAAAACTGTTAAGAAATGTTCACAGCAGCTAAAAGACTCCTCCAGGTTTCCTTCAGAAGCAGCTTTAATTGTGTTTGGTTTGAACGTCACCTTAACCCGCGGCACAAAAAAAAAAGAAAACAGTAGCAGCTCAACAGGCCCCCTGTGAACAATGAGGCTGGACTTGATAACAGGAAGCAAGGCAGTATTTACGGGAAATTACCTCAAGAGACTGGTTTCTCAGGGTAACCGTGGCTTTTCACACTGTGGCCAAACGTGTGAAACATCCTCTGCTGCGACTTGGGGAAACGATGACCTCATCGCATCTTTCAAACATTCCTGACGTCTGATAGGATGATGCGAGGCCTCTAACTTCGTCCATTATAAAACAGCACAGAGAGGCGGGGCTACAAACAGGAACATCCTTCTGCTTTATTCACAAATTGGTACACACAGAAAAAGGTGTTTACATTTCTCCAATTATGTAAAAATTTTCTGGAAACAAAACAATTGCACATCAGCTTGTATGAACTTCCATTTCACTTTTGCTTCTTCAAAACGAACAAAAAAAATTCAACAAAAAAAAGACAGCATGGCTTAAGATAAACAGGAACCAAACGGCGACAGTCACGGCCGCTTCTCGGTGTGGAGCCACAAACAGTTTTGCTAACAGAGTCCCACTTTGCGTGAAATGTTCAGATATATTTTTTTGTCAGGCACTTTTAGACATCAGAGACCAGGTTGAATATTTCCCGTATCTCAAGGTTTCCACCCTTTTGGTCTGAATGTGGGATCAAAAGCATCAAACATCACAGAAGTCTCTCCTCAGGTGGAATTAAAGACTCATTTCTGCCTTTCATCTACTTCCCTTCTTACGAGACATTTTATCCAGCTTATCTAAGCTAGGTTGTTGTTTTGCACACTTTTACTCATTATTTGGTACTTTCCTTTTTATTCCCGGAGCTCCGTCTTCATCTCCATCCATGTTTGAGGGTTTGACAGCAGATGTCAGCTAGTTTGGGTCACTTTTACAATCAGGCTGCTCTGAAACTAATTTATTCCTTTTCGTCCCGGAGCAGCAAACCTGCCAGTCAGCACAGTCAAAGCTCACTGGAATAACGATGATAAAATTACCACCTCCAGATGCTACAAACAAAGCTGCTAATTACATTTATCCAGGTTTTAAAAAAGCCAACACACGGCAGATCAATGCAGTGTCACTCGTGGCACTCAAAGCATTGGAAAAAAGCCAAACCATCACATTAAATCATCTAAAGGTGCTCCACTGTAAAAAACTTTGTAACCTACCAGCGTTTATACATAGCACTTTTGAAAAGTTGGTTAAAATTTTGGGTTTTTCCAACTTTAAGTGGAGTTTATCCTGTAATTTAACTGACAATCATAGCTGTAAAAAAGGGAATTAAAGATCCCAGAATCAATTAAACAATTTGAAAACCACATTTTGTATTTATTCAGGTCAAAACTTTGAAAATGATAAACCGATTTATTTATTGCTGCCTGGCACACCCCATAGTTCTCAGTGCTGAGTGCCACAGATTCGACTGAATTAACCTCTGTTGTCGCTGACACAGAAGCAAACTCCAACCATCTGCATGAGAAACTCTCTCCACCCGCTCCCTGCTGTTTTCCAACCTGGTCTTTGTAATCCAGCAGCATTCTCTTCATTTATCGACTGCTGATTATAAAAGCAAGATGCCTCCCCCTCCACCTGCTGCCTCTATTTAGGATCACTGCAGCGAGGAGTGTCAGCTAAATCCTTAAAAAGGTATAAAAAAAAACACAAAAAAACAACACAAAACGCAATTATGGCAGTTTGAAGCAATTAACTCTGGAGGACAATTTTGCCTTTTGTTGAAAGACGGCATAAAAGAGCTGCTGCTAATTTCACACCAGGAGCTGCATTGTCTTCCTGCTGTCACATTTTTTTTCTGCCTTCATTGGGCTTGTGGTGTCAGAAGCCAGGTCCTCTGTTGGAGCCTCTGGTGGCGGCGTTTTTCTGGCTCTGGCAGGCAGCAGGTGGCTTCTGATGAAAAATTCAGTGCAGAGCTCTGACTCGGGAGACGGCAGAGAGGAGGAGGAGGTGGTGGTGGATGAGAGCGAGAGGGGAGGTGCTGAGGTAGAAGAAGGGAGCGTAATGAACAGAGGGAGGAAGAATGAAAGGAGAAGAAGGAGCTCCAGACAGAGAGGCGGCAAGGCGGACGAGTTGAGCCCAACGCTGTGCAGAGGGGCCAGGCAGAGGATCAGAGTTGCCTACCCTCTCTGCCTGACTCTCCTCCACGGAGATAACACACACTATGAATCATTTATGAGGAGCGCTCTTATTAATAACACACACACACTTTCTGTGGCCTGCTTTCTTTCCCACACTCTGCCTTGTTTTCTCTCCTTCAGATCGGAGAAGCGGCGCCGGTTGTTAACCGAAAGACGGCAGGTGGGACTCGGTCACACACAGACCTACGCCTGGCCGTGGGCTCACAGAGGCGCCCGCTACTTCGCTCCGATTTTCTGCCCATGACGGCGCTCGCTCTCCGGACAAGGAACGGGGCGTCTCGCGGTTGTGGGAGCATGACTGATAACTAGTGCGGGTCATCAAACACCAACATACTGTTAGGATCATCGCTAAGCTAGAAGACCTCTAAGTAGTCCGTGTCCAGGTCCGTAACCTCCACCCTTCATAAAGCTGACGCTCCCCCTCTCAGGAATAGAAAAGTCTTCCCTTTTCCGAGCCCAGTCTGTTCAGCCGAGCTAACTGCGAGGGTGAAGGTGGGATGTCGTGCCGGTAGGGGCCCTTCGGGGACCCCGGCTCCTTCAGGTGGGGGACGTACCCGTCGTAGGCACCGCTCCCGCTAACGTCCTGCAGCGTTTTTCCTTTGGCTTCCTGCTCCCTGCGCCTCTGCTCCTGCCTCAACAGCTCCTGGGCTTCCAGCAGGACCCTGGCGTTGACTCCTCCTCCGCTGCCACCACTGCCCGGGTAGCCGTTACGGGATCCCTGGTAGCTGGAGTATCTGGGGTTGTCCTTGGCCATCTGGAAGACGTCTCCCGGTGGATAGGCCTTGTCCCAGGAATCCTGGGAGATTGTGCTGGGGTTCTTCCTGGGCTGCCTGATGTTGGAAGAGGAAAAACAACACATGAAGACTTAACTTCAACTTAACTTTACATGAAATTCGTATGGCTTTTTTTAATGATCAGCATTAAACATAGAATCCTTTTTGGCCTGAATTCATGTGTCCCCAGGTTTTTCTCACTTATTAAGGTAGAAACCGTACAATGCGCTGATAATATGCCGACATTATCTGACTTTAAACCAAGCAGCCAGACTTTTAAGCAAACCTCTGACAGACCTTCAGGACACTTGGAGAAATTGATGAATCCATCAACTCATTAAGTTGATGAATCCAACTTTAAAAAACAAACTGTCTGATTAGACATGAGACTACTGAGTAAGACTGTGTCTGATGGAGTTATGATGGGACCAAGGGAAACGTTTCACTCCTTAACCTTTTGTTCCTCAGTTTTTGTAATTAAGGTCAAACAGAGTATTTTATACAAACATATCAGGCAATGTTTGGATAAATCCAGCTGGGATAACCTACTGTAAGACTTTGAGCGCACCACAGAGTCAGGGTGTCAGATGGAGGAAAGGAAATGTGAGGGAGATCACATCCGTGTGGCGGTGAGCTTCGTCATGACTCTGGATCGCTTCTGTGATTAACGGCGGCAGGGTTTCTTAAGGAACAGCTTTCACTGTGGCTAAAGGTCAGCTCCCTGCAGGGCGGGGCCCTCTCTCCTAAACAAAGATGTCCGACTGTAAATAAACCACTGGAGTCTGAAACAATGGGGAGAAACGAAGGTTCCTTCACATTCATCATCTATGGGCTCCATTGATCTCCCAGCCAAAGTAATGCCATTATAGGAGACCACAGGCTGCCTGCAGCAGCTGCATTCAGTCCGAGCAGAGCGTATGTGTGTCAAAGAGTCATCTGGGTAGACGTCAATGTCTATGCATCACTGGGGGATGGAGCTGAACACAGAGCTGAACACAGAGCTGCGTTTGGCCCATTTTCTTATCATATTATTATTGCTAAATACAAGGAAAATGTCGCAGGATTTAAGAAGTTTTAAAAATTAAAGACCGAAAAATGTGAGGCATGTACATGTATTCAGCCTCCTTTACTCTGATACACCTAAATAAATCAAATGCACCTTTTTCAAATCTTGGTTTGGCTCCCCTTAAAAGATCATATATCATCAGATTTATAAATTTTGCATAAATCATATTTAGGTTTTTTTTAAGCGTGCCAACTAAAAATAGAAATCTGGGCAGATGGCAAAATATCAGTCCACATGCTCTTATTGTGAAGAGGATTACTGTTCACACAGCTACTTCCAATTTAAATCCGAAAACATTACCTTAACTGAGTAATGCGTATTTTAACATATCAGTAAATCACTGTGCAACGTACTGAAGCTATACAGTGAACCAACATGCATAAATCAACATTAAAATGGCATATTTATACTCATTGCACTGCGATGGGAGGGTAGGTTTAGCAAGGCTGAGCCAACAGCTGAAGCGGTAAGTAAGAAAAATTCCTTCTGATAGCTTATGAACTTAATCATATCGAATCAAACCCAATATGTCATCGATAAAATACTCGTCAATTATGTGCACACACTTGCGCTCTGTCGTGATGCTGTGGCACCTGTCATGCCAGTCTACTCTGAAGGAGGTTGCGTACATGCCAGACTAAAAAAAATGTAGCAATCGATGCCATGGGAATAAAATATCTCATTAAAATACAATTTTTAGTATCGATTACTATGTAGGTCTCGATTATTTTGAAAACCCTACTACACAAGGCTACTTGGCTAGCTATCGGCTGACGTTAGCAAAGCAGCCAATCCAGGAGGGACATCCATTTTCCTTGGCTATTAGATGAGGAGGACAGAAGATGTGTAGATGCAAGCCTATGTGGTAACGCTAGGTGGGTTTCACCGTGAATTAATGCATCTTAAAGCATATTTGGTGCTTGAACTATTACAATAGGCATTTAAAGGCCTCCACTTTATGATTTGGAGCTACAGAGTTCTGGTTTAGCACATTAAATCCTAATATACCGCAATCAAACAGGTGTGAATACTTTCTCAGCACGTCATCTAAATCCCCCTCACACACCACCACTCGGGGTGCGGCCCCAGGCAGCAGAGGCAGCTGCCTGCTTTGCGTTTCCCAGCAGCTTTGGTCTCTTTTGTCAACATATGAAATGAAATCAGATGTCGGGATTGCCCGTCTCAGAAAATTGGAAGCAGTCAAGCGTGTAGAAGAATCAACCTGGCCTCCACTCTTCCTATCTCACTTATCAAGGAGCGTATCCATCCCCAACTGGAACCAATCTCTATTGAATACCAAACAAAGACCCTTTCTGCTCTCATTAAAGGATTTATCCTTTTTCTTTGTTGCCTCTTCCTGCTGAAATCCAAAACAGAGGAATAATGCGATTTCTCCACAGCTGGCTGATAAACGTGCTAATTATTCATGGCTCAGAATCAAAAGCTAGACGATCTTGTTCTCTTCGTCCTGCATCAGGCTGGAGATAAATACATGGAGCCCAGGAGGCTCGTACGCATCAAACAAAGGCAGAGCTGGCCGAGCAGAAATGACGACCTACGGAACACATCTGGATGTTTTCTGGTGACGCGACACCCCGGTGAGCCCGTGTCACACGGCAGCACGGCCGTTTCCAGAGAGGGCGAAGACGGTCGCCTATTACTGTCTGTCAGGTTCAATGCTTGTTCCAGTCCATCTCCGAATGGGCCTAATGGGCTGGAAGGGGACCTTGACGTGGTTAGGTATCCCTGTATGCTGCTGCTGTTGGCTGGTAGATGCCCGCAGGCGGTTTTGATGCGAGGCTGCAAACGGGCCTCCTTTCTAATTGAACGTGATGTTTCCCCCACAGGAAAACTGTAAACGGGCTTCGTTTCTAATTGAACGCGATGTTTCCCCCACAGGAAGACCCAAACACAAATCTGTCTCTCGAAAAGTGACAAGCTTTAGAAAAATAAATAAAAAAATTAATAAAACCTCAATAAAGGTCACAAATAAGGTTTCAGATTTATTCTATTATGCTGGAAGAAACTATATATATTTGGATACAATTATGATTTTTCTGACAATTTACCCTCAAACACCCAAAGGTTTTAACATTCAGAGCAGGAAAAACCCAATTTCTGTGTCAAACGTCTGCGTTCACATTTTAAGCTAAAAAAGGACATGCCTGTTAAATTAGTATATTTCTGGAACCACAAGGTCAATTTGATTACTTCTGGTCAAATATTAAAAGGGAACCCTTGTGAGGGTCGTTACAATGTGTGAATAGCACGTCATGTGTTATTACATTGTTTTTTTTGTCCCTCTTAAACAAATTTACTTTTAGGATGAAAATCTTTGGAAAAGACCAACTGTAGCCTCAAAACTCAAATTCATAGTTAAACATCATTATCTTTATTAAGACTGATTCCAATAAACGAAAAAAAAAAAACTACAATAATATAGAAGTTTTTTAAAGACTCCAGACAAGGTCTCCAAACTGACCACATTGCGCCACTTGACTTTTCACAGGTAGAATGCAATATTTTTATATTATATTGACTAAATGGATATTTATACCTGTTTTGTTTTTTTCATTTGTTCCTATACATTTGCTAATTATATCACACTGAAGAAGCTGGGCTCTGCCATGACCAATATAAATGCTTTATTATGCAGCCTTTTATCTCTGTGACACCTTTTTGGAACCGTCTGGGCTAATAATAATAATATGGACAGTAATGAGATTGATGCCAAGATCAGCGAAGGAGATTCATCAGATGGGTGCCAGACATTCTCAAAAGTGGTCAAAATCGGCAGTAGTTTACTCTGAGCACTGGAGTACCACCAGGATGTGTTCTGAGCCCGAAACAATCATGACTAGCACTTTATTAATTTATTTAATCCACATTGTGGCACGCAGGAGAACCACTGCTAAAACCAAATGCCACCCCAGGCAGGATGCAGCCACTACCAAGAGTTAGTACATTGATTTAAAGCAGTGGTTCCCAAACTTTTATAACCGGTCCCCATTCTGTTTATAAGGAAATGTTCATTTTAAGCATACCTTTTTTTATTAGAGAGCATCTATGTCCACCATTGATTTCATTTATTTATTTCAAAATATAATTTTAAACACAAGTGCTTTAAAAACATAAAACATTACAAGAGGAAAGAAATAACTAATGTAAAGGGTTGTTTTCATGTCTTCAATTATCAGCTTTTCGGCACCCGCTGTGATATCACTTTATTAGACAGGTGTAGGTGGGTTTGTGCCAGACATCTATGAATTTGGCTTCAGAAAAGAAGAAATCCCTGTATGCAAGTGTTATAAAAAGCTTGTTACAGTAAAATGTTTATGCACGATCGCTGCCCTCTTCCTTCAAAAGATGTGGATATTATTTTGCAGTTAGAGGACCCTGGATAGCAACTTCCCTCCTGACAGCCATCAGGACTCACTGCGACTCAGAACAGCTGTCTGGTTGGACATATGGCTCATTGCCTCGCACAGTACCTACAAAACCATTTAGTTTAAAGTAGTTGTGTGGGCCACAAATATCGATCATTAAGGCACATTATTAGCTCTGGACCGGCTGTTTTGAGTCTGCATTCGGAAGGAGGTGGGGGGTCACTTCACAATCACTTGATGCAGACACATTTTACGCACGAAATATAGGTAACCTAATCAATCAAATAAACATAAAAGAAGATTTCAGTGAGAGATCTTGAGATTAATCTAAAACCGGGACCCTGTAAACGTCGTACATTTCGCTAAACCGGAGGCGTTCAAGCGCGACTGACATGTGAAGCTTGGTAAGAGCGGGCTCCTTAGCACGTTGTTTTGCCAACCACCGTTGCTTTCTGCTGTATTTTCGTCTGCCAAAGCTAGTCTATAGCTTGTGGGTCAGAATGCGGCTCCTTTAGAGAGCATTTCCTGTTTGATTATTTAAATCATAGAAATGTTCCCTGGTTTCCAAATATTGGGTGAAGTGCCGCTTAATTCGGGAAGAGGATGTGAGTCTGTGCGTTCAAGTCACAGGAGAACTGTGTGCATTTTAAGAGAATCATTTAATTTCAGTGTTTAAATGTAGTTCTCTGTTCAGCTTGTTCGGACTGAATATGATCTAAAATAAAAAAAATAAAAAACAGTATTAAATATGTTATTTTAAAAATATCTAGCACAACCTCTAGTATTACTGGACAGAGGAACAACTTTTTTGTACTGGCTGCTGCTGTCAGTTGTTGCTGGAATCATGTCCATAACAGTATTAAATCACACCGTGAGGCTTTTTAAACTGTGCCACCGGACTCAGAACATTTTTGAGCACCTTTTTTCGTCCTCGAGCCCACGACCCTTAGGCTCCTTCGTCTGCAGTTGTAGTCTGCTAAACGGTTTTACCTAAACTCCAGTAAACTACCATCTCTAACACGGTGCACGGACAAACACAACCAAATACTGACAATAACATAACTTCATGGATAACTAAAGAACATGACTACATTTGGAACATAAATCATAATGTAGTGTGTAATGAAATTCTACAATTAACATGAACACATTACCCATAAGTCTTTGGGGCGTAAAACAGTCCCTGCGCAGCCTACAAACAAACTTTTTAAATTGTGCCACTTGATTCAGAACTTTTTTTTTAGGTTATTTGAAGATCTGCAGATGTTTGATGTAACAAAACGAAAAGCAAGATATGGTTCATCATATTTTCCTACTATTTGGCTTGAAATTAAATTAGTGTGGAAGCAGGTTTGGTGATTTTTTATTATTCTGCTATGAGTTCATGTAGGAGCCTCGTCAAGTAAAGCCATGAATTCCACAATTTCATTTTAAATATGAATAGTTCACCTGCTGTGGCCTGAATGCACAGTTTTACAACTTCCTCCTGCTCCACATTGAACTGAAATGCTCACCCACAGTTGTGTAATCAAATACTGGGATTGGTGGAGAGGGTAACTATCGCTTCATCAGGGGGAAATCCTACAGGAACTACTGGTGGTTGCTGTGACACCTTGCTGTTGGCTCTTCGACTCGTCAAGCGCGATGCGTTGAGTTACATTATCAAGGTCTGTGATGATGCACAGATGCTCCTGTGGGAATCTTTAAAACATTTTTTGACTTAGTTACCTGTTCTTAGTGCGTAACGTTGAACCTGTCTATGTATTTGCAACACATGGTCAGAGGCGTAAAAATGGCAGACGGCCTTCAGATTTTTCTTTCACCATTTACAAAATTCGGCCAAATATGGAATTAATTCGCTTAACTCAATTTGGTGACTCATCTTAATCCTTCCTTTATTAAGGAAGGATTAGGTTCCTTCCATGGTCAAGACCCAAGCTTCATGGACAGTGATAATAATAAACTGCATTTATATAGTGCTTTTTGAGACCCTCAAAGAGCTGTACAATTCCAGTATTCATTAACTCTCACATTCACACACTGGTGAAGGCAAGCTATGATCATAGCCACAGCTGCACTGGGGGTAGACCGACAGAGGCGAGGCTGCCATATTACGCCATCGGCCCCTCTGGCCAACGGCAGTAGGCAACGTGGGTGTAGTGTCCTGCCCAAGGACACAACGGGATGTAGCAGGCGGAACCAGGAATCAAACTCTACCATTGTGCTACAGCCGCTTGTGGTCCAATGGCTTCCAGCCTGACTTGAGTCTCAAAAGATCCAGGCTTGCTTTTAAACAATTTAATTTTAGGATGGAAGTTTGATGATTTTGGAAACTGTAGTTCTTTGAAAATGCCACATTTGTCCAATATCTTCAACGGTACCTTAGATTTCTTTTTTCCATTAATCTGATTAGTGGTAAATCCAAAGACTGATGTCAAACATTTTTTTAAAACTTTTTTATGCATGCGTTTTTCTTCCACTAAACTTTCTGTTAACATGCTTAGATGCAGAACAACCAGCTGTTGTAATAAATATAAATAAATCCATTCCACAAGGTGACCCAACCACACAGAGAGGTCGACAGGTAGGGGAAAGACAGAAACACCCGATGGAACCAGGCCCATCAAGATTTGTGGATCTCCATCTACTCCAGAACCCCCATAAATAATAAACACATCAGCGTTTCCTGAAACAAGCAGTCGGCAGATCACACAGATAAAATGGGATTAGATTAGTGGGAAAAAGAAAATCAGTCAAGTCTGATCTGTCTGAGACGGTAAGATTTATTTTAACTAACACTGTGTATGAACGTAAAAAGTACAGGTTCCGACCCAGTTCCTGCTGTGATGTAGCCTAATGCTGGCCCCATAAATCGTATATTATCAGAGCAAAAGGAACCGATGTGTGTGGATGAGTCTCACCGAGGCAGGGAGCTATACTGCCGCTGCGCCTGGGCGAAGGAGTCCCTCTCCTCCTGCCTCTGTCTCTGCATCTGGACCTCCACGGACACAGAGTGCCGACCCGGCTGACTGTACCCGCCTGGACCGTTGCTGCTGTTTGACTGGAAATGACAAGACGACAAGCTGGATGAGTGGTCATTCTGGGTGGAACAAAATCTCATCTGCTGGTAAAACATTAAACATTTTAACCACTATTAGAGGTGATGGTTCAATAAATTTGAATATTACAAAAAAAGTTAATTCATTTCACAAATTCTAAAAGGCCTAGTATGCAATACATAGATGTGAAGTTTAGTGGAAGGAAAAAGCATACATCTTGTGCATACACTGTCTAGCTTTTTCGAAAACTTTCGTCATAAATCTTTTTTTGTTATTGGTCTAAATTTTAAAGTAAAACCACGAAAATATGTTTTGATTTTACCTGCTAAACCAACAAATTAAGTAGTAATTTTTTGCATAAACAAATATTTTTTTTTTGTCGAAAAGGGACAAAAGGGTTCAGGCCATTGTGGAATTTCATTGAACTTTGTTATTTTTCTTTCCCAGATTTCGAAATAAGAATACATTTTTTATATGAAAATATATTAAATTAATCTCAAAAGTTTTTTGGCAGAAATGTTCTAATTAACCCCCCCCGTATCTACAATGGCCCTAATATTCTGACATTTAATTCTGCCCTTTTAAAGAACGCGGTCCATTGTACGAAGACTATATAATAAGTGGTAATCATTTTACAAAACTTAAAAATAAAAATTCTCCATCTGCATTACCTTTCCTGTTCCGGAGGGCTGAATTCTGAGTTTCCATTGTCCAAATTCATCAATATTAATAGATATTAACACTTAAACTACTCTCTTCATACAGTCATCATTATCAAATTAGATTATTAACAGGTATATTTATTTCAGCATACATTTTTTTCACATTATATTGATTAGTCATGGCCACAATGATGTTTTTAAGCCTTCTGTTAAATTTTCCTTACAGCTGATATTTATGATTATATCAGACCAATAATAGAACATTTCAAATTCAGAAATGTGTGAAGATGGTCTTTGTTTGCGTAAAGGTTATGTTTAAAAAAAAAAAAAGCACTTTTAATCCGACACATCGGAACATATTCTAATTTATCAAATTCATCGATGTGTGGACAGTATTCATTGGAAGTTTATTGAATTTAGACCTGTAAAAAAATAGAATTATCATGATTAACAATAAATATTGGTCATACATTTATATTTTTTTAATATATAACAATTTTGAATATTAAACCTTCAGTATTTTCACTAACAAAGTCAAATTTTTCTTCACAAAAAGATTAAATGTGATATTGTGTAAGGATAAAAGGTGCTATGTCAGCTTGCACAGATGGCAGAAGCGCAGTGATGTGTTTTCAGAATTACTGGCTTTGTGATGGTGATGGAAAATTGGTGACCTCTCTGTGACCTAATTGAAAGCCAGTCTGAAAATTCTGCGGCTGGAAGGTTATGCACACAAATCCACGTGATCTTATTAGCAGATAACATTACATCATCCGACCCTTTGGATCGGATTAAAAGCTGAGCTTTTACACATCTCTGAAACTTACCAGCAGTCAGTCGGTGGGACTGGGCTCTCCCCGGGTCAAAGTGAAGGTGAGACACAGGCAGGCAGGTAAGATGAGAGGAGTAGGGGAAGGGGAAGGGAGAAGACCATGCTGCAGGCTCAGAGAAAGGTTATGGTGATGACATGGATGTTAGTTGATGTTAATGAAACAGACTCAATGTCGAGTTAAACTCCTCACAGACAGTTTCTTCTCACGTATGTCGCTCATTTCTATACTGAAAGGAACATTTGAATGAATATGTTTGGACAATTACTCCCCCTGGTTTTGGATGCGGTTCAGCTGTATTGGATTTTTTTTTAATATTCCTTCAGACTGTTAAAATGTGCAACCATGGCAACAACAAGGTATCATTTTTACAAACATTAACGACTGATTAGCATCTCAAAAGCTCAAAACACCTGAGTAACAAGCACCAGAGGAGCTGAAACGCAGAGTGAGGAGCAGGAAGTTCAAACCATCTCAACCACCAATCATAATGGACAAAGGATTCTTTCCCTGATGGCGTTCTAAGCATGCGGTCAGACAGAAATTTAAAGAGGAGCAGCAAAAGCAAATTATGTTAATAACCATTGCTTGCCAACAACTAATGGTGAAAACGTGAAACTGTCTCCCAAACTCCTGATTTCGGCAAAAGTCGCAGAATCCCTGTTGATGAGAAGGGATTTTCCAAACAAATGTGCATGCTGCATTCAAGTTCAGCTGGGAGACAAAGTTATCAAAATGCCAAAACAACTCAAATGTGATTTAAGCATGTTTTATTCTACAATATGTACAAAGTAGTAGAAGATTTCAAACATTAACATTGTTTTCTTTCAGCTATATTGTTTTCTACTCTGGCTATGTCTGCTTGTACAATTATACACTACCGTTCAAAAGTTTGGGGTCACATTGAAATGTCCTTATTTTTGAAGGAAAAGCACTGTACTTTTCAATGAAGATAACTTTAAACTAGTCTTAACTTTAAAGAAACACACGCTATACATTGCTAATGTGGTAAATGACTATTCTAGCTGCAAATGTCTGGTTTTTGGTGCAATATCTACATAGGTGTATAGAGGCCCATTTCCAGCAACTATCACTCCAGTGTTCTAATGGTACAATGTGTTTGCTCATTGGCTCAGAAGGCTAATTGATGATTAGAAAACCCTTGTGCAATCATGTTCACACATCTGAAAACAGTTTAGCTCGGTACAGAAGCTACAAAACTGACCTTCCTTTGAGCAGATTGAGTTTCTGGAGCATCACATTTGTGGGGTCAATTAAACGCTCAAAATGGCCAGAAAAAGAGAACTTTCATCTGAAACTCGACAGTCTATTCTTGTTCTTAGAAATGAAGGCTATTCCATGCGAGAAATTGCTAAGAAATTGAAGATTTCCTACAACGGTGTGTACTACTCCCTTCAGAGGACAGCACAAACAGGCTCTAACCAGAGTAGAAAAAGAAGTGGGAGGCCGCGTTGCACAACTGAGCAAGAAGATAAGTACATTAGAGTCTCTAGTTTGAGAAACAGACGCCTCACAGGTCCCCAACTGGCATCTTCATTAAATAGTACCCGCAAAACACCAGTGTCAACATCTACAGTGAAGAGGCGGCTGCGGGATTCTGGGCTTCAGGGCAGAGTGGCAAAGAAAAAGCCATATCTGAGACTGGCCAATAAAAGAAAAAGATTAAGATGGGCAAAAGAACACAGACATTGGACAGAGGAAGACTGGAAAAAAGTGCTGTGGACGGATGAATCCAAGTTTGAGGTGTTTGGATCACAAAGAAGAACGTTTGTGAGACGCAGAACAACTGAAAAGATGCTGGAAGAATGCCTGACGCCATCTGTTAAGCATGGTGGAGGTAATGTGATGGTCTGGGGTTGCTTTGGTGCTGGTAAGGTGGGAGATTTGTACAGGGTAAAAGGGATTCTGAATAAGGAAGGCTATCACTCCATTTTGCAACGCCATGCCATACCCAGTGGACAGCGCTTGATTGGAGCCAATTTCATCCTACAACAGGACAATGACCCAAAACACACCTCGAAATTGTGCAAGAACTATTTAGAGAAGAAGCAGGCAGCTGGTATTCTATCGGTAATGGAGTGGCCAGCGCAGTCACCAGATTTGAACCCCGTTGAGCTGTTGTGGGAGCAGCTTGACCGTATGGTACGCAAGAAGTGCCCATCCAACCAATCCAAATTGTGGGAGCTGCTTCTAGAAGCGTGGGGTGCAATTTCTCCAGATTACCTCAACAAATTAACAGCTAGAATGCCAAAGGTCTGCAATGCTGTAATTGCTGCAAATGGAGGATTCTTTGATGAAAGCAAAGTTTGATGTAAAAACAATCTTATTTCAAATAAAAATCATTATTTCTAACCTTGTCAATGTCTTGACTCTATTTTTTATTCATTTCACAACGTATGGTGGTGAATAAGTGTGACTTTTCATGGAAAACACAAAATTGTTTGGGTGACCCCAAACTTTTGAACGGTAGTGTATATATTTTCTTAAATCAATGTAATCTCCAGTCAGTGCTTGACTTTCAACTGTTTCAAATTATAGAAGGGAATAAAATCAAACTAATTTCAGAAATGTAAGTAAAAAAAAAAAGTAATATACACATTTTTCTGGATTAAAATGTACTGAAAATGTACTTAACAGTGACTTTTGGGTACGGTTTAGGTCCTTCCTGCCCACAGCATCACAACCCATGACGACTTTTAAAAAAACTTGGATGAAGCGACGAAAGAATATTTGAATTAAATTTGAACTTAATAAAAAAACGTTCTAGCATTTTCAGTTTAAGGCCTGCGTGAACTGGAGGAAACCAATAAATTAGAAATAAATAATGTAAGCCTTTTAAAATTACTGAGACATTTAATCCCAAGTGAGGGCCAATATTGTTCATGATATGTAAAGTTCATTTTACTTGCAGCGCCTTGTACCTTCATGCCTGAAACTAAAGCTCTCACTTTGATTAAAGGTTACCCTTAATTCAAACATCCCTGCAGTAAATGTCAAACCGCAAACAGAGCCGCAGCCACGCTGCCGTTGTACCACAGCTCCTCCGCTGTTCATTAGCGGTTTAGGTGCAGATTAGTCACCACACAAAGCCGATATAATTACTTTTTATGGCTGTGCAACATACTGAGAGCAGTCTGGGTACAGTGTCTGCATCAGCTGGGTGTAAAAGGGCTATAAAACGATTACGACCACGCTAAAGACTCCCCTCATATAACCGAACAAATCCGGGGCCAATCGTCTCCCCGACGGCACCGAAGAGGAGGAGGAGGAAGAGCTCCAGCTTCTCATTTTTCTCCATATCTGGTGTGAAAACTGCCCTCGGCTGAGTGACAGTCTCAATATTTCTCACGTGGAGAAAAGATTCCTTCCGAGTTTTTTGTATTTTTGGAAATGTTCACGCTCATGCTTCTGATCTTAAAGGTTAGTGGAAAACACCTCCAGGGATGTGGGATAATAAAAGCTTTAAAATGTTACAATAAAACATACGATAAAAATATTATGGCTTTAATAAACCCCCATCCACAGCAGCTGAAGGAACCTCTGTTCTCGGGTGCAATAAAGCTGCAGCTGGGAAAGGAGACATCAGTCATCTTTGATGGAATTAGACCACGTTACCCACAATCCTCCGCTGTTCCACCCGAACAACAAAAGGGAGAAAACAGATGAGGAAGACCCAGAAAAGGTTGATAATTATTGTCGGTTTGTCTTGATATTGGACAATAAATCACAGGATGGATGGCTTCACCTGGATCTCAGCAGAGGTCTGATGTAGTCTTAAGGAGCAAAATTACTAGTTCACCTTAGATTAGAGTTACAATTCAACACGGATTAAACCAATTGCTCATTAGTTTGATGAAATCATGAGATTTCTAAGTTGAAGATTTATGATCCATGAATCTGAGGGCAACATTGTGCTGAAGTAGCCAGTCTCCAGAGAAGTTTTAACCGGATTGGGTAGATTCAGAGGCGCACATCCACCACACTGACATCGGAGAACATTCGGAGAGTAGACTTTGAGATTGTAGACTCTTATAAGTACCTAGATGTTCACCCGAGCAATAGGTCGGGATGGACACAATGCCAACTTTCCTGGACCTTTACGGTACGCTGGGGTCTCCATTTCATCAGACTGGCCATAAAGGATCACCTTCCAGGCGATTTTAGGATCCAAACAAGTACCAGCCTTAAGGCATGAATTCAGATATTCAGAAGTGATAATCTAACACTAAGTAAAAATGTCTCTGTTGCCATATTCTCCAAGGTTAGATAAGTGAGAAGAAAAAAAAACAGCCCAGTAATTCACCTGATCTGGAAGCAGTCCGTTTAATTCAGCTGATCTTAAACCAATTTAAGTAAACGGGAACTACTAGAATGCAAATGCTTTTCTACCACTTATATAACTCTGGGGAGTTTTTAATTAGGGGTGGAATATCCCTTTAAGGGTGTAATTTATGGAAACGCGACTTCAGCAAAAATGATAGGCCATGGGTGTGAATACTTATGTACAAAGATTTGAAAAATAACAATTCACACATCACATGCTACTTTTTTTCAACAGTAAGTCATTATGGAATCTCGTGTAAATTTTTAAGGAAAAATTAGCTACAAAAAGCTAATGGAATATGGCTGTAAAATAACGAATGTGTGAGAAGTGAAATTCTGTACATACTTACTGGATCCAGCCTTGCCGCATCAAAATAGACTTTTATATTTTTTTCAATTAGTTTCAAAAAAAGAAAATAGACCCAAACTGAAGTCGGGACCTCACAAAAATCAGACATGTTATAAAGATCTGCAATCGGTGCAATCTCTAGGAACAACTAATTATATTGGGGCTGATTTACCAAGATTCTTAATAATGACTACAAAATTTGCAACAGTTGGTTGTCCTTCATTTGCAGGTTATCTACTAAAACTGTGTGAGCAATTCATAACAGGCGCAAGGAGCAATATTCAAATGAGGAATTTGCGATCGCTACTGAGCTGTGCTACGGCTAGAGAGGGGGACATGCGCATAGATTCATAATGTGTCTTTGGCAACAAAAAAGTACGGGGCGGGGGTGAAAGGGTGACATACTGTACGTATCAATTCTATGGCTCTTAAAGAGTTAATTACAAGGAGGCTACAATGTTTTGAATTATGTTTCCCGTTTATCAGTAATAAACTTCAAGTGTGCCGTGTACATGTCCTGCTTTCTGCTCCATGTCGGCATCGTAATCCGGAGTCAGATTTATTAAAGCTGCAGCATGTCCAGAACAAGACCGCTAAGATGTCCATGTACTCCTAACGCTGATGAAATGTACTGCACTTTATCATGGCCTGTATCAAATGTCAAGCTGCAGAAAAAAAAACTTATCTTGAAAATATGTAATCTGAAATGCATGAATTGTATTTTTAAAATGTTTACAAAGTCAGGTTTATGGCCATTAGTGTGTTATTTACCTAGTTTATATTGGCTCTACATTTTTTGTTTGTCAGTAATAAACGTATGTTAAATATAGTGGTGCGAAGTTGTTAAAAAATGTTAAATATAGTGGTGCGAAGTTAAGACATGCCTTTCAGAAGCTGCCACAAACATTTTGATATTAAGTAAATCACAGTGCATCTGGACCGACTACTTATTTGTCCGTTATCCTCCCAATATTTTGCATCTTCTGACGGAAACGCCATCATTGCATATTGAGCATGGGGAAAAGAGCTCAGTGGATGGCATGCGTCTTGCTCCAGGTTTAACAGGCACAACGCTCTCTGCGCCATGTTAGTAAATCTGTTGGAGCCTGTTTTTGCGATGCTGTGCCGTTTGCGCCGGTTTTTAGACGTGCGCACACTTAGATAAATTAGGCCTATTAAGGGTTAATAATTACAAACACATGAAACTTTTTTGAAACAATATAAACCTTTCCAACCATTTCAGAAAAACAGCAACCGGTAGAGTCTAATATGACCTCTGGTACAGTAAAAGTGTTGAAGTTGTGGCTGAATTAAGATAAAGGACACAGACTCCTTGGAGCTTGCAGCACATCACTCAGATGAAGCAACAAAAATGCAACTCGTGCACCTGGAGAGGTAATTGAATTTCAAAGAAACATTCTGCCGTTTTCCATATGGCGCACTGGCATGACCAGGGCATGAATCCAATAACATGCCATTATTATGGGAAGCCTGAGTGTGAGCCCGCAAAACTAAAAGGGACAAGAAAAGAGCATTAGAGGGATAAAAAAGGCTGTGAAATCCATGCTTTACAGCTTTATTTTTGGAATAAACGAGCTTTAATATTCACATATTTGAGTTTCATGGTTTATTTATGATAAAAAAAGTTAAATATATAAGGTGCTCTTGTTGAGTAACCAATAATGAATCTTCATGGGAAGATGAACAGGATGACAACAGTTCAGGGAAGTGAAGTTTAAAAGAATAGGATCTGTTCAGTTCTAGTTTTTAAATTTAGAGAACGCTCAGTTGTTTCCAGACAAAGGCACAGATGACCTGTGGCCTCGTTTCCCACACAATCTAGCGCTGGAATGTGTCCACCGATCCCATTAACACACAGCAGGACTTTGGTTAACACTGCCAAAAGCTACATAATACTATACAATACTAGAACAAGAAAAGAAAAAAAGCCTGAATGGGTACAATTCACCAGTTCTCAATTTATCAGCTCTGTTATAAATCACAAGTTTCCCACTGCAAACAAAAAGCTTTGTTAAGTTACAGTGGGAATCTGATAGGAGTTCATACAGAAAAAATATACAAATACAAACGTGTATGTGTGGAAGTAGAAAAAAAAACCCATGAGTGTCTATATACAAGTCTTTGAAAAGGACATTAAGTGCATCACACCTTACGTCAGTGCTCCCTTTCACCTTTGAGACAAACATCTCTCATTGTGATCGTATTGTGTGATGACAAAGATGATACAATGTACAGAGTAACATTTCACAAGATGCTACTAATATCTGCAGCAATACATCATACAGCCCACACTTTCTAGGAATTAACAGGTTACTTTTTAGAGTTAATAGAGTATTCTGCCAAAGCGTTTCTAATGTTACAATAAACAGGCTACAATCGAGTACCAGGTTGTTTAATGTGTTACAGAGCACTTTCCAAAATTTGCAAGTTACTATTACTAACTTACTTTTTGCAACTCGAATGCTACCTTTAGGTAGCAGCATAAACTGTGAGGTAACTTGTGAGTCCATCATTTCCTGGATTTAGAGGATACTTTTTAAAACTTTCAGCTTACTTTTCCTGAAACTCACAGGCTACTTTTGGGTACTCGGCTGTTTCATAAGGTGTCTTGAAACCTGATACCATCTTAAACTCCAAGATTAAAATTCCAGGTTATGTAACTTTTATTTCCATAATTTCCTACATTTACAGGATACTTTCTATAACTTGCAGGCTACTTTCTGTGAAACTCTCAGACTTCTCTTTGGTTACCGGGGCTGTTTTATGAGTTCTCTTGTAACTCGATACTTGTGGGAACCCAAAAACTTTTCTGTAGGACTTAAAGTGGGTACTATTAGGAACTTCCTGGTTACTTTCCTAAAACCTCTAGTCTAGCTTTAGGCAGCATAATTTCAGGACCCCACAGTTTACAGTACAAGTGAGTTTTAGTAATTTAAAGACTACATAAACATACATACATAAACTTTTCTGATCTTTCATTTACTCAACTAACACCAACAATCTACTTTTGGATACATAATTTCAAGAACGCACTGTGTACTTTGCAAGTTGCTTCTACCAATACTTACAGGCTACTTTGGGGTTCCAGGTTGTTTTTTACTTTCTGGAACTCAAATTATTCTTTAGGACTCAGAGGTTACAAATAGGATACATTCCAAATCTTTCAGGCTACCTTTAGGAGGCAGAACGATTTGTAGGTGATTTGTAACATAATTTTGTTTTCGTACCATCCTTTTGGTTTCCCCTAACTTGCAGACTATATTCTGTAATCAGGCTGTATAATGCGCTGACCTGTAACATGAGACTTTCTAGAATTTATGGGGTACTTTTCGCGGCTTTAGCTCTACTTACCTTTAAATAAGCTTTTTTCTTGAACCTTACATTTACAGCATGTTTAAAAGAAAATAGCTCTATGTGATAACCTGTATATATGCAACTATCCTGGAAAGCAGGGGTTGTAATACGTATTGCTACAAAGGTATTAAAATGTAATCTACAAGAGTTCAAATCTGTTACAGCCGACTGTTCAGACAACCCTAATTTGCTGCTCAAGATAATGTAAAACCAACTTTGCGCTTCAGTTGCAGTGCAAGGAACCGGAGACCTGAAATAAATATGTAACAATATGACAAGTGATTTCATCACCTTAAAAAAGCAAAAATAAACTCTGCAGGCCCTGTGATTTGTTCGCTTCAGAATTACCCCTCGTTGCTTCAGAAAAACTAATCATTCCTCTTCTCGGCCAATAAAGCTCTGAATTAAATAAGTGTTAAAAAGAACAGCTTCCTGTCTCAGGTGTAAAAAAAGGCACAGTTAAAACAAAGAGTTTAAAAATACATCCATCCCTCCCCAACACACACACACACACACACACACACACACAGAAACAAGATGAGGATGAACCCGACAGTCTGTGACGTCGTAAGTGGGCTCCATGTGGATGACTGACAGACATAAAACGGGGACGATGGATGAGTAGAGTGGGTTGCAACAGGCGGGCGGGGTTAGTGATGGACTCCATCATGCAGTCAGTTAATTGATTAGGCCCGTGGAGGTTAATGACACTCCGGGAGTCTTGTTCGTGGCTGATGGTAGTGGGGTTAGTGATGGAGGATCACCACGGGTAGGGGTCAGGCCGGATCTCGTCTTTCGTCAAACCAGTCTCCTCTGTCTCTTTCTCTCTCGATGGCGATCAGTTCAGACACTCACCCAGGACTGCTCGAAGCTGTACGTCCTCCGGCGATCGTCCGGGTCCTCGGGAACGTTCTGGGCCTGCTGGAACTCCTGCCTCAGCCTTTGTATCCGGTCATGGTTGCTGGGAGTTAGCCGGTTACTAAGAGGAGAGAAAAATAAAAAAATAAAAAAAAGAGTGAGAGAGAGGAGGGGGCATAAGATGAATGAGCGTGAGAGGACCATTGTGAGCGAGTGACCTGGTTCTATCAGCGCCGCAGGAAATGGCCTGCGGGATGGAGTTGTTTAAAGTCCGGCGTGCTTTGTCCGCGGATTGATCAAATGCACTGTTGACATTGGCAAGGCAGCCCAGATAGACTCAACCCAGAGAGGGTATGATAAGTGAGGGCGCAAGCTCACAGCCGAGCCAACAGCAATATGAATCAAACTAATGCGCCTCTGATGTATTATTCAGAACAATGAACAAAGACTGGTGGTGAACGGTGAACGGTTCTCCCTCCCATCGTTCAGCCACTGCAGGGCTGCTACGGTGTACAACACGCCCGCAGTGCTCACATCAAACCCCGCTGCCATCAGTGCGACTCCCTCATGGTACGCCGAGCAAATACAAGCCTGCTCCGCAGCAACAAAAACCCTGGCAGACGGTACAGCGAAACAATACGATACGAGAGTCTACAATTTATTCCAATTTTAAACTTACTCTGCCAAAACAAATTATGCACACAACTAGGAGTGGGAAATATCACACTGGATATTGAAAGTTTAAAATTTGTTCTTTTTCATTTAACAGAAAAGAAACGTGTTAAACTTGAAGCACTTTATAATTCAAATACATGCAGGTTTCTTTTCGTGCTATATTAAATGTATAAAAAAGTAACCAGGAAAGCAGACAAGTTTGAACTATATTTTTATGGTATTTAGATTTGATTTTATCTAAAAATATCTCCATCTTTATTCTTGTGGTGGGAATTTTTGAGTTGCAATATTTTGCAGAAAGTGTTGGATATTTTTAAAAAGCATTTTTCACGATAAATGTGATGTAAAAGGCATTCTAAACCTCTAACGTTGTTCTGCAGCAATGTATCTGGAAAGCAAGGATGTTTAAGAGCAGTCATATTGACATATATAAAGAAAAATAAGAATATACTGCAATAACATATTAACATGTGCGATAACATATTGTTATCCCACATGTTTTAGATCATTTCGCAAAATAGGGGGGGTGGGGTTCACCCTGGACAGGTCGCCGGTCCATCACAGAGTAACACCCAGGATGAACTGCCGCACAAACGCACTCATATCCGAGGACAATTCAGAGCAGTGTTTCCAAAAGTTTTCGCTTCTGACAAAAGAAAAAAAATACAAATCTAAGAAGTTGTGGCCCCAATTCTTGGTTGAGCACACAAGCTCAGTCAGTTTAGAAACTGGTACAATGACAATAGAATCAGCCTCAACAGCCAACATATCACTCAAGTGTTGCTTTTTACTTATTTTCAAGTCCTGTTTTTTTCCTGCAACTCTAAACTCAACAAAAGAAAAGTTGTTTACATGTGGAAAGAAAAAATGGCTACTCGGGGATCGCCATACTGGAATTCCAACTTCTCCGACTGTATTAACGGGAATGCTGTTTACTCTGGTTTCAAACCTTGCTCAGAGCCCTGACTTCTCAGGTAAATGGAATACACCATTACGCATTTGTGACATGTTCTCGGACTGCGATGGAGGAACCTGGAGCTCGAGAGAACCCATGCGGGTTAGTTTCAAACTTTTTAAAACCTTCTCCAGAAGCAACTACGCCAATCTTGTACACCTGGTTTGTTTTTAAGTAAGCAGATTTAACATGAGGAAGTTCCTCCCTATAGAGGAAACATACATGGACCAGCTATGCAGTCTCGAGTCATTTACTTCACTCGCTTTTTTAATAAAATGTGTTAAGTATTTTCTTAATTATACATTAAACTCTATTCTGTAACAGTATTTTCCAAGTTATTTTAATGTTTTCTACATTTAGTTCACAGCAAGATAAAAATAAACATCAAAAACTACTAAAAGACAAATCTCCATCTTTGTTTCTGTTGCTTGTTTCAAAAATCATCTCCATACTTCTGAGTTTCTGTCTACCTCATTGAGGTGAATAAAGCGAAGTGTCAGGATGTGCGAATAAAAAGAGCAGCCGAGGGGAACGCTGACTCAGAGCTTGACTTTTTAACTTCCTGTTGCCTGGAATTTCCTGGGGACCATCTTATGTGGGAAACTTCGAAGGTCAAAACCGCATCTCTTCCCAGGGCCCAAAGATCCCAGGGGTTTTGTTCAGAGAGGAAACTTTACAGGTTGAAGGTCGTTTTTGGACACTAGGGGATGTTTCTGAGAGAAAAAAAAACACACCCTACCTCAAAAAACCGAATGAAGTCAGGAATAAATAAGTTGCAGAGAGTAAACATATTCATTAGCCTCACCTCTTTAATTATTGTAATTACAGTATTGCGTAAATGTTTTAAATTACACCTACTGTTTATATATTCCCCTTTAATACTTTTATGTTATTGATCCAAGGCCTTTTTGGGGACACAGGAAGGAAGAAATCCACACTGCATCGGTTGACAAAGAGGCTGAAAGTGTGATCCTTCAATAATTGGAACACATTTTTGACAAAAATTAGAAAAAGAATTAAACTTTTTTTACAGTAAAAATCTGCTAAAGTCCAGATAAAATGTTTGAAAGACCTTTAGGAAACCAAACAGAATCAGACAGTCCAGAACTTCTGCATGGCTCTGAGTGTCAAATGACTAATTTTATAGATTATAAAACAAATAAAAGGAACATGAACTTTATCAGCTATCAGCTCCACAGACAGACACTAACAGACAGAAACCAGAGGCGGGCAGCCTTAATAAAATGCAGGAACCTGTCACATGCAATCCTGCATATCTGCATAACATACAACACAGAAGTCTGGCCTCTTCAGAGCTCTGCTGACCCAATAAGTCCTACATATGGGACCCTCTGATGATGGGTCACGGGTAAGAGTGGGGAACTTGTACACAGATGTCTGTACTGGAGGAAAAAAGAAAATCCTTCAGAGTGATAAAAAGTGCAGCAATTTGTCTGAGTGTAAGTACGATGTGTGTTGGATGAAAGATGCTCTCCTGAGACAGAGGCTCGGTGCTGTAATCAAAGGTACATCAACATTAAGACAACCTATAGACCTTGGCTATATTGCAAACCCAGCCTGAGAGAATAAAGTGGTGGCAAATAGAGGGATCAAACATTTCCAATCCTGACAAAGTGCTGTGGATCAATCAGAAGAAGAGCAACGGTGCGATGCAACTTCACTGCCCTCGAAAGCCCCCGAGAGCCGGCTGAAAATTCAGTCTGAGATGAACTTCATTCTTCGAAGGGAGTCACTCGATATCTGCTGCTGGACGAGGCTGAAAGGTCACGCGGCGAGGCTTTTGTTGAGCTCAGAGTCTTTGGGATTCGGTGACAGGACCGTTGCCCGCTGACTGGATGCAGGCAAGCATGTTTACGCTCAGCCGTGTCCGCTGAAATAGCTCCCCAGTCTCAGCCTGAGCTGGAGAAGGAAGGAAGGAGCTTTGACGAGATGAAATGTCGCCCGTTGTGAGCAGACACTTCACCTCAGAGCTGGAGCATTACGCTGAGATCTCAAGTTCTTTTCACTAACCTGGATCTTTTTTTTTGCCCTGTAAGCGTTCCACAAGAATCATTAAGAATTTTTTTGGGGTTAATTCTATAAAAAGGCAAAGATGCATATATAATCCAGTAAATGAATGATAATTAAAAGCCAACAAAGCTTCTCTAATTAACTTTCCTACAACCTGAACATGAGGCAAGCAGCATATCTCGATATTATTGGTTGTTTTGACGTACTGAAATGAGTTTGGATCTCATAACGAGCTCCAAATACAAAGACTGGAGGAATAAATGAATTAACTGAAATGTCGTCGTGCTTATTGTGGCATTCGGCTCGTAATTTTTCACTCTGCTGAACTAGAAAAAAAAAAAAAAGTTTTCTGGCAAAGTGAAGCGTCATTTTATTCACCGTCTCTGGCAGGAAACCCGCACTAATATACAAAATGATAGTAACCGATTTACTCTAATTAGCGTCACTATATTTATAGTCAGTGACCAAGATTTCTAAACAGCCCCAGTTTGGTTTAGTCATTTAACTTCAAATTAAAGCAAACCTTTTATAAACCGGTCCAATTGCTTTGATTCAGGAACTCCAATAGGAATTATGGGCAAGTGAAATGTGAATAATAAATAAATAACAAAAAAGCCGTTATAAATAATTAACTGAACCTCCTGAAAACATGAAGTCGGCCATCTCAACATGCAGTATATCAACTCAAAACTATCCGTTTGTAAAGCCATTTTTAAAGATTGTGTGCAGCATGCCTTATTTCACCAGTTTAGGCCAAAATTCATAAGTCAACAATAAGAGAGACAGGCTGGGCCAAAATAGCGTTATTGGGAGAAATCCAGCCCCCCCCCCCCCCAAAAAAAAACATTTGGGAAAATATTCTGTGGACTGCACTGATTCACTATTTAACTGAATATATGCGTGAAACGTGCTGAATCGATAATGATTCACGAGGGCTTAAGTCCGATTCACTTTCATGATAATTAAATGAAAGGAAGATAAAAGTCTGGCGCATCGCCTGGACATTTTAGAGGACAGACAGTCAGATACAAGTGAGGAATCTGGTGTTTCATCTAGTGCTTACCTTCAAATCCGCTCAGTCCCCCAAAATGTCCTGGTGACAGAGTGGACTTCTACGTTCCTGTCATTTAATTATGGAACATCAGTTTTGAACACTTATGAATTGCTGTTGATTACAAAGGTCTTGATTAACCGATTAACTAGTGAATTGGGAATCCTTGTGAAAAGATTTTTCCCGTTAAGCCTGGTGTAAAACCAACAACGCTTCAGAAAAAGATTACTAGATAGAAGCCAAACATGGTGATTGAAGTGTGATGGTCTGGAGCTGTGTGACTTGTATTCTTAAGATCAAACAAAACTTACGTTATCCAGCAAGGATAATTACTGATTATTTTAATAACTTGTTGGCAGGAGTGGGATGAATCAGTTATTGGGTTTTGGGGGCAATTAGCTTTACACATCTGACACATTCTACAGAAGTAATTAAGGTGATTATTAATGTGATTTGATCAGTTCTTGGCTAAGTGCATTTTCAATCCACCCTTAATGAAAACACTGCACATTTACCACCATCTATAGAAACATATGTTGAAGAGAAAATATTTCAACCAAATATTGAAGATTTAAAAGAATATATGAGTTTTGTAAAGCTTCCCCCTTTTGATTTTAGATCAATACAACCTTCAAATTTTACTAAAGTTTTTACTTTAAACAGACAAACTCCACAGAGAAAGAGACAAGGCTAATAGCAGCTTTTCAGAGCTCGGTCTTTTGTTGGTCATAGAGGAGGAAGCAATCTAACAGGATTAATCGGATCTGAGTCCGCGCTCTGAAACCCCCTGACACTGATACCAATCAAAGCTGGCCAGTTGGAGACGAAAGGCCTCCACGGTTTGTCGTGCGGTAAACGACACAGCAGGCCTGATCCTCCAGATTAAAAAAAAACCTTTAAAACGAACTCTCCCGCTCACACAGACTGCTCTTCCCATTCCTGCATAACTCTGAACCGCTCCAAGACGACTCTGGTTCAACACCCAGAGCATTAAAGCCTTCACAAAAACGGATAAGTCTGTTTTAAGCTAAGGGGTTCTGGAGGGTATTTAGAGCAGCTTTGCTGCTTCAAATTCACAATAAATAAAACAATTCAGTCTAAAATCTTCCTCATTTGATTTTTCCTCCTTTTTGCATAAACAAACAGAACCTTATTTAATAAAATCCCATTTCCCTCATAACAATGCATGGATTGTATTCAGTGATAGCCCAAGCTAATTCATTCGCCAATAATCCCCACTTCAAAATAATAAACTTTTTAATTAAAAACCGCCATCTTAATTAAAGATTTAATTAGGCATGGGTAGTCATGGGACTTCGATGTGACTGTTGTACAGACTAGCACTTCAGCCTGTTAAATAAACATTCCCTGATGGAGAGATAGGGGCGAGAGGAAACCGGATCAGGTCGTGAATATGCGTCCAGCTGAGGCGGTTAGTTCTTGTAAATCTTATCAGATGGGTGAACGAGGCCCTACATCCTCTGACAAAGAGCGAGCAGCCGGCGAAGCCTTCAGCTGCAGTGAAAAATGAGCAGAGATGCTGAAGATGATAATCTGGGTCTATTGATCAGAGGCTCACCGACAGCCAGGAGGGAGACGGATGCCCTCACTAACCAATGCTAGCAGCTAAGGCTTCATATTCGAGCCGTTGGGCGGCTTGGGCTCGAATTTTCCACTCCCGTAGAGGAACAAGGGTGGGTACCGTTAGCCTTAAGTGGCATCTTCATACTTAATGACATCTTAAGTATTGTACAATTTACTGATGTAAAAAATATTGAATAAGATTGGTATACCTGTACAAACTGATGGTTTTCCTTTCAAGCATTGATTGATAGTTAAAGACTTTTTAGAGTTTTTCTGTTCTTTGTTGTGTTTTTTTTCCTTCCCATTTTGGTCCATGTTTTTTTTTGCCAGACCATGTCAGTAAAATTCTGCAATGTGGAGGATAAGAAAAAGGTAAAAGTCATTCCAAGACCTGATAACATCTTTGAGAAGAGCCAATTTTTTTTTAAAGTAAATTTTAATTAGTAATTCTTAGGGCTAGTTAGTTTTATCTGTATACCGTATAACTAGGGATGTGTTTCGGCAATTGGCATCTGCCGATACGATATGTATCACGATACAAATTAGGCCATACCATATATTCGTGAAACCATGATAAAGACTATATATTGTGATTTTCAAAAATGAATTTAACTGTAGACAAACTTTTACAGCAACCTTTACAAACACTGTAAACCTGTTTCATACAAAACAGAGTTTTATTACTGATCACACTTAAAATTTTCCTAAAATAATTAGTCATTATTGTTTCAATTTGAATTCTAAAAAAAAAAAAAAAATCGATACTTTGCTTTTGAACATTGATACAATATTGTGACAAAAATATTGCGATATATTGGCGTATCATTTTTTCTTAAATCCCTACATATTATAACAGGTCAATTCAAAGTGCTTTACCTGATAAAAACAGAAACAAACAAATAAGGTATGATGCTTAAGACTGTTAAAATAATGGAAAGTAATGAAGAATTAGTGACAAATTAGTGATGTTCTAGTTAATTAAATGAATAAATTTTTTGCCTCTATTTCAAAAAGGTTCATTTTGTCCCCTTGGTAATTAATTTTTGCGATTTTCTTCCAGCTTTTTTTTAAAAACAGCTGATAAATGACGTGTCAGGTGAAGCTTCCGAGGTACACTGCAGGCTTGGCCATTGAAACATGTCACAGTAAAAAATTACTTTTGTTTTTTTTCACCTTAAAAAACTTTGTCTTTAAGAAGAAAATCGTCCAAATTGATTTTTAGCCTTGCCTTAAAGGAGGTGGTTCAGCAGTTATGCAGTTTTCCGGGAGTTTGCTTCTGATTACAGGACCATAAAAACTGGTTGCCGCTTCTCCATGTTCGGTTCCAACTCTGGTTCTGGGGATGCACAGCAGACTTGAACCAGAGGAGCTGAGTGTGCTGGAAGGTTGATACGACAACAACAGATCTTTATTGTATTTCGGTGCTAAGCCATTCAATTACTTATAAACTATTAAACGTATTTGAAGTACATTCTCTAAGCTACAGGGAGCCAGTGTAAGGACTTTAAAACATGGGGTGATGCTCTCTACTTTCCTGATGTGCTCTACGCAGCAGCATTCTGGATCAGCTTCAGTGGTCTGAATTTTAGGCAGACTTGTAAAGACACTGTTGCAGTAATCACTCCGACTAAAGATAAACACATGGAGGAGTTTGATTTTTAGATGTTGCTTGGACTGGAGGTGTTCTTCAGGTGATAAGGTGCAGACTTTGTAATTGTCTTTATGTGTTTCTGAAGGACAGGTATGAGTCCAATACTACACCTGTAACCTGTACCTGATGTAAGGCCTGATCAGTAGTTCCTAGCTGTTTTAGCCAAAGCCATTTGCTGACTCTTGAGTGTTTCTTGCTAGGTAAAAAACAACAATTAATTACTTCAGTTTTGCTTCTATTCAGTTGAAGAAGGTTATGGTACATCAAGATATTTTAATATAAATACCAGGGTTGTCACGATCTCCACTTTGTATCAAAACTAATCGAAAGTACGTTACAACCTTGCGCATCGAAATCCAAAAGAGGATGGCGATCACGTCTTCCTGTTTACTGAGCGTCCCACTCGGGACTCCGTAGCAACAGTTAGCAGGCTATTGTCTATTTACTCAGATTTCTTCATCACAAAAATCCACACACTGCATTTTCCCTAACAAGTAACTCTCACTAGTTCTCATACAACTCAGAACAACACTTGGTAACATTTTAACTTCCTGTATTACATCCCCAGTGATCAGAGCACACGTCTACAGAGCACATTATTTGACGCTAGCAAGTAGCTATTGTCTAAGCTACAACTCGACCATGGCTAGAATAGATGAAGCAGCGGGACCAGAACTAAAGCCGCTTCTTCTACTCTCAAATCCCCAGTGAGGAAATTTTGAGTTAAGTCCACGTTCGCATTGTAAACAAGAGGACCGCTGTTAGCTGCATTTTACTCGGTCGAATGAGCTATCTGGAGCATTGTGTCAGATGTTTTGCGGTAACTGTAAAGAGTCATTATATGGCAGCCACTCTCTTTAATCGTTTGTTATTTAAACAAGACTGTTACACTTTATTTCAAATAAATTTCAATTTGACCATTAATGCCTAATGTGATACATTACACTAGTATAATAAGAAGATTGCATAAATCTTTTATTTAAAAAAAAGATTTACTGTACAAAAGGTATTGAATTAAACCAATGATCGTAGATAAGTCTAAACATGACATAGGTCTCTGTACTATAAAAAAGTGATTAAACTTTTGAACGGCTCATTTAAAAGCCTGAAATAGATAAACAAGATTTAAATAACAGAGAATCTTCAGGCCACTTTTTTGAAAATGATGGTGTACTCTCAGCCACTTTTAAATAACCACAAAGAGGCATTGTCATAGCACTGAAACATCTCTATCAAATGTTAGTAGGAACTTCTAGTTTTATACAGCAGATTATTTTTTTTTATTGTGCTAGATTTAATGACTATACCTTATGTACACTTAATTCATGGTTTTTCTCAATTATCCTATTTAGGGCCATTGTCAATCACTGTGAGCTTCCACAATGACGCGTTATAGTACAGTATTTGCTTCCATGTTATGCAGACAATGCACAGATTTCTAGCCTCTTGCGCCAAGATGAAAACACACTCAGTGGTGCTGGTTCTGAACGTTAAATATTTGAAATCCTGGATGTTGAATAACTTCAAACAAATCAATTGAAGATGGTCTTTTTAATAGTCCACAAATGTGTTATTCTACTTATCATTGTCATATAATCTGTAGGTTTAATCAGAGCATTAGTGTGTCCTGTCTAATAACTAGTTAAAGTTAGATAATTATGTGGTAAAGAAAAGTTTCTTCCAACTCAGATACATTAAAATCTAATATAGTCTCACCTAATGACGAGAAGTCAGCAATCTCCTAAGTACAGGTTATCTTGACTTAATCTTTAGTTAGGACTAAACATGGTTTTGAAAACTCGGCAGAGAAACTCTCACTGTTTACTCTAAGGTTTTATTCAGTTTTTTTCATATTTTTGGGGCAAACTTTGGTTGACAACAGGAATAAAGAACACAATTTTAAATTAGCTGAGTTGGATTTCTACGTCCCTTTAATGTGTGTCTCATAATTAAAACCAATAGATACTTCTAGCAGTTCACTTATATTTGTTTTGTATGCGCTGTTCAATGCTTTCAGGAAACTGGTTTCAAGTCTGCACATTGGTGACCTTATATCACTATATAAATACGACATATTATGCAAATTAAATTTTTTTTCATCATTTTGTGTTGCCAATTGATTCACTGCTGCCTCTTTAAACACTCCAAAAATGAATAAAATTCACATTAGACTGATTTTATCCAAAACGTTTAGTACATACAATAAACCTATTATACCTCGGTTAAAAAAATAAATAAATAAGAACGTTCCCTAGATCCCTGCTGAATACAAAATTGTTCAAGGATTTGCTAATATTTATCTTTCAGATTCCTTGTGATCGAAAAGACAGATTAAAAGATCCATCATGTTTCCTTCTCTGAGCAAAAAAGACTCTTATTAGCCCGGTGTTGTCTTTGCACTGGATTGCATGGCTCTAACTCCAAAGCACTGATGGAAGCCAAATGACCTGAAGGAATATGGCAATTAAATGGCAATCGATACAGTATTGCCACACTTAGCAGCTCATTATCAAGCCAACCGCTCCCTACCCCATTGTGTCAGCGACCTAAGTGAGACGGATCGCGTCGCCAAGTCGACAAACAAATTTGTTGGTGTGCAGAGGAAAGCCAGCAGACGAAAATGATTTCTATTCATGTGTAAAAGCTTGTTTTGACAGGAAATCGTAAAGAGGCTGATGTCAGATGAGAAACCGAAAGTTTATTTATAAGGTTTAATGCTGAAAACTTTTTTCTTCTTTGCGATTATTAGTAATACACACTCAACACCATTTTTTCCTAAATGTTGGTGGACTGGTTCTTAGAGACTCATTTCTCCTTGATCAAGCAGTCGGGATACAGACAAAACCACATATTAACATACACCATGTAAAAGGAAACAACTTTTTTCTCTCCGACGATAAATCAGTCTGAATGTTTCCCACTTTGGGTCCTGCTCATCTTTGTGTTAATGCAGGAGGGATGCTGCCGATCTACAGCAATCATCACAAAATAGCAAACACACAGCACCTTCGCACACTTTCAGCTCTAAGATTAGGGCTTTACGATGGCCACTCAAAAAAAATTATCTTTCTTTATTATTACAATTCATGACTTTGTCCACCTTGGCTGGGGAAGAAGATAACATTTTTCAGGTGTTTTCAGGCTAGTTAAATCAACTATTTTCCTAATCTCAAGGGGAAATTAAAATTTAGGTTTTTATGAGTTATTACTCGCTTTGCACGTTTGCAGATTTTAATCTGACTTTCTTATGCTGCATTTGGGATAAATGTTTCTTCCCCTCAGAGTGGCCTCTTGGTCCATGTCAGCCCGGGATTCTTTTTACTCTGGATAATGACAATTTCTGTCCAACTTCAGCCATCCTCTTTATTCAAGCTTTTGTTCCAAAGTTGATTCGCACATTTCGAGCCAACACACTGTATACTCTATGACACAGAGCTATCCTAAATAGGGCTGGGTATCGATTCAAATTTCAAAAATCGATTCAATTCTGATTCTCAAGAGTTGGGATCGATTATCACGGTTCGATTCCATCCGATTCAACCTGATCTGATTTAGATATGGGTCAGTGGTATCAAAAACTTTTTTTCCCTGTGAATTATTTGAGTGTAATTCAGTTACTTAACAATAGGTGAGTAACAGTTTACCAGGAAAAAACCGTGTTAACAATTTCAGAACTACGTCTTAAAATGCCCATCTCAATTTTTAATTCCTACTTTAGCGGTAAGAAAGGACAAACTATGGAAAACAATTAAACCATTTTTTGAACTTCTTAATCAATTTGATTCTTGTAATCTTTATAAGAATTTACAATACATTTTTTTCAACACACTAGTCCCAACCATAATTGTCTTAATCTGGTGAACGTGGTACCTTCAGGCATCTGGAAACAACAAAGGAAAAACCTCTTTTCCTGATATCTTCACCAATTTCTTTTAGTTTACTCACAAAGTCAAATAAGAAAGCCAAGTATTTAGGTGCACTTGCACTTAACTCAATGTGTGAATTAACCTGACTATTTTGAAAGAAATGGCTTTATTTTGTTATTTAAGACAGGCAGCTCTGCCCTATGAACCCCACAGGAATGAAGAGATCCCATCCTGAAACAGTAGCATTCAGTCTTCAGTTGTGTAAAGCCGCTGATGGAACAGATACAACTCAGTTGGCTTTCAATTATACCGGACACTTCCAGTTTACAGGGGCGCTGCTGGTCAGGGATATCAGAGATGGTAATACAATCTGTGATTAATGTGTGCACTCACTCACAGATTCAAAACGAGACTGATAGCCATTCTTCAATTTCGAGCTACGGCGCCGCTGAAGGCAATAATGGTAAGGTGTGCAGCAGTATGCCTCCTTTTAATTCGTGGGCGAATTACAGGCTTGCTGTCATGAGCCTACTACTGTTCACTCACAGCACAATAAAACAGGACTTCCTTCCTGTGTATCTGTAATACTCCTCTACTTTAAAAATAAAAACCACAGGAAGCTGATGATGTCCAATATGGACAATCTCACAGATTGGATGGTACGCTCTTCTGAATAGCTAATATGTGCATTAAAGGAAGTTTCAATGTCATGTCACTCTACAAAACGGTATTAATAATGCAAGGTAAGCTCTGAAAAAAATTATCCATTAAGTTTGAGAAAGCCCTTTTATGTTCTGTAAAGTATCAAACAGGTTTAAGAACGTACACAGTACGTAGGTAGTACCCTTGATTTCTAAAAGGATCATTGTTGTTTCCAAAAAGTACCTAATTATGTTTGAGAATTAAAATGTTCCAGAAAGATACCCTGCATCCGAATCCTTAGTATTTACTACATGCTACGTAGTAACTACTACTCGGCCATTGCTGTAGTGAATACTGTGTAGGAGACGAGTGAGTAGTAAGCATGAAATCGGACGTACTGCTCCACCATTTTTCAAGTCCTTTAACCCAGATGTTTGTAATGTAAGGTCGCCTGTGATTGACAGTTCCTTGGTAGCCGAGGTCACTCCTCTTCTACAATTTTGGGGCTTTCGCTGTATTGTGGGATAGCGTAGTGTCCACCGGCTACTTACTGTGGCGGTAGTACAGATCCGGGAACTTTATGCCTACTACTCCAATCCATTCGGGAGATTCGGATCTGCTACATTGCTCACACACTTCTTTTCGCAAGCGTAGTAGAGGTATTCGGATGCAGAAATAAATTGTAAAATCTGGAAAGTACCTGTTGTTTCTTAAAAATACTTTGTTTCTCTAAGCCAGTTGGTTGTTTAAAATTCGAGCATACGTCCAGTAATTTCTAGAAAGTACACCATAGACTCATAACAGTAGCGGAAGTAGTCTAAAAATTCTGAAAATTACAGATCAAAATTCACAAATTAAACTCCAAGTTCTAGAAAGCATCCTAATGTTTATGAAAATTACCCTATTTATTCTTATTAAGTTTTTTAGATTTCAAAAATTACACTGAAAGTTTCAGAAAACACTAAAGCTCACAAAAGTTAACATTTAAATCCCACAAATTACAATCTAAGTATCAGTAAAGCCAACTAAAATTAGTCTAAAAGTTTTAGTAAGTACAGTCTAAGTGTAGGAAAGTAATCTATACGTTCCGGAATTGTAGACTGTGGGGGTGCCGAGAAGTGCCTTTCGTTTCTGTAAAGGTTCCTGCTTGTTCAGAAAATTACTCTAATATTGTAGTTCCAGAAATTAATCAGTAAGTTCCAGAAAGCCCACTTGTACTGCTGCGTTCACACCACCCAAAACGTCAACGGCAAGATTACATGTTCAGTCCATGGTTGAGGCCGTCAGAGTCTCCACAGCGCTTTAGCCGCAACAATTTTTGAAACGTTTGCTTCTTTTCAAGCTTTCAAGCCGCTAAAGCCAGCAACACAGAAGTTGAGCTAGTTGAACATTCGACGTTGTCCCTTGACCGTCAACCAATCAGAGCGTCTCATTGTAGTGATATTGATGTTGTCAATCTTTAGCAAATAAGCTGAGTAACTCTGACCTGCTATTGTTCAAAACGTACGGCAAGAGAGGAGGCCCCGCCTAAGTGGCGTAAACCTGGAAGCTCCAGAAAGTACTCTGTAAAATCTTAAAAGAATCCAGCAAACTCCCCAAAGACCCAATTTAAGTTAAAGAAAGTACCCTGTAAGTTAAGAAAAGTATTCCATTTGTCTCTAGATAGTAAATTTTGATGTTTCAGAAACTACCTACGTGAAAGAACAAAGGAAGTTCTGTAAAGTACCCTATAGGTTCCGTGATTTTTATACATCCCATATATTACCCTGTGGCTTTGAAAGGTACCCTAAACATTTCAGAAAGCCTTTTAAGAGTAAAAAGGTAACCTTTAGATTCTAGACCCCCTACCCCCCGGAAAATCATGGCATTCGGAAAGTACTAGTGGGTAGGTCCTGCAAGTACCCTCTAAGAAAGGAAAAGTAATCTGGATTTTCTGGAAAAATATGCATTGTGGGTTCCAGAAACCCAAATAACTGGAATGACGTGATTAACGGGGTTTTTCTTGCGTTCATATTTGCGTGGCGGCCGCCTCCAGCTAATTTCCTTTTATCCTCTGCCGCTCTGCCGCCAGCTATATGGATGTTATTTTAACTGCGGTTGCAGCGCTGCACCACTACCCGGGCGCTGTGTCACCAGCGGTGTGCCGGGGGAAGCGCAGCAAAAGAAGGGTAAAAATGAGATTTTCCCGCTGGTTGGTGCTATTGGTGTCCTGATATCCCCCCGCTCTTCAACCAGGTAAATATTTTGTTTTTTGCATCCAAGCATGTCATGTTTAGTTTTTTAAAACATCCTCCGTCTCAGAGTAACGTTAATGGGTTTAAGCATTACAGATATGACCTGGGGAAATCAGCCACTACTTTAAAAAACAAGCTCGCGAGGATAGCCAGGAATCCAGGTGAAACAGCAGACAAATGATCATAACAGGCAGTTAGAAGGTTAAAATCACAGGCAGGGACTGGCGAGGGTCAGAATTATGGTCAGAATGCAGGACAGGACACTTTTTATGAGCGCTGTGAAGTGATCTTTTCGTCGTCTGACCTACTGTGCCAGCTGCGAGTGATCCAGTCCTTTGCGAAACTAAAGGCAATTTTTCTAAATAAAGTACTGCAGATTACAAATGCCATCACATTTATGGATCTAAACATATTATAGAGGTAATATAAGAGCTTTCCTCCTGTCTAATTCACTGGGAAATAGGAAGAGAAAATATATTTATTAAATGTGACTAGTAGATAAACAAATATGTGTATTACAACAAAAAATACTCCTCTCTACTACCGCGCACACTGTTTTTACAGATTCCTTTCTGCTCCAAAAATGTTCTGCAATGTTGCAGGTACTGTTTCAAGATGAAAAAAACAAACAATAATCTGAATGCCATGGGTCCGGTGGAAGTTTTTACTTTACTGTGGATGTGTAAAAAATATAAATATAATATTTTTGGTTGACTCCCATTTTCCATTGTATGGAGAGAGTCTGAAAATCTCTCCAACTTTGCACTGAATGCAGATTATTCTCGCTATCTCTGCATCCAGCGCTCCGAGAGAGAGATTTGATGTGTCCACCTAAAACAGCAGATTAGCTGCAGGAACACGTTTTATTGCAGGACTCTGATCTGTACATTTTAGATTAAAGTTTCTCTGCACAGAACAGGCAAAAACAGCAAAAGGTTGCAAAGGTAACACATTTATTGTTGTGCATATTCTTCTGGTGCGGATACGTATAAATTTGCCATCATTGTGCTTTATGTGGATTTTTTATTTCTGCCATTTGAGAAACAACACGTAATCCTTTGGCTTCCAACTGTTATTAATTGAAAAAAGATGTGCTTATTGTGATGAAACGTGAAACAGAATAATAGGCTATGAATAGATAATAATTAATTAAAGTTCATAATAATAGTTCATGTCTGGCTGCCAGATGTGTGGATAAATCCCTACAACTTAATGCAATTTCAGTTTAAAGTTGGCTCCTTATTTTTATATGTATATTGTTTTAATAAAATAATTCTTTAACATAATTGACATTCTTATTAGAACGCTTAACAAAAAAATATGTTCCCTTAAAAACAGTGGGTCAGTTGAATGCACAGAATTCATGTATGTGTTGGCGCATGGTCAGGATGGTACCACCTCTGCCTCAATTTGAACCAGGAAAAACCCTGATTAAGAAAATCAATTAACTGTCCAACAGTTTTGGATATTCAATCAACATGTCCTTGTCCCAAAAGAGGACAAGAACTTTAGGTTATTCATATAATCCAGCTGTTGGAGTTGAGATGCAATTATTTTACATAGAATACTTTCTATGACACTTATAAATCATGTCATTTACAGATTTTTGGTTATTACAGAACTTCAAAAGCCTGTGTTATGGTTAGAATAAAGAGAGGAACATTTGATTCCCTTTCTTCTATAAATAAACAGAAATCCAAGCCCACTGGAGTGAACGATATTAAGCTCAACTCCCACAGCGTGCACTCCCCATGTCCTTTTCATGAAGCTTCCTTCTTGTGTTTCCACACCAAGCTTCAAGTTCCACCCCCTGCACTGAGAAATGAATTGCTAAAATGGAAAGCAGATACCTGATCTCATGCGCATCTCCACGGCCTCCCGATCTAAGGTGCCATCAGAGTTGTAGCTCTTTGATGTAAACACTGACAAAGCAGCAGGTTATCTCATCTATCAGCATCAACTGATAATGTCTTCCATGCAGACTAGCATCGCAATAGCGAAGGGCACACAAAAAAACAAAACGGGCCTCTCTGTTCAGGGTTTACCCTTTTTTTCTGTACCATCTCAATCTACCGTCTTTGTTTTCTTTATTTTCGATTTAGATTTGCCAACTAACAGGTCAAGGAATCCATCAAAACAAACCCCTGTGATCAGAGGTGGCAGATTAGCCACTTATTGTAAAACATCAGCGGTTATGATCCCACCAATCACAACTGACACTCGCCAGGCCACTCATCAGGGTGATTCATGGTCGACTGACGTGATTCAGCGCATTCAGTCACCTGTGAAAACTGTAACCAGGCAACACGCCGCTTTGGAGAGAGGGTCGCCTAAAGTTGATGGCTTCACCGCTTCCCCTTAATTATTCCTCTTTTGTGTCAACATGGCCATAAAATAGGCCCTCACAGGCCATTAACTTGTAGTGGTGCTTTTACAACTCTGCAGAGAAGTGAAAACTAGTTTCGACCTGCTGCTGCCCACGAGAGCTGTGTTTTCCCCCACAGGTTGTGCAAATTACTGCCGGAGTTTGAGAGTGTGAGATGAAAGTGTGCGGGAGAGAGGAGAGGATTTTCAGGCCAGTGGGGTGAGCAGGACGTCTTATCAGTACTGGATTAGCCTGGCAGAGTCTAACTTGGTCTTTTCTTTTTTTTCCCTTACATTTATGGGGTCTCAGCTAAATTAAACACTGATAACGACGGCAGACTTCTTCAGACTCATTAATAAAGTTTAGTCTGGATGAGAAGCAACATTTGCTTGGATAAAATCTGTTTCTATTACCAGAACATCCAATGAGATAGGTCTACAAAGGTTTAACTCAGGATTTGGTACAAACACATAAGTCATATGAGATGTGATCAACATAATCTTTGATTTTACTTCAATTTTGAGTTTTTTTGTACATTCAAAATGAATGAATTCCCAGGAGGTTTATAATACAGGTTCCTGTATTGGTTTTCTGGGTACATTCCACAGGGGACAAGAATCCAATGAACCCACTGGAAACACAACATATCTCTTCTGACCAATTGATATAGTGACTGTGAGGGAGAGGAATGTCTAGATTTTACGATTGGACTTGCTGACTCTGCATCCCCAACACTTTAGGAGAAGCATTACGGCTTAACGCTTTAATATCACATCTTCACCTTTGCAGAGATTCTGAAGGGATCGGGTATTTTTAAGGAATTGAAGACATGGAACATCCTTAGCATTTTTCCAAGATGGACTCCAGTTTTTGAGGCTCGTGGACACAATCTCATTGCCCAGTTTATTCTAAGGTGCTGTTAAAGGGCTTAAGAATCTAACTGAGATGCCATCCGCTTAATTTAGTTTACATGTCACAATAACCATATAGAAATGTCTTTGCTTCTGTTTTAGACCTCTGTGCTCCAAAGTTTCAACGGCAAAATTGTGGATTTACCCTTAAAGACCAGATCTTTTCCACCAGAGGAATTAATTATTTTGGCAGGGCCAAGTAACTTCTTCATGTTTTTACATAGACACAGTAAACACTTTTGGCAAACCACAAAGAGACAAATATAATATCCAACTCACCATTTGAAGTCATAATATATGTTCAACAACGGTTAGAAAAATGCATTCCGAGAAAATAGCAAGTCAACAACAAGTCTTATGTCCACAATGCAACATAATCTGTCATTCAAAACCGTTGTAATTTCCTTCCTTGTATGTATTTCTGACACGGTTTTTATTTACAATTTTTTTTTTGTGTGCAAAAATAGACGTAGCATGCTCATAATAGCCTAAAATAACACAATACCCATCTTCTTCTTATTTGTGATCTTTATTGGTGGCTGGCATGGAACAAACTGGCTCATTACCACCACCTAGTGGTATGTTTTGTGGACCAGGATGTTGCTCAAAGTTGCACCCTCCAAGAGTGGTGATGTATTGTTGCTATTGTTTGTATTAAGGCAAGCTCTAATGTCCTTCTTGGCATACCTCAAACTATCTTCTTTAGTGACTCCCAAAGCCCAAAACATATACTTACAATAATTCATCTTGGCACTGTAATCTGTCCGATAACTAAATCGGCCAGCAAGTTTAAAATGTTGAGGCATACAACTGGGAAGTCTCCATTTGGTTTTCTTGGCAAATACCTGCGGTAGAAGAAGACCATGAGTACGAACCAGTACCTGAGAGACTTTCTCATCAGGGTTTTTCCTACATAGAGATCTCAGTGGCAGTCGTCACTGGCTCACGATGGACATATATAAATAAATAAATAACCAGGTCTATGCGCTCAGTGGAAGAGCTGGAAGATGAAGATAAGCTACAGTGCCTACTAGATGAGGCTCTAGAGATGCTGGGGGTTCTGATGATGCTGTGAGGAACCGTAGGCAGTCACCACATCATCCCAGGTAGGAGACTAAAGCTGCATTCAAACCGCACATTTGGTCTGCGTCAGGCAACGCATCTAATGGATGAAGTTTGATGTATGTACTTTTAAGCTTCCATAGCCTGCTTCTGAGGAAAAAACAACGCATGGGCGGGGCTTCCTCTGTTGCCACACGTTCTGAAGTTTCTGAACTATGGTGGATCGTATTGAGAGAGTGACTTGGCTTTATTAGCTAGATAAAGCTAGACAATGTTGACATCGGGTGCATCAGCGCCCATTATTCAGATGCGTTCTGAGTTCGGGGAGTTTAACTATTTGCTCCAGGAGCTGCTTATGGATGAGGTTCGCTTTCAGTGCTACTTCCGTCTGTCCCGCACCTAATTTTGCAGCCTCCTCTGCCACATCGTAGTTTAAATCTCCCACCAGGACACCAGCTACAGGTTCTCTGTTCCTCTTTAGGAGCGCCTGTCCATCTGTCTTCGGTAAGTGTTATTACTGATTTTTTAAATCTGCGTTTGTTGAAAATTTTTTCACTGGGCCCGCGCTTCATTCAAGATACGGTGTATAGTGACATAACTACAGTGAGACTCTCTGATTGGTTGCGGCACTGCGTTAACTCCGTTGGATCCGTCAAAAGTTCAGCTTGCTGAACTTCTGTGACGCATGCGTTGGTACGTTGCCGTAAGAAACGCAAGCGTCGTTGACGGAGCCAACGTACTCAACGCAACGCAGAGCCCTTGACGGACCTCTGACGTACTTAACCATAGACTTTACATGTAATCTTGCCGCAGCTGACACTGCTGCATGGGCTTGGTCTGAATGCAGAATAAGGCAGAGCCAGATCAGGTTCTATACCAGGGGTCTCAGAATCCAGGCGTCAATGGCCGGTGCCAATTTTACTGTCACTCTGCTCCAACTGATTCAAATGGTCCAAACTTTCTCCTCAGCATAGTAAAGTTCTGCAGAGGTTCTGCTAACAAGCCATCATTTGATTAAGGTGTGTTGAACCAGGGAAATATCTAAAACTCTCATGATACTGGCCTGGATATGGAGACCACTGTTCTACACTGTTGAAATGATTAATTCTTAATGAAAAATCTGTTCTTCATGTTCATCTGCAGTGTTTTCTTTTCACTAAAGATCTAAAATTGAATACCACTTTTGGGTTTTCCTTCATTTCAAACTGTTTTACACAGGTTTAGTATACAGTATATTGAAAAATGATGCCAGATATTTTAAGTTCCAATGGTGTTCAGGAAAAATGGCCAAAGCGTTTTGTCATGTGACATTTTCTGACCATTTCATAGTTAAATGATACCACCACTGACCTTTTTTGACCTAGGTAGGAAAAACGCTGCTCATGGACCTGCTAAATCTTCACCCTAATATGAATGAGAATAAACTACAGTATAACTTTTATGGGGCCATGAAGCATCCATTGTACTCCAAAAGGAAATCATAGACTAAAAGAATGGAAGAGACTGCAGAAGCAGCCAATATAACTGAAGATATTGGTTGGATATTGAGCATTCAAGGCATCCAACTTATTATATTTATCAACAAATGCATTAAAGCATGAATTATGCAGCACTTCAGATCCATACAAACAAAAACACACCCTATTTTCCATGGCAGTGCAATGAATAACCTTCGTAAAGAAAAAAGTCGAGGAAAATAGAGAAGTGCGAGGAGTCATTTGGGCTGAGGAGGGCAACTCGAGCAGTAAATTAGAGCTACATTCTGCTGTCGAATTGGGAAAAGCAAAGTTTTGACGGATGCCTATCTCCTGAACCAATAGATAAATTAAGCCGGGCGGAGAACTGCAGGAAAATGAAGGGGTGGTACCACAGGGGGAACAAAAGGAAATCAAACTGGAGCAGTCTAATTTCTGGGGCAGCCATTCTGGTCCAGCTCATATGGCTCCGTCTCTCTTTCTTGATCACTGCTGGGTGACGGATGGATCCCTACTTGTAATGGTTCCCATTTTCAGAGAGCTGTATAATACTTCCAGCGGAAGTGCGCTCAGCATCTGATAAATCATAATCTAAGTCAAATTAGGATCCATTATCATCAAGAGGCAGGGGGTCCTTTTACCTCTGTTTCAGGGCAGCGAGGGAGGTAAGTGAGACTAGAAGCATCTTGTGACAGCAGGCAATACTGAGAAAAAAAGATTGAGCGTGTGCTGCATGATTGCCACTGTAATGTGCGTCCTAGATGCCAGAGAGGCTGCTCAGACAGACTGGAATTTGGCAAAACCTCAACACAAATGGAATCCCATTTTGAGACGGCCTATAATAACCCATATCAGCGTTCTGTTGCATTTCCTGACATTTAACTTTCTGCATTATGCATGAAATATGCCATATTTTTCCATCTACAAAATTGATAAAAAAATTTTGAGGTGGCACAAACTTGCAATGACATTAAAGGGAGGAGTGATTATACAGCATTAAAACTCAGTGATTTACAGGACCTATAATTAGCTTCACATCTTTTAATTTACTGTGGACTTTTTGTACTCCACAAAGGGTTTATCATGTACATGCTCCTCAGTAATACTATGTTAAAACTTCTTAGGAAACTGACTAAAAATTAAGTTGCAAAGTATCCATGTCCCTTAGCAAACACGCTAGACTATTTATTGTATAACATTTTAGAGCAAGGGCAAAAAAAATCCCAAAAAACGGTCATAATATTCAATATGTGGGGCGAGTTAGGTGTTTGTCTTGTAATTGGAGGGTTGCCGGTTCGAGTCTCTGTCAGTGCACCCCAGGGCAGCTGTGGCTACATCGTAGCTTGCGATCACCAGTGTGTCAATATGTGTGTTAGAGCCCTGCACTGGAGCCCTAAGCCCGACAGACTGAGGGCCCGAGGGCTGGGCTTTGGGCCGACGATTGGGTTTGTTCACGGTGTTGTATGCAAAGCTGTCATATGACAGCAAAATCTCCAGAGACATTTTGAACGGTCATGTGGCAGATCCAGCAGAGCATTTTAACCTGCTATTTTGTGTCCACTTTGATCTGTCAGAAACCATTCGTTTATTCACAGAAAATTAGAATGATTTTTTTTTCTAACTGTTAGCATTTTCAGAGGGGCAGATTCAATTTACGAACGAACCCAATGAATATAGTGTTCTATCACACTAAAACATTGTTATGGGAGGTAAAAAAAAAAAGTCGGGCTCGCGGGTTCGAACCTGAGAATTCTGAAAACCTATTGGACTGGGCCGGGCTGGCGCTTTTGACCCTATATTCACCCAAAACTAAGCTAAATTTCCCCCACTTTATAATTGTAGCATAATAATTACATAGAAGGGGAAATATAAAATTCATTAATAGCCCTAAATTACTTTGGTACTGTACACCCATGAACACTGGATGTGAACTTCTGACCGGAACTGCATACATTCCGACTTTATGATGGACATAAAAATGTCAAATTAGTGTTTTGTAACTGAGTCACACCATGTATCGGGCTTTAGCTGCAAACAGAAAAATATTTGTTTTCCAAGACATTGCTCCTGGGAATTCAGCTAAAGTGCAGCGTTGGTTCACAGAGCATTCATTAAGAGCTGGGACTCCACACAACAGCCTGATTAAATATTTAATACACAGCAGCTTTTAGAGGACATGTTTTTCCAGACCACCAAAACGAATGAGATATTAAGCAAAATAAAGTGATATTATTGTTTTGTGTGCTCTACACTGTACTCTAAAAACAAAGGAGAACACCAACATTTTGTTTGAAAAAAATTATTGTTTTAAAAATGAAAAACTTTGATCTTTAAACACAGTGATGTAATCTAGGTACCTGAAAATCTAATCCTGCTGTCTCTGTTATTACGACATAAATTACAATAATTCAAGGTCAGTTTGAGAATCAAATCCATAAATAAGAGAGAGGGAAAAAAACAGCATGGATTTTTAAGACTTCAGATGTACATCTTTCAGCCAATCACTGATTTTGAGTTGGAATCGACTCGCTATGAAAAGCGCTATAAAAATGTAGCCCATTGACCATTTACTCATTACAAAGGACCAGGCTTCCTCAAAGCGACAGCTGGAAAATCTACATCTGTGATAAACGCATATAACACAAAAACAGATATCACATTTAAACCCTGCTTTTCAAAACAAAACACTGGGTTTTAACTAAGTTCTGAGTAAACAACGAGCAGATACAGTCATAAACCGAAGACAATTCCTTTTTTACATTCCAAGTGACTGTGTACGGATACAAGCTGGTTAATGAGTATAAATACTTGTTTTCTGTATGTGTGCAGGAGGGGCTTTATTTTGAGGCATCAGAAGACCTGATCATTTGCAAGAGGGATGATGGTGAAGGTTCAGATAAGCTTCAGAAAGGGTAGAATGCTTTTATACGAATAAAGGATTTGTTATCAGTGGCCACTGCATTTGTAAAGCTGGCTTACACTCAACTTTCCATAATTCCCAGTTCTTTAATTTCATTGTACCTTGAATTCATGTTAGGGATTTTATCAGTGGGAAAGGTAAGACTAGAAACAAAGGAGGACATGGAAAAGGGAGAGAGAGAGGATTTAAGGAAAGAAACTAACCGATTGAATTATAAGCGAAAATACAAGGACAAAGAAAGGACACAGGAATATAAACTATAAAAAACTGAAAGGAAAGAGAAAATAGGGGGTGCAAGGAATAGAAAGAGAGGAAAACAAATGAGAAACAAAGATAAAAGAAAGACAAGAGAGAAAAGGAAGCAAGGATGCAGCTTTTAGATATAATTTTCCATCTTCATCCAGATCTGAAAAACACTTAAATCAAATTCCAGACATTTCTAAACCAGCCTGTTGTAGGTTATGAAACTTGGTACATCTCAAGTACCCATCAAAAACATTTGGTAGCCACCGATTAAAAACAAAACAAAAAACCTTTTAATGAGCTGTACAACGTCAGATTGATTTTACAACACTTCTTTTTCCCCCTTTAAATTAGACATAAAAATATAGGTACTGAAAAAATGCCTCATTTAGATACTGGAATCAAAAATCCTGGCTTTCAAACCAAAAACTTGGGACATAGTTGGTGATCGAAGGAAGAATGATCCATCTCTAAGGTCCTGCTTCAGACATTTGCTGAATTATTTGTGTTCCAGTAGCTCTTCATCTGCTGTAGATATGTTTGCAGAAGATCTTTCCAGGAAGCAATATGCAGAATATGCTGTTTTCTCAGGTATCTGGATTTCTCTGAACAGCACAGACAATCTTTCAAAAAACTCCAGATGAAGAGCAACTGACCAAGATCTTTTTAAAAGATCAGAAGAAAAATGCAAAGAAAAGATCGATGACTTCAGACTTTTGTGACACCACAGGATGGAGTCCGAAATAGCCTGGCTTGTGATTAACTGTCATCATACAGCCATGTAATACAGTAATCCACTTTAAGATCAAGAGTTCAGACACACGAACAGTCTCTACACACATAGAGATGAGTGGTTTTAACTCCGTGTGAATAAACTAGTGATAAAAATAGCAACACAGAACCAACGCTCGCTCACTAGAACCAAAACGGATCTTCCCAGCATAGTTGTGGGAACTGGGAAGACGCTGCTGAGGTTTCCGGACACCGTGTTAGTCGGTGCTTAATTTAGCCAAAGAGGCCGTTTAATTATATTCCGGAAACGCTTGCTGTTCAGCTTGGGCACAAACCAGAGGAATCACTTCTGAACTAATTTCTTCCTCCTTGTTAGCAGCAAAGCTAACCACTTAGAACGAGCACCTTCTGCTCAGAGGAAAAATAAACGGAGATAATCCTGCTCTTAACATTAACAGCAGATTGTTTATCCAACACTCCCAAACTGTTAAACTCACCCAGTGGAGCAGATGTTAGGCGTTGTAAGAACTCACATCTGTTTGTTTTAATCTTAAAAATCATCCTAAAGGAAATCCTGGGCAACCTCCACCAGAAGGATTCCACTGAGCCAGCTGCAGCCATAACCCCCCCCACCAGGCAAGACCTTCCTGCTTTTTCTTCGGACAAATGGTTGATAAGAGGGCCACCATGAAACATGCGTAGCATCAGCAGGGTGCAGATGCTTCCTTCTTTAAGCCTCTGTTCACTGGTCCCAATCCCATCATTCCACCTCTTCCTGATTTTCAGATTAATCTCCTGATTATGTCGACTGGTAGGAAGGTTCAAAGGCAATTACTAATTGTGTGTAAGGGACAGGCATTTACCTCTGTATGCCGTGTTGAGCTTAGCAGCCAATAACGGAGAGTGATGAACACTCTCCGTTATTGGCTGCTAAGCGTTATTGGCTTTAAACAACTTTAAAGGGTTAAATCCATGTTTGGATGTGCAAATAGATCTGCAGAAACTCTAATATGGGTATGGCAGAAAATCACCTTATTTCTCAAGAATGCCTCAAGTTTCTCTCGTACACTGAACAACAGTCCTACCAACTTCATTAAAAGGCTGTTGGAAACTTTGCCGCCCTCCACAAATGCCTACCAACTCCAGAGTTCATTTGAACTGATAGATTTGTATGAACCCAGCTTTCATAAGAACCTTTGTGGCCTTAGCTTTAGCTTAATGCTATGTTCTCTATTTCTCTTTGGCTAAGAGTAATGGCATATGTGTGTTGGAAAACAACAAAATGTAAATTAGTAACTACAAGTTTTGAGACATCTGGTCAACTTAACAAAAGTAGAGAAAAAACACTTGTGTTTACTTCGCAGAAAGTGTTTAAGTGCCCTTGTGCTATGGGTGAATTTCTTAGTAAGTTTTCTTCCAATTTAATCAATTTTCTTCATTTTTCACTCTGACATTATAACAGTGCATTAATAGATTACCACATTTTTAGACTATGTGCTCATTTTTACCAGGGGTGACAATACTTGTTGAGTGTGGTGTGAGATTCTCAACGCTGAATAATTCATATCTTGTCTACCTTATGCTATAAAGCATATAGGAGGGAAATAAAAAAAAATCATAAAAAAACATCAACAGTCTGGTCCCAACTGAGGCGACTGTCTGCCTGCAGAAAAAAAAGCTCCAGATTCCTGTCAAAATGTCTTGGAAAGCAGGCAGGAGAAGCAGTAGGAGTCCCTGAGGATGGAGGCCTGACGGCACAGACAGTCTTCCTGTCAGGGTGAATTCACCCAGGGTGTCTGTGTGCATTTATATACAATATGTGTGGCTGTACGTGTTAAATATTGGCACTCTTAGCTTCGTCGATGCACATTAACAAATGCACCTACATACGAACTGTCATTTCTAAGGTATTTTATGTTATTCAAACAAAAATTTATGAAAATTAATTTTTTTTTTACTCACCAACATGTTAGAGATTAAACTTTAATACAATAATACTGATTTTTCCAAATCATTTCATTTATAAAACAGAAAAAATAAATACTAATTTTTGTGAATAATAAATACAAATACAACGTATTTGAGAATTTGTCATTTTAAAGACAAGGCCACCAAAGATAATATCTACACTCAACCCTGTCTCAGCCTGATGCAACAAAAAGACACCTAGATGAAAGACACCCCCCATCAAAGAGCTCCCATGGAAACCTCAAAGGCCGTCACGTGGATTCTATCAGACACCCGTCAACGCTGCTATCCACGGTTCAAATCACCCCAGGGAGCGGTGCTCACTATCCAGAGAATGCTGTCAAGATCCTGAGATGGGATCGCTTTTTGAAGAACAGCAAAGTGGAAGATGAATGAGGGTGAGGGTGGAAGATAAAGAGCCAAAGAGAGAAGAGAAAGACAGGGTAGAAATGGGGCTGGGGATACAGGTGTGGTAGCTGGATCGTAGATAACACAAAATCCAAGTGGAAAAACGAAAGAAAGAGCCAAAAAAATAAGTAAAGATTTAGTTAATCTCAAAAGAAACAGAAAAATAAAATTAAAGCTTCAGTTATGAAATAACTCCAGTGAGTCCAGACCTAAGCTCACTGGGGCAGACGCCAATGTTTTTAATTCCAGTTTAAACGCATTCATAAGCATGTGTGACTGAAACATTCAAGATGCGCTTCTACTGCCAAGTTTAAACAGGACATGAAAACAAGCGAAGCATTCTGCAGATTTTCCATGGGATGGAAAACCCAGAGGAGGAAAACAGCGGCTGAGATATAAAAGCCCTTCGGATTCTGGATAGAGACGGCCTCATTCGTTTTATTTAAGTGGGAGCAAAGGCTGAGCAGGAGAGGTTCTGGGAGATAGTGATAAGTCAAAAAATAAAAAGGAAATATTTAAAGATAAGGACGGAGAGTCCAGTGAGGAGCCTCAAAGAGATCAGAAGGGGGAGGAGGAGATGACAGGATGGGGCCTGTTAGAAAGTTTGGCTCTGAATCTAAAAACATCTTAAACACCTGTTTAAGCATTTTTTTGATGTGTGGATGCAGACTGAGACCCTGTTGGCAGGGAAACTAACAGGAGGAGGAAAAAGGGTGCAGGCTACGTCCTGGCATGACGTGAATTAACCCCTGGAAATCCTGCAGCCGGCTGCTGACACAGCCTGGTTTTACAGCGAGCCAGGGGACCATAAATAAGGCATTATGGGTATGGCTCAGCTTAAGTGTGCCACTTTAAAAGGTCCCTTTGCCATTAGCTGAGAGCCTGTGTAGCTGGAACAGACAGACCAATGAGTGTTTGCTCTGAGTGTGACCTCACCGCTACAGAGGAGCATTTTAAAGGCTCGGAGCAGACAGAAGGAGCCCCCCACCCCCCACTGTAGCTCTGTTAATCATATTCTTCAAGCTGCTGTGTAAAGGGGTCTAATGGATGCCATCTCGTCCAGGAACATAGCTCTTCAATCACTTCTAATAAATTTTACATTGTATTGCCCAGGCTGGAGATGTTGAATTGATTGTGCATATTAAAGCACTTTATACTTCGTTTATTAGCCTCCTATATTTTCATATCTGCTGGAGGTCCAGAAATGAGTTGAAATGAAAATGTATTCTCCACTTCGCTTTTGATGTTCTTCATCCGACCCGTCAGCTCCTAGCTACAAGGAAAATATAGAACCGCCAAAGAAAACAGTAACACTTAAACACAGAGGTAAAGGAGCTACAAGTACGACATGCTTCAAGGTTTGATTCTACTTTATTTCTCATGTGGGCTTCCTAAATTACATATTGAAATAGAAGCAGTTTTGCTCTCTTTATGCTGCAAATAAAAAATGAAATCGGGTCTGGTTGTCTGGATCCCACCACCCCGGGAAAAGGTCTGGTGCCAATGTGTGCTAATTTACAATGCCTGTGTAAATTAAGCTGCAACCATTGCAATATACTGACCCAAGACAACCATCAGAAGGTATTGTGGGCTATTAATCAGGACTACTTGAGGTACTAAAAAGGATACTTTGATACAGCTATATACCAAAATGGACATTAGAGATAGGTTTGATGAAAATAAGAGCAAAGCTAGCTGGAGTATGGACGATGCTAATACATCCCAAGAGGCAAATGCAATCCTGAGTGTCATTCTGGTCCACATTCCACACCAGTTGATGCAACAATTTGTTGTTTGCCAGCCCCTAATAAACATTACATAGAAAAAGAGGGCAGTCGTGTTATTTTTAGGCTAATATGAGCATGCTAACAGTAGTTATGATGAAAAGTTTGTAAGAAATGCATCCAAGGATGGAAATGACCAAAAGTTTACAGTGCAGATTATGTTAGATTCTGGATCTAATTAAACTCACAGCAATCTCTAATAAAGATTTTTCACAAATGTATATTAAGTGGAATACTACAGCAAAAGCTGTAATCCTCTGCTTGACAAAGTAAATCTGTTGGGCTTTACTTGGTACTCAGAGACTAATTCTTAGTGCCACACTGCCGGACATTTAAAAAAAAATTCTGGATCTAAGACTTGTTGTGGACTAACAATTTTACTGGAGTACATTAAACTGGACCCTTGTGGACATTTAAAAACTATTTTTGTTCGACATCATTCTGTTCTGTCAATATTATACGGCCTCAAACAGTGATTTGCACATTATTTTTCTCTCTTAGTGTATTAACAAAAGCGTGTCTGCAGTTATGATTGTCTCATTAATTGGCATAAATCATTGGTATCATACGAATCTCATGCTTATTGTATGTACATAGAAAGGGTGTTGCGAAAAAGGCAGATTTCACCCAGAAGGGATGTAGAAAAAAACTCTGCCTTATTTTCTCCATAATTTAGCTTTAATAATGTAGTAACATATATTCTATTAAAAGCACATTTTAAGTTGAATGTTAGACAAACAAGCATATAAACAACAATAATGGAATGTAAAAATTAACGTAGGCTTGCTATATTTATCCCGTGATAACACACCAGCTAAATAATCACTTATAAGGTGTTTAAAGCTTCCTTAAAATATAATTTAAGGTCAGTTTCTTATCTTTCGAACCTTGTTTAGATTTTTAAAGTACTCATGACAGATGAGTCCAGTGATCAGGCCTTGAATATAAAGCTAGAAAAAGCTAGGACTAATTAATAGGAAGGTGGTACATGGTTGGACGCTTGAAAAATGGATGAAACTCTGGATGGATACAAGGATGGATAGATGGATAAACTGACTGCCAAATGATTGCACTGTTGTAATTTTAAAAGAATTAGTCAAACAATACAAGTTGCATAGTGCCTGCACCTGTATTGTTTCATTAATTTACTGTCGAGTCTTACTTTAAATTGGTATCCACCAACTGTCTGCAACTCCGGTCCTTGTGAGCAACTTTCCTGCGACCGTACTGCGTCTCTGCTCCAACATGCCTGAATCAAATGAATGGTTATTGACCAGGGCTTTGCAAAACCTGCTGACCTGCCAAGAAGGTAATTCAGCCTTTGTTAGTTTATAAATCACTGAATGGCTCTGCGCCAACTATGCATTTAAGATCTGCTGTCATACAAACCTTCTAGACCGCTCAGGTCTGATGGATCAAGTCTGCTCTGCATCCCCAGAATCAGAACCAAACACGGAGAAGCCGCATTCAGTCTATATTCTTCACTTAATTTGGAACAAACTTGAAGAAAACTAAAAAAACTGCTGATTTCCTAAACTTTTTGTTGCAGGATAGTGACTCAAGCCCTGGAGTTCCTGGCCCCTGATTTAAAAAGGTATAGTTAACCAAATTAAAGAAAATCTACATGAAATTTATACTTTATACTTAAAGATTTTTCTAAAAAACAATTGAAAACACGACAGAACAAGCTACTACTTACCTTGATGTAAGTTAGTTTCATAGGAAATCCAATCAAATACTGACAGCACTTGTAATTTCCATGAAGTTCATTTCAAATAAATCATTTTGCAACTGGATAAAAGCTGCATTTGCACGCAAAGCGTTGTTGTGTCTCCATGGTGAAGTTTGCCACAAAGGACAAGGCAATGAGCCGTAATTACTGCAAACTTGAACGTCCACATGCAGACAAAAGCAGTTGGCTGTAATGAGCTGAGTGACTGATTCCTCTGCATTGCCTTGAACTGCAAATCTCCACCTTCCTGTTACCATCAGGAAAGACAAACAAACCACCTGCAGCAATATGGACAAATGCAGTCTCACAATCCAGGAAAACGTCTACTTAGTGTAACTGGGAAATAAAACTACAACAGCTATTACCATATAAATAATTCTCATTACCTGCTTCTGTGAGAGTGCAATCACTGGAATATTCAGCATCCGAGGAGCGGTGAAAACAAAACAAAAAAATACAAAAATGTACAAAATTTAGCAGGATACAAGGGGTTGTGTATTATAACATGTGTTCTCTTTAAAAAAGGGAAACTCGAAATAAATTAGCTCCTGAAATAGATGAGGGAACATGGCTGGAATACTGTGTGGATTAGTGTTAATGATGGAGTGTGTTCAGCCAAATCTTGTGTTTTTTGGAGGGATTAGCACACTTAATCGGGATGTGATACATTTGGCATTAAGTGTTAAAATATGGAAAATACACTATAAAAAAGCATAAGCTTCTTTTTATTGAGGATTACTTATTACTTCAATGCCATAAAGTGAACCCAAATAGAGAGCCAAAAGAGTTCAAACTGGGAGTAATGTCAAAACTTTACAACAAACTTTGCTTCAAAACATGGATATTATAATCTGAATATTAATTGTTTTCTGTATTTTGTTTATTTAGATTAGTTTTGCTGAAGTTACTCCATAAAGGGAACTTTTTTAGTCTTTAAATGAAAGTGCTAAACAGAAAATTGTGAATTAAGCCGTGGGAAAGCCTTTGAATGTTTCAGAGAACCGAAAAGGATTTTAATTTGGAAAACAGAAACAACTTTATGCACTGGCTATCGAGGAAGTTTTATCAGAGGAAATAAAATAAACTGAAGAGGCCACCGCAGTAATACACAACAGAAAAATCACCAACCATGCCAGGCTGCCGAGTTGGTTTGACAGCAAACGAAGATGGGAAGCAATCTGGACATAAATATTCAAGTATGGCAGACAATGTGGAATATATTCCTCCAGAAGCTCAGAAAAAGGAGTAAGCTTTGCAGAGGGAATTACTGTAACTTTTTTTAACGGAAAGGTCAGTAAGGTTGTATTTAAAAAAATCTGAAATCTATCCTTCAGTCCTTTATAGCCTTTATGTTTTTTTTATTTAAAGCTGAAAAGTTATAATGAGACAATAGTGTCTGATTGAGTTCTCCATTACGGGGAACAAAAGTAACACAATGGTTGGACGACCTCTGGCAGATTTCCATCAAACATGAAATATGGGATATTTAGTTTTTTTCACATATTTACAAAGTTTACAGAGTTTTCTATCATTTTCAGACAGTTTTAATGTGTAGATGTAGACATTTAATGTAAATGACATTTCTACTGTGTTTAAGTTTTAATGATTAAATCACAGGTAGGAATGAAGGAAGGATAGAAGGAAAGGAAGGAAGGAAAGGATAGAAGGAATTAAGAAAGGGAAGGATGATAGATAAAAGGGAAGGAAGGAACGAATGATTGAAGGAAGGAGTGATGGAAGGATGCATGGATGGAACAAAGGATGGATGGATGGAGGGATAAAGGATGGATGGATGGAAGGGAGGGAGGGAGGATGGATAGAAGGAAAGATGGAGGAAGGAAGAAAAAAAGGAAGGATGGCTGGAGGAAGGAAGGAACAAAGGAAGGATGGACGGAGGAAGTAAGGAGGGAGGGAAGGAAGGATGACAGACAGACAGACAAAAGGGTCTACAGTTTGATTCTAGCTTCCTCTTGTCACATGTGGATGTGCCCTTGGCCAAGGCATTAAACCCGAAGTTCACCCACCCATAAATATGTAGCCTACACGTTTCCATCATTATCCCGAGCTGGCAAATATTTCTGCACAGAAAAAAGGAATCCTGACATATTTGACCCATCAGCTTTCACTGCTGCTCAGCAGACTCATGCTTAACCCTGGACCTCCCCGCTCATTAAAAGGCATTAAGTACATGGATCACTTATGGACGAAACATCAAACACACCATGATGGAAGCAGCAGACTTGACAAAGTTAAGGAAAATCCCATCTTGGTGCAGCAATCAGCCATTAGTGTGTGTCGCTGACGGCTGAGCGATGATCCAAAATCAAACAATCGCTACAAATCTGCATGTCGAAGTCAGAGGCGACAAACCAGAGAGCCGGCTGTTTACCATTCAAGACGGATCGCCGACACCATGCAACAGCTGAGTGAGAGTACAAATAAAATATGCATCTTTAAGATCCAGATGAGGAGAGCAGAGGACTTTACTGCGACTGGTTACATTGACCGGCTGGTAAGTAAGCGCAGTAAGAAACCGTTTGGCATAAATCAAGTGTTAAAACGACATTCGCAGGGACTCCAGCGCATATTGATTAGCCATTATTTGTACTAACAGGCGCAGAGAAAGGGGGCTGGAGCGCAGAGAGGACGTGACGGCAATCCATTATCCTAAAGGGGGGAGGAAAAGATGCTGGAAGGGATCGATAGGTCCTGGCCGGGTCTGGCAGGTCCACTATTCAAATTCTATTAAGACACAGGAAGAAAAATGAAATAGGTCTACAGGAGTACAAGAGGAGGGGTGGAGATGGTCTCCAGTCCTCTTTGTCTAGGCACCGTCAAAACAGGCTGCATTCATGCAGCTTAACAAGATAGAAGTAAAAAGTAGAAAAAACAAACTTCAAAACACTTGAGAATGTGAAAAATATCAGGCAGGAGAAGAAAAAAAAAAACTACAGCAGATGAAGAGAAACTGAAAAAGACGTTTTTTCTCCCTGAAGCAAGAAAGCTGCCATCACTCCTAGCTTCTCCACTAAACTACAACTTCCTTCTCTTCAGAAACATTTCCCAAGACTGCTGAAGAGGAAAACGAAGAAAATTCAAAATAAAAAAAAGCTCCCCTCCCATCTCTTTTATTCTGAATTTTCATCCTCCTTTGAGAGCCATGAGAGCAACAAGCTGGCAGCTCTGACACTGGTTGATGTCCAGAGCAGAGAGGGCAGCAGTGTGGAGACGTCTGGTTCTTGTCAAAAGTCAACAAGTGGATGCAACATGGAAACGGGAAAGTGGTGGCGTCTTAAAAACCTCAGGTAAAGGGGACTCATTTTGATCCCTTTAATCTTAAGTTTCCTCTGTGTGTGATTTAGGAATTCAGTTACCAGTCACAAAGGCGGCTACTGACATGAGTCTCCGTCAACAAGATGTTACTGATTGACATGATAGAGGAAAACAAAGAGGGATGACTGGAGAGGTAGATGCAGAAGTAATTCTAGTAATCTGAGTAAGCATGAACATTTGCCATTAAAAAGACACAAAAAAACTAAGTTATACATGGCTTTGCAACTGAATTGACAGAAAAGGTCATCATTACCACTGTAGCGTCCTAAGACTGCTGAAACTATAAGACATGCAACTACAGCTAAAAACAGAAGGACGATTAAGATTCTTTTACAATAACAACCTTATCAGTGGAGATGGTGGGTCACACTGAGAAAAAACGAGAAGAAACAGAGCTAACTGAAAGTTGTAGAAAGCCTCTTGTCCAGATATTTTGGATATAGAAGAAATAACCAAATTATTAAAAAACTGAAGTCTTTGAAATACTCCAAAGTTATAGGTGGGAAAAGAAAAAAATAATCCAGTATTTAGACAGAAAACATACTATTTTAAAGAGTGCTTTTCTAGAGTACTATGCAGCAACATGTTATTTATTTAAAATCTTTTTTGAAAAAACATTTTTCGCTTTCCAATGCATACGTAAAATGTTGAGCTTCCGATTTAAACATTTGTCATTTGCAAATAAATTGGAGTTCTAAACACACCCTCCTCCTCCTCACAGCTCATGGCTGCTACTGTTTTTAGCAGCTTAAAACACTTTTTTTGCTGGATTTTTTACTTTTTCTGTGAAAACGCCCGTTTGGCTGCATGGATTACAGGATTTTATTCTACATTCCTAAAGAACAGCAGCTGGATCAAAGAACAAAGACACCTGATGGACAGAGAAGTAAATGGCTACATACTGATGCTAATGTGGGTTAGCAATTTATCAAGCTGCTTATGTGATCTTATAACAGCATTGTGTGGTTAATTAATTGATCTGTAGCATCTCAGAATTTTTAGTAAATGAGTGCAAACAATACCCACGGCTTTTTTATATACTGGGCTGGAAAGAGTTGCTTAGTGGATGCAGCTATGTTGGTTTGGGCTCTGTCTAAAGCCTAGAGATTTAGCAACTGAAATCGGCTTTATTGACGCCGTTGTTAAAAAAAAATAATGAAAAAAATAAACCAAACGGCTGAGACCTCAATATAACGGAGTTTCATTGTGTGCTTTTCAAATTCACTGTCAGAATACTGTTTGAGATGAAGCTCAGCACTGTTTCAGTACGAGCTGCTGCGGCTCAGTGTGGAAGAGGAGCGGAGCGAGCAGGGGGTGCAGGAGGCGGGTCTATAGAGAAACGAGCCATTTTACTTCGTGGCCCAACATTGACTACAGGATACAAGTTACATTTTAGGACAAATTAATACAGTATAACACGAAAGGGTAACATTGTAGCATATGTCTATCCCAGAAGTTGAAAGCTGTAAAATAGCATGATATAGTCCCTTTAAACTGAACCCAACTATAAACCAAACTATAATTATTGTGTACCGTTACACCCCTACTATCTATCCTGATTTAATGCCATTTAAAGCATTATAGACATGGTTAAGGGGAGTAACAGTGGTCTGATCCAAGAGGGCTATGTTATCAAAATTTTGTATCCCAGGATATAAGCCAATGGTAGCCTAAAGAGATCAACAACAGTGGAAGCTACCACCCATCCCAGGCACTGATGGCAATAAAGCACTAGTTTAGGATCAAAGCAAAAATCCACTATTCAATCACAAAAACAGAGCTTGTGTCCGTCTGCTGTACTATTAATATGCTCCCTCGTGCTGGCTAATTTGCTTTAAGCAAATGGAAGCTGAAAGAAATAATTACGTTTTGTCCCGACCCGTCGTTATTACAGCGAGCAGCAGCTGCAGGCCTCATTCACAGCGCAGCAAAGTCATTTCAGAGTCTCAGTAAAAAGGCCGATAGATATCACCGCTGAAATGCTGCACACTGAAATAAAAGATCCAAACATGCAGATTCACTCTTTGCTCCAATCTGGAACACGCTACAGAAAGAGCTTGGAGAGTCTCCTAATTAGATTAATAAGTCTTTTCTTTTTTCTACTATGGTGAAATGATTGCGTTTAATTAAATATAGGAACAACTTTTTGGGGGCTGTGTTTGTGTAAGTGTGTGGGAGAGTGAAAGTGGGTTGGTAATAATTACTTTGGAGCTGCTGCAACATGAGGTCTCTTAATCTCAAATGCAGCTAAGACTTATTATTAGAACCCCAAAACAAAAAGACTTTTAATTTAATTCAAAGGGGAAACAAATAAACTTAACCTTGTTTGCAAACAAAGACTAAACTAAAAAAGACATTTGGAGTTTTCGAAAAAAGCAAAAACTTTTTTCAAGAATTTTAAATAGGCTCAATAGTTGATTTTATGTAACAAAAAAAGCCCTGCTGAATTGGCTAAAACCCAGACACCTAAGACACCTGTTGCTTTGGTGATTTCCCACCTTTTCCAGAGAAGGCAGAAAAGCGGGAAATCTTTACCACCAGATAGAAACAGTGAAGAATTTAAGCCCTAAAAAAACCCATGTTACTGTGTGAAAACTATATACATTTGTTGTTTTCTGGTTGATATAAAGTAGATGAGGATGAGTTGTGGCACAGAGGTCATTTTAGCCGGCGACATCTACGCTGCAATGTTTTTAAATGACTGTTTTGTCCTAACAACCTTTAAAAACCAGTAGAGATCTAACATCCACATCTGTTTGGCAAAATAATAAACAGTATTAAATTACGCTATTCCTCTAGCCTATAGTGTCATGGGTTTTGTGTTTTTTTTCACGGATGCTGCAGCATTCTTCGCAGAAGGTGGTGTTACGTTGAATAAAGACTGGAGGTCCGCTACAGACACCTTCAGGCATGATTCAAACCTTAAGTATACATTCAGAAAGGGGTTCAGTGTCAACAGGTAACTGATTAACTCATGTCTCTTCAATACAATGTATTCTAAATATGCAACGCCACCTGCTACATGCATGTATGCATACACAAATGGTGCAGGCCTTGGTGTACATTCCCCAGGGACAAAGTGGGCATACACTCTGCAATTTTTAGCCCATTTTCCAGTCAAAATAGGTTTCTCCTTTTAGATTCCATCATTCATCTCTTTCATATTTTTTTATAATACAAAACAACTGCACTAAGAGTATGCTGTTAAGTCCTGCATGGGTCCAATTACAAAAGCTTGCACCCACAGCAGATGCTCTCATAGGAATCCATTATTGTTTGATTCAGTTCCCTGAATTAAGTTTATTAAGTTGAAAATTTCTGGTCAGGGGTTTTGAATTGTAATCTGCTGAAATGACGGGCAACTTTCATATTTTCCGTCAGTTTAAAAAAAAATGGTCAAAGAAGGAAAACAATGCAACCCTTGATTGAATCTTGGTTAAATTATATCAAAATGAATTACGTTAATTTTATTTCCTTGGAATGTTGTACAGCTGGAATTTATTTCAAGTGCATATTGTTAGGCAGAAACAAAGTACAGTCCACAGTCCCTGCCTTTAACGATGTTTGTTCTTTAATCATAAATCCAGCTGTAGAAAAGTCTCTGTATAGCAGCGTTTAATGGCGGAGTGGCAAAAACATTCTAGTATCACATAGGCTGCGGAAAATAAAAATAAAATAAAAATCACACACATGGGAACGTGTTGCAAAGGGAAAAAAATGTTTTCTTTGTGCATTCTGTAGGGGCGAGTATATTTTTAATATAGCCAACATTGTTCTTTGTACTACAGTGTGGATAAGGTACGATTCAGTCTGGAAATGTTAAGCTCTTTTAAATCAACAATAAAAACCCATGTATTTAGAGCCGTCTTGAGTAATATTCTAATATACTTTTGTTTATATTACACGTGATTTGATGTTTTTACTTTATCTGATGTTGTATTTTTTATGCTTTTCCTTTTTGTTTTTATATAATGTTTTATTAAATATCCTGGAAGTGTCAGGAGGTGAAAATAATTGCTAATGGTTCTGAAACAAGCCAAATTTGAACTCCATTTAGTCTCTTAAGTCGTAATTACTGTTTTACTTTCAATGCTTTTATATACTTAATTGCTGTCATAAATTTCAGTTTGTTTCTTTACCACCAAATTATGTAAATAACCTTAAATTACCTTGTTGTTGAAAGTGCCCTATACAAATAAAATTGCCTTGCCATTACAGAGAGAATAAAAATATAATTTTTAACACCTGTTAATACATGGTAGTGCATATTGTAAAGATACATTAAATGGATGAATACTTATACATGAATATCTAATTTAATTTCTAATTTTCAAATCGCTCAAGTTTATGGTTATTGTCCCAAGTGATATTAAAAACAAACTGATGCCCTTGGGATGTGGTGAGCTTCTTGTACTTTTTTATCAAATGGGATTCAAACATTGGTTATAATAATTATTTACTGTGTAATGTTGAAATTTATTGTTTAACATTTTATTTAGAATATAAATCACTTAAAATAGTGATATAATCAAAAGGGAGGTAGAAAATGAATTGTTTTTACTTCTACTTTTACATATCTAATAGGTTTTGTACCTGATTCATTTTCTGTTTGAAACAATTCAACCAAACTGAAATTGATAGATTTCATGGATGACACTAAACACATAAGATTTGATATATTATTATTATGGCCCTCATCTCTGGAACAGGCTGCCAGAGGACCTCAGGGCAGCAGAGAACGTTCATGTTTTTAAGAGCAGGCTCAAGACTCACCTTTTCAGCTTAGCTTTTAATTGATTATTATTTATTATAGTGTGTTTTATTGCTCTGTATGTTTTATTTGGTTATATTTAAAACAGAGCTTTATTAGACATTTATGTTATTATATGGTTAACCGTTTTTACTATTACATTTATTACTACTCATTTTACTTATATTAGCATTCTGGTTATTTTACATTAATCCTTCTTCCAGTGTTTCCTCTGTGGGAGCCCTCTGCCTCAGACGGCTGTCTTGATGGTGTTTTCCTTACGTACTTGACTCATCTGAGCTCAACCCAGTGTCTTCCTATGGTCTTGGTCTATGGGAAGGTGTCTGTGTGTGTATGTGTGGATAAGTGCCTGTGTATGTTTGGGAAATGGGTTTGGGAAGGGGGAATAATTGTAATTTTGTTTTTACAATTGTGGGGAAGGGATGGTAATGTGGGTTATGTGGGGTCATTTTAATCTTTAAAGCACTTTGAGCTGCATTTTTTGTATGAAAAGGGCTCTATAAATTAGGTTTGATTTGATATATAAAGAGGAGTTTAAATGAAAAACCTTTCAAATGTAGATTGTGTGGCATCACATCCAAGGAAGTTTTATAGCAACTGTAAAACAGTGTAAAAGGTACCAATTTAGTCAGACCAAACCCATTTATTTTTTGAACTGTTTAAATTTAAATGATGCCCCTTCTGGGAAATATAGCAGAGATATTTGCAAACATAGCAGGATTTTCTCATTACCTTCTGCAAAACTCTATTGCAGTTTATGCAGAGACTTTCAAAGTGTTTTTTTGTTGCAAGTTTCAGATATGCATCATTACCAAAAGTCATAGTAAACAACTCCAGGCAGAGCAGATATTGAAGATTAATCGTGCTTCAATATAAGAAAAGAGCATCAGATACATCAAATAGAACAGCACTCTGTCATATAAAGGTTGTGCTCAATTTTATTGCATATTTCTGATGCATACAGACCGTACAGTGGTATAGTTTTAGTATGCAAACCAGAAGAGGTCAAGTTCTCACTCTCCTCAGCATCTCTGTGCTAAATAAAAGCTGGCCATAGTAAACCAGGCTGCAACCAACAGCTCTAGAGGAACTCCCTCTATTGTCTGCTCCCCATGTGGGAAACCTGCGGTGTGAACCAAGCTGAGCTGAAGACGAGGCAGGGAGCCTTGATGTCCATTTCCTGCAACCACACAAAAAGCCGAATGAACTGGGAGCGACTTTTAACTTCCACACTAATGAAGCTGCAGCGATCGAAGCAGCAGGAGAGACTGACATTCCTCATGTATCTGCGGACTTCAGGCACGGAGATTCTCGAACTTTCGACTGAGATGTTCGCTGTTCTGATCAAACAAACATCTCCTCAAGATAAACTACTTACTAAAATAATAAAGTAAATTCTAAGAACCCTGAACCCTGACTTAAAAGGCTGGTTGAAGGTGTTCATTGGAGATGTTACATGGGCCTACAGGATGCATTGTAAGGCATTTTTATGCCAAAATTATTGATATAAAAAGAAATAAAAACCCAAGAAAACTGAAAAACATTAAAAACAAAAACTTTATCACAGTTCCACTCCAAACATACAGCCATCAACGATTTAAAATAAATTCAGCAAAAACTAGGGATGCACCGATACCGGGGCTGATACTGTTCTAATTTACTTACAGATACTATGAACCGATACTTCAAACGTGGACACTGCAATTATTTCATAGAAAATGTTTATTTTTTTCTTAAAATTTTAGTTTTGTGTTCATTTTTAGTTATTAAAAATAATTCACCATAATTTGTTGTAACAAGCAGAGAAGAAAATAAAACCTTTCTTCCATTTAATTGCATTTTTTGTGTGGTAAAACTATCGGCATTGGTACTCAGTATCGGCAAGTACTCAGATCCAAGTATCGGTATCGTATCGGCTTGAAAAAAGTGGTATCGATGAATCCCTATCAAAAAGTCTTATTCAATAAAATTATATCCGTCTGCTACAGTGTCCATTGCAATTTCATCCATATTAAGCAAATCAGACGACTACAGGACATTGAATAATGAAAGGGGGGTAAAGCTGGTCAAGGATAAAAAAGCAGCTACAGCCCCAATTTCCGTTTATTGTTACTGAGGTGAACTACTCGATATATCGTGATAATGATTTTAGGCCATATCGATTAGCCTTAATTAAGGGGATCAAAGTATCTTGGGTTCTTGTTCACGAATTAGGAAAAAAAGGAACAGGAGATTGACAGGCCGACTGCATCTCCAGTCCTTGTGGGAGCTTTACTGATGTGCCGCGGTCTAGAGGGAGCTGAGCTCTCGTATTTCCGGGTAATCTACGTTTTTACCCTCATCTGTAGTCCTGAGCTTTGGTTGGTGACTGAAAGAACGAGATCAGGGATACAAGTGGCTTAAATGAGCTTCCTCCACTGGGTGACTGGGCTCTCCCTTAGAGAAAGAGGGAGAAGCTCCATCATCCTAGGAAAGGCTAAGAGTAGAGCCGCTGCTCCCCCACATCGAGAGGAGCCAGTCGAGGTGTCTCGGGCATCTGATCACGATGCGTCCCGGACGCCTCCCTGGTGAGGTGTTCCGCAAATGTTCCTCAGACCCAAAGAAACAGGACAAACTAGAGGCATTGTGTTTCTTGGTTGGTCTGGGAACACCCTGGGATTCCCCCAGAGGTGCTGATCCAAGTGTTTCGGAGAGACCAATCAGGTGCATCAATTACGGTTTTGAAGCTGTCAGATTTAAAAGCTCAGATTCTGGCGGCTAACCACAAAAATGCACCAGTTTACACAGCAGGTACTTTTCAGCAGAGCTCGGTTGCACACCTAGTTTGTTCGAGTACAAACCCCCCCTACCAAGAGTGCCTTCAAGCAGGATTCGTAACTGAACATCAATACATGAACATAGGCCAAAGCCCTTTGTAGAAGTTTATATCCGGAACAAAATAATGACAGAAAGAAACATGACCCAGAGTGTTAATGACTAGCACATCACACATCATCACACAGAAGACGACTCCTTATCATCAGCATGATGTTTAATACCCCAGGGGAATAAAAGAAGACACACACAACATGAACACACAGCACACTTTCCCTCCATTTCCTACTTTCTCACAGCCACAGATGACATTATCTATGAGCTTCATAATAAACGCCTCATGCTGCGTCTGCCGCCGCCATAAAAAGCAGCAGTTTTCACGCAGAGCGCTTTGCTATGACTAATGATTAACCGCGGTCTGGACGGGCAGAGCAGTTCTCCCAACACTTCAAAGGCAGAATGCAAAGAAGACTCAATTGCTTTAATAGGCCCGCGGCCGAACCGGCGCGGCGAAGACCCTCTTCAGCCCATCAATAAATGTCACAGGCTATTTAAAGATGAGGGCTCTGATGTAATTTTTATGTGGTGTACGGACATGATGAAAGAGAACGAGGGGGTGTAAGAGCTCAGCGGAGCGAAGAGACGAACGCAAACGTGTTTTCTGGCAGAAAACTGCAGCAAAATCAAACTTTTGTCCTTTCTCAACCATAGATCTCGTTTCTTGATATTCTTATGTTTTATTAACAATATTTCCTGAATAAAGATGTAAAAAAAGTAAAATTGAAGCCCAGATGATGATGCAAATAAAGACAAGCAAACAAATTGCCATTGTGACCACCGCAGTCCTCTTTAAACCCCTCATCAGCTCCAGCTAGTCTCTAACAGAGGAGGAAAGCTGAACAAGAATAACTTCATGTTTGCAAGTGGAGAAGAAAAAGAAGAACAAGCGGTGCATAAATACATTAATAGTGAATGCTACATGCCATTTGGGAGTAAGCTGGAGAATATGTGATGAGGAGGGCAAGAAAACGAAGGAACAGGAGCTTGGAAGTTGTCTTACAGGATGCTGCAACTCGCTGCAACTTCCAGTTTTATCCCTAATGATTCGCCTGCTCTGTATGCATCAGTGGACTAAAGCTTTGTCCTTCTTTACAACTGAAGTCCCTGATGGTAAACAGAGTATTTAAGTCTTGTGCATCCTTCCATCTGTGTATTAGGGTCAAGAGGTCATTCAGTAAAATGAAAGTGAAAATGGACAGTGAGCTTCTCAAAAGTTGATCTGGGCCGCTCATTAAGAAGAAGAACAGGCTGTGATAATGAACTATTATTACATACAAAGAAATTTGGTATTGTCCATAACCAGCAGCATTAGGCATGCAGATCTGTTCTTTACAATTCGTTCTGCTTCTTGGCATGTAGAAACGAGCAACCTGACCTGGAATAATCTAATGTGACCTGGAAGACACAAAATTAGTGTCCTTATACTGTGTGTTCCATCCAGGTCATCATCTCTTGACTCCATGTGTAACTTGGAGTTGAACGATGATGACTCAACTACAACACTGGACTGAGATCAGGGCTTTGTGGTGGCTGCACCTAAACATCGACTTTGTTGTCCTTAAGCTGTCTTTTAACCACTTTGGCTGAATGCGGAGGCTCGTTGTCCATAGAAGACCCATTTTGACCTGAGTTTCAACTTGCTTTGTAATGTCTTAACATGTTGCTTCAATATTTCCACATAATCGTCTTTTTGCTGTGGTGATGGATAGGGTGACGGATGATGTTAGACAGGAGTCTCCATGGACTGTGATGTTTGCAGATGACATTGTGATCAGCAGAACGGAGGTGGAGGTAAAACTAGAAGGTTGGAGGTATGCACTGTAATAGAGGAAGGAAGATTAGTGGCAGCAAGACAGAATATGTGTGTGTAAATGAGAAAGACACAAGTGGAACGGTAAAGTTACAGGGAGTGGAAGTGAAGAAAGTAGAGGACTTTAAGTACTGAGGGTCAATGGTACAAAGCAATGGAGAGTGTGGAAAAGAGGTGAAGAAGCATGTGCAAGCTGGCTGGAATGGGTGGAGAAAAGTATCCGGAGTGATGTGTGATAGAAGGGATTCAGCAAGAATGAAGGGAAAGGTGTACAGCAGTGAGACCAGTACGGTCCAGAGCAGCCCTTGGGCCACATCCGGCATACAGGCGCTTTCTACCAGGCCCCCAAATATTACTCAATCACGAGTAGAGAAAAATACATGTCTTATTTTTTCCTAAATAAAAAATTAAAAAAATTGAAAAACAAGCTGGAATGACTGCAAATGCATTGCTCTCATTCAGCATTTATTTTCTTCCTTTTTTATCTGCAGTAGTTCTTAGAATGTCTTAAAACGCTCCCATACATAAACATGTTAAGATGCAATTTTTGAACTGTATTTTGGCCCTTGCAGTCTCTGCTGGGAAAAACTCTGGCCGGTGAGCAAATTTAGTTGATGACCCCTGGTCTAGAGACAGTACCATTGAGGAAAAGACAGGAAGCAGAACTAGAGGTTGCAGAACTCAAGATGTTCAGATTCTCTTTGTGAGTGACTAGGATAGATAGGATCGGCAATGAGTACATCAGAGGGACAGCTCATGTTAGATGTTTTGAGGATAAAGTCAGGGATGCCAGACTGAGATGGTTTGGGCATGTCCAGAGGAGAAACGATGAATATATTGGTAGAAGGATGCTGAGGACTGAGCCACCAGACAGGAGGCAGAGAGGAAGACCAAAAAGTATATTTATGTATGTGGTGAAAGAGGACATGAAGTTAGTTGGTGTGAGGGCAGAGGACGCAGAGGATAGGACTAAATGGAGACAGATGATTTGTGGTGGTGATCCCTGAAGGGAAATGCTGAAAGAAGAAGAAGAATCTTATTTTATCATGATGCCATCTATTCTATAAAGTGCACCAGTCCCTCGTGCACCAAAACAGCCCGGCAGCATGATGCAGTCAACTCCATACTTCGCAGTAGTATTGTGTTCCACAAAGTTCCACTTTAGTTTCATCAACCACATGACATGTCTCCATAAATAAAGATATTTGTCCCTTATGTGTGGATTTGTCTTTCCATCTCCAGTCAGAACCTTAACAAGGTCTTAAGCTTTAGTTCTGAGGTCAATTTGCACATTTTGGACTAAAACACATTCTTTATTATGCATCTCATGCAATAATCTTCCGAATAAAATGAAGCTCGGTGCTTTGGTCAAAAGTCTTTGAAAGATGTCTGTGACTAAACAAAGCAGCACTTAGTAAGAAGAGGCAGAGCCGCACAATGCAGCGTATGCATAAAACATGCAAATCAAACACCCACATGCACAGATGTGGGACTGCCGTCAGACAGCCGAGTGCTACAAAGAGCCATTCATGACACCAAATGTGGGTCAGCATCCTTTTAGGGTCAGACCGAGCTCTTAGCCCTGCATGTTGCATTGGTGCTTAAAACCCAAATGGTCAGAACTTCCCTATTCAGATCCCCAATCCCCCTCCCCACACTCTCAGTCTCTTCCTGCTGGGACGGACTGAATCCGGCTCGCAGCGGGAGACGAAGTGGAAAAACGTCACGTGAACCGTGCACCATTACCACCACACTAATGTGAAACATACTGGGAGAATTCGCCTGATTCTAGCGGAGCTCTGTTAGAGTGCTATTAAGGAATGTTGGCAAATCGTTGGATCTGATGAATATTAAATATCATAAGTGGATTTTGTGAAGACATTTGTGATGGTAATAGCTTTTCTGCTTTCAGGTCCTTTGTGAGTGGTGGTAAAGCCTGGAAGCCGAGGGCTTAAATCTTCAGTTCAGTTTGAATAAATCATTGTTTCTTTTCCTCAAATAACCCTCGGAACACAGGCTTCACTGGAAAGCAAGACCTTGTAGTATTCTTGAAATATTAGAATCAATTATCACAATCCAATCTGTTTCGATTGAATTCAATCTTTGCCAATTTGATATTAATATGGGTCTGTGGTGTTAAACATTTTTTTGAGCTGCTACTGTAATTATATGGCTGTAATTCAATGACAACAATGGGTGAGTAACAGTTCACCGGGGGAAACTGTATTAACCCCTTAAGACAAGCCTCAAAATGCCTGTCTGGAATTTTCCTTACAATTTTAGCCGTAAAAAGGGCGAACAATGTTCAACAATTAAATGGATTTCTGGATTTGGGAAATCGATCTGGTTTCATTTTTATAATTGATTCACAAACACAGCACTAGCTAATACAAAGTAGCATTGGGACAATTAGGTGTACCCTATTTAAAATAACGTACCTTCAGAGCATGGTATCTGATTAACGCTCAGGAAGACCGCGATTGCGCTCGTTTTTGTTTGTACGTAGTTTCTTGACTTTAATGACCATTTAAATCTGGTTCCAATGTTTCATATTGATCATGCAAAATTCAACTATCTTCCATCTTTGATTCTTTTTGGCACTTTTGTGCACATTACTGTGTTAAAACCAAAGTATTGACTGTGTAAACTGGGTTAGGGGGGGTTGTAAGTGCTTCTTAGGGGACTGTGTACTTAAATGTCTTTAATAATCAATGACTGCAAAACAAGCATGTGTTGCTACAAACATAAGAAATGAATTTTCATTTTTTGTGCTGTGCTGCTTTTATTTTGTTTTTAAAAAAAGGCTCAAACTTAAAGGGTTTGAAATTGACGGACAGTCAGTCTGGCTCCAAATAAGCCTGAATGACATCATGGCGCTATCAGACAGGGTCAATACTGGGTGGAGATAGCCCTCCAACTGTCCCTCAGCACACACGAACACATAAAAACAGATGCATGACCTCAGAGGCTGAAATATACCAACAATAAATCCCCTTTTCCATCCCTTGGAAGCTCCTGCTTCTAATCCCTCAGTGTTTGAGTGTGCGGCATCTATTTCCACAGTATTGACTCTTTGCTTTCCGTTATTCACAGTAATACCTCCAGAGCCCCACCGGGCTTTAGTCTGCGTCTCAGGGCTTGTGGACAACATTACTCTCAAATGGAAAGGACTCCGATAAAGTTACCGGACAAAATAGGGAAATAGGTCTTTGACTATAAGACTAATGTAAATATTTTAGTGGATCAGCTGATGCCTGATGTGTCTTTATCTAAAACAACCGACCGGCATCATGAGTGATGAGGTAAAGATGTGAAATTTCACACAATCAAACAAGCTGCATAATGACCTGAAGCTGAAGTATATCAGCAAGAGAAACTAAGGAGATGGAGAGAAGTACATCAATCCATCCTTAACTTCATCCTCTGTCCATCAGTTCTGACTTTCATCATCTCCGTCTGTCTATTAGCCTGCAATACTGACTTTGTAGGTTGGATTCCTGCTTCCGCTCGCTACATGCCATTGTGTTCTTGGGCAACACACTTCACCTACCCTGCCTACTGGTATTGGATAGAGAGGCCAATCCTGTGAAATGGCAGCATAGCTTCGGTCAGCCTGCCTCAGGATAGCTGTCGCTATAATCTTAGCTTGCTTCCACTATTGGGAATGTGGGAATAAATGAAGATTTGGAATTGTAAAGTATGTCTATCTGTCCTCAACTTCATCTTTTGTCTATTCGTCCATCCTCAATTTCATCTACCGTCCATCTATCCATCCTCAAATTATCTTTTTGTCCTTCAATCCTTGATAAATATTATCAACAATCTGTCCTCGACTTCATCTTCCATCCGTCTCTCTCTCCCTCCTCGTTTTCCATCCATCCTCCCCCAACTTAATCTATTCATCCATCTCTGCCACTCTCCCCCAATGGGATGTCCTCAGGAAACCTTCGAAGAAAAGTGTCTTTGAACCTCCATTGACATTTTACACAATGGCGCAGCAAATCTGCCCTGCCAGAGAGCACATCTCCGCAAATCATCTCCAGCGGTAAACTGAGTAAGGTAGGAAACCAATCTGGATTGTGTCTGAGATCTCGTGTCAGAATGTAGATGAACCAGTATATCCGGCTCTTTGCCTTTTATCTCAGCCCTCAGCTTCTTCCTTACAGTGGACGGAAACAACACCCTCATTACTGCAAGCCAAGTCCAAATCTATCCATGCCATGCTAATTTCTTCAACACTACCTATTTACTGGACCATCTGCTGGGCACCTCTACATTCATACCTAGTGTGGATCCCAGGAACACTGGAATGCAAGAAGCTGGAAATTCAGCAAAAAAAAAAAAAAAAAGATGTTGTAAAAAGGAATAGAAAAGTGGGGAAAACCCACCCTAAAACTTCTTCAAAATAGATGGTATATGTTACTCCTGCGCCATAGTATAAATTCTGACCTTCACCTCACAGATTTATCAAACAACAATATTAACCTTGGATTACTCCATACACTCATGCAGTTTATATCCACCCCTTAATTTGGCCCCTGATTAGGACTCAGTGGGGGGTAATTTTTGGTATGATCACAGCACGACGCCTGCTATTAAAATGTTTGTCCCCCCAGCCTCAATACTCGTTACTGAAACATGAGGCATAATCCTTCTTACAGTGTGAGCCAGCAGTACACATCAGAGCATCCCTTTTTAACTTCATTTGAGACGCTGCTAATGTGACATCAACCCTCTTAACCTAATAAAAGGAAACAAAAATATAATTAAACATGTTTAAATCAATGGTGACTGATGTTACCACCCTTGATGAGTTTTATCAGGTTTATTTGGGTGCTACAATTGCAAAATATCCGGGGTCTTTCATCCTCTCTTTTCCAAGAAATGCATAAAAGCATTGATAAAATGTGACTGGATGACTGTCAAAAATGTAGTCTTTTTAATTCAATTCAATTGAAATTAAGTTCTAAATATTGAACCTTTGTGCAAATTGAGTCTCTTAAACCTGTTGGTTTAAATAAAGGCTATTACAACTTGGAATAAAAACTATAAAATTGTATATTTTCCTTTTTTTCAAACTAAGCAGACACAGTTACTGAAAGAATATCCTGATGTTTCTGGTTTTCCAGCATGGACATGTAGAAATAAAACTTTCAACAGCCTGCTTTGTTCCAACCCAAAGACAACCCAAACGACCCCTAAACAGCCACTGAACCGTACCCCTCCCACATCCCGTCTCGTCTGTAGCCCTTGGCCCTGATCCAGAGATTACACGTGTAAACGAAGGGGCCTGTCTTAGTGATTTGCATTAAAACCCATTCCACCCTATAGCAGATGGTGGCTGACACAGTCTGATTGAAATACAACCATCTCCCGCTCTAAAGTCACACATACTGATCAGAGAATAATTTTAAATAATTTTAAATGTCTGTCTCATCAAACAACAGATGTGAGCAGTAGAGGTGCGTTGTGTTCCATTTCAACACATTGCCAAGAAGAAAACACATCAGTATTTACCTTAAAGAGGAAAATTTGTTGCGCAGCAACTTGGGAAGAGCTATTACATGGATGCCCAAAGTTGGCACCCAAAGTCATTCAATTTGGCCTGCCATGGGATGCCCTGATCTTATATTAAAATCTACTTAAATCAGACAGTCAATTTAATGTGAATCATAATAAATCTAGTACTGATATCACTATTGATAAGTGGATCCGATAAATATATATTGGGCTTATACAGTCATCACTTATGGTGCTTACATTCTATTTAAAATGCCACACATTAGGTTTAAAATTGAAATACAAGCAACGAAACGCGGCACGTAGAGCATATATTTACATATGCACGCTTTATAAGACCGCAAACAGTCATATTTGATCAATTTATACAATGTCCCATGAGCCTTTGCTGCAGCACTAGACTGGATAAAACTACCTCCAAGTTCACAGGTCACTACACTGGCTGCTAGCTTAATCAGCTATTAGGATACATTTAGAAAAATGCTGGAATTAAGATTTTTTTACTAAATCAAACAAATACTGAAGCTTAGATATGTGTTCTAAATGGCTAAATGTTATTTACACAGAGAGCAAAGTTAAATAATTGTATAATAAAAGTACTTCACTATACTTTATAATTAGTATTTGTATTTTGTGTAAATATTATATCAGGGAATCCGTGATAAACATTCATTTTGGCCCTCGGAGGGGAAAACGTTGGGCAGCCCCGGGCTATAAGGTAATTTCCAAACAACCTGAAGTCCATCATTCTACAGAGAGAAAGATTAATTACAACTGGAAAACATTCAAGACAGACAACAGTCTTCCTAGAAGTGGCGATCCTGGCAAATCAACTTAAAGGGTAAAAAAATAACAAAAATGGTATACATTCACTGCAATTTAATAATTATAAAAGATATTCAACAATCAATACATAGAAAATTATTAGATTTTGCAGTAACTTCCCCTTTTCTTTCATTGTGGCAGCAAAAAAAAAAAAAAAAAGTTTCACCTGCGCATTCTTTGCAGGTCTTTGGGTGTTTAATGTGACGGGCCCTTAAACAGCTTATTGGGCACTGTCACGACTACATTCAGCTTCTGACAGTCTTCAAGAGTGAAAGTGTGAAAAATCTACAACTCCGGTCTGCAATTGACTAGAGGTGATGCGGAAAAACGGCAGTATCATCATTAGTAACAATGCAAGAACATGTGGCGCAACAAAGAAGCCAAATTTAATTAGCTTTTGCAACAAAGACACTTTATACGACATTTCATGGTTGCCATCTCGGTCATCCGTGGGCTTTTAGTGACGTATGCACATGAGGCTGGAGTGCCCTACCAGCTCAAACAGCAATCCTTAATGTCAAACAAAAAATGCACAGTGAGAATTGAGCTTTAGACGGTCGACACGTTGTAGAAATAAAGATGTTTTGCCTCCATGTTTGCATCAACCCAAAAACATAATATCAACACAAACACGGCATAGAAACCATCAAGCTCGGCAGTGGAGGAGTGATGATATGGGGTTGTTCTGCAGCCTCAGGGCCTACGTTGATTTTAATTATCAAGTCTATCCTGAATTCCAATGAATCCCAAACTATCATAGTCAATTTTGAGACTCTCTGCCCAAAAACAGAACATTACTTTTTGTAAGACAGTTTAAGAAGAACAATAAAACACATTTTTTTCAAAAAAACGAAAGAACATCCTGAAAAAGCCACACAAGGAATAAAAGTCGAAGAAGAAAAACATTTTATGACTTCATCCTGGTTGTATTTATTTATATTATATTCATAATATTTATTTATTCTTAATAATTTACTTTAATTATATCTTATTTGCTGTTTTTGTACTGTTGTTTAAATATAGGAAACTAAATCCTCAGACTACAGAAAACGAGGGCTTTCAATTGGATGCTGTGTATATTCTGCATGGTTGGAATTGGTTCAGTTATATGCCCCCTTTAATTTCTTTCAGCATATTAAAAACTCCCCTGGAGTTGTCGGTTATTTTTGTGTTATGCAAATGTTTTTAATTAAAAGTCTGAGTTTGGTGGCACCAGTTCAATATTCTGTCCCCGTTCTTGTCTCGCGACAGTTTCAGGCAGCCGAGATGACCTCCCGAGCAGAGATGTTCCCTGAGCCGCAGTAAGACATCCTGTTCTGCTCTGTAAAGTGGTGAGAACACACATCCATATTCGTCGTTGCAGCGAAAGCCAACATTTTCATGGCGAGACCATTGGCACGTTACGTGCCAGACAGTGCAGCAGCTGAGGGACGGAGGGATGTGACTGAGCTTGTTGTAACGGTGGCGAAAAGAGTGAAAAGTCACAGCTGCAAGTTCTCACAGCTTTAGGTCAGTCTGGCAGGAAAAGCAACCATTTCTCTCCTAATTTTCTGCTCATGCTGGCTTTTACGGGGGTTTAGGCAGATGAGATTAAAGGATCTGAGAGACAGATATATGAATAAGAGTGCTACGTGTAAAATACCAACACTGTATGTAGGAATGATATGTGAATGTTTTGTTTAGTCAAACTGTTATCTAAACAGATGAAATAAACAGATTAGGAGACATGTTTAGGTCAGATGAGTGAGATTACAGAAACTGGAGAGGGATAAACATCAAGAGGTGTCTGATGCTAAATGGATTGTGGGGGATAATGAGAGTGAAAGGTTGTTCTGACGCTCCAGTCATACAGTGTTTACAGGGTGATGCGCTGATTTGCATATGATTGTAGATGTAATGAGTGTTTGGTTTTTTTGGTCTGTGTGTTTCAGGGCCTCTTTCAGGAGTCTGAACAGAACCTGAGTGATTGTTTGTGTTCTTATGCAACATTAAATGCCTTCTGTTATAGCTTCATTAGACACAGCGATCTGAGCTCTTCAAGCACCACTTCAGTGGTTTATAAAGATTTCTATATGCTGGTGGAATAGGTGAAATTAGGGCTGGACGATATAGAAAAAGAGAATATCGATAAAGGAATAGTCATATTGATCGATACTGATAATTATCGATAAATATCACATAATGTAAAAAATATATTTTAAGTGCCTGCCCGGTCATTTTGTTATTTTTCAATGAACTAATTTTAACTAAGAATTAAATTGATTAATTTTTCAAACACTTCTTTTTATCATAACTAAATTTGTAAGACAGAAACAAATCAAGAGACTTGAGTAACATCAGTAAATACAAAGAAAAGTAATATTAACTATTATATTATATATATTTTTAATTATGTTAGTAATTTAAATCAAAGGCTTTAATCTTTTAAACATTTTATGACACTATATAATATTAATGGCTGAAGCCTTGGTTTAGTTGATCAATAAAGCTTATTCTAATTCACTTCAGCTCTTCACCTGTTGGCTAAAGCTAACCAGGACTGAAAGTACAGATAAACAAAGGTAAATGGCACATAATGGAGCCTAAGAAAAAAAGACGCACTTGTGAAATTTTATTTGGCATACTTGGCTCAGAATTAGGGAGACACTCAAAGGGGGAATATTAAATGCATGAAATTTACAATATTTTGTTATTTGACTAAATAAAATGTCCACAACAATAACGCAAGTGAACAAGTCATTCCAAGATTTTGTGCCACACTTTTGTGTGATTTGCGGCAGCTTTTGTAAAAGAATTGCAACCAAAGTTTCAGTATTTTTATTTGTGATTTTATTTGATTTTTTCCCCAATAACTTCTATTGTTTCAAAAGCAAAGTTATTTTTTTTAGAATATCTATCTATCTATCTATCTATCTATCTATCTATTAGTTTGTAACAATTTCAGAGTTGGAGGCTTTATAGTCAACCTTAGCTTAATAAAATGACCTTAAATGTTATTTTAACAGGTGACCAGCTCAGATTGGGCCCCCACTAGAAGAAAGAACAACTCTGGTTTTATTTTGGTGCTACAGTCCTAGAACCACTCTGGCCCCTCTTCATTAACCTCCTGGATACGCCTCTGCTCAGCAGCACTAAACATTTAGGAATAGTCACTTATTATCCATTCTCAAAACTCAGAGGAATCTTTGTCAGGAGAGAGTGAGAAAGTATATATTTTTTTCACTTTGGTTGCATCACAGCATTAAGTCTGTTGATTTTGAAGCTGTAACTTAATTTCTGCCGAACCAAAAGTACGACCAGCTGCGCTTTCAGGTGTAATGGCATTTAAGACTCTTAATAAAGATGAGAGAGATTCCTTTAAGCGTTTGGAGGTTTTAATAAAAGTTGAATTGATCATACAGGAGAACAGCACAGATCACAATGAATGCCGAATGCTGCCCCCCTCCTAACTCCCCAACTACCCCACCTACGTCCCAACTACCTACTACCCCACCCCCTACTACCCCACTCCTCCCAAGCTCATATGAAAATAAGTATTTATAAAGTTCAGCAACCTTGCCTCTATCACTTTGAAGACACAACTATTAACCTCAGGGTGGGGATATCTCCGGATGAAGATATCTGGCTCTTTAGCTGTGAATAAGTGACTTTTGACATATACAAAATAATGGCCATAGCTTGGGTTATATATAACACAATAAGAGAAACTCTCAAAACTAAGTTTGTAAGAAGAATCAATATTTTCTCAGGCAGTGATGTCTTCTCTGACCTCGAACTCAACACCTGTTTTCTGGCTCCTCTGCTCTCAGTGTTAATAATACTAAAAGATTAATCATAATAATACATTTTTCGATCACACAGGAAAAAAAGAAGAGCTGCAAAAGTTACCATGCAGCCGAAAGAAAACTAGACTTGAGGTCGGTCAAAACAATTTTTAATCCTTAATAACTCAGCGGATATAAAAAGTAATTAAAACTACTGCTTTCTGTCAGTCACGTATAGACTTCTCCTGAAAAATTGCCTGTCGTTGCTGTTGTGTCTGATCGTTACAGGTGATTGTTTTACTCATCCGACATACATAAATCACGTAGGTGACCTGCTCTGGATTCAAAACAGCAACTTTTGCCAACAGGTGAAGGATTTTATTGATTGGAATGAGGAAACTGTACCCCATAGCAACTTTATTCGGCAAAATGCAGTAGGATAAAACATGTAGCATGTTTTATTCTCAATCCCTCTCACAGAAGAAACGGGGAGTGTGCATGATATGCGACGGCATCGTATATTGGGAGAAATTCGGGGGAATGGTGGATATGGGAGATTTTCAGGATGAACACTTTCAAGACTCTCCCAAGAAAATTGGTTTGGCAAGTATGACCATCTGTTTTGATTCTTTTAAATAACTAAGGGAATATGACCAAGTTCTGTCTTTTCTGTGTAAAATACTTATTTTCTAAACCAAATTTCCACATTTAGAGACCTGGAGTAATTCCTTGAGTGGAAAGCAGGCATTTGTGCTCATTTAGACCTCATTTGATTTCACCATCATCACAGCAGTGGGTGTCTTAGTCAAGGCAGTAGCTACATACTCACTGCAGGCTACTGCATACCTGTCACCATTCTCTATGTAAGACACCAATGCACCTTTGATTAGTCACCGTCACTCCTCCGCATTTACAGCAAACATATGTGGCACTGCAACAAAAACAGACAGATACACCTGCGTCTCAACAGTAAAGGATGTTACTGGCACGAACACATCTAAAATACATGAGGTAAAGATGAATTAAGCTTGCACATACACACACTCTCCTGTTTTATCAGCGTATGAACAGCAGCAAGACGACTGCCGTCCGTTTGTTTGCTGAACCGCTGTTTTGTGGTGTGTTTGTGATACAACACTGCCCACTCTGAGGCCCCCCATTCCCCCGGCAGAGATGAAATGTAATGGAGCCGATTCAATAAGGAACGCTGCCTCCTCAGAATGACAAAAAAAAATACAAAAATAACTGAAAAATGCCAGAAATCAAATCACACCGCATCCTCCGGAGACTTCCCAGCATTCACCGCTGCCGCTTAGACGAAAGGGGAGGAATAAAACAATAGCAGCTAATTCACTAGGCTATTCATGCAGAGACTGTGTGTGATGCAGCAAATGTTGAGCCTTGGTAAAGCTGCAGAACAACATTCTGGCTACAGTGTTTTTACTGAAGTCAACTAAATTAACTGCATCAGACAGGGAACAAAACACAGGGTTAATGAAATGGGAAATTATTTGTGGATAGTTTATCCTGTAAAATTCTTGGGGGGAAAGGATGGAAATCTACAAAGTTCTGGATAATCTCTTGCTTGGATTTATTGAACAACAAGAAAAGTCAAAATCTCAGCGCTTTCATTGATGAAAGCACAATGATGTAATCTGAATAAGAGCCAGAATTGAAACACTATAAAAAAAAAAAAAAATTAAAAACAACTTTAACATTACGTCTTTCTGCAAAAAAAATACGTTCCTCCAATTTCACATCCGGCTAAAATCTATCAACATAAATACATCCAATGAAAGAAACACTAACCTGAAAGTTAGCAGCTAAATATTGTGGCTTCTTGTCTTTTTCGAGCCCACCTGACTTCATGGACATGCCCCATGAAGTCAAAGGAAATGGAAAACAACTCCCAGAGGCATCCTTTCCAGCCTCCTCTGGTTGTTTTTGTTTTTGAGACCGCTGCTGTTAAATTGAAATTTGTGACAGCGTGGTGTTTGAAGGAAGAACAGGCTATTAAAAATGAATTGCAGTGGATATTTTTGCAGCTGCTCAGAAAGGCAGTTGTACATGTTATAGCTCCAGCAGGAACCGAGAAAATATGAACGGTTCTGGTATCGTCATTAGGGTCCTCTTGTTCGGAGCAAAGGTTAAAGACAAAGTTTCCTCTTGACCAGTTTAAATTGGGATAACATGCTGCAGAAAGATTAAGATGGCTGGTTATTACATGGGAATCCCCACTTTTACTTATCTCAAATCTGGGTAATAATTCTAGTTCAATAAAAATCCCTTTCCTTATGTCATAATCGAATAAACTAATTAAATGCAAATTGGTGCAGAATAATTTTGAACCAAAGAATTCAACATTTTAAACTTAGCAAATCAACAAGTACATATAACAAGTGCAATGGGTCTTTATAATTTCATTTATAAACGGGTGAAAAAGTTTCTGGATGCTACCATAACTTGAGACTTAAGACCATCAAATTTAAAATATTAATTCTTATACAAGTTTTTTAAACAAAGTTAGAGAGACTTCTTGATCAAATCCCAAAAGCCCTCCTAAAGCTCAATGGTTTTTAAAATCCATTCTTGTTTAAATTTTGGCCTGTTCTCCTTTTTATTCTTATATCTTAGGGCGCTTTCACATGGTACGGGAGTCCGTACTCGGGTACGGTATTTGGTCAAAATCCACTTATTTCGTACCATGTGAACACAGACTGTACCGTGCCAGAATACGGCCAGAGAGACCTGCCTTGGAGGTAGTATCCGAGTCCAGGTACGAGCGGCCACGTACATGTGAACACAACCCGTACTCTGGCCGTACTCAAGACAATAGACGCGCTCCACGCGGAAATGACGACACCGCCGGCCGATATTACAGAATCACCTCGCGACCATACAAATACCAAAACAACGCGATTCAAGCATCCCACAGCAACACAGCAGGTTACAAAACGGCGGGTTTACTACAACACTCACCCTGTAGATGGCTTCAGGTAGCAGCTGACCAGTAGAACAGTTTGTTTACATTCTAGGCTGTCGCTCGTTTTATGACGTCGGTACTTCTCACTCCCTTGTTTGTTGGAGAACTAAGACTTATTTGTATACCGCCACCTGCTGTTTATTTGTAGTAAAAGACTGGATCCCAATACGGGCAGAGATCCGTGACATGTGAACAGAAAAAATTAGCATTTTCTCTGGCTGTTTTCTGGTACGGCCACACATGTGAAAACGGCCTTATATTACTTTAGATGAAAGTATGTGTTAGGCCATAAAGTTTAGCTTACCATAGATCATCTTCTGTTGATTTGGTTTAGATTGCATTAGCTTAGTGCAGGTTATGCTATATAACATTGCCTTTTTAGTTTGTCAGATTTCTTTATTTTAAGCTAGCATTAGTTAGTTTGTTTCAGTTTAGCGCACCAATTTTAGATTAGCCCATCTAAGGTGATTTTTAATGTTAATTTACTGCCATAGTTAAGCATGTATTACCATAATTTCGTTATATTATCTAATTAATCTAAGTGTATCTATGAATGTGTAGTTACGTTTGTAATAGTTTAGCTTTTGTTATTCGGAGTTTAACTTTACCTTAGCTTATCTCATTTACTGTATCGGTTTAGTTTTTACTGTAACTATTATGTCTTTGCGATATAACTTATTATTGTTTAGCTTACCTTATTTAGTAAAGCATAGTTGAGATATGCCTTGTCCAGTTATTTTAATAGCAAGTTTATCTTTGTGATACCTGGTTTAGGCTCGCCTAGCTAGGTTTACTTTAGCTTATATTATCATACATTAGGTTCAAATATACAAAAGGTTCAATAATCTTGGGTTTACATTAGTTTACGATTGCTTAACTTACATTGGTTAATTTTTGCTTACGGTTAGTGCATCATAGTTTATCTTATTTTAATTTATATCAGCATTGCTTAGATTAGTAGCTCTATTTACTTTAATTTATCTCACTTTAATACCTTGGCTTTTTAATATGTTAATGAGCTCTACAGGAGAATTTCCTGTTTAGTTTTATTTCTATCTTATTGTGTCTTAACAAAGTGGCCTATATTTTATTGTTAATAAGCTTAATTAAACAAAATAATGCTAAACTAAGACGAGCTAAGCATTGTCTAATTTTTTTTTATCGTTATTCACCTTATTTTAGCATTGCCTAACTTAGTCTACCCTAGTTCAGTTGACTTTAACTAAAGCTAAAATAAGTTAAAGTTTCTGTTATCTTCGGTATACTTTAGTTCACGATTGCTTGATTCAGTTTGACTTGGTTAATTTGTGTCTATATTTATATAATTTAACTTTGAATTTTCTGCAAACTACCTGACTTTAGTTTACCTTAGTTTAGCTTTTCTAATTACTTTTAGCCCAGTTTAAATTAGCATTGGTTGGTTATTGCGGTTTAGCATATCTTAGTTTAGTTTATCTTAAAGTAGTTCACATTACAATCACTTGATTCACCTTAATGTAGTATTGCTCATCTTAAGTTAGCAAAGAATTGTCCGATTCAGTTCATTATAGTTTAGCTTTACCTTAGCACTGCTAAGATTAATAAACGAAAATCAGATATGATATAGGTATTTGAAAGTTAAGTTATTTCACTAGAATTGTTAATGAAACACACCTTCAATATAGGCATATTGCTACATGATTACCAAATGTGAAACTTCTCACAACATTCATTACAAAGAGAAAAATGCCTGTATCAGTACATATTTATGTATACATTTTTAAACTGTAATTAGCTACATAACCTAAGGTTTAATAATGTATAACATAACTGAATTTAAATCATAATACCAGCCATTCACATACTGTAACTATTCTCGTTTGTATTTTTCTGATTTCAGTTTTCTTTTATAGGCGTTCTAAGAGGTTTAAAAGGTGGTGTGTAATCCTGGTGAAATACTCGCCATTTGGTTAAATATATTCGCTTCAGTATTATACTGAGGCAACATCTTATAGCTATGACCCCTATTAGTTTGAGTCTGAGTCATAATCTTGTGATAGTCACAACATGGAAGCAGCAACAAAAGATGCACACAGTTTAATAATAAGCCAGTGTGACAGTTTAAGAGCTACCAAATGCTTGATTCAGAACATTTCATGGGCATCATCTGCACACAGAAAGGATTCATGCTGACCCCAAAAAGAAACTGTTTACATTGCAGCTAATTATTGCCCGCCTGGCATTTTATATCAGACCTATTGGTGTAGGAGAAAAATAACATTTCCTCTTCAATCCGTTTCTACTGACTTGTTTTTACTTTGATCCAATCTCCTCGGTCCTTCAGCCTGCTGATATCAGTCCACACCGCCATTTAACTCCCTAAACAAACAAACACTTTCTGGGACACACTGGCCTCCTCTGCTTTACCACAGCAGGGGTCTAATTCACTTCCTGCTTAGCAGAGGGGCAGGCAAGAAACAGGAAACATACCTCCTGATTTTCCCAGAACGTATGTCTTGGTGGCATCTAGGAACAAAACGAGATGCGTCTGAGGAGGTTTGATGAGTCGCACCTACACTGCCTCCTCCAGCTAAAGGTAAAAGGTTTCAGGATGGAAGAAAACACACTGAATACTTTGTCCAGAGTCACATGAAGGCATACGGACAACTAAATTATTCAAGCTGGAAAGATGTAAACATGTTTTATGCTCTAAAGAAAAAGAAAGAAAGACCACCAGAGGCAAACTAAAGCGAGACCCGTGTCTAAACTCAACAGAAACGAAACATAATATCTGAAAACATAATTTCTTCTCTTTGTAACTAAATCTTATAAAATAATAATGTCTCTGAAGGGTTTTTTGAAAGGGGAGAGGGAAAGCCTGAAGGGCAACACTACACTAGGAAATTTAATTACCTAAAGAATTTATGCAGCCATGGTTTTTCCCTTTTAGGGCTACAAGTTTAAAACTGAATTACTCCTACTGAACTTTAATGAAATGTCAACGGTTAGGATGTTGAGAAGGCAGCTAAAAAAGGGTAAAAAGATATTTTAGCTCAATAAAACAAAGAAATGTGTGTAAGATTTTTCCGCTACTGTCGACTTCAAACCTTAAACTTTGAATCCAGCCCAAGTTTTTTATATATATATTTAAATTATATAAATCAGAAGTGTAATTGTGAAAACAAGCAAAAATATAGAATGGAGTGAGATAAATAAAAAATATTACTGTCCTATTTTATTAGCAGCCTGTTTTAAAAGTTAATTCTTCAACTACTTTTTAAAACTGTCTACAGTGATTGATTTTTCCTCTTACAAAGTCGACAGTCTATACTTTGAATGGGACTCTTTGCCGTTTTTATTGTACTACTTCAACATAGCACTCTGCTCATGTCTTTACGTGTCTTTAAGGCATACGTTGCTGGAGACAGGTGTAGTTTAAATAAAAAATAAAGGCATTAGTTACAATAATATAAATAGACAGAAAAAAAACCCAAGCTTTACCTAAGTAAGACACAAGTAAAGCTCAAACCAGGAACATTTTTTAGCAAGTATTTATGTTAAATTAACTGGATTGGGTAAAGGATTTATAATTGTACTTGGTCATTGGTTTTATTGAAAGACAATGATCTTACAGCTTGTTCATTTACCGCTTTAGAAATAAGAATTGTAAACTTGTAGACCCTTGTTAGCCTGTAGCTACAAAAAGTTCTAAGTATTTCTGAGGGAAAATGTTTAAAATTAGTTGTAAATGAGATAAATTATTGAAGAACAAAGTATGAAAAATGTTGTTCCTTTATTAAATGAGACTGCCCGTAACACTTGTATGTTACCTTTTGTTTTGCTTTACTTCAATGAAAAACTGCAGAAAATGAAAAAGTGACTTCGGTAATACAGGAAATAATGATGCAAAATGAGCTAAAGCTGTCATCAGCTCAAGGTGAGCGGCCTGTGGGCCATTTGGGGATGCGTAGAAAGCACGGCTAAGCAGACCCGGCGTCATGGGTGGGCCTGGGCGGGCCCGGCCCACCCATCTGGAGGACGGGCCCGCCCAGGAAAGATTACACTTCATGTGAATATATTGGCTCAAAACGAACAATAGATGGCGCTCTAGATTACTAATTAGGAGTTTTAGTTTCGGTAAAAGAAGATCCTTTGGCAGTTTGGCATAGCAGCTTGCTAAAATGGACATTAGAGCTTGGTTTAGCAAACAAAAAAGCAATCCCAGCACAAGTAGGGATAATACATCAAGAGGGCAAGTGCAGCCAGAAATTGCTTCAACAAGCACTTCTGCTACGAGCGCTTCTGCACCTGAAGCAACAGTAATTCCGCCACCGGGTGGCAGCAGCACCAGCATAAATTACTGTTCAGACGACCTCGAAGTATATTTACTCAAAACTCAAAAAAAGATAATGCAAATGAATGCATGCAATGCATTTTCACCACAGAGAAGCTGAAAATCCCATATTTGAGTTCCATTATGTTTTATAAAGAGTTTTCCACAGAGCTTGTTTTCATTTATCTTTAAGGTTTGAGCAAAAAAGGTGTTGATGTGCTAAAATATTTAGTATTCTTTCCAAAACATTGTTTTTTCAGTAGACATTTGTGTAAAGCTGCTCTCGAGTTTCTAGAGTAAATTTGTTTTAAACACAATATTATATATTACATATAGTCCTACTATAGTTTAACACTGTTGATTTGCTTCTAAGATTTTTGTCGTTATTACTATTTTGCTAAACAACCAGGATATTTCATTTCAAAGGCCATATAAACAGTTATTTATTTGCTCGGATTTTAAAAAGTCCTACAATTTTTGATTAAAATGTTTTTAAAAAGCCTATTAAAATTAAAAATGTTTTTGAACCATTTTGAATACAGGTGTGGCTGCTGTGTTTTTGATTAAAATGTTTTAAAAAGCATATCAAGGTTGAAACTGTTTTTCAATAATCTTTTTGAAAAGAAAACGCTAGATTTTTCCCCCAATCTTCCGTTTAGAAAAAACGGTGGTGCATACTTCTTTCCAGCAGGTGGCGAGAATACATGAAGTCATTTTTTACCAGCAGTGATAAAGAAAAAGAAGCACACAGCTAATGCAGCAGCATGCTAACTAGTATTTTTGATGTAAAAATTAGGAGAAATGCGGCAAAAAGAAGAATTTACTAAAGTTTTAAGCGGCAGGGCAGGATACAGAGGAAGACTTATGGACTAAGTACTTTATTAAAGACCATTAACTGGACATAAGGATTGTTTTTGTTTGAGATGACTCGGTGATGTGCAGGTGCAGCTGAGAACGGTGAGTTGGACATAATTTTCTTAGAGACTCAGTAAAAATGGTTAGCCTACTGTGTCTTAATTTTTGTTTGCATCTTTAATTGGTATACATAATTTGAATCAAACAATGAATACTCTTAGCTTTCCAGTAAGGTATGTAGAACAAGTTAGTGACACAAAACGGTAGATTTGACGCGGAAGTATGTGTATGTAATGTCCACCAGATATATTTATAAACATGCAAAAGGGTTAATTAAAAGACAGTTTACTGAGCCCCCCCAGAAAAACCCACTGCCCCCCCAGGTAATGCCCTCTGGCGCCGGGTCTGCGGCTAAGTCAAAACCACTCATTCAGGGGTGCATGTACTCTCCCGCACCAAGTTTGTCCCTGCCGGCAGTCCAGAACAAAAATGCAGTGCACAGAACTGCTGCTGCTGAACAGGCGCATTACTTTCGACATATGCTTATCAACACATAGTGATGCTTAATATCGATGCAAACGAGTTTTCTGAATTAACCGACAGCTGTCAATCACCAGAGGACAAGCTGTCAAAAGCTCAGGTCACATTTTTACTACTAAGACTGGAAAATGCTGCAAAAGTGAAAAGGTCACATTAAGGAGAAATCAACAAGAGAGCAGATGATGGAAAGAAAGAGGTAGAAAGGTCAAGGGAGACAGAAAGAGAGACGGATATTCAAAGGTCTCCATTCAACCACCGCTTCCCCCCCTGAGTAATCCCCCTTTCCCCAGAGAGCGGCGGTTGGCGCCTCACAGCTGACATTTACCGCCTGCCTTCTGTTGCTGTGATTATTTTTCTTCTCCAGGTGTGAAAGTCGTCCTGCGGTTTCTGTGCAATACTACTAGTTTTGGACAAAGACGACAAAAAACAAGGACCGGAAAGAGCCGTTTAGATAAATGCAGTGCATGAGAGGGAAATAAGTGACAGCTGGGGGGGAACGGATGATAAAAATGCGACTGGAAGACTGTCATCTGAAGGTGATTTTGACTGTTAGAAATAACATGAAAAAGATGAGAAAAAAAGAAGTCTCAAAAGCTTTAAGGGTGAATAAGTATCACTTCCTTACAGTAGCCACAGAGGTGCAGGAAGCCTACCTGTCTGTGGATGGAGGCCGGTCGTTTCGAGACCTGCTGACCGGCGAGTAGAGAGAGTCAGAGTGCTGGTGATGATGTTGGTATTCGTTGCGGGGGCTGTGGGCCCGGCTATGGCTGCTGTCCACAGAGATGTTTAAAGGGTTCACGCCGGAGTAGGTGTGATCCTCCTCAAAGGACCTGTCCAGCGTCGACCGGCTGATGTCCAAGATCTCTGCGTAGTCCCGTTCCCGGGCTTGACGTTCCCTCAACTCCCTCGTCTTGGCTTGAATCCTGACGGCACAGATGGAAAGCCTGTATTCATTCTTGAAAGAACATGTTCCTGACTTGCACTGCTTGTTTAAAGATACCGAAACGCATGAATTGCATTTAAGTAGAATTCAGTTTTAACAAGCCTGTGAATATTCTCATTCATCCAGGTCATGGTTATCTCAAGGAAATTTCAATCAAACGCAACTGGACTTGGTAATTTGTCTTGGAAGACGTTTCACCTCTTATCCATGAGGCTTCATCAGTTCATGCTCGCCGCTGACCAGGCTGGGACTGGTCCAACTAACTGGTGTGGAGACTCAGCTATTTAACCTCTTGAACAAGAATCATTATGTCATTGGATCCTTTGTGCTCCATGTCTTAACGACGGTCGTTGGCGTGCCGCCTATTGGTGGAGTTTAGGTTTCGGCTATCAGTTTTAACATTTTTCTCATAGGTAAATATAGTTACTTACATTTGGAGTTGGGCAACTATTTGTCAATCTGGATTTGGTTTTATTTCACTATAGATCCTGTTTAAAAGTATTTTAGTGTTTTAAAATGTTTTAACCTAAAATATAAATTGATTGACTTTTTTTCAAATCCAAAACAAATTACAAGAAGTTCATTCACCTTCAGAATGACTTACTAGTTTAAAAAGGATGGAAATCTTGAACTTCATATTTCATTTGTTTTAATATTTGTTTAAATATGGGCAACCACGACTTTACAACCCCAAATAAGAAAGGAACATGATTTTTGTGTATGGTAACAACCTAGATTCTAACATTCCTCAAATGTAGCCAGATCTTTGCGTCGGGTGGTCATTTTAATTTACTCCATTTCTTGCTGAGAAAAATCGTATTAGTCTGGAAACGAACACTGCACCTCCACAGTGACTGTATATGGGATGGCCGCCCTACCTCTATGCCATTCACTGACCATATTTTACCAACAATCATCACAAGATTTATAACATTGTACTTAGTAGTCTGAAGCAGTTTACCTCATCATTGTTCTCTTGTCTAATACGTATTACATTGTTCTCGTGTCTAATACGTATTATTCGAGGTCAAAAATAAAAGCACCAGAAAGTTAAAGCGCAAAATAATCAAAACTCTGGGTTTTTAAACAAAGGATGGAGAGAATAACCCAAGAAGAGGAAACATTTAAAACCAGTATCATTTACATTTTCTCTACAAGTTTAAGATGCTGACTGAAACCAGAGACCAGAACAGGCTGACAACAAGTGGAGCTGAATGTCTGTTGTTTAATTAACAAATCTTAGTCACCACATTATCGGACAGCTTTTGTCCTTTTTTCCTCCCTTATTTTCATTAAAGCAAAGAGAAGATGTTGAGTCTGTTAACATTGCTCCTCAGTGAATAATAAACTATGGTTATAGTCTCCAGAAGACTTAACCAAACAGTCCATGTGGTTTATGTACTGTCAACATGCCTCTTTGGTTCCTTTTCATCACTAATCAACACACACCTCTGACATCTTCGTGTCTCACTGAAATCAGAATTTCTTCTACAGACGTTATTTCCATGAATGACTTGTAACAACCTTTCTTAGTGGCAGATGGGGACTAACAATCGCAGAGCCCTGTAATTAGAGCCTTGACAATTATCAGAGCTTAACAACTAGCAATTATCAAACTGCTCCCCTTACTTTATAGGTCACGAGTGAATGGGACATCAGCTGCGTTGGAAAACCCAGCAGGATGATACTGAAAGTGACTCACAGAGGAAATGTTTAAAAAGTAGGAATATATTTTTAAATTAAAATTTAAGGGAGTTCTTGAACCCCCGTGGGTAGCGACGGGGTAACAAACTCCAACGATGGAGGCCGTGTCAGATTTGTCTTCACTACGTGTTGACTCAGCGATTATCTGCAGCCCAGAGGGAAGCGGCGCTCTTGAGGGAGTTATCTTTAAACCCAAAGGGAAAAGTGTGTTTTCCTTCAGGGGGAGCAGCAGTACTGAGTCTGATAAGATAAGGCCGGACACAGCAGCCCAGTTCCCAGCCTCAGCAGTGCGTTTTTTTTTTTTTACAGCATCTGTCGACAGAGCCAACTTCTCATTAAGAAACCAGACTGAAAGAACTTGTCAAACGGCTCTTTTCATAAAGGCATGCTCAACTCAGTTTTAATAAGTTAAGGTCTAGAAAAGCTAATAAAATCTAGAATGTTATATTCCCCCCTGACAAAGTTCTAAATTTGATCAGATATTTGCTTTAACAAATTAAATTAGCCAAACGCAAACAAAAGAATGTCAAACACTGACTTGCAGGTGGTAAGCTGGTGTCGACTCAATGCTTACCTTAAGATGCGTTGGCCAATTGTATAAATCAGCAAAAATCTAGTCTCAGTTCAAGTAGGAATGGGTGGTAATTTGTTGATTAGTCAATAAATTTTATAGTTCTTAAAGCATAAACAATAATTCTGTTTGTAAGCCCGTTTATTACATCGATGCAATGGTGCCAACTATAATTATTAAAAATGAATAAATAAATAAAATAAAACATAAATAAAAAATATTTAAAAAATGTCATTATTTTGGGTTAAAAGTAATCTAAAATCCTATAGTAAGAAAACCTTAGGTTTCTAGAGTTAACGATGAGTTATGCTCCAAATAAACTAAAATCAATCTGAATTTAATGCGTTTTAGATGGTTACTTTGAACCAATATGCCAATGAGTAAAAACGGCTCTATTTCTATCGATTCAGTTAGTTGCAACTTGTGATTTGTGCCACTAGATGTCAGTACATCTTAATTAATAATTTAGTTTGACGAGCCCAAAAGTCTACATATTAAAAACAGATGTTAGATTAAATAAAAATATAATCTATACTACCTATAATTTTTTCCTTCCATTTGAACTGTTGTTGTATGGGTGTAATGAGCCGATGCCACCACAAGAGGGAGCTAGGATTAACCTGGTGTTAATTTCAAAATTAACACCAGGATTTTAGTAGTTTAAAATAAATGGGTTCAACATGGAAAAGTTATTCAATTTTCTTGCCTTTTTTTGGTTCGGTAGATTTGTGTAGCATCCTTGCATTGCCACAGGCTTTCAATTATTACTAAAGCATTCTGGGTCATTTTCGATAGTTTTGTGTGGATGAAGCTGTTCTTACAAAAAATATGCTGCCTTCTCAAGGAACCTTTAGGAAATCACAGACTAATGGAAATGTTTTTTGAGTGGGAAACAGCTTTAAAACTTCTTCCGCTGCCTTGGCTCATATAGAGTTCAATTTAAAGAGCAAAAATGGGTTTATCGAAAAATATTTGCCTGCCTAGCTTTCAATTTAGGGTGCATTCGCCCCAGCTGTTTAGTATGCTTTAATCCAACTGTAATTTGTTTTCCCAGAAAGTCTGGTTCTTCGGGCAAATTGAGATTAAACTCAGATGTGTACAAAAAATGCAAACTCTGATCCGCCTAAAAACTGTGGTGCAGTTTGATGGCTTCAAAATCAGGAATAGACTATAGCGCAGGGCTATACTGCAGGAGGTGGCTCTGATTTGAAAAGTCAAAATGGCCCTGCATTTCTCTAATTGTTAATGTTTTTAAGTCTTCTGGTAATCTTATTCCCCCTGTTGCACTAAAACTGCACCAAATTGAAATCTGGTTTTTAAAAAGTCTCTATTTTCTTTAAACGATCTTTACCCACTTCCTCTATAAGAGCAGCCATTTCCTTAAAGTCTTTAAGGCAGCATAACCAAAACAAGATTCACAAATACCAGTCAATGCTTACCAAAAAGGGACAGAACGGAAAATCAAGCTTCTAATCATTTCAACCCATGTTTAAGAGCCAAGCTTGCAGAGTGATGCAATGAAGCACAAATAATTATAAAACAGCAATAAAACAAGTCGGTGGCAGGACTATAAAGAATGAATAGGGGTGAGAGAGGGAAGAGAGCGTGTATGAAAGAGTCTAGAATGGCAGGATGGTACATTAGGGCTGAAGAAATGTATTTGATGAGTGACCTTTCTAGCACATCAAGTCAGAACAATGGCCTATTATATGCCATAGTATTCACAGAGTTACAAACTGACCCTTTTAGCCATAACGCTAAGAAAAGTGTCTGACCGGAGTGAAAGGCAGGAAGTACAAGAAGGAAAAAGGTCTGGAGGGATAAGATGACCGCTAAAGGTTCTTTTGGACTGATAACATATGTTTGAATTGTTGCTTTTTTCAAAGATTTGGAGTACCCGTCACAATGGTGTTAAATTACTTCAAAGAACATTTTTAAGAAGCATGCACCAACCTAGAAAACTAAAATGTATAAAAATATATCAAGTATACGAAAATTTGAGCAGCTGTGGAGGTCACAGAAAGATCAATGTAAGAAAACGACTTAAAGTAGAACAAGGGTTGGTTCCTACTAGAGTTAACTGGACTAACAGTTTAATTTACAAGTGGATAATGAGCTAACCGCTACGTTGTACAACAAAAATGTTGCTCTTGGCTAAAATTTAAGGGAACTATCCTTAAAGCCAAACTATCTCTTTCAATGTTGTTCAAGAAGGAGGGTAAAGTAAGAGGTTTAAAGAATAAATTTTTGCTTCCAGTGCCCAGGAAAAGTCTTAGCACCTTCAGATATTTTCTCCCATTTATGTTTTTTTTTTGGATGTACTTTAAACAGAGAGTAAGTTAGTAATTGGACACTAAATCTAAAAACTGGAGACAATAACACCACCAACAGCAGGAAAATCAGAATTTACAGACATGTCATTATGGACAAAGTGTTGCCCACCTACTCCTCTTTGGAAAATTAATTTAGGATTTTAAAGTAAAAACAGTGAAGATTCTCCCTCACTATGTCATGCTCCAGAGCAGAATTTATGGTTATTTAAGAAAAATACAACTGCACTTATGACCTCAGCGTGTTTCCTTGGATTTTGCAGATCCTTCGATAGAGAATGGGATGCTGACGTTTACTTTGGTTTTCTAGCTGTGATTTCTAGCGGGCGTCTGCCTTTTACGCAGAGCCGTGGGCTGGGTCCATGTTGTACGAAGGCTCAGACACAACAGCTGATTGTGCACCTCAACCACTTCGTGAGCAGCGACACGGTGTCTGAGACAGCCTCTTCCCGAGGAACCGATCGGGTTGGTCGGTCGATCTGGGTTGGAGATAGTTTTATTTTTAAGTCTGTTCATAGAGCACTTTATTTAAACTTCTATAGAGGACGAGCAGATAGTGAAGTAACATATTCATAAACCAGTGAAGTTTTTTGTCCACATAGGCTCCTGTAGAAGGAAACACGGCACTCAATATGTCCGCCCCCATACACTAGGACCCGCGTCCATGTATTTTAGACCCGTTTTTTAGGGCTAGGTGATATGCAGCCACAACACTTTTCAATGATTGTGCATCTGTTTATTAATTTTGAACAATATTTACATGGATATTTCTAGAGATTAATGGTTAAAACTACACACTGTCACTTTAAGATTGGAAAATGACTGCTTAGATCAGGATAGTGTCCAAACATATTTTACACAGCTTTGCTTTTACGAAACCCCCAATATTTGTATTTTCATAGAGCTTTTGGTAAAAGGCGAAAATAAAAGTTATATACAGAAAATTAACTGTTTTTCAAATTCATGTTTCTACTGTATGCTTACAGTTAGCAAACAGCTGCTTGAAAAGAAAAACATTTTTTTTCAGTAAACTGTGATGTCTTTTTCTACTTTTTTTTTTTTTTTTAAGATTTAGCCAAAGAAATTGAAAACATTTGCATATATTTGGGATAGGGTCCTTTTCCTACTTCTTTGCAATAATTAGATTTTGTCAAGCAAAACTCAAACAGACCGTATGCAGAACATCGACTGTATAGCTACAAAATAACACCCTTTAATGTTTGCTATTTAGATTAAGAAATTAGTTTTCAGGTTAAAAGGTCATGCATATATTAAGGTAGCTCATGAAGGCAGTCGATTTGAAGTGTTAGTGCTAAAAGCTGTGTAAAGTATATGACAAGAAGAAGCTTTATCTTTCTAACTGAAGTAATTATTGCACCAGAGCAGCATCACATCTATCAGCCTTTATTTAACGGTTTATTCAAAGTAGAAGTAAAAGAACAAAACCACTGAGGGAGATTTACCGCATGAAAAGGACTGCTGTGAACTTGAACAAGCCAAAACATCTGTTGTGGCATTTGTGTTAACCTAACACTAAAGACTCCATTGTTGTATTATGTGACTGTCAGCACTGCTGGCATAAAGAATACAAACCAGATTTTTACAACGTGAAATGTTGTATAAACATGGCCTTAAATGATTCCTGCCCTTTAAGCAGTACAAGGGAATTAATTAGCTGAAAGAGTTGTAATGGTCTTGGCATTTATAAAGTCAACCCCCCCCCCAAAAAAAGCAAAAAAATAAAAAACCTGCTATTGATTTTGAGAAGAGAGGCCTCACACAGATTTGCCAACTTGTATCTGTATTTACAGATTTGAAGCAGTTTCATAGAGAAAACCTTTGGGGTGCTATTCAGTCATTTGCAGCCTTCTGCATCAGTACTGTTGGGTTTGTCCAGATTATATTAAATAGACTCCCAGTCTCCCAGCATCACTTGCCAAAATGGCTTCCCACTGCCATCTTGGATGACGCCACTGAGCTTATATAAGACAGCGCTGACCCACAAGCCTCTCCCTTCCACTAAGCTTTCCAGCTTGAAGGAGGAAAATTCAATCCCCGCAAGCATTCCCTTCTCCCTTAGATTCTGCCTGCTGGTCCGAGAGTAATCATACTAAATCTGTCCCGGGGTTTTCTATTCTCGGTGCATCGTCCAGTTCAAGCTAAGAAGCTGCCTGTGAGCCGATTCTCTCCTAACAAGCCATTCCAAACAGCTGCAGTCGGAATGCGCCTCCAAACTCCGTCCCTTCTCTGAGCGCAAATTGAGGTGGACGAATTAAGCCTCATCTCTCAACCAGTACGCTTTCTTCAAATACCTCATCATCCGATCGTGGAATAAAGAAGCCATCAAAAGTAGGAACTTTCTATTTTTCTTAATTCCTGGGCAGAGCAAAGTTCTTTCATTTAGATTGACTTGTATGTGTTTTCTGCCCGAACTTACTGTGTTAAATGTTTGTCACTCATTTTCTTCTATTTCTAAGTAAAAGCAGTGTGTTAATTGTGTTTTGTTCGTGACTGTTCGATTTCATGAGCTCGGGTTTGTAGCGCAGTCGCTCTGGAGAGAGGAAAAGAAGCAGCCGCCATTATCTGGTAGCTTCTTTGTTAGCCTAAGGCTAACAAGTGAAGACCACACAGCTTATTTTGTTGTTGCTCACTTTATCAGTGATAATTTGAGTTTCATTAACAGTTATCCCAGTATTAGGTTATTGGTATAATTGCTCTAAATTATTATTAACCAAAAAACAATAACTCCTCTAAAATCCACTACAGTTCTATTAAACATCCTACACATTCTTTCAAAGTCACAGATCTTTTACTTCTTCCATCCCTAAATGACCCATCTCGCCACATTTATTTTTAAAGAAGAAAATATGGGAACATGTCGACTGTGCATTTGAAGAAAAGCATGATTAAAACGATTTAATACCAACATCGATTTGCATCTCCTTCCATTCTGTCTTTCGATTTTTGTCGCAAAAAACTCCTGAAGCCGATTGGAGCGGGACCTTGCAGATCTTTAGAATTTTTCTCTGGATTGTTAACTTCAAACTATTTGACGAGATCGTGCCTACTCAGATTTTTTGTAGAAGTTTATCTAAGACATTAAAAAGAAGAAGCTTTAGGGGAGCTGAAGTATACTGATGTCATTCTACTTGACATGTCATTAGCTGGCATCTGCAAAGCAGCCAATCCAGGAGCTCCTTATAGTTCCCTTGGTGCTGATTGGCTGTACTCCCAAGAACAGACATAAGGAAGGTTTTGATATGGTGCAAAGATGGTTTCCATCGTGCGTATTGATGCATATTAAGCTATATATGGTGTCTGAATAATAAAAAAAAAAGCAGCCATGAGAGTTTTTGATGGGGCGATTTACAGATTGCTAATTTCGTGAGTAGCTATTATAGGAGGAATTCAGATCAATCTCTGATTAGATCCAAGGGCCGTCTTGTTATACATACACAACCAGCACTGTTTGATGCTCACTTTAGATGAAACTACATTTATTTATCCTGTCATTCAGATATAAATATGAACAAATAAAACTTTTTTTCTTTATATATAGAGAGGGATGCAGTATTTAGTCTAGTTTTGGTTAACACAAGCAGGTTTAAATCTTTTCAGGGTTTTAACAGTAATACAAGGTATCCTCACCTCTCTTGCTCCATCCTCATCTTCATCGTTTCCTCATCAGAAACCTGGGTCTCCTCAGGCCTCCACTTGCTTGATCCTTTCCGGTCCATCTTCTCTGCCGGCCGCTCATCTTTCCGGTACTTCCCAAACCTGGAGCACCAAAACATGAGCTTTTAATGTCCACCGTAATGTCTGGCAGTTATCAGCCATAATAAACATTGTTTACTCTTCAGCTGCTTGATTCAAGGGTAAAGCACATGTAGCTACATTAATGGAGGCTATGGAGGAGCTTTGAAGATTTAAATTAATGAAATGTACAGAGATCTTTCCCTTTAAAATGATAAAAGTCAATACATCTCCAGTCTTTCTTCTCAGAGAAGAGGACAGTTCAACAGATGAATTGATAGATTTAGTCCTAATTAGATCAGACATTCAACATGTTTACATGCACATCTAAATCGACCACTGTTAAAAATCTAGCAAATACCTTAATCAAAAATCTAGCCTTTATCCCGGTTTACATACCAGTAAGAAAATCAAATTATTGAATAAAGTGGGTTTGATTCTTTGACACTAGGTGGCGACATGCAGCCTTTAATGTTGGCATTCCTCCGGTTGGCCTAGAGAGTCACACAGATGGTAAACAAATGGTGGCAGCAGTGAACGAGACGGCGTAAGAGAAGGCTATAACAACCCTGCGGTACAGTACATTTAGTACATATCGTGCTGTTTGATTGTGTAACACTCGTTGCTGCTGCTCATTCCGGTGATATTATTCCCGGCTCTGTGGTCTCATTACTTCCCAAAAGGGGGTGCCCAGACTTCTAATAGCTCGACTAAGATGCATCTTCTGTTGATGTGCAGAAAAAATTGGTTTCCTAACAGCAATTATCTGGGTCTGTTAGCTCGATTAAGAGCAGGCCAGCTCGGTTCAACTGCAGCTAGACAAATATTACATGCATTTCAAAAGTCTGAATTCAGCCAGACTAAAGCAATAATTTTGGTTTTCTTTTACTGCACGTAAACCCACTGAGTGATGTTGGATGTGAAGGCCTGGCTCGGTGTCTCAGTTCCAATATCTACGGGTTCCTGATAGCACACATCATAGCAACCAATAACATTACCTACAATAACTATGCAGATGACACTCAGCTTTACATTACAATGTCACCAGGTGATTTTGAAGCCATCAAAGCACTGAGTAAATATATCAAGCAAATCAAAGTCGATCAGACAGCTGCAGCTACTAGCTTAAAAATCAGTGAATGGCTAAAGTATGCTGAAGATCTGTTCTCACCATACCAACCCCCCAGATAACCCAAGTCTTCCACTTCTAGTTTACTAAACATCCCCAGAATCAGAACCAAACATGAAGAAGCAACTTTCAGTTTCTATGTTTTTCAAATCTGGATGAAGCTTTCAGACGGCTGCAAAGCTGATGAATTGTTAATTCCTTGTAAATCCAGGATAAAAAACATGCTGTTTTTATTTCATCACCTAATCACCCAAAGGAAATTGAATTGTTGTTGAAAGTATGCTATACAAATAAAATTATTTAAATCTAATTCCCTAACTTTCCAAATATTGGTCCGCAGGGACAGACATATCCTTGAGCCAAACTCCAACAATCCAACTGAAAATGGAACTGAAACTGCAGAGGAGTGACTTTACACTGAATCAGGCTCTTTAATGAAACAGTTAAAAAGTTCTTCTTGTGAGTTCAGACCCATTCAGATCATTTAAAGTTGTGGAGCGGACGCAGTAATTATATTCATGGGGAAGGAGCGATGCCTAATGAAATAGGAGCCTTTGCAGAGATATTTCAGCTTGATTGACCCAGTATAAAGCTGCAGCCTGTTGAAGAAATGACTTTGGCACTGAGCTCGCTTCCACAATGAACCTGCGTGATTATTCACAGGGAAAGTGCTCTGCTGAGAATACCTACGACTTCCAAAGTAACAACGGAGATAGAAACCAAAGAGCTGCGTTTGAATTAATGAGAGCGACGGCAGAGGAAGAACAGGAAAGATATTCTACGAATCAAACATAAGAATGAAGCTAAACTAAGGAGTACAAGAACGCCCTTAAGTGAGGTTCCTGAGTTTATAGGAAGAGCTCAAAGTCATAGGATCAAAAGCAAGACAGACGCTGTTAAATCGCCCCAAACACAAATGTGTTTGAGGATTACAGAGGAAGAATGTAGACTACCTGAATTAGTTATAAAGACGAAAGGAAAACAGGGAGAAATGTTGAGAAAGTCCAAGAGCCGTCTGTGAAAAAATCAATGTGGAAGAAAGCAAAACAAAAGAAAAACAAAATCAATGGCCAAAAATATGCGAAAAACCAACAAAACAAGCAAACAAATCCACAGAAAGCGATTGTGTGTTAAAAAGCATCAAAGCAGAGGAGAGAAAACAGCAGGAACAAAAACAAACAAACAATTACAGAAGAAAATAATCTTACTGAATGACACAAAATATTACAATAATAAAAAAATGAATTGAAAATATTCTTCCTGAAAACATTGTTTATTTTTACAAAAAACAAACCATTTTATTTCTGGTTTCTTATTATTTAGAAGGATCAATATGAATGTTGAGTAGCAAAAATCAATGCTCAAAAAGAACGGGGTGTTTACACAGTATAAGCAGAAGTCTTTTCTTTTTATGCCTCAGTCTCATTCTAAAGGTAAAGATCGCCAAAATGTTTTCCCTCTGGGTTTTGTCAGTGATCAATCTTCATTTTGATGTTTTATTTGCAAAAATTTAATGTAAGAGAGAAATCTTTTATTAAAAATGTTAATTAAACACAGATTTAAATGTTGGATGACAGTAAGCATCAAGCTGTAGCCACTCCGTCTCAGCAAGAACATGTGGTTCCCACACAGATCATCCAACTGGTTTTAGGTACTCCTGACCACATTTTCTCACGATCCATTTGTTTTATTCTAACCTCTTTTCCTTCATGGCCAAAACTAAAGATCAGTCATAAAACATCAAGTTCAAGAAGGAAGATCGACCCAAGACTGGGCTGAGTTATAAGACCAGCAGCACAAATCTAACAAATAGAAATATCCTGAGTGAGCCTCTTTAAAATTGTTCCATATCAGTGTTCTTGACAAAATTCCACTCCTGATACGGGTTATAGGTCCGTTTGTGATATTTTTGTGTAGTATGTTTAAAATAGAAGTATTTTGTACTTTACAAATTATATTGATAGTGAGAAGGAAGGGGGAATGTGTTGGCTGCTGCAGCTCTTTGGTCAACAGAAAAGAACTCTGCAGAGAGCAGCTGAAGTAAGATGCACTAAATGTTATAACGTTTCCTTTTAGGATCCTTTTAGATCCTTTTAGGTCCTAAAAGGAAAAACCTTTTAGGTTTTTCCTTTTAGGTTCTAGGTTTTTGAAACTGGGGGGAAATAAAAATTCAGCATTAACGTATGCTACAATGATAATGCTAAAATCATACCAATACCTAAAGCACACGTTCTGCTAATGGTTCCGGATAGAAAAATCAACAGATTTGAAAAACAAGAAATTTTACCTACTTAACTTGTGTATTAGCAGCATGTTAAGGCTCTCCCAACTAAACTTGATAGTCTGACGTTAATAATTTTTATTATATTATTTAACTATTTTTCTATACCTTTATTTTAAGTTTTAATTAGATAGCACCAATACGTAACACATGTAGAGTCAAGTCCATGCAATCAAATCATACAGACAAATTCAAAGTACATAAATTCCAATTCATCCTAGTATTGGTCAGTTCTGTTGTTTCAAATACTTATTTTATACTACATTGTTTTGAATTTATACGGCGTGATTTTTTACAATTATTTTTTTTTAGATTCAACCTCTCACAACTGAGTTGTACCTACGATGGAAATTAGAGACCTATCCAGTCTTTGCAATGAAGAAAACCTGACAAAGTTTCAACCAAAACTTATGGCCCAGTCAGTGGGAAATGCCATAAATATAAAACCACAATCTCCTTTGGTTTGTAGCTTCTTGTGGGCTGAGGATAGTCAAGGTAGAAGTGATATGTCAGACCACAAAAGTAACCAATGCCACCACTGTTAACACACTAGAGTCCACGCTGTATGTGCGCGGCTTCGTTTTAGCTTTGCCAGTAATAAACTAAAACATCAAGACCAAGATTGGGGGCAAATAAAGAGGTCCGATCTTATTTGAAGGAAGAGAAAATCTTAGTATGACTAGAAGAACAAATCTACACAGTTAAGCACAGAAGTGGAACAGTTATGATGTGCTTCTCCTAAGCCTTCAGGACTGTTTTACCACATTACAAGGCAAAATAAAAAAGTCTTTCTCTTACATTCAGAAACATTGGAGAGTCTGAAGACTGAAAAGATTTAGTCGACAACAAATTTAGTACACAACAACCTCCTCTGCATCTCAAGTGTGAATCAGATTAAAAACATCATACTATTCCAAAATTATTATCAATATTAATTCAATTCAGTTGATTTATACAGCGCTGACTAATAAAATGTCTTCTCAGGGCACCTAGTTATCAAATAGGGCCTTAGGTCCAGTTAATTATTTATTCTCCAAGCCACTGACTTGCAGCATTCACTCCACCTGGACCAACATATAGTGACAGTAGATGGTCGCCTGCATTGTGACGTTGACTTCACAGCAATCCCTCATACTCAAATCTATAGTGACAGTGGAGAAGAAAAACTCCTTAAAGCCGAAGAAACCCCCAGCAAAACCAGAACCTGGCTCTGTACAAACAACGACCTACTGACAGAGCAGAGACACAGAAAGAATTCAAGATTTGAGAGACTTTTTGTGTTAAAAAAGTCAAATATTAATAACAGGAAGGCTTTTCAATCAGTCCATGCTTTATGATTGGGTTTTATTCTAAACGATCACAGAAATAAATGAAACTTCCCTCCAACACATAGGAAACCAACAAACCCCGACAGCCAGGGAGGCCCATATAGGAACAAACTAAGCAAAAACAAGGAGATAGGAGGTGTAAGGAAAACTTGAGTGATGTTTCAGCAGCTGATTAATGTGGCTGCGACTGTCTGAAATGCTCAGACTGACAGCCTGAAGTTAATGCTAAGAGCAGGAGCGATCCATCACAGCTTGAGATGGTTGACGGTTTCCTTCGCCACACCACTAACTTTCATTAACAGCCATTTAAAAGCAGCCCTGTCATACACAAACACACGCTTGCATGCATGCAGACTAAGATTTATTAAGGCACTGAAAAACTTTTCAGAGGAGACAGAATATCAACCATGAAAACAGGGTCTTTAATGATCCTGTATTCAAAGCACGGTTAGGCCCGCCGAGTCGTGGAGCCCGGCGTGATCGATACGCAGTCTTTGACGGTGATTCAGTGGTTTTAAACGATCGCCTTAAAATGTCAGGGATTCTGATTCCATTCAGCCGAACATCAGAGTGTCACTAATAATCCCTTCATTTAGAGAAAAGGCAAAAACAAGTCTTCAATCGAGCTGTGGGAAAGGATTTGTGGGATTTTAGAGATGCAAAACATCAACACTCCTTGAGAAACACAATAATTGAGGAAAAAAGGAAAAACAAAACACTTTTAAAAAGCTTTGTTGAATGAAAATTATCTTAATCTTGATCTTAAAGCAGCAAGAACTCAACAAATGTGACAAAAGAAGCAAACTGTAGATGTGGAGAAGATGTGCTACAATGTTTTGTTGTCTGTGATTTTGATAGAAAGATGGAAAAAAAAAAATCAGGTAACAATGCAATTTTCTCAGTCAATTTTTTAAAATAACATGTTCGAATTAATATTCAATTCCACATCGTGACACCACACATTGTGTAGATTAATCCAGAGTAAATGGAAGTTGTCTGCAATCAAAGTGATCAGAATTCAGCAATACTCTACTATTGTACTTTTTCTGAATGCTTCAGCGGGAGGAAATCCTGTAGCAAGCCCTCCTGCATCAGTGGTTAAGCTGCAGTGATTTTTTACCGCCAGTCTGTGTTGGGTGTAGTCAAAGATCCCCTCTATGCCTCTGTAACTCTTCTTCGGATAGCAAGATACATTGGGTTCCAGGTCTGAGATGATCGGATGCTCTCATAGGAACCTTTCTATGATTTAGTTACCTGTACTCCATATGTGAAGCTGAAAATGTCTGTTCGTCTGCAGCAAGTGGTCAGACAGGGTTCCTACTGGTTTGTTTAAGTTAAATTAAAGTCTTTTTAATGCCTTTTTAAGATCATGTATATAAAAAAAACTATTTCATAGCTTATTTGTCAGCACTACCAGTAGAGGAAAAAAAAATACTGAACTTGAGTTAATTTATTTCTCAGGGAGGTTCGGAATGTGTAAAAGATGACAAATAGCCAAACAGAGGTGTGAAAAATCTAACAGCGTTTCAGGAGGACACAAGAAAGTTTGCCTGAAAACAAACAGTTGTGTTTTTACATAGGGTTACATTGCTTTTTTACGTTAATCATCGTTTAATGAAGACGTCAGTATGACCTTCCTGAAGCTTTGTTGTGTTCTCAGTTTTTGCTCCCGCCACTTCATTTATGCTACTTTATTGTTTGTCAACCACAGTTGTGGTTGACAAACGTTTGAGAAAAAATGCATTATGAAGAAGTAAAATTTCCGAATTGATAAATTAAATTATTTTAAGGCCATTTAAAGAGGAAGTTGTATTTTTTTCCCAACCTGGGCCTTATTTTTTTAGCAAATATTATGTTCATTTATTTACACAGACAAGTTTGGAGCCACTTTGAGTTCTTCGGAAGAAGTTTATATCCAGTTGCAATCAGTGCGATTTAGAAACAAGCAAACATGAACCATGTTGATGTTTGCATTAGGAAGTTCTGTCTAACCGACTGCTGTAGAGAACAGAGTAAAAGCCCTGCTCATTCTACAAGTGGAATGGAGAACAGCAGCAAAGTCATTAAAAGTTGGGTTATAAACCTGTAAAACTACCTGGAACAGAACAAATAAGAACTTCGGAGACGTTCTGAATTCAGAGGGGAGTAGTATTGACGATTAATAACAAAACATTGGTCAAATGAAGGAGTTTTGTGGCAGATAATGCCTTATTACAGGCAGCAAAAATCCTGCCCTGATTGACTCGCTTTAGATGGATATACGCTGATTGCAACTGCATATAAACTTCTCCCAAAGGACTCCAAGTGACTCCAAACTTGTCTGGGTGGGTAAATGAACATAATATTTACAAAATTTCCTTTTCAGTTCCTTTAGGAACCCTGTCAGTGATATGAACAGCAGTCTGTCAAAAATGACCGATCAGATAGCCTTCAGTTTTTTTGGTGACATTTCACATGATGAACAACCTAAGGATTGTCTTTTGAATACGTTACTGCAACATCAGATCATCTTCAGTCAGTCTCTGAGCTCTCCAGTGTTACAGACTAATAGAGGACATTTCTACCTTTCAGTCCTTTTAATTTGCATCTTCATCCATTTAAAAACTGTAACTCCAATGGAAGCCAAACTTTTCATCCCTAAACCCCTTCTAAGTTTGAACCTGCTGCTCTTTAAACCTATTCCTTATGTGCCGTCTTCTCTGTTGGCTGCATGCCACGTCTTACTTTGTAGACATAGCTGATAAAACATGCATCAGATTACGATGAACACAACATCAACTGCATCTCAGACTGAGAAGATCAGAGACAAGAATCCCCTTCACCCAGAACAAATCTGAGCCGAAGCCTCTGAGAAAACCCATCAGCTGACGGCAAACGGCAATACAAACAAGCTCCGCGTGCGTTTCCTGGTGCATCCCAGCGTAAAGATTGAAACAGTGCAATTTCAGGCGTGTTCGCTTGTTTAAGACGCAGATGAACAGGGAGCACGCTGCTAAATTAGTGCAGCCCTCAGATTTCTGGGCAACAAGCGTCCCAGCAGATGCCAAGCCGACAGACTGGGTGCAGCTTCTGAGTCCAACAGACGATCAGAGAGAAAGTTGGCAGGCAGTGTTGCTGGCAGGCGTTGATGGTAATGATGCTTTGATTGGGACTGAGAGCAAGGCCTCAGAGACATGAGTGGGTCAGGCTGATCACATGCACACAGAGCGCCTAGCTGACGTGTCCTCACATCAAAGACCGATTCCCACCCTGCAACCGAAACGTTGACTCGCTCAGACACACGCCTCTCACCGGAAGCTCTCGGCTCTCCTGGGATCTTCCTGCCCTGCAAGAGTGACACTTTTTAAAAAATACAGACCTTGTTGCCTTTACTTCTAAACCTCTGTGGTTTTGGACAGCACACTCATTAGGCATGCTGTTTCTTTGTGGCAAGCTGACAGAATCTGATGTCCTTTTCTTCTCTTCCCTTACATGAACATTTCTTTTTCTGCTAAACACTCTTTTTAGTTCTGTTTGCTAAACTCTAGCGCCCACTCATCACCTGTCAAACACACAACATGAGTGATACTTCTTTGGAGAGTTTACTCTTTGAAACATACCAAGTATCAGCTTTAAAATATATCCAAAGCCTTTATTTCACTTACACCAGATTTTTGTTTATAAAACCCCAAATGTATATTATATATGTTATTAAGAAAACAGCAACACCACAATCCAACAGGTCTGGCATGAAAAAAAGGATGAATACCTGGAAAAGCACCTAATTCTCACAGACAAGTATAGTGAAGGTTCTGTGATGGTGCGGGGCCGTTTTTTGTTTTATAGTGTGTGGTCTTCATTGATCCAAAGGCAATCGAAAGCAGATGTTTGAGGAATTCACTGTTAGCTCAGAGCTCATCACTTTAACCAGATGAAGCCATTGAAGGAACTAATACTCTCACTAACTTCATAGTTTTTCATTAACATAGAAAGTACCCCTGGTTCAGTGCTTTTTGTGTTTCTCGTGGCCATTCAAACTGGACCAGGTTCTGCTGGAGGTTTCTTCCTGTTAAAGGAGAGTTTTTCCTCCCCACTATCGTCACATGCTTGCTCATTATGAGGGATTGCTGTCAACGACACAATGGAAGTGACAGTCCACTGCCTCCAGGAAGAGGGGTTGCTGTAAATCAGAGACTTGACTTATTTCTAATCTATCTTTATTACTAGAGTAAAGTGACTATACAGTAGAATCCCACCTATTTTCAGTAGTATTCACAGCTTTTTTCATAGAGCATAACTAAAAGATTGAGAAAAAAAAGCAGCTCGGGAAGCTGAAACACCTTAGCACAATGCTACTTGACAAACTATTGACTGTAGTTTGAAAAGCCGCCATTCCAACCTGCCATTCATTTTCCGTGGGGCTGACTGGCTGTTTCCACAAGAACGGAGAAAAGGACGACTGAAGATATTGGCTTCTGCGTTAGTGGGAAGATGGTTTCCACTGTGCATACGAGTGCAAATTAAAACATATTTGTTAATTGAACTATTAAGATAATATAATATTTAAAATAAGATAACTGAAGATAAGACAATATAGGAACAAAGATTTTTAAAAATTTAGATGGGATAATTTATGATAATAGTTTAAGATAATTTAGGATATTTTAAATAATTTAAGATAATTTAACATTGGATAACTTAACATATTTTTGGATAATTCAGGATTATTTAACATATCTTTAAAATCATGCACGATAAGATAATTTAAGACAAGACAATATTTTAAGGTAAGGTAAGATGATTAAAGATAATTTAGCATAATATATTTTAAGATAATATAATTAAAGATAGAGTCATTTAAGATAATTGAACATAACAAAATTTAAGAAAAAAACATTTTAGACAACATAAAAACAATTTAAGATAAGGTAAGCTATTCTAAGTTAGGTTCATTTAAGATAACATAATTTAACATAAGATGATTTAAGATAAGACAATTTAGGACAAGGAACATTTTATAAAAAATAAGTAAAGATAATATTTAATAATTGAAGATAATTGAAGATAATTCACAATAGGATAATTTAAGACAATTTAAGTTTAGATCATTTCAGTAATTTTAGGATATGAACATATTAATTTAAGATAATAATTTAATACAAGATAATTTTTCAACTAATGTAAGATCATTCAAGATATTTAAGAAAATTAAGATCTGATAATCTAAACATAATTTAAGATATAAAAATTAAAATAATTCAAGATAATATTATTTAAGGTAAGATAATTTCAGATAGAATAATTTAAAATCAGACGCACTTTTAATGATCGCAGAATTTGGAAATTACCGGGCAACAGCAGCAGTCACATGACATACAAGAAGCACTCAATATAGTAAACATAAATAAATACTATTAACACAATACATCCAGTGTATATTTATCTCTCTCTCTCTCTCTCTCTCTCTCATATATATATATATATATATATATATATATATATATATATACATACATACAGACGCCATCTTTTTATCTTGTAAAGCAGGACCATGACACTGTCCTGCAACCTTTTGATGCATCCCTGCTCTGACACACCTGAATGTCATTAAAGGTTAATGATCGGATCTTTGCAAAGATTTTAGCAGGCAAAGTAGCTAATTTAGCCATTGGATTCAGTTGTGCTGGAGCAGAGAATCATCCAAAAGTTGAAGGTCTAAACAGATTGTAGGAAGAGAAATGAATAAGATTACGAACCATCTTAAAGGTAAAACCGAATAGTGTGAAGCATTAACAGCGGGGTGCCAATAAATGAATTAGTTGTATTGTTACGATGGCCTGACTGCATGACAGAGTACAAATGTGATTGTGCTGCACGACTCTGCGATGCATGATGATATTTTAATTGAATCCAGACTCTCCACAGATGGATCAAACATATCTCCCATCAGCCGCCTGTGCCAGTAAACCTGGATAAGGATCAAACAGACAGACTTATTGACTCCTAATGGGGCTGATCTGATGGTGCCAGAAATGAGACAATGTTTGAACAATGCACATCCCTCCTCTCATGCTGGAAGACTGTAGTCTGTATGGAAGGAAATTAACTTTCTACTCTGTTGATATAATCACTTTCTGTAGGTGCAACACAGATGTGGGTAGAGGTTCCATAGGTGACACAAAGCCCTGCTGTTTCCAACCAGCACAGCTGCTGATGACACCCAGCAACAAATGTCTGCAGGCCAGTTCTTCCTATAAGTTTCTGAGGTGGTTCTGCTAAACAATTCTTCCTTGGACGTGGCTGCGCTGTTAGTCCAGTGTCTGATGTTAATAAGAGGATTTTTAATTGTTTGCTTGTTAAGTCACTTCACTGTGACTCATAAATCTTTCAGGTATCAAAGGGTCCTGAACCCGAGGGACAATGAAATGTCAAATTATCAAACAACTTGCCAACGCTTTAAAGCAGATCTTCAGCCGCTTCCGGTTTGTCACAAATAAGGGGTTTAGTTCAGACTTTAGTTTAATAGATCTTAAAAATAGTAAATAATGACAAAGTTCATCATTTTTAAACTTATTTCATAAACTCATATAGAGATTTATTTCACAGAAATAAATATTTCCAGCCTCAAATTAAGTCGTTTTGATGATTCTGTCTTATAGATAATGATTCTTTTTTTAAATGTGTGTTTTAGAAAATCTGAATATTACATCACATCAATAAAAAAATAAACTATTTAAAACAGAAATGTCAGGTTTAAGGAAAATATGTTCTTTTTTATTGCTTTATGGTTCTGTTGAGGTGTTCAAGAAGCCTTCAGGTTGCTTTCGTCATCCCTGTTCCAAACACACTTTTTTCTTCCACTCAACTTTCTATTAATATAAATGGAAACAGTCATGACCTTCCGTTCCCTCACCTTTCTTGTTTAGGATGTATTCTGGACATCTAAAAGAAATAAAGGCTTGAAATATTTCCCTCCATGTTCAATAAATCTGAAAGTGAGCTACACGTTTGGAAACGAATGGCAAAACCCTCCAACTTCTTTACGGTGATACAGTTTTTTGTGATGTACCTGTACATCTAAGCTCCGTCAATAATGCTTTCTGGAGAAGGTATTGATCAGTCATATTGATAAGTTATGTAGCTCTCTGCTTTGTGATGAGAATTTTAGAGTAACTTCTCTGAGCAGAAATGATGGATAGTCTGATCACAAAGAGAGTTGTAGGAGTAACAAAGAATAATACTGAACCTGAACAGTCATTATTTTTTAAAAGAAACCTGATTAAACCTAAGAAGTTTTACTGATTTTTAATTTTTTTTTTACCTGAACATGTCTCCAAGTCCCTTCAGCATTCCTTTCTTTGGTTTTCCCTTCTCCTTTTCCTTTTCCTTCTCCTTCCCTCCATCCTGCTTCTTCTTCTCCTTCCCTGCTTTCTCTTTCTCCTTCTTCCTCTCCTCCTTGGTACGGTCGGTGCCGTTGACGAGGGGCTTCTCCGGGCCTGTGGACAACGGGGTCTGGTCTGCCACGGTGGAAACAGAGTCTCTCCCAGATCGGGAACTCTCCTCCGTGTCCTCCTCCACTGGAGAGCAAGAAACATGGCGAGGATTGGGAAACAGTCACCGTTTGAAAACAGAACAGAGTCTTGATTTTTACGTTTTAAAGTGTAGTCAGATTTCTGACACAACTACGTAGATCTGATGGATGAGTTCTGCTTTACATTTAAATGGAAACCATTCGACAATGGGAAAATGAAGGGAAAACAATGAATTACTCAGTTTTCATAGACCTACAGTAGTAATTGGATAGTGGGTCCTTCTTTAATGTTTCAGGTCAACTGAGAAACACTAACATTAAAGATAAACTGAGCAAATAGAAAACAGCTTTTAATGCTTTTAAAATTACTTTAAATGTCCTTTTAACAGTTGAAAACTGTATAATGTGAACAGCTCAAATTGGGTTTCTGCTTTTATTTTGGTGCTACACTCCCAGACCCACTCTGGGCCCTTATAGCTCTTCTTCATTCACCTCCTTGATACGTCCCTGCTCAGCAGCACTGAACGTTTAGGAATATTTACTTATTAATCATTCTAAAAACTCAGATGAGTCTCCGTGACTGGTACACCGGCTCTACTTTGCAGTTTATACACTGTACTTTGCTCTCTTTTTTTTAGAATGTAACAATCCCAAACTTTACACATTTTCTGGAGTTTATGGGCATCTTTACTCTCTGCCATCGTGCCAAGTAAATTCAAAATGTATCACGCGCTGCTGTTGTGCTTCGCACAGGTACGTCCAAAAGAATGGTCCATGTGGAACAATCAGATCTCTGCGCGTATAGTGCGCGTCATAGGAATTTAACGAGGCTTCGAGGTAAAGTTTTTGCCTTAAGCAATTTTTGGAATCTAGTGAATCGAGTAACTCGACGAATCACTGCAGCCCTAAACTGAATTTTTAAACTATTCTAGCATTCTAAACACTCCAACCTGTTTCTTACATAACACATCTAGCTTTGCTACGAGATCCAGTCGATCCACTGAAATGAAGCAGGTGAAAACAACCACAGACTATGGTGATACTTAAAATTTTACAACAAAAAATAATGCCATTACTACTGGCTCAATTCAAATTCTTAAAAAATAAAAATCCATACTTTGCTTTTGAATATCGATACTATATTATAACATAAATTATCAAGATATGTTGCTGTATCGCTATTTTCTTACATCCCTACCGGTCCGTTAGTAAAAAGGTTAAATTCAGCTAGATAGGAAAAACAATGTTTGATGAAATTGAGTAAAAACATATTTAAGGGGCGAATCATTTTTTACAGAATTGAAAGTATTCCTATGATGTGCATGGATATATCATCAACCTGCAAAAGCAGATAGAAATCAGTCTCCAAGGCTAATCTGTTGTACTTTACCCTAAAAATAAATCAAGTAAATAAATAATTACCCTGGCTAACAGAGGAATGCCTTTGCCACCCAATAAGATGACCGACCTGAGGGGTTAAAATGCCATAGCCAAAAGCGCTGACACCATCCGCTGGCAGATTTTAGGCATTAGTCAGAATGCCGTCACAGCCATGCAATAAGTAGAGTTTTAGTCAGCTTCACTCACTGGATTCATGTTAGGAATCATCACAGATTTAGTTAGTGTTACCATGCAGCAAATAATTCAATGACCGTTAAATCATTGATACAAATTTCACAAATCCGGAATTTTCCAGGCATAACAGGACTTCTGCTTGTAAAAAACAAAATTTGGATTTTCGTGGATCATATCTGCATGAGTTCACATTAAACGTATTATTCGACGTCTTACAAGTCTCCATGCCCTCGTCGTCATCCTCTAAAGCGGCCGGTCGGTCGTAGGATTTGTCGATCGCCGCTCGGAAGCTCTCGTTGCAGCCTCGCCCCCTGATGATGCGAGGGCGGGGCCGGTGGAAGGGGAGGTCGCCGTTGAGGGTGACCTCTGCGACCGCAGTCTGGAGGCTCTCAAGAGAGCTGGACTTCTTCAGGCCCAGTGAAGGTCCAACATCCTTTGTGGAAGAACCTGATGGAGACGATGAGAGGAACAGTCATTAACAAAATGATTTGACTAAACCGGGCCACTGATATGAACATTAAAATCTAATAAAATCTGGAGTGACGCTCATTTAAACCAGTAGCTTGAATCAAGTCTCAATACTCCTTAGGGTGGGGCCAAGTCAAGTCTCATTCAAGCTTTAAGTCTGTAGAGGGAGAGTTTTTATAGGATGAACTTAAACCAAAGTCTTGACTCTAAAGCGGGTGAGTTAAAGCCGGTTTTCAAGTAATTTGGGGGGATATTATGTGTCAAATCAAGAGTCTTTAGAGAGAAAGAAACAGTCATATTTAATGTTTTTAAAAGGCAAATCAAATATTTTGTCTTTAGAGGGTTTGAAGTTCATTTGTAAGTCTTTAGAGGATGAAGCAAGGTCAAGAATGGTATGATTAGAGGACAGGGACGAGTTTTTAATGTTTAGAGAGGCAACTTGGAGTTAAGTCTGAAGACTTTTTATAGTGAAGACGGGAGTTCCAAGCTTTCTAATTAGGGGTGTCCAAATCCAGGCCTCAAAGGCCCGTGTCCAGCAAGTTTTAGAGGAGTCTCTGCTCCAACACAGCCGACGGAAATGGCCTAACTACCTCATAAGGATGGTCAGATGGTGGGGTTTTATATGAGAAAATTGCATCCAAAAACTTGATTTTGCATGATATAGCCCCTTTAAGAGGAAACTTTGTTTTCTGGAAAATCAAGATCAAAATTTTAAGCAATACTCCCAAAACTCAACAATGAATCTTTAAATGAGTTACCTTGATCTGATATTGATTTAACTCTACTAGGTTGTTTTTCTTTCTTTAATGCATCATTAAGTTACTATCAAGGTTTATTCATATTTCAATGGTTTTTTATGGCCATTTAAGTCCTTGACTGTACATATAGCTTTACTATATTTACATATATTCAAAACTACAAGTAAATCAGAGCTCAAGGATAACGTAAAACTAATCAATGTCAACTTGTAACCTGATATGTGGAAATAAATGTGTTATTGCTTTTCCTTTTGCTATTAATATTTGTAATTTAAATGATGAATGATAGCAACATAACTAAGGAGGAAAGCAATAAGTTAACAAATGAGTTGCAGCGTGATTTATTGAGGAAGTTTGCTTATACAGCTATCAATGTATGAAAACAGCTAAAAAAGCTGCTGTTTTGACAAACAAGCCTTTTATCCATTACGTTCTGCAAGGAGTTTTATGAAATTATTTTCACAGAATAACAAAGACAATGATAAATGGACTGAACTTATACAGTCTAGTCCTACTGGCCATTTAAAGCACTTTATACTGGAGCCACTTTTGCACTCACACACGCCCATACATTTACCAAACGAATACAGAGCTCGGGAGACATTTTGTGGTTTAGTGCCTTGCCCAGGGACCCTCCGACTGCAAGACGTCTACCTACTGAGCCGTAGTCACTCCGACAAAGAACACAGTACCTTTATTAAGAAAAATTGTGACACAAACCTATCAGGAAACTTCTTGCCAATTCTGACTGACACCTGAAATCATCCGATTAAAAGATTTTTCAAAGATGTGCTGAAAAACGATTTCCTCATTTTTTTTTTACATTTTTGCGTCCATGCAGCTGATGAAAAACATATCAGTGGTTCCATTGCTGCTAAGGAATGACCTCAGAAGTGAGACATCTGGGTCCACCTGAACACGGGTACCCTCCTCAGGGACAATAAGCAATAAAATCTGACACCAACATGGTGTAACTACACCAGGATATTGTTTTCCAGTCGATTGTGTGTTCTCGTGCGTCAGGCTGTAAATTAAAATAACCATCAGCAAAAATGAAGAAGCATGACACTTTAATTAAACTAGGACAATTCAGGCTGTTGCACAGGAATACATTTTAACTCCCATCTGGCCTGTTTTACATGATCAGAAAACAGAGTAATAACTGTAAAAAAGTGACAAGGGATGGGGCCAAATAAATGAGGGGTGTGCAATATCCTTGGCAGTTTCTGTTTAGAGCCAAAGAGACTTTTGTGACTAAACTGGACATTGGGCTACAGACTGAATAACGGAGAAGGTGAGCTGCTAATTCATACAACAGTAAGTTTAGCAGTAGTTACCCAGTGTTTCTAAAACAGCATGATTCTGTGATGTTACATTACATAAAATTCTAAATATTACAACATTACAGTTAAAGTCAATTCTAGATTGAGAAAATATTGTATTAATAGGTCAACAAAAGCTAACTTGAATGGTCACCAGCTGATTGAAAACCAGTATCAATATATATCCATCCGTATAAAACTATTCCAGTCTCTAATTAATTAAATTCTTGCATCCATTTTCTATTCAGGTAATGAAAATGTGTGGCGTTGGAGACGTGGATAGAAGGTGACGGCACCAGTTGGAAGCAGCATTAGGTTTGTGCTGCTTTTCTTGGAAACATTTTTTTATGGAGTTGTACGTACAGTGGACACCTGCCTATTTGAGATTCATTATTTGTGGATTATTCTATGGAACGCGATTAAAAGCTATTTGCAGATTTTTTTGGGCGCATAACTAAAATGTTCAAAAGAAAATGGAGGTGGGAAAACTGAACACATTTAAACAAAAACAGCGGTCTGTTTTGGTGTTCTCTATACCTCCTTCTGTTCACAATTGCCAAAAGACCATATTAGATAAATGCTCCTTTTAATATAAAGCATGTAGTGCCCAAACACTGCATTAACTACTGATTACAGCGACTGTAGAGCACTGTTCTGTGAAACGATCTCTAGCTCTTGTTCAGCTGACCAATCACTATCCGTCTCTGTTGACGCAGACAGAAAGTTAAAAAAATTGGGCTCTGATACATCCGTCGTTTCGTAGGTAATGGAGAGGCCTTGAGTCAACAGATAATGGTACTGCGTTAATCCGTTTCGACGTAGACTGAAAAGTATAAACTAGGCTTTTCAACCATCAAACGCCATCCCCTCAGATAAGAATGTTTTCTTTACGATTTAATTCAGATTTTATATATTTAATTTCAGTTATCAGAAAATAAAAATAAAAAACAGTCCAGGTGAAAGAGAGCGAATATTTTTGAGATTATTTAATTGTTTGTTCTCTATAATAATCTGAAACTAAACTATATCCGATATTTTGCCTACGTTCATTAAAAGCACAGTGTGTAATTGGTCGAAAATTTAGTGTGTAATTTTCGACCAATTTCCAACGCTCAATTCCCTGAGAATGATCTAATTGCAGCAACATGACGAGTACATCAGTCTCTCTTTGATCGCTTGGAACTAGCGAAGAGGTAAAAATGTATTTATGGTGAAATGTTTTTGCATTTTGAGGGGAAATCAATGGTTTAATAGTGGGCGTGTTCTGTGCGCTTTGTCCGTCCGGGCTCTTGTAGAAGTAAAGACGTCATCTAATATGGCTTTCCCCTGAAAAGAGGACCCGCGCCTATGTATTTTAAAACTGATTTTACAATAACGCCAATATTTTGCAATTAATCTTCTTTTACGTAATTATTATTACATAATATTTTAATGGCTATTTTCAAAGATGTACTGCAAAAACTACACGCTGTCACTTTAAGGTCATAACACATCCTTCAATCTTGATTTGGTTCTAAGTTTTCAAAGCTTTGATAACTTTTATATGAGAGCCAACAATTAAAATTTTAATCTTGATCATTTGCAGGTAACAATTTTTAAATTTAACATCAAAATAGCTGAATATTCTTAAGTACCTAAGATGGAATGCTTAACACTACAAAAAAAAAAAAAAAAATTGAACAGACACAGAAAGAGGCAAAAAAAAAAAAAAACTCAACTGGAAAATTGAATACATGCAGAGTGAACAAGCCTGTGGGTTAGCGGCCTCCCATTTATTCTCATCAGCCTGTCCTGTTCCCTTAACGTCTCAGGGAGAGCTGGACTGATAGGCTTTCTGCACACCCGCTTTATTTAAAGGCTTTGCCGCCTGCTGTCATTCACAACAGTCACACATCAGTGACAGCATTAAAGAAAGAGAAAAAAAAAGGAGTAATTTACATGTTATTGGAGATCTGACAAATTGCCTAAAGCCACAAACTGCAAAACTTTTCCTGACTCTTAACTTGGTAAAGTGCTGTTTTGTGAAATTCTGCTCAGTCAGCCACCTGCCCAACTCACAGAGGAGGCACACAAGCTAAAATAAATGAAAATAGGAACAAAACAAAAAAACTCAACTGCCAATAAAATCAGGCCAGAAAACAATGTTTTCAAATCTGAACGAGCAGTCGGTCAGTATAATCAAGTGCTTTTCAATCGGAGCAGGACTGCAGTTCATCTTCTGATAAACATTATTCTTGTAATTTCAGTTACGACGAGCGTGCCGCCATAACAAATAAAGACGGATCACGAAGCAGCTGGTACAAGGAGAGGAGGGTCTCAGCTGCCAGGAGTGGCCATCGATTCAGTCTGCGGAAAATAAATCATGTCATTTGATTTTATTCCCTCGTTTGTTTCTCTGCAGTTAACTTTGTAATCACTTTACATTAGAAACTTGGCTCCTCTGATGAAGAATGCTTTGTGTAAGCTTCAAAAATTTAAGTTAGGAGAGACATGGACAAAATACGCAGCCTTAACTATAAACAAAATGTTGATATGTAATTATTTTGCTTTATTTTCATTGGTTTCTATTAGCAAAACCAAGATTATGTGTAATTTACTGTCTTTTCTTCAAGGAATTGGTATGGTACTTTTGCTTTGATATTGATGTCCAATGGAAACATTTAGGGTTAGCTTTTATATATCTTTTGTTGTTTACTCTTTAATTTCTCACATTTTCCAACTTGAAATATAAAAAATGTCTGTTTGAGACTGGAAAATGTTTTTATATGCTTCCAACTTCCACCATTTGTACAGATATTACCAACCAAAACCTTCAATGTGTTTTATTGTGAATTTTTGTGTCGGACCAAAATAACTGTGTGTGTTTTTTTAAACACATAAAAAGTCTGAAAAGCGTACTCGGCTCCAAAGTCAATGATTTGAACAGGTTTTCCTCAAACATCCAACTTCTAAGTTCCAAGCTGAAAATGTGAGGGTTAAATATTCATCTTGTTGGGACAACATTTTTATTTTCCAAAATTCATACAAAACCAAAGCACCAAAGCTGACTTCCAACTCCAACTGGATGTGAGGTACTCTTCTTTTGGCATCAGTACAAATCTATAGTAATACAATCTGCTTTCATATAGATCCTTTAAATCACATTTGGTTCTAATACCTTCATCATACCGATTTCCAAAAACAGGAATATTTAATAATGTTTACGCATCCAAATTGAAAAGCCTTGGATCCAATGAAGTTTAACATTTTTGACTATGTTTATCAGTAAATAAAAAAAAAACCAAAATGATCGTTAAACTAGACAGAAGCACGAATTAGATTATCTTCTACCATAACAATAAAATTCTATTTTTTCCATAACCAATTTTCAGTTATTCAGTATTATTTAGAAAAGAAATCAAATCCAAACCTTTCAAGTTTTTAGGACTATGTAAAGACCTTGTTAGCTGTTATTCCAGCTGAAAATCCATTTGGGGTTCGTCTCTACCAGCTTATCAGATCTAGAGACAGATTTTTACATTTTTTTACACAGTTTTTTTGCTTGTGAACTCAAAGTCACTGAGATTGAACAACTGTGAACATTACTTTTCAGACATTCTGAGTGGGATTTGGGTCTGGACTTTGACTGGACCATCTAACTGGAATAAACTTGAAAACAAATATCTTTAATTATTTAGTAATCAGAAAACCACTCTTCTATCTTTTAATTTCAAATAACTAAGCTGCAACATTTTAAACTGTTATTTTACAAAGTAATAAAATATTGTGTTGTATATAGCTGAATTGATATACATTTCAGGGTTAATGTTCCTGGTGTGGCTCAGACTAAACTTTTCTCACAGAGATTTATGATGCATCTAACAAATCCTGACTACCACCCATGGTCCAACATTGTCCTCATTCACCATGTGGTTGTGGTCTGTGTCAATAAACTCCTTAGCCAATTACAGAGCAGAACACAGGCTCCTCATAGAGACCATAACACCCCTTTCGCAGGACTGTGTTTTGACCCGTCTAAATGGAGCATGGATCACTTATATTTACGACGGAACACAAATTAAAATAAATGGCTTAAAACTGACACCAAGGGCACAAAAAGTGAAAATAAATCATACCTAACGATCTCTTGGGGAAGGTGATAAAGTAGAGAAACATTCACAGGAAGTTCTCGATTGTAGTTCATCTCAGTCACCACAGTTATAATAAGCACTTATAATGACCGTTAAAATCAGACATAAATTTAGGTAATTAAAATGAATTTAACCAATTCATATTACCAAAGGTGTGTGTGTGCTCTCTCTTGAGATTCTGGCAACTGTTTAAACCAGAACTGTAGTAAATTCAACATTACACAGACACAAAAAGAAAATCAGTGAAAAATGTTTAAAGTCTAAATGAGGGTCAGTAACAACAAACGATGTTCATATCTGTTTATGTGGAAAAAATAAACTTTTAAAAGACTTTGTAATAAACAATAGCCACAAAAAACTAAAGCTATAAGCTGCAGATTTAGCTCTCACTACTTTGGGAACCAATGTGGGTTTTTAAATGTGTTTTTCATCAATTTCAGTGTGGGGGTTTTATGCAATGTTGGTTCGCGGGTTGCTGTATCAGTTTACTGAAAAGTACTTTTAGATCTAAAACAGTGACTTATAAATAACGCTTTAACTACTAAAAATATTGAGTAAAAATATTTGCTTGTAAGAAAAATTCCTGCAACACAAAAAATAAATACGTTTACATGGCTGGCCTGAGTGTGTTTGGGGCTTTAGGTGGAATCTGATTCCAGGCCCCACTTCCTGTTAAGACCAACACCATCTCACTTCAGCACAAAATTTGGAATCTGGGTGAAGGGGTCGAGTTTAATTGGCTGTGCATCAAGTCAGTCAGATAAATTATTATTATTTGGTAAGATCTATCCATCAATCTGTGGTAGATGTGTTTGGATTTTTCACAAGAGCCCTGTTTGGTACATCAGGTTCTGGCTCATCTGCACCAAATGAGACCAGCTGTTTTCTTCCTCAACACAAGCCGGATGTTTGTGTGCAGAACTCAGAGTGCAATTTTAAAAAGTGACACCAACAATAAAACCCAAAAGGACTCCCAGCTATCACTAAACTCTGCTATAAGGGAACAATAATGGTTTCTCATTCAGCTACAATAGAAAAAGATGGACCAATCTAGAACTTTGTCAGTGACTGCATCTCTCAACAGCAATAAGGTCCAACACACGCTCTGCACTGAACTGAATGACTCACCTGAAACAATTTCAAGTTTAAATGTCACTGATACTAGAGAAAAAACAGCTGTCGTCCACATGGCTACGAGTAGCATGGAGAACACTGAAAGGCAGCTTTCAGTTTCTCTTCTCTTCTTATCTGGATCAAACTTCCAGACCACTGCAGAGCTGCTGACCCACAAGAGTTCCTTTAATTCAATGCTACTGTAAAAACTAATTTAAGAGCTTCCTTTGAGTAACTGATTAATAATAACTGGAATGTTTTTAAATATGTTGTATGTTTTGTGTGTCTGTGTTGTACTTGAAGCTTTTACTGTTGTTTTTTCCAAATCATATAAGCACCTTTAAGTGCCTTTTTCTTGAAATTGTTCTTAATAAATAAATTTTCCTGACATCCAATAAGCATAAAACACTCTATTTGCAATATGGGATCCAGAAGAAATATTTTCCAACATGCTCCATTGGGAATTAGGGATCAACCGTTCTTGGTTTTTTAGTGCAGATGCAGAATTTTTTCATCAGCCTTAGCCGATGATCAAATTGGGCTGACGATTTTCTTAAGCCGATATTTGGAACAGATAATCATTATGCTCCCTAAATTTACATAACAAAATCAATGATTATAACAAATGTTAAAAGTCCCAATTTAACATTCCTTTGAACTTTAAAACAATATTTAACGAATGGTAAACGTAGGTGAGGGAGAAGAAGTCAGAACAAGTAGATATAAAATATTTAACAGATATAAAAACATTTGAGGTAGAGAAAGTAAAAAAAGAACTCAGTGCTGAAAATCTGCGTAATATTTTTTTTAAATAAATATTTAAGCATAAATGAAATAATTACACTACTGCACACAGTACAAATAAGTAAGCAGCATAATAAAGTGCGCGGTGTGCAATAATGCTGGGAAAAAACTATCAGTGAATGTCGCAGCCGCTTATCGGCCGATGCCAGTACACGTAAAAACCGCAAATATCGGCTATCCCCATTTAAAATATCAAAAGAAATCCAAAGTGATTGAAAGCGGCCATAACAAATCACCAAAACAAGCCAGTTCAAAACACATTGACAGAACTCTCAACCCTCCCCTCGGCTATCATCCCATGGCCACACCCTGCTTATTTGGGAACACACATCGCCACAGATGACCAGGGAGCACGAAGCACCAGTCGTAGCTTGCTCACCTGTCTTATTTTCTGACTTCACATTATGTTTTTTATTCTGGGACTAAGGTTGCTCTGTTACAGAATGTGGCAGCGTGTAATGAGTGGCCACGTAAATGGAGAAGTGTGCTTGTCCGGTTAGTCAAACAACCAGATGGTCCAACAGTTTGCAGAACCACCTCATTATTTATTTGGTTTCTCTTTTGTAATCTCCAAGAATATTTATCACCCTGCTGTGAAAAAATGTTTTAAGCTAGGTTTTTTTTTGCAGTTTTAGTATAGAAGCTTTGTTTTAGCAGCATGTTTAATTTTCAAATATGAGTAAAGTATTATTTAAACATGTCTAAGCATGAACTGTTTTCTACTCTGGCTATGTCTGCTTGTAATATTTTGTTAATGTATATATAAAAAAAACAATCAAATCTCAAGACATCCAGTCAAGTACAGAATGAATCACAATCAAATTATTTAAGGAATCTAAAAAAAAGGAGTTTCTAGTGTTTAACGCTGATTAATGTAAAAAAAATTAGATGTATATTTATATACATTTTTCTAGATTAAAGTGTACAGAAAGCATACCAAACCTATTTTTATGTATCGTTATGCCACTACTAACTAACTAACTAACCAGTCCAATAAAATGGACATCAAAAATAATTTTTTAACCCAACATGTACTTTGAGACAAATTATCAATTTTAGGCTATACAGTAATTAGTAAACTGTTTTAATCAAGCCTTTGAGTTTCTCGTCTTAAAATGTTTACTTTAATCAGCATTATCAGGGGTTTCTGCATGCCAACTTTTTACTTTTCCTGGCTGCGATCAGATTATAAGTACGGCAGACTCATCTGTTGCACCATTTGGCAGAAACACCTCATCAGATATGTACAAACCTCTTTCGTTTTTTTGACTCATGCTGCCACAACGACAGAAAGTTGGAAACAAAACACTCTCCATCTCGCGGCTGCCCACACAGGTTTCCATTAAACCATTAAACGACCAATCAAAGCGTCGGTTTGTGTTTTTTTTTTTCACAGTTTCACACTCTTTCAGAGACATCTTCATGTTGCTCCAAAACATTCTCCCCTCCAAGAGTTGAAGCCCCTCCCCATCCTTCTGTTTCTTCTCCTCTACATGCCTCCGTCTGAGCCGCCGATTTTAGCCTTTTTATTCAGTCAAGTGACAGCGAAACTACACGAGACCCGACAATGACGGATGATCGCTGTCATCTCACCGCCTTTACCGCGGACAGAGAGCTTTCTGCGCTCTCCCTCTCTGAATCTCAGGCAAAACAATTAGTGCTAAAGCTGCATCTGAGCCAAAAACGGGAGAAAATCAAATCTGTAGTCACCCAAGTGCTTCCATGACCGTGTTCAGCTGTGACCTTAAACTTGCGGGGAAGACCGCAAGCCTTCAGTCTGCACGCTGACAAATCTGTCTTGTCAAGAACAAGCCTGATACTAAAAGGGTGGGAACGCTGCAGGAATGCATTTAGGGCAGAAAGGTGGGTAAACTGGAATGAAGCTAAAAGAAGAAAAAAAAAGTATTCTGCAAGTGTGCTTCTGAATTTATTTTTCTCGATCAATGAGATTTAATGCCTGTCGCTGGTTTTCCTGTACGCTTTCAGTCACATCCTGTTAGGAATCGATCGCATCCAGAAAACCACAACGGCAGCGGAAAACTCATTTATTCCTGGATGACAACATGTCTGACTTTGCAATTAAAAACATTTCCCCAAATGTTTAATTAGGTGTGTTTTTCTAAAACACAATATTGATCTTTCACATAAATATTTAACACCCCAACAAAGATGGATGTAAGATGGAAAGAGTTGGTTTGGGGACAAAATGGAAACCAATCCCTGTGTTTTAGAAATGATTTACTAAGATTTATCTTAAACTTGAAGTCACACCTATAGATTGGACGGGAGAGTTATGTTCACCTGATTTCTAAGCTGCGAAAAATCATGAAGCCCAAGTGGGACTTATAACAACATTTAAGATGCCAAGAAGTTGAGCAGGCAATCAGATCGCAAGCAATTATTCACAGTTTAAATTGTTCTCTTTCCCACCACCACATTTTATTATCGTTTTTACAACTTCATAGGACTCCTAGAGGCAAACTTTATAAAGGATTTAAGACTACAAAGTGAATCAATTATTGTTGCGCTGAGGCTGACGAGCCAAAAATTTTCCCTTTCCTCCACAACGGAGAGGAAAATCAGACGGCTACAAAAAATATTAGTTACACTGTCTGGAAATGAAACTGTTGTTCCCGGTTTTATGCTGAGCATAGAAAAAAACCTCAGAGCAATCACCCTACTTTTTAGCATCAACATTTCTTTTCTATTTTTAGGCATTAAAATAAAGAAAAAAATAGAACCTGCGCAAAATGAGGGGGGATTAATTCTTAAATGGGATGTTGATATTTGTGTAAATTTCTCACTTTCCAATCTAATGACAAGGAAAATAGATCTTAAAAAAAAAAAAAAAATTTCATTTGGGGGGTGGAACGCGTGGCGTAGTGGTTAGTGTAGACGCCCCATCTACAGAGGACCTAGCCCTCAATGCGGTTTGAGACCATTTAGGTGTTAGAATGAGACTTCTTAGACTGTTTTTCAACGGGTGGCTAGGGGGTTAAGGAAATGGTGCCAACAATGCCACAGCGTAAATGTAAAGTCGATTTTTTTTCTTAGCCATTCTGATTCTCTGATGTTTTGGTTTTGAGTAACAGGAAATGGACCATGGTCCTTCTTATTCAGTATCCACCTTGATTTGGTACGCTGCATTAGTTGGGCGGAAAAACAACACAAAATGTGCTTGTAACTCCAGTTAGTGAAATTGTAAAGAGTAATACATAGCTGCACATTTTATAAATGTCGCCCCACGACATTAAAACTGTCAGTAGAAACTTCTTGGTAAAAGAGTAATGAATATCTTTGAGTATACATATACAGAAAGATGCAACTTAAAACTCTAATCACAATGATGCATCAGAATATAAATTATAGCTTATTAAGTCACATTAAAGATGTTAAAGCAGAATACAAATTTTTTGATGTTAAGCAAATGAAAAATACCAAAACACTTTGCAAAAATAATTTTATCAAAACAAAAAGTATAATTGAATGTTTTACTTTTAAGTAAATTATTTGTGAAAATAAAAATATATTATTAAGATTATAATGAAAATGAGTAAATATTATATTACTATTATAAAGAATTGATTGATGAAATATTCTTTAATTTCCTAAAATATATGTAAAAAAAGACTAAATTTATTTCATAATTGAACGGTTGTAACGTGACGAAAATCCTAAATTAAACGGATGTTTTTTTGAGTTTACATTAAAAATATCCCTAGTATCATTTGTCCTTGATAATAGTAAAAAGCTTACCTTAAGTTTTAGTTCTCACTTTTGGGGACACAGTCGAAATTAAGAAATGAATCACTGACGTATTATTTATCACTGTGGCATTTAGCAAATAGAAATAATCTTGTTAATCTAATAAAATAAGGTAGTTTTGGTCTGATTGTACTCCAGTCTTTTCATTCAGCGTATGTGACTTCTGGTTTCATCTGTATTTGCAACCATTTGCTGCAAGTCCGGCTGTTTTCAATGAAGGTGGCGACTTATTTGGTTTCTCTGGTGTAATCTTTTTTTTTTTCTTTTGGATCTTTTATCAGTGTTTTAATCTAGTGTCTTAATCTAGACAAGGATCTTTCTGCTGTTGTTTGGCACGATGGGTTTAACAAAACTAAAGTTGTGAACCAATTTAACTAATTTGTTTTTTAAATCAAACATTCTCTCATAAATCAAATTCCCTTTGTAAAACAAACAACTCATTAAACGTTACTCTAAAGCATCTAACTTTCAGTGACTGACCTCCATTTACCACAAGAAGTGAAGCAGAAGGAAGTGAAAGAGAGAGACAAGAGTGATAGGAGGTTGCAGTGCACCGTCCTTACCTGTGTCGGCGTCAGGACGAGGTGTGAGGTTAATCTCGTCGGCTACTGTTAAAGGAAGGAGGGGAAGAAAGGAGGGATACAAACATCTGGGGTTAGGTTAAGTGCTTGTGACATTCCACATGCAACATCCAGGTCGAGCTGCAAACATCACAAAAGGGCTTCATCTCAATCAGGATCGGACGTCATGCGAGACGAGGGGGAGAGGTGGAGAGGTTGTGGTGGGGGGGATAGAGTTTGAGAATAGCAATCAGAATCATTGAGATATGAGCATGGCACACAGCGGCAATCTGGTCGAGAAGATTAGATATGATTACAGAGAGAGTGAGCAGAGAGCCTGTTGCAGCCAAAGCAATCAGCGACTGTTTGAAGACATTTCAAGGTGAATCAACAGTTATGTTCTTGACTTTGAGTCTATTTTTCGTATCAAGAGAGAAAAGAGGAAGAGGAATACATTAAAGTGGGAACAACAAACCTGAAATTGAAGGGGTGGGGAGTGCAGGGAAGAGTAAATTTAAATTCCAGGATTTAACCTCTTTGTCAAGGTGCACTAATGACATCACGAGATAATCAGATGCTAAATTATGCAAGAAGTTATTTCAAAATGAGAAAAGAGTTGCATGACAGGAAGTGTTTCTGGAGTGTTCACTTTAGCAAGTAAGATGCTAGAAATCTGAAATTTATCAGAAAATAAGAGGAACTTTGGAAGATGGTGGCAATAATACCAGGAAAACTTGTTTGGTTCATGTAAACTGAAAATGTGACTGAAGAGGCTGGAGGCAGGTGGGGTGGGTGGGTTTGTGCTTCAGGAAAATGTTTAGCTGTTAAAATAAAACCCAAACACTGGAGGGCATGGAAAGGAAGTCTGGTACCTAGATCCATGCTCTTAGACTTGCGTGTCTTAATGATCTCGAGCTGAGCGGCGTCTCCGAACTGTTTGGTGCGTTTCTCCGACATGCTCTGGCGTCCGAATCCTTCCCTTTGGAAAGCGATGTCGGGATCGTTTCCATCTGGACTCATTGAGCTGTAATGACAGACATATATATAGATTTCATGAGATGGACTTTATCAATCTCTAGGAGTAATTTTCAAAAGTGACTTGGACGCTCTGAGAATAACCAGGTTAATCTCAAAGTACAGCTCATCCTGAAAAAGCAACCAGCTTTACAGGAAAGTAATATCTAAATTCTTAGAAAGCTAACCATAATATCTCAGAGAGTAATGTTTAAAATCTGAGAGAGTAACTTGTAAGATTTAGTAAAGTAACCTTTAAGTACTGAGAAAATTCCCTGTGAGTTGTGGGAAAGTTACCTTAGAGCTGTAAGACAGTTACCTGTAAGATTTAAGATAGTAACATTAGGTTTTGAGAAAGTTGCCCAAACACATCCAAAAAGGTAACCAGATAATTCTGAGAAGGTTACATGTAAATGGGCACAAAGTCACCCATGAGATCCCGAAAGTAACTTAATAGTTCTTAAAATGTTACCTTTATGGTCGGGGAAAGTAACCTGAAAGTTCTGAGAAAGTTACCGTAAAGCGACCTGTACGATTTAGGGCAGTAACATTTAAGTTCTGAGATAGGGACATGTAAGATCAGTGTAAGTAGCCTCTAAATGAAGAGAAAGTTAACTTCAAAATCTAGGAAAGTAAGGAGTAAGCTATGAGAAGTTACCTGTAAGATTTAGGAAAGTTACCTTTAAGTTTCAGGACAGTTGCCGGTAAGATCTGCAAAAGTTAACTTAAAATTGTGGGGACGTTTTCTGTGAGATCTGGAAAGTAACTTAATAGTTTTGAGAATGTTACTTTTACAAACTCAGAGTTAGCTTATAGCTGTGAGAAAGTTCCCACTAAAATCTGAGAAAATAACCAGTAAAATCAGAGAAAGCAACCTGTACGATCTGGGATAGTAACCTGTTATTTCTAAGGAAGTTATTTACTACATCTGTAAAGTTAATCTAGTTCAGGAAAAATAACCTCTATATTCAAGATCAGATAGAGATTTAGGTGCCAGGTTACACTAACCACAAACTATAGCCCAATCCAAAACGTATCTTATGGGTTCCTGAAAGTAACTTAGAAGTTGTGGAAACCAATAACGATTTTCCAAAAAGTAGCCTGTATGTTTTGGGAGACGACAAAATGTATTTTGCTTTACTACCAAAATGACTTGCAAATAAAAAACTGAGATACGTGAAAAAGCAGTTTTAGTAGCCAAATGGGACAAATAAATAAATATGAATACATAGTGATATGGGCCCGAAAAGTGGAGAAAACGTCTTCATTAAAGCTGGAGTCACTTTGACTGTGTGCAAATACGCTGCAGATGATAATATTTACAAAACAAAGCAACATCTCGCTAGCATCCGTGTGAATGTTAAATCTAAATGTACCTTTTTTTGAAAAAAAAAAAAAAAAAAAATCTAAATGTACCTTTCATTGTGAGCAGGCAGCTCTATGGCCCACTGCGGAGTCACATCAGCTACAAATCCCACATCGTCATGGGAACTGGACGAAGACTGGTCGGACAGGTTGGATGGGAGGAGCGGCGGCCGGTCGTCCTCGATAATCACCGTGTCATCCTGCGGCATGTTGACGGTCGGAGAGAGCTGATAGTTTCCTGCAGGAGATACAATTTATTATTCCTTTCATCTCTTTTCAAACAGAGAGTAATCTATCAACTCTAAAAGCTGCCAAGCACATCATAACCCCAACAGACCAGAGATGTTTTCTGTTATTAATAAATGCAAAACGTCACGTTCTTGCACTCGTTCTTAGAAATCAGAGAGCAAAAAAGGCTCCTTTACAACATCAGGAATTTCATGTGATGCAAAATTATGTTTCAGTGAGAAATCCATCAAAAAGGAAACAAAAGACCGGCGCCCTGCAGCCTCAACTCATTCGGAAAAAACTCTGCAATATGTGTAAGAAATTAAATCATCCAGTTTAAAAATTGAAAAGATCATTCTCACAGAAGGTTTCCTAAATGTTGGTCATGTTAAAATATAAACTTAAACAAATCCATTTTCAGCTTTCTAAAGTTCTCACCTTGAATTTATGAAAATTTATGCGGTTTCTAAATCGGTTAGGCTTTGAATATGGAGTCTTCAAAAAACTGTAAAAAAAGTCGGCAGGATGGATGGATAGACGGCCACACATTTAAAGTTTTTTCCATGGTCGTCTTGCTTCAGAAGCAATCTTTTGCTGACGGATAGACGAACAGACAGACAGATCTTTAAGAAAGCAGGTTATTGGTTCTGCATTGTTATCATTTGTTTGTCCACAAACGCAAAAAAAGATTTAAACTAAAGGTTTATAACGATGAAACTAATAACGCGTATCAGTGATGTAATACCCTTGCCTAGTGAAAAAGAACCTACAATAACAACTTTACTAGCCTTTATATTCTCAGTATTTGAATGCAGGACTACAAAAGCAAACCAAATAATTTGGTCCAGAAAATAAGCTCCAGGAAAAAAACTACCAAAATTCAATCTATATGAGAAGCAAAACTAATTATAAATATCTTGAATGTATTGCCAAAAAAGACAAGAGGAACAGTAATGGTTATTAGAACATCTATAATATTTTTGAAACGTTAAAGCCCTCCCAAAACACTTTGAGGTCTAAAAGAAAAGAAAAACTGCTCAAAGCTAATCAGCTTTAACCAAAAGCGCCACACAATGGTGTTTCTATGTCAAATACACAAAGATTAATTCAAGCTTTGCCCTCACAAATAAAGATAAAAGCTTTCCTCAACTGAGGGGAGAAAATATATAAGTCTCCTTTTTCAGGCTCTGAAAAGCATGGTTTGAAAAAAGCATTGATATGCAGCGCATGACTTGGTCTTTAATCTGCATTTTGAAACTGGCATCAAAAAATGGGAGCTTCGACGCTTCGGCAAGGGGATGTGCACTACGCTTAGGGAGAAGCTTCTTTGTCTTCAGACAGCGTTTGGAGTTTAAAGTCACAGACCTGAGCCAGGCCCGCTGTTTGTTTTTTCATAACAGAGCAGAGAGACGGCCGGCACGCTGCTGGGCTCTGCTGCTTCCAGCCAACGGGGGTGAATGAACTGATAGAAACGAGCTCAAAGGGGGAAAACAAAGCAGGGATCAGGAGATGCCTGAAGAGATGTGAGTCCAGGTCAATTAAAAAAGTCTTTGGTTGGTGCATCTATCTCTGAAAAGACAGAGTGAAACTCCTCAGGTTGGGCACAGTTTCAGGACCACAATTTGGAAACATATTTGTGACAAAATATCACTTCCATTAAAAACGAGTGAAGCAGACAGAAGAAACCATCCAATCAGAACATAATTTAGTTTACCAGCTGAACAGCAAGTGCATAGATTATTCGGTTAGAAAGGAGCTGGAGCAATATGGAGCAATAGTGTTCCAGGCAGGAACTGAGGTAGCTGACAGAAAGTTTATCCATCAGTTGCTTAGCGCAAACTCAATTCGAGTCAACATAATGGAGGAAGGATGGATGGAAGGATGGATTGACTAATGGATGGATAGATGGACAGATGGGTGAACAGAGAGATGGATGAATGAATGAAAGAATGGTTGTTTGAATAGATGAAAACATGAATGGATGGACTGACTGATGGAAAGATGCATAAACAGAATACTGATTAAGTGAAGTTTATAGTTCTATGTCAGCAAGTTTGGACCCAGATGCAGATATATTGACGGAGATGTTTATTCGTAAAGCAATTCCCCACCAGGACATCAGGGGGTACGGACTTTTTATGGCAGGTCTGCCAACTATTGCAGTGTCATTTCTGGTTAACTAGAGTTTATTTTCTTCAGCTTGTGAACGCATCCCCCCAAATGGAACAATGGACGACAGGAAGTAAGTGTTGATTGAGCTGGAAAGCTTTTTACTAGAAGTACAGCTCATAGATTACTCTAAAAACCAGCGGAAATAAATACAGCAGTCTGTTTTGTTATTCTCTACACCTCCTTGTGCTCAAAATCGCAAAAAGACCAGGTTAAATAAACTGTCCTTTCAATATAAACCATAAAAATGCTTTATTGACTACTGATTACATTGACTGATCGATACAGCACTGTTCTGGTGACATGATCTCTGTGTCTCATGTTGATCTGACTAACTGCAGGCATTAGACTGATAGTTAGAAAAGTGGGCTCTACTCCGTCCGTCCTTGTGTAGTTGACAGGGAGCCCTTGCGTTGCGATTATGCTGTTGCATCTATCCGTTTCAATATAGACGGAGAAGTATAAACCAGGCTTAATGGGCGACTGTGGCTCAGTGGTAGAGTAGTTGGCTTGCAATCGGAGGGTCGTAGGTTCGATTCCAGGTTCCTCCAGTCACATGTCGATGTGCCCCTGGGCACGGCACTTAACCCCCAAATTCTACATCGTCCTACCGAGCCATGTTGGCTATCGGTGTATGAATGTGAGTGTGAATGGGTGAATGTGGCTTCAATGTAAAGCGCTTTGAGTAGAAAATCGCTATATAAGTTCAGTCCATTTACGATTTAATGGTGTGTTCACACCAAAAGCGTCGAAACGCGCCGCCTATTGAACATTCGCACCTTGAAGCGGGACCAGAGCGAACTGGTCATGCTTCAAAATATGTCATTTTTTGGTGCCTAAGGCCGGAAGTGCACAACTTGTGGGAGGACCCTAAACGGAACAGCTACGTAGCAGTCGGCTGGCCTTCTCCTCCCTCCCTCCTTCTCCCGACCCTCCTGGAGCTCCCTGGAACTCTGGTCTCCGAGCTGACAGAATTATGTGTTGGGCCTGCCCTCAGGCGGAGCTGGGACCGCACCAGCGGGGATCGGGGAGCTGAAGACTAGAACTATGTTTAAATAATCGAAAAATCGATTCTGAATCGATTTTTGTGGAAATCGAAACAAATCGATTCACAAGTTCAAAAATCGGTTCTATTTTTTAGAATAGTTTACCTTTTTTAAAACGGCAATAGGAAGGAAAAGTCCAGACGGCAATTTTAAGTTTTGTGTCTGAAATGGTTAATACAGTTTTCCATGGTGAACTGTTACTTACTCAGTGTTAAGTCATTGAATATCAAGCATATCATTAAAATAACAGCTTAAAAAAAACATTTATTAGCACTGACCCATATCAACATCAAGCTGGATCAGATTGAATCGGATCGAATTGGATCAGATCGTGATAATCGATTCTAACTTTTGTGAATCGGAATCAAATCGATTCTTGAAATTTGAATCGATACCCAGCCCTATTAAAGACCAAGTCGAGCACCGGCAGGGTGATCCATAAACACCGGCCCCTCCTCGTTTAAGGAGCTTTTGTCCCACGTAGATCCAAGCTTCACCCGCCATAACACCAACTACAATGCTCAGCGGCTGTCCATTTGTCTGCGGCTAGTTAAAGTGTATAATATTTGAGCGGTGCAGGACGTGCTGTGGTGGAGCCTTTACCAGGCCTGGGTCGTGTTGCGGCCAAAACCTCCTCCATCGAGGCTTTTCGGGTGAAGAAGCTATTCCTGGCCCACTTCTTGGCGGAGAGAGCAGTGTCTTTGCAGCCACGTCTCTTTTAAGAGCCACCCTCAAACCTCTTAAAAGCTTTCCTGTCTAAATAGTTTAACCTCTTTATGTTTATTTTTTTATTCCTTTCTCTTTAAAGAAAACACCTGGCGTCATATAGTTTGGGGTGATTAGCCATGGTGTTTATCAGTATTTCCTCCATGTCAAGCTGATGCTGTGACTCGCATCACTGACACCCCGTCACCTGGCTCCTGATTGGTTGATGCTGTGCGAATTGACGCCAAAGTTCAGATTTTTCGACTTCAGCGGGAGATGCAAAAACGCTGGTCATGCAAGAATGACGCCCACGACGCTTCGAACGGATTCGTTGTGAACGCACCTGGATGTGAACGCATGGACAGTTTCAATCGAACGCAACTGGACTTGGTAATTTGTCTTGGAAGACGTTTCACCTCAGTTCATGCTCGCCGCTGACCAGGCTGGGACAATTGTATAAATGCATGGAGAGATGGGCGACCAGATAAAAACATGACTAAAAAGGCCAGATGGATGAACTAATGATGGGACAGGATCAAAAGACAATACTGCATGAACGACATATCGATAAATCGATGGGTGGACAGATAGAGGGATGGACTGACATATTGGTAGATGGAAAGATCGGCAGATAAATGGAGAAATCAACTGTCAGACGGTTTAATGAACAGATGGATGGAGGGATAAAAGTCACGTACAGAGTTGTAGTCAAATCGATGAATGGATTAGAAGACAGACTGATAAATTGGAGGGCGATGGATAAATGGGTGGAGTGACAGACAAGAAGATCAATATAAGGATGGCCAATTAGAATAACAGAAGGGTTGACAGATAGATGGACTGATGACTGGTACAGTGGTTGAGTTGACAAATGAATGGACAACTGTATGAACAGATGGATGGACTGACTAATGGGGAGCTGGACGGACAGAGAACGGCCTGGACCGGTGAATGGACACCTCAGGGGATGGATGAAGGGAACGACCTGATGGACAGAAGAATAAGTGAAGAAAGGATGAATGACGACCTGGATCAACTAGCCACAGATAAATGAATTGAGGATCGATCTATCCATTTATCTGTCCATCCAGTTTAATGAATAAATTGCTTCTGAAACAAGACGATCATGACAAAACGTGAAATCTGAATAGTTTTAACGTGACTAGTCAGTATGGATATATGTCCAAGCTGAGCTGCCTCTCAAAGAGGTAAGCCAATGTATGCCTTTACATTTTTCAACTCTTTACCGTTTTGTTGGTTTTTGTTTCCTCACTGTGATTTTGGAAGTGTTTCAGCTTAGCATCTCTCTCTAAGAACACACACAGACATTTGCACACACACACACACACACACACACACGTGCACTCATACAACAACTTAATCCCATTTCCCTAAGCAGTCCAGCGCGTAACACTGAGAATCCCATCAATGCCACAGTTTGAATCAGTGCAGTACAATCAACTGGCAGCTACTGAGTAGAAAACCAATGAATCTGTCAACTTGGTGACTGGTAAAAGGGAGAGCATTAAAAAAAGCCTCTTTGTTTTAGAGCCAGGACCCAAGGGCAACTGTCGTCCAGCAACAATAAGCCTGCCAAGCAGAGGGGGTGCACACCCAGCATCACCTGAGAATCAAACCAGTGTTTACGCTTTAATGATCCCCGAGGACATAATAAATTCTGACTGAGCAGCAGTGGAACAATAGGTGGTGTTTTATTCAGATTCAGCAGTTGAGGCCATTGTAATGCGGAAAAGAATGCCTAAATACCTGAAGGCAAAATAGGGGCACAGTGGAAATGATGCAAATTGAAATAGGATAAAGTGAAAATAACATGGGGCAAAAGACGTTTTATTTCTCCCCTTCTTTTCGTCTTGTCTAGATCTATTTGCATAATTAGCAAGGAGGTTATTGCCAGGGGTGCTGGGCCTTGAAAGCTTCTGGCCTGAAGGAATAATTAAACCGCTCTCTTATCCTTGGCATCTTGAGGGTGCAAAACCAGCTAGTGAACTAAGAGCACACAGAGGGGGCTAAAAGACGATACACTCTGAATAGGAATGATGCTGTCTTCTAAGAAACTCTAATGCATGATTTATTTTTTGTGGCAGTTTTACAACAGACTTATTCCAGGCAACTGTGAAAGACCCCCCAGCACTCACAATAATCTATTCAAGAAAACGACTGCTGAGCATGCAAAGCTGTCCTCCGTATTTACACAGCCATGCACATCTGGGAGCTGATAGCTACACACTTAGCAGCTGGCTTCTCACAGTTTTCTAGATCCCTCCACCAATCTCAAACCAGTGGGGTCAGTCACAGGAAAGCAAAAAGTTTGGCAACAGTAAATCACATTTCACTGTCTTTGCTAGCTTCAACTGGAGACCACACATGATGGAAATGACCCACTGATCAGCTGATCCAGCACTGTAAACACAACCCCCCTTAAAATATTTTGTTTTGAATGTAGATTAATAAAAATTGAAGACAGATGCACCACATTTGTTGGCCTGGTTGAGGCGGTGTGAAGCCAAGAGATGATTAGCAATCATTTAACAGGTTTATAGCAACCTTAATCGGCAAAATACAAAAACAGAAAAGAACTGTCTTCTCAACAATAAAATTAAATTACAACAGAACCCTGGTATTTGTGGCGGCAAGCCACCACAGCCGCCTGCTAACAGTTTAAAGGGAAAGTTCTTTTTTTTTTCTCAACCTGGAGTTTATTTTTAGCAAATATTACATTCATTTACTCACTCAGACAAGTTTTGAGCCACTTGGAGCAGTTCAGGAGGATTTTAAATCAGGGCTGTGGTTAGCCGCCATGTTTTGTTATTAAACCTTAGCAGGACCCCCCTTACAGTTCAGAACATCCAGGGAGTGGCAGTTTTAGAAAATCACTGTCAGCGACAAAAATGAGCCAACATCACATGTGCGATCCGTGTTTCCACCCAGAAACAGCATTTACACCCACAGAGATGCAATGGCATTAGCAATTATCCAACCACTTCTTAGTAGCTTGTGTTCTCACGCTCAGTTACTGCTCTACGTAGATGTTATAAAGTAGAACGTTATTCTGATTTGACAGGATTTGTGGGGAACTACTTCCCCCTACAGGTTGGCCATGCCTATGAATGTGGCTTAACTGTAGATCTCTGTGGTTAGGTTTGGATGCCTTTTTTTTTTAAAAGAGGTGAGGAGGATATTCAGTAAAAAAAAAAAACAAAAAAAAAAACTGGCTACATGGCACGAGGCTTGAGACACAACCCAGGAGGTTTTTATCCTCTGCTTTCCACCACACAGGCAAATTAAACTTTAATCCCCATCCGACCTCTTCAGTCTCCCTCTGACCCAATGTTGCTGAGTAATGCTTTATAACCCAAGTCCTTGGACACTTTCAGGTCAGCAGAAATTTATTACATAGTTGCTTTTAAATCCACATGTGGCAGAATGATTTTTTTTTTTTACTAAGCTTATCTGAGTTTGAGTTGCCCCTTCAGACGGCCAAACTGAGACGAACTGATTAAGTGTTTAATAAGCAGCAAATATATCATGAAGTGTTGAAATTTAAGAACTGGTAAATGTACATTTTTCGATGCACCAGCCATGGATGTTTGAGATGCTTTGTGTCCCTTAACTGGAGGCCTTTCGGGCAGATTTCACATCTACTTTCCTTCCTTATTCGCGTCCGAGGATCAAAAATCACATTTGAAGAAAGTATGCTGGTATTGTGAATCAGCCGGGGAGTACATGGAGTACACGGTTTTTAATCCTCACGTGTTGGAGGTCACAAACAGCAAAAAGACATACTGCAATCTGCTGTTTTAGAGTTAACAGCGGTTTTCTCATCCAATATTTCATCTTGTTTAAAGTCAGTAGACACAGTTTTAATTTTCTGTTGAGTTGAGCTCATACATCTTTTAAATTTCTTTCTGGAAAAGAACGTAAATATAAAGTTGTGGGTATGTTTGGGACGAATTTTTCTTCTTCCTGTCTTGTCTCGTCATTTATGAACTGCATATTTTCCAGACTGTTTAAAATTCTTCTATTTCAGATAAATTAGATATTTTAATTGAATATAAAATTACTCATATTAATAAACACACGGCAGCTAAAGTAATTAAAACAACAACAAAAAAAACCTTCACGAAATGTCATTAATAAATCAACATACTAGAGGTGTTGCGATAGACAAAAATCACAGTTGGGGTTTTAAAGTCCCATTTAACTATTTTTTAAGATACACTTTAATCAAGCAAAACTATAAAAACTCATGTGCACAACTATCATTTCTTATTTGAGCTGATTTCCTTCATTTCTGTGACATATAGAAATGAAGGAATAACTCAAGACTCTTACAAAGTGCTACATCCATAATCTCAGTAAACAGTTGTGGCTATTGTTCTCCAGCAACAAAACTTGTAACCATCAACTTGTCTGCTCGGTTAACTGACAGTGATCTTGTTTGCATGACTTGAATCAGGCCTGTATCGCCTCCCCTTTCGACCCTGCAGGCTCATTATAAGTTGTTGCTGTTTGTTAAGCATGGCTGAACGTAGCCGCTGCAGCAGCGTGATGGAACTTCACCTATTAACACTTCCTCTGTCACCCTCTTTTGTTTACACTCACAGCAGTGTCAGTGTCAACCAATTTGCATGAAGGGAAAAGAGAGTTCTCACTTTAACATTATGTTGCACTGATTAATGAGGCAGAGTTAGCGGAAGCTCATTTAAAAAACTGATTAAAAGTTGGTGCATCAACTCTTCTTCGGCTAAATGGGTTTCCATGTCAGTGTTTTCTCTCAGATTTTTTGTTTGGAGTGAATTGCAATCATCTATCACAAGCATCATTCTTGTGTTTTCTTCATTTAATTGCATTTTTACTGAGCGTAAACATAAGGCTAGGTAAAGAACCAAAGTTTGTCTCATCTGTAGTTTCAATAAAATGAAAACAGGCCTTCTGTGTCGTTGCACCATCTGGTGTACAGAAGTCCCATTTTTTAAGTCATCAGGAAATTTAACCAGCAATCCATCAAGCAATAATTTATGTAGTGCAAACATGCAATCCGGCACAGCTGCATCTAAAGCTCTTACATATGCATATGAATATGCTCACTAATCTCTTCCACTTCGTCCAACGCACACATTGATACAAGCCCCCCTGACTTCAAAGCCATCTCAGAGCCTACTTTAGGTCACAGCAACAGAAGAGGTTTTAAGACATGCAAATCCAAAGACAAAAAAGCAGCAATGAAAAAACTGTAAAAAGGGACGAGGTTTGTTCACTCTGTTGCTCCCTGATGTTTCTTAAACTCTGAAAACAGCCGAACGTGACACAAAAGGGAGCAGATGGCACATAACAGGGAATTAAAAACTTTTTGGGGTGGGGTGGGGGGGGTGGGGGTGTTAGTGTTGAAAATCAGATTTTGTTGTAAAACAGGAGAAAACGAAATAAAAGACGAAAAAAGGGGATGTTTTGCAGGCAGTTATTACACCTTACAACAAGCTGCCATTTGAGTGACGTCAATGCAGCGCCCCCTTGGCAGTTGTAGTCTGAGCAGGACTTTTACTCTGTGCTACAAGAATGTCTTAGTCCACTTGGTCGTTTTGTTTGTGCATTTACGAAACCCAGAAGCATGAACCATGTTAATGTTTGCAGTAGACCCCATTTGTTGTTCATATGCAGTCTGTAATCAACTTTTCAGCTGGAGCTGATCAATATGTTGTTTAGCATTGGCTTTTGTCTTTGAATATAATAAGTATAAATATTTTATTTTATACTAACAATCTAACTTCATTAAGTAAAAAAAAAGATGCTTTATTAATTTAACAAAAATATACCAAATCCAATGCGTAATATTTGTGAAACATAAAACCTAATAAATGTAGGGAGTGGAGGTTTTTAAGAAAGTCAAATCATTTATTGTTTACATTTATTTAATAAGTACAGTTTTAAGTTGTGTGCAGCTCAATTTTGGAGGGCTTCTAGTAAATATCACAGACCAGAAAAGCAAGTTTAGAGGGTAAAGACAGACTCACTGTAGCATTAAATAATTATTATATTTTAAGACTGATATCAAGATGTCTGTTTTATGGTCAAACTTGGGGAATACAGAGAAGTGAGTAGTTAAACTGTCATGCTCCTAAGAGGAGATGCAGTCTCCTGTTCCCTCCATTACACATTTGAGATATAAAATCTGAGCAAGTGATATACTTCTGACATTCCACCTGAAAAGAAGCACCGGGTTAAATCGGGAAGTGAGAAGGGTTTGCATCATACCTATTGTGCGTGGAATAATTCCTTGACGTGGCATCAGGTTGTCATCGAGGCCTTCCAGGCCACCGTAGAGAGAGTGGGAGATTCTGCGCTCGTGATCATCCAGAGTGGTGTTGACAGTCTGCTGAGGTCCGTGCAAGCCCCCTGGAGATTCCTGAAATAAAGGGAAGAGCCATTAGAGTCATTAGATTTGAATTCAATTTCAACCCATTATTTTTAAACCTCAACAACTGTTTCCAAGAAGCAGGGTGTCCCAGCTGTTCCTGCGGATGGAAATGGAATAATTTTGTAAACCAGAAAATAAATGGACAGGAGCTAGGCTGTCAAATGTTACCACTAGGGGATTTTTTTTTTTAGTTCAGATATAGTTAATGGCACAAAAGTCACCCTAATGTCTACTTTGATTCATTCTGACATTATGTATAGTAAATGATCAAAAACAACCATTAAAATCTGGTTAAAGGCATGCCATGGGGTTTGTTTGATACTGGTCCAGTTCTTCTCAACCAGCAAAAAAAAAAGAGGGAAAAAACAGCAATGTGCGTCTTTAAAAAACTATTTTGTAAAAAAAGTCTAAGTCAAGTCTCCCAATTTGTTAAAAAGGTCCAAGTCAAGTCAAAAGATTTTGAGAAAGCACTTCAAGTGTCAAATTTCTGAGAAACGGGTCCAAGTAAAGCTTTAACCATTTTAAAGACAGATGCAAAGCAGATCTCAAGTCTCTCCATAACAACGCCAAACAGAATAAAATGTCCATAACAGGTAAGACTTTAAGTCTCAAGTCTCTGAGTAACACGTCTAAGTCAAATAGAAAGTCTCTCAGAACGGGGTCAAGGTCAACTTTATTTCTACGGCACATTTACTACAGCAAGTGCAGCCCAAGGTCCTTCACAAAATAGAACACGGTAAGAACAAACATACCTGCAATGCTAAGATTACAACAGGCAGTCAAAAGAAGAGAGCTAAATAATTAAAAAGAATTAAAAAAAAAAAAGGAATTAAAAAAATGTAAAAGACATAAACTGCTTAGTTCAGTCTTGAACAACAACTTGAAGTCAAATCTCAAGAAATTGAGAAAAAGGTCCAAGGACATATTCGCACCAGCCTCGTTGAGTTCGCTTAGAAAAAACTCTCATTTGTTTCCTCGTTTATATTTGTGTGAATACAACCCACTGAACTCCGGTGGGGACCAAACAAGCCAACCAAGACACAGCTGTAGTGTTGGTCTGAGAGTGATTCCAAACAAACCCTGGTGTGGAGCAAATCAGGTGTGAATGTTACCGAACTTTATCTGACACAGTAAACGAAAAATACCTTCCTTTTTAGTTTGTACCGGCACTCATCTCAGTGGCATATTATAAGTAGTTATTATTTGCATTGTCATATGTGCTCAGTCTATTCATATTCTTTTCATATTTATAATGTGTTAATTCTACACAATCCATCTATATGCATCCTACTGTACACCTCACGTTGCATCAAACAGTCTTAACGCTCAAACATTTCTGTAGCTATATCAGATGTCACGCTGTCTATGGTTGTCAGTCATTTCGATATTATAAAAAAAATATCAACTCAGAATTTTTTTTCAATTAAATTTTTTTCTATGACTCGACTTATAATATAAACATACAAACGAATTCAAATCGAGCCATCCCACACCGTGCAGAATAATAAACTGCATTTATGAACGTTGCACTGGCCCAAATGCACTTCAGGGAGCTGAACTGCTCTGCCTTTGAGTAATTGAGGCTGAATCTCCAATTCAGCAAAAGTTTTGAAATTGGGGAACATTTATCCAACTGAAGTGATCTGCGTTTTGCCCCCCTGGCAGTCACAGATGTTCTCCAAACGGGCCGTAACCATAGATTTTTTTATCACCTTTTTAAAATCGGTCAAATACGGAAAAATATGTTGAGCTATTTTCACACCGCTTCCTAGTTTTACCCTGCCTACACGCTCAACTGTCCAACAGCTGAAAGACCTTAGCACACGTATCTTATGTAAGAAACACTGGTTCTTCTGCATCAAACTTTTGGCATGACAAGGACCCGAACCCAAAGAACTCCCAAAAACATTTGGTCTGGACTAAAGCAAATGAACTAACGGACCTTCCTGGTGTGAATACGCCCCAAGTCAAGTGTCAAATCTTTGGGCAACAAGTTAGTCAAGTCTCTGTAAACAAGACAGACCTCATGTCTTTTCCTAACAGCTCCTAATAAACGTAAGAGTCTATAATGGGTCAAATCATGAGTCTCAATTCCTTGAGTAATAAATCCAAATCAAATCTCAAGTCTTTTGCCCCAAGGAAATGTAATATTCCTTCATAAGAGGGAAAAATATTCAGATCTCACACATTAATACTACAACAAATTGACCACTTCAAAAATATAAACGTGTATTTCTGGTCTAGGAAAAAAATGTGAGGAAGGATTTCTAGATTAATCTACTGTATGGAAAGGATTTTAATTCCGAAGAACCCCTTTTGGACTTAGTGAAGCAGTGGGCTATTTAACCAGCTAGATTAATTGGTGTCGACTATGTTTGGAAGGTCTTCTTCTCAAATGTAACTTTGAAAACATGTATTTAAAACGCGTCTGCTACTGAAACGTGAAAGTCCAGTCACCAAAATAACAACAGGAAAATCGCTGTACTCTAGTTCTATTGATTTATTACATTAGAGTAAAATTAAATAAGGCAAATCTTGTAACAAATATACAAAAATGTTTCGTTTTTGTTGGTGTACTGGCAATACATAAATTGAGAACTATATTTTTGTCTGTTTCTTGGTCCCTTTTGTCAGTTAAATATATCTAGAACTACCTGGGTACAGTGCCAAGATTTAGGTGTGGAGGGTAGTGTTAAATGCAGAGATACCCCGAAGACATTAGATTCATCATTACTGTTAGATTTGTCTACAATCTGATCTTTATCTGAGCAGTTTCATTCCTAGTCTATTAACAATGTAGACCCACACAATCAAAATCAACCGATACAGAAGTCAGAAAATAGGCAGCTTTCCTAAAATGCTTTAACCACTAATAGTACACAGGAACAGGTTTCCATGCTAACACAACCTGTGTGATTACAAGAATAACTGAGCAGATTTTCAACAGGCCGTTAACAAGCTACCTGAGCCATGCAGACGAAGGTTAACGCGTCACCGTCCTGACATTTCCCTCAAGACCTGCAATGACACTTCCTTGTTTGCTGGACAAATACACCATTTGCAGAGTGTGTCACCCAGCAGCTTCAATCTACAGCCTGAGAGAGTGAGTGCACAGGTTCGCGTGAGTGTCTGTGCCCTTAGAGTTTGTCCACTGGATCGTTCACTCTATTGATTTGCAATGGCCTCTGCATTTCTTGCTGATGGTGATGACAGCCCTCGCTTTGAAGATAACCACAGTCGCAAGCATCACGCAATGAGGGAGAGCACTGGAGTCAATACTGTAGCCAAATTACCCCAATCAATGGCTGTAACTGGACAGGCTAGATTCGATTTTGGCAAAAGGTCTTTGACCAATGATCCTTGGCTCTCACTAAACAGCTAAGGTACTGCAGTAACCACTGCAGATGGGATCCTAGAACAAATAGGTCCGTTTTCATAAGGAAGTCCAAATATGAGAGCTGCAGCAGACAAGAAGAGAGAAAAGAGAAGCTGTGGGGATTTATACTAATTGTCTGATTCATTAGGTACACCTCATCAATTGCCCATTATAGCAACTACTGAATAAACCAATTACAGCAGCAACTTAATGCTGTCCAGGTTGTACAGGTTGTTGGTACGAGACGGGACAGGTTTGAGAAAAACATTAAAGCAACAGTAGCTAAAATAACCATTCACAACAACAAAGATATGCAAAATGCCATTTTTGAATGTCAAACTTTCATGGAAATGGGCTCGAGCCCTAGACCATACCGAGCGCAACAGAGAAATGAGTCAACATTTCACAAATTCAACTAAACAAGACAATACCAGACTGGTACAATTTACTCTCGACCAGTGAGTATTGATTACAAAATGGTGGAGTCAGAGTTTGGCATAAATATGAAAGCATGGATCCATCCTTCTTTACAGCTCAAGTCAGCAGAGGTGGTGTAAAGGTGTGAGGCAGATCGTCCTGGCATATTTTGGCGCCCTCAGTAGACTAAGCATTGGTTACACTGTCTCTACTGGGGTGTCAGGGTACACAAAAATCCCAGTTTAGTGTGTATTTAGGTACACTTTAATCAGGAAAAATAAATACAAATGGTCATATTACTTTTTTTCATGTTTTAATTTGATCAGTAATAAACAGATACTCTTCTGTCCTGAATTCCTTCCTTTCAACTCCTGAAATTAATTAGATGCTGTGATGTTGATAGGATCGTTTTTAAATAGTACAAGCAGAAATACCCAGAGTACAAAGCAGTATAACTACTTGAAAACAGTTTGCTTTGAAGGGCCTATATCATGCAAAATCAAGTTTTTGGAGTTTTCAACGATCTGGTAATGCAATTTTCTCAAAGCTGTAAAATATAATAATACAGTCCCCTTAAAGTTTGGATATGGAACATGAAGATGATGCCGATATCTAGTGTGTATAGGTTGTAGTTGCAACAATACAAAAATCATTCCAGCTGTTGGGTAGCCTGGTTCGCTGCTAATACGTCCAGTAACACGTCTGAATTGTGTTCAGTGAGGAATGTATTTTAGAGGAGATTAACTAACCACTAACATTAACCAAGTTAGCAAGTGCGTTAGCTTAACGTTTCAGGAGAAAAGTCGTAGTTTCGGCATGTGTTTGATGCTGTAGAAATGTTTTATGCGGGTCAATCTATTGTATGTTTCACCTAAAATTCCTTCAGTCACTCCTCTCCTGAGACAGATAACAAAATCTCGAAGGCTCTGAAGCAGCTGCTTGACGTGCCGACTCCGTCATTTTTCCCAGCGCCGACCATATTGTTGGATGTTATAGACCGTATCTGTCAACCTGCAACTGCTACTGGCTGGTATATGTAGAAATAATGCCAATGTTGTGCATGTAAAAATGTAAATTTTATTATATTTCTAATTCAAATATAGTTTTTTTAGGAAAAGTACTTTGATTCTGCACCCCTCTAAACCATGGATGTATTATCATTTTAAAAATGTAGCTTTTTATGAAACTGTTCCATATTCAACCTTAATGTTTAGAAATGTTTAAATAATACTAGCAGAGTTTAGTGATCACTGGGAGTCCTTTCGGTTTGGTTTTGGTGTCACTTTCTGAAGTTGGGCTGCAGAAACGTTGCACTGCGCTTTGAGTTCAGCACACAAATATTCTGCTTGTGTTCAGATAGGAAACAGATTCATTACACATACGTACCATATAGACCGGTGTACCATTACACCCCTCGTCTCAACGTACCTAAGCACTGACACTGGCCTATGTTCTGATGTCAACCTCCAGCAGGATAATGAACCTTGTCACAAAGCTCAAATCACCTCAAACAGGTAACAGTATTTGCAGGGGTTTGTGTGCTGAAAAGCTGAAACCCATAAATACTTGAGTCCATCTCAAAAATAAACATGAATAATAACATAATATGCATTTTTATGCACAGTGTAAACAGTCTTAGAACTACAGCAGAAGCTAATATCTTCAGTCTTCCTTATTTCTAAGTTTGGGGGGTAACTTCTTCCTTTTTTGCAAACTTAAGCAAACATTGTGCCAAGTAGCATTGAGCCAAAGTTCCCAATCTTAACTGTCTTTCAAATAGTTGAAATATGCTGCATGAAAAAGAAAAAAAAATGGAAGGGGGTTTTCTCAAATAATTTGGAGTTAAGTTCCACAGAAAAAGTCTGCAGTACTCTGTTGGCCTACACAGTAATCTGATCTCCATCCAGCCAAGAACATTAGGGAAGTGGTGGAACAGAAAATTAATTCAAAGCACTGCAGCAAACCAATCTGCAACATCTAACAAATGTTGAATCTGGACCAAAATTTTAAGGAACTTCTAAAGGTAGGAAGAAGTCAAAACCAGAACGGGGAAGATCAACAGGTGGATAAATTCAAGTTTGCATGAACCATAAGACTTCTTGAATAATGGTTTTTAGTGCATAAGAGCCACAGAAAAGCATGACGTTGGAGGGCTGATGATTTGGACTTGTTGGACAGTAGTTCATTATGAACTCCTCTGTGTTTAAGAATCTGAAGGGCCCAAACTCCAACCCCGGTAGCTCAATGATCCCTGAACGCATGGGCGATTTTAGCCCATTTTTGGGGGTGCTGGAGCACCCCCAAAAATATTGATAGCACCCCCAAAATATTGTAAGGAGTTATTAACTAACATTAACTTAATGTTCATTTCAACATGCTGGAAAAATGTGAAACTACAGACAATGCAGATGTGTAGTTAAAACGATACATTTTAAAAACTACGCCATCCCCCTATTTCCTTGAAAGTGGTTTGATCCATCACATCCATCCATCCCCCCTGACCCCCCAACCCCTGTGTAAGCGCCTCGCGTTGCTAGGGGAAACAGCACCTGCAGTAGATTTACCGAAGAAGTTGAAGAAGCACAATTTTGCCATTGCAGGTGAGATCCATAGTCGAACACCCATATGTGTTTGTTCCGATTACTCTGTTGTTGTATTTCCCTACACTTCTTTTGGTTTATGTGTTATAGATGGAAAGGTAATAATGGTAAATCGAAGCAAGTTTCTACTGTTAGCATGTTAGCAGTTAACATAGTTTTATCTGTAGTCTGACGTCAGTGTAATTGGTTATTGGTTTTTGTTTTTATTTGTGTCCTGTATCACTAATTTCCAGTTCCTTGTCTTCACTAGCTGTAACATTTAGCTGTGTTTTAATTTAAATGAATCCCGCTGTTTAGCACTGTTGTCATGGTAACTAACTGCCGTTAATTCCTGAAAAAAGTGGAGCGGTCAGGCAGAACAGTAGACCGTGTTAGAGTGACATGTATTGTTCTTGTCATTGCAGACAGAAAGATAAAAAAGAAAAAGAAAAGAAAAAAACCCTTGATGCACCACCGGACTATTGCTTTCGCTTCTGCCATTCAGTGAGCAACACTCGCTCACCTTTAAGGTGAAGAAGCATTCCAGTCCAACCCAAGGTAATAACTGCGGGTCGGCGGCCGTAAAACATGCCCATTATTCCACTTTGGTGTTCTCGTTTATGTTGTTTCTGATCTGGCCTGACAAATAAAATAATAAATTACTAAAATAAAAAAACAAAATAAAAGAAGTAAGGTTTGTTTAGTAGTCTTGCTAGCTTTTCTCTTCTGTTGTGACCATTGACTGTATTGTTGTGACGCGCTGCGTCTACAGTTAAATAGTTTTCCTTGTACATTAACGTTTCGAACTGTGTCTGCAGTCTTCCTCAGGAGCGTCATCTGACAATCCTTACAAAGACTGATAAATAACATAACACATGCTCCTGTAAATACTGGTTGGCTTTTTTTAACCAATTCTGTATCATTTGTAACTGTACTTATATGTGTTGTTAAATTTTTATTTTTATTTTATTAAACATGTTTAAAACTCAAATACCGGAATTTAGTCTCTCTGTCCCAAAAGGAAATAGTGTCATTTACTCCTATACACATATACACACACAACATAGTGTTGTTTTTCATTTTCCTGTTTCCCGACCGGTATTTAGTGCTTTAAAATGGTTGATTGATGTCATGATATGACAACTGTTCTGGTGTGATGGTTCACTTTTGGAGAAAGTATTTGAAATTTAGGTTCAGAGTTTAAAGTTGTGAAAGAATGAAGGAGCACGTCATAGAGAGAGAGAGTGTGTCTGTGTTGTGTTTTAGCTATTGTTTAAGTTTAAGTTTATATTTATTTTTATAGCAAATTTAGTCAAACTTGTAAGAATTGATAGTTCACTCACAGAATTCCCCCTCCTTTGTGTACTCCACTATTACATCTGTTAATGACTAAAAATGCACCAGAATATAGGAAATCACATCCAAGTATTCCAAAAAGTCTTTAGGGAGAACCCCCAGGCCCCTATCTAAAATTCTCCGCTGTTCTTTTCTAATAGGGGCCCTTTCGCCAATGTCTACAAAAGGGCCTGGGTGCTCAGCACCCCTAAACCTCTGATCCTAGAATCGCCCCTGCCTGAACGTCGAAGACTTAAGAGACATGAGGAAAAATTATTGATTTCTTGGACTCAACAAGATTGTGCAATTTGAGGAAAATGTCAATAAGCAATTGGTACTGCAATTAAAACGTTTCCACATCGATACTTTTGTAAAAACAAACCTGGTCAAGCTTGCTTCCAATAAAAACTGGAAATACTGAAGGAAATTTCAAAAACAAAGGTAAGGAGATTGACGTTAATCAATGAAGAAAGTCCTAATGGAGTCAAGGTTTCAGTTAAACCAGATGAGGTCTTCATTAATAGTGTCTTTTTCTGGCATTAAAGGTAAACAACAGACTGACAGCGCAGTAGAATGAGGAAAGCCAATCAAAACTTCCCACAGAGCCAACAAATCAACTTCGGAAACAAACTAATTTCAAAGGTCGCCATATGGTGCAGCGACTGCTGGCTGCTCTTGACTCTAAATGAGGTAGTTAATGAATTGGCCGACTGAGGAGCGAGGCTGAAATGCCTCCGTAATAGCAGAGGGGATTCAGCAGACCAACATCGCATCGACAAATCACGCCGCAGCTCATTGCATATTCCGGCTGATAGCTGAGCTTGGGGAAGGGCCCAATCCCAATGGGGGGAGGCCAGCGCTGGTGTGGAAGTGTGTTGCTCTCAATTCGGTGCGTTTCTGGGCTTAGATGAAGGAGCGGAAGCAGTCAGCCTTGTGATTTATGCAGCGACAAACATTTCAGATTGATTTGAGATTGGCTGTCAGGGGATAGAGACATGGGGAGGAAAGTAAATACAGGATTATTTGATCCCATATGTCAGGGAAATGTCAAAAAGGAGCCAAGGCTCTCATCCCATGGTAATTAGTTATTATAAGTGTTTTTTTTAATTGACTGACAGCTGAGTAGGATATTATTATTCTGCTGTAACTTAAGAGGGGGGTTGTAAATCATCCCTGTACAGTAAAAGTGCATCAACTTGTTTCCCATCTTTCTGTTTTCCAAGTGTTGTGCATCATTTTTCTTAAAAACAGCCAGACATTTGGGAAGCCCTGGGCTATGCCTCTAGCTATGCATGTGAAACAAACAGAGAAAGACTCTCTAAGCCTGAATTTTATTCACTCCTTATGCTCTCTGAGAACTCTCCCTAATCTACGGGTCCGGGGTTACAACAACACATGTCTTCTTAAGCAAACAAACACAGAAAAACCCACACATGCACAAGCTACACACTTCACTAGCCTTATATGCATACATAAATGAGAGGCTGATGCAAAAATGTGCATACACATTGACGCACACCAAACACACCTCAGGGCTCAGCCTCTGCTTTCAATTACCAGCTGGACCGAGGGGAAATCTAAACTTTGACACGTCTGGTTGGAAAAGGAGAGCAGGGAAGCTTGGTAGTGCCAGAGGCGTACACTTGCACACCAACACTCACTCAGCCTTAGCTTTCAAACAGGCGACAAGCCAAGGTGTACAGGGAATGTAAAGACATGACATTGAAGGGCGGTAAAGAAATAAAAATAAATGTGCTGCTTGGTTTGCAGCCTGTTTTCATTCCTCCACCTGCCCCATGGGAGGTGTGTGTGTGTGTGTGCGTGTGTGTGGGGGGTTTGGTAAATCACTCTGACCTGAAAACTTTCTGTTACTACATGAAATAATTAAATGATGCTCAGATGAGCAGAGCCAGGTGGTCTGCTCCAGGCTGTGTTATATTTTTATCACAGAGAGAGAAACGCACTGAATAGAAGCTTTACGTCTGCACTCAAGAGAAAACTTTACAGAAAAGCAAACATGGAAGCAATAGCAACAACCTCTTCTATCTGTGAGTGGACAACTACTTCAGCCCTGTATATTTGAAATATGCCACAGTGGCTTTGCCAAAGTATCCTTAGCAATGAACCATTTCACATTATGCTGCACTAAAACCACAAGCTTCTGTGTATTTTATTTGCATAGACCAGGGGTCGCACCAGTCGAATATCTTCCAAATTTTCATTTTGACAGATTAGTGTTCACACCTCTGATCACTTTGTGCAGATGCAGACATTGGTAACTTCATGCACAGAGTAAAGGTAACGAAGAAAAAAAAAGAAAAGAAAAAGATTCCCTATAACAGTATCATCTCAGACCTGAACATCGTACAGTGCATCTCGCTAACCGGGAGCTGATGGAGGCTATGGAGCACGTCGCTACCAAGAGGCTGGTGTTGTGCTAACCAACGCTAGATTTGGTAGTGTTCAATTTCTACATTAACTAGTTCACACATGTTAAAACAAAGTAATTCAGTTCATAGATCATAATTCAAGTTTTTTAAATGAGGTCTCAGTTCCAAAAATGAACCAGTTCATACTTTTTTTTTTTAATGATGCAGCAAGCCATTTCTCTCAAAATACTAGCATTTTCCGATTGTTGCCACCCATTCAGGTCAACACTTGTATCCAGGCACAACTTTACCCCCATAGAGGATATTCTGACAAAGATGAGGAAAGACTTGCTGTCTGAATCTTTAAGTAATGTTGCAATTCCTTAATAAAGTTTATAAAAAACAGCTTTCCACTTTTCTTAAAGGCTGCAGGTCTCCGACCATATATTGCCATTTCAAGTTGTCCATCTGCGGCTGGGAGATGAAGACAAACAGAACTGCTGCTACTGTACCCAGTTATCTGCGTTTGAATGCTCTTTATCGTGTCTATTGATTTTTTTGTTTTATTTTTTTGTGACTTGCACATACCATGCAAGGTTGGTACTTTATGTCAACATGGTGTTTCAAGTTTGATGTTGTTGATATCTGGAGCAGCCTTTTGAGACCCGGAGTTTACACAAATACGTAAAATGTTTCCATGCTGGATTATCCTGCATACTTCACAATTTGATGCCATGGCTTTAGCCGGGCTTTTGTATGAAATGCTTGCTGGAAACCTGGCATCACTTGAAAAGCTGAACTGTGTGAAAGTGCCATTTACAAATGCTTAAATGAGTGCAGGAGAAGGATGCAGTGGCCGCAGCAGGTATTCGTATTATTCAAATTACAATGGTTTAATTTCATATTTTATATGTAGTTCTATGTTCAGCTTGATTAAAATTATTTCAAATAAAAATAAATAAGTAAATACTACTGAATATGCTATCAGTTTAAAAAATATGACAGAAATAGATGAGTGGATTTTTTTAGACACTATCCAAAAAATAAACAGTGTATAATTAGAGAATTGAAGGAAAATCATACATCAAGTAGTTTAATTTTTAGATAATTTGAAAAGCAAGGTACTAATTTTTATTACCACCTCTTTTTGTTGAACAGAAAGACATGACGAAAACCACAGGAACAAAAAAGAAAGGTTAGGGATAAAGATGCGAAGAAGTTTAAACGGTGTTTGGGTAAAACACAAAATCCCAAACTTTTAATATCTTGCAGCGCATTGCTTAATCCACCTAATACATCTAAACTGACAAGTTGCAGGGATACTTTTCTACTTAAGGGAAAAGGAAGCTGGTCAGAGTTGCTGGGTAGACGGATGGAGATAAAACAGTACAATCCAAGAAGAAAAACCTTTCAGAGGCAGCAAAGAACTTGAGTCTAGGCTGGAGGTAGGGCTGGGCGATAATTCGATAGCAATACATATCGACGATAGATGTGTGGTGCGATAGAAAAAAAAGGGGGTCGATAAAAAAAGTTTGATAGAAAAAAAAAGTTCCCCCTCGTTTTTCCATTGTACCCTACTCATTCCAAACGAATCATTAACAATGGCCCACGCAGCTCTGTCAGCCACCCTCTCTCCTTTCAAACCACAAAAAGGATGAAATGATTTTAGCTGAAACAGAATTTAACCGTAGCTTCGGCGCGTTCAGACGAAACAACAAAGAAGCAGCAGAGGACGTTGTCCCGGATAAATGTTTCAGTGGCTCCGGTAAAGGTTACGTCCCGTTTTGATCCGATCCTCGATGCACCAAAACACTAAACGTAGCAATAATGAACGAAACATAAAACTACGGTCAGCTGTTTTAAGCAGGACTTCCCTCTCCAGCTCACTACGAATCTCTTACAGAGACACAGGAAACGTACCCAGGTCGTGTCGCGTTGCTAACATCTGTGGCTTTTAAAATCTCCCCTCGGTTCTGCTCCCAGTCCTCAGAAGCGAAAAAACGCTTAAAAAAACACAACAGTGGTTGGATAGACCTGCTGGCTTCAGCTCTCAGGGACTGAGCTGCAGTGATGGAGCCCATCATCACTGGTGAGTAGCTAGTTAGCTTTAGCCTACAGCTGAAGAGAATTTGACTAAACTTTATTGACAAACTACTTTAAGGGTTTCATCCATTAATATTATAAAGTGTCATAAATGTTTAAAATATTAAAAAGAATAAAAATAAGCCTTTAATTTAAATTACTAACATGTTTTAAAATATATATATATATATATATATATAATGGTTAATAATATGACTTTTCTTTGTATTTACTGATGTTTACTTAGTGTTTGAAAATTTTATGAATTTAATTCTTAGTTAAAATTAGTTCAATGAGGAATAACAAAATGAATGGGCACTTAAAATATAGTTTTTACATTATGTGATTTTTTTTTATTGATAATTATCGATATCGATAAATGTGACTGTTTTTTTTAATCGATAAGCTTTTTTTCTATATCGCCCAGACCTAGCTGGAGGTTAATCTTCCAGCATGGCAATGACCGGAAACATATAGCTAGAGCTACAATAGAATAGATTAGTTCAAAATACATTAATGTGCTGGAATGGTCCACTCAAAATCCATACCTAAACCCAAATGACACTTTCCATATTAGCTGAATGACCCTGAGCTATTTAAGAAAGATATGGCGGAGGGTTTCTTCTGGGTGGATCATCTAAACTATTGATCCTCCTTACTATCAATCATTCTCAGAGTGAGCATGCACAGAGTGTTTTTTAAAAGATTCTTTCCATCAATGGCGTGTGCAAAGGTTGTGCTCCCCACTGATGCCACCATTGCCAAGTTTCTACTTAACAGGTATTTCAGATACTGCTAGAAGGAGTACCTATGTCTATATGGTAACTTTCCAGGGAAGATTTGTTGTTGCACCGTTGTTTTTTTAAAGTGGAGAGGTAGTTCTTTCCTGAAATTCAGAAAAATCCTCTGCTATACCTTTAACTATCTTATGGGGTTAAATACAAATGCACAACAGCTTTTTAAATGTCCATCTACAAAAACTAAAAAAATGTATCCTCCACTGTCTCTTGCTGAAAATACAAAAAGCAAGCCTAAAAATATTTATCAATCCAGCCCCTCATTCATTATTTACCTCATTTCTCTTGACCACTCGTCTGGCCACTATAAGCTGAATCATGCCACGCTTGTTTCCTTCCGTTGACATGGACTTCCGTAGCGTCTCCATGGCATCTTGGTTGGTTTTCCCCAACAGCGATTCCCCATTTACGGCGATCAGCTGATCGTTTACTCTCAGTCGTCCATCCTGTCAAAGAATAAAGGTGGTCTGTGACTCACAGCCAATAAAAAAACGTTTATTTTTCTCCTTCAAAATTCATTGACAACAGGATGTTTAGTACCTTGCAGGCTGCGCCACCATTTATGATTGATTTAACAAATATGCCCAGATCTGCATGATTTTCCTTTGAACGGTTGCCTTTCACACTGACACCCAAGCCTGCAGAACCCGAGTCACTTAGTGGGATCTCGAAGGTCAGGAACTCTCTTGTCCCATCAGGAGTCAGAACCAATTCGTCCTCCTCCATTTTCTATAACAGGAATAGACAAACAAAAAGATCCAGAAGTGTAAGATTGGAATTAGAGGCCGACCGATATGCGTTTTTTAAAGGCCGATGCCAATACAGATTTTTTTCCAAATTTGGTCACCGATGGCAGATATCTAAAGCCGACAATTAAGGCCAATATCAAAGGCAGATGTATATTTTTTTTAGTAGCACATTGATTGTGAAAGACAACTGAACACTCACCGTGTGCAATGAAAATAAAAAAAAATCAATTAAACTCTTTAAATATTTATTTAACTTCATATATAAGACATTATAAAAACAAACTCAAAACAGTAATCCTGAGTGCAAATGGTTTCAGAACAATAGAAAATAAAACAGATTCAAGTTTCTTTAAAGTAAATTCAAACAGTAACCAGTATAATGGTAACAACAGCTGTTTTAGGTAGAATCTGTATTTAAAGTATCAAATAAAAATCCCCACAAAGTAAAGCCCACTATCACATGATAGTAAATAAAATCTAAAACACATAAAAATAGTGCTGTCAAAGATTAAACACCAAACTTAAGAGTAAAATATAATCAGACTGGCTCATGGTGGTTCTGAGTGTGTGGGGGTCCTTTTACGCAAGTAGTGGGTGCAGCTGGCCAGACAGGTGCCTAATCTTGTATTTATTTATAATTTCATTAATAAACTCTTCCTTATTAATGTCTGACAACAGTTCAATGTTTCATATGGTGTGCTTTAAAAAAACATTTAAGCTAAAACTGACCCATTCAGTGATGATGTTTGTAAAAAAAAATGAAACAATAGTTTGCATCGATCTCAGTGGGATCATAACTAGTCAAGACTGGCACAATTTCCTGTGAGTTCCCAAAATTAGCCCAGCAGTGTAGTATATTTTTAAAGCTGGTTTCTAATGTGTCAGGAGGAGGAAACTCCACAAAAATCATGGCACAGATCCACTTTGCTAGTCTGTTTGGGGGCTGGCACCTAAGTCACAGCCATGCGGTCCAGGGAAAAAGAAATACGTTTTTGGCCTCAGAACTTATCATGCTGTCTGGTTCACCACAGTCAGCGGCACACTTGACTGACATCTCTATCTGATTTCAGAGTTTACAGGTTTTTCCTGGGAGCCATAATTATAGTAGACAGTATTCTGTATCTATGTGCAGTACAGTGAAGTTAACTGTGCTGCTTCTTATACTGTGCTTCTCTCAGTAAGTGTGCTGGTGCTAAAAAAAAAACTGCATATATGACATTTTATAAGAGAAATAAAACAGCAAATATATTTCTAAATAGTTGGAGTTTTGTTTTAAAATTCAAATATAACACTAAACTTAATATTTATGTAAAATTTCATGGAATAACAGATTCTAACAGAAGCTCATCTGTTTTAAAGAAATACAGTAAAAATCTGTACCTGAACCCAGATGTCACCCAGGCAGTAAACTTCCCAGCAACCTGGCACAAACACATCAGCCTAATTGACATGCTGAGAGCTCTCTCGCGCGCTTCTCTCTACAACAGGTGCTTCTCTCACTTCATTCCTTATATTCATTCTCACTCTGTATTCCAGTGCAACAATAAAAAGCTATTCTCTCTTGCTTGTTATTTGACAGCTGTCCTGTGAATGGAAGGGTGCGTGCACGCTGCCGCCTGGCAATTATTGTGCACGCCTAATGAATTCAATCATCAGGCTCGGTGTCAGCATGTCATTAGCCCCCTTTGTTTGCTGGGAGAGAGATGGAATTACTCTTTGTGGAATGGAGGGGGGAGAAAAAGGGATGGAGGGAGAGGCAAAGTGGAGAAGGGGGGCAGAACGAAGATGGAGTTTAAATGAACACAAGAAAGGGAAAAACAAGGAAACTTATATATATATATATATATATACATACATACATACATACAAGTAATATCCAAATAAGTCTAACAATTAAAATTTTAGCATGATCAACAGAAGTTTGTATGGAAGACTTAAACCTGTGTACCTGCAAGTGCAGTGGGAAAGATAATCAAAGTAAATGTAATTATGATCCTGTCTGAAGCTTAAGGTAAACTCCTATTTATCTAAAAAAAACTCCCAAATTATTTTAAACATTTTGCAAGATGTTTAACAGTTGTACTCTTGAAATTTAGAACTACGCACCACTAGTGCTTGTCAAAACTGGCCACCTTTTGATATAACAGTTTCGAGTAACAACAGTTGGCATTCTTGTATCCTTTATGGTGACGGCCGCCACCGAGATATTTAATGCCGCCACTGGCTAATGATGAGGATTTTAATAAATACTTGTGGTGCTGTCTTGGGTGTATGCACTCAATGGTCGGAATTTAACTGCAGTGACTCCAAACAAATGCAGCATTAAGTCCAGTGTTTCCAACTCAGCTACTTTGTTGCTTTTTTTATGTCTGTTTAGACCCCATATTTTCCAAAAATGTAGTTAAATACCTGACGACCTTTATCTACTTTCTGTCAAACTTTGTCGCCGATATTCCCTGCAGATAAGAGACCCGGCTTGCTCTGCAACCGGACTGTCAGTGCATGCAGCTCAGCTCATTTCACCGAGAGTCAAAACGAGAGAAGACGCTGATCTCACTGAGACGCAAAACAATTTGTTTCATCTTAAAAATAACTGAAAAGTTAAAAAGAAATATGCAGGTATGTAAGATTGATATTTGTTACTGGTATCAAAAGTTAGCTAGTAGTTTACAAGCATTACCATTCATAGCTGACAGCTTGTAGTTTACACGTGCATCTTGGCTGTTAAATAGCTTCTGGCTTGCAGTTCACTATTGTGATCTGGTTAAAATCTTCTGGTTTACATGAATCTATATACTGTAACCTGTTAGAATATGCTACTTTTTTGCTTCCATGTTAACATTTAGTCTAAATCAATACTTTGCTACTGTCCAGGCCAGGGTTATCTTGTAAAATGCATTCAATCCTGCCTAAATGAAGATGAGAAGATGAGAAATGTCATTAAAAAGCATTCGTTAGTTGTTATTTAGCTTTAGCTGGTAGTTTTTAAGCATGACTTAAATGTTAGCATATAGCTTGCAAAATTACTTTAGTTGGATGATAGTCTGTTCCTGTTTCCTTGCTCATCTGTACTCAGCCCGCTTTTTGTAGCTTTTAAGTGTGGGTGTGTGTGTATGGCTGTTGGATTGGGTTGGGAGGGGGTTGTATTTGCGTTGATGATTTTATTTTTGAAGGGGGGGTTGTGGGGTTATTTTAAATCTGTAAAGCAATTTGAGTAACTTTGTTTGAAAAGCGCTTTATTAATAAAGTTTGATTTGATTTTGATTTGATTTGTTGTTGGAAAGCATTGGTCAGCTAGTATTTAAATCATCTCAGGTTTACAATAATTATTGTTATTCTATAGTTTACAGAAATCTACTGGTTGTTTGCTAGCTACACTAACTGCATTGTAAATATGATTGGGCTAAAATTAGCTCAAAGCAATTCTAGACTCATAAGAGCTGGTAAAATATAAACCTAAAACCTTGCAAAGAAAATGCTAAAATTGAATATCATTAACCTGCCAAATAATATCTTATTGGCCCAAATCAAATTTAAACAAAACTACTGTGTTGACAATCAGAGGAAACCTCTTCTCTTTCACATTTTCCCTTCAGGGATCACCACAGTGAATCACCTGTCTCCATTTAGTCATTTTCTCTTCATCCTTTGCCCTCACTTCATATCCACTTTCACCATATCCATAAACCTCCTTTTTTGGCCCTCCTCTCTGCCTCCTCCAACCTCAGCAACCTTCAACCGATATAATAATTGTCTCTCCTTGAACATGTCCAAACCATGTCAGTCTGGCTTCTCCTAAGCATGTATCATGTGCTGTCCTTCTGATGTACTCATTCCTGATCCTATCCATCCTTGTCACTCCCAAAGAAAATCTCAACATCTTGAGTTCTGTAACCTCCAGTCTAAAACATCAAACATCGCTGGTCTCACGGTCTTATATATCTTTAACTTTCTTTGCTTTTTTTACTTCCACTCCCTGTAACTTCACCATTGTACTTGGGTCTCTTTAATAACATATATTCTTGTCTTGCTGTGAATAATCCGCATTCCTCTCTTTTACAGTACATAGCTCCACCTCTCTAGCTTTTCCTCTACCTCCGCCCTGCTATCACTGCAGATCACAATGTCATCTGAAAACATCATAGTCCATGGAGACTCCTGTCTAACCTCATCTTTCAGCCTCTCTATCACCAAAGCAAAGAAGTTGCTTAGAGCCGATCCTTGATGGAGTCCAACGTCCACCTTAAACCCTCTGTCACTCCTACAGCACACCTCCCTGCTGTCTCACAGATCTCATAATCCTGCACCATGCTAACATTCTTCTCTGCCGCTTCAGATCACCTCATGCAATACCGCAGCTCTTCTCTCGGCACCCTTTCATAAGCTTTCGCTAAATCTACAAAAACATGATGCACCACCCTCTGATCTTTTCTGTACTCCTCTATCAGCATCCTTGAATAAAAAGTTACGTCTACTATTTCATTACATGAAACTGTACGGTTACGGTTCTGACCCAAGCCTAGCTTCAAGCACTCTTTCCTTTAGCTTCATTATATGACCAGAGGAAATTAACACATAAGTGAATCATGTATATATATATATATATATATATATATATATATATATTTACAAGAATTCAATGAGAAGATTTAAATATACATTAGGCCACATTTTTTAAAAGTTTCAAAGGATTTTTTTAATAGCAATGTAGACAGAAAAAAAGGGAATGCAGCAAAATGCGGCAAGGTAAAATTAAATTAAAGACAGCTGCTCGAGAGAGGAGAGACTGCACAAAGAGAAGCTGAATGAAGGTGAGGGGGGAGAGAGGAGTGATGTGCTGGAGAGATGAGGACCGGAGACAAGCACAGCAAGGGTGAAAAGCCGAGGAGCCGGGAAGAAACGGGTGAAAAGAATGAGCAAGTGTGAGCATGACAATGACAGAGTGAGCGGGCGACTGAGTGTGAATGAAGGACCGCCAGAAAGGAATGAATCCATGTGGAACACAAAATGAGAGACACCACGTCCTTTCAGCCTGAACGTATAGCATTTACTTTGTCCCACCTTTTCCTTTCAGAGCCTTCCATCCTTTTATTCACCTGTCTCTTTTTATGATACTTTTCAAACTTCTTCACTCTTTTCCAAACTATTTCTACTCATATTCTTGTCTCAACTTCTGTATCTAACTCTCTTGCTACTTCAGATTATCCTTTTGTGTTGTAGTTATCATGTATAATTGAATAATTTAAAGAGAGTAAACCCAAAGTTGTGAAGAAAAAAAGAACACTGAAGCCTATAGCTAGATTAGGGCAAGAATAAAACCCAATGAACTTAAAATCTTCAAACAGCTCAGTTCTTTATTGCACAAATACAGTAAGAGCCTGATTTATCAATGGTTTGCGCTCGTTAAAATCGCTGCAAACCGCACAGTATCGCTAAAATAGGCTCCAACTGATTTACTACCATGGGGCAGAGAGTATTGTGCCTGTTAAACCCAGAGCAAGATGCACACAATCCATTTAGCCATTTTCCCAGAGCTGAATATGCAATGTGGGTGTTTCTGTCAAAAAACAAAAAATATTGGTAGGAGAACAGGCAAATAAGTAGGCGTTCCAGGCGCAGTGTGATTTATAAAATATTAAAATGTTTCTGCTTGTAATTTAGCATCTATTCCTACAAATTCTGAAAGACATTAATGTAAAATCTAAATCATACATTTCATATAACACATTTTTAACATAACTTTTTTTGCTGCAAATTGACATTTAATGGGAGGCCAATTTAAGTGTGGTACATTTCAACGTTAATTGAATATGGACATCTTGGCGACCTTGTTCTGGAAATGCAGCAGCTTTAATCAGTCTGATCATGGGATACGCTGTGTGCACGGAGCAGAGAGCAGCACATGTACACTGCACACCAGAGATTGCGCTAGATTTTTGACCGGCAGGGTAAAAAAAAAAAATCAGATCACAATCTATTTCTATTCGTCAAATTTGTTGCATCTGCAGCAGGATCCGCGCTTCGCGCCATTGGAGACTGGGGACTGCAATTACGTGATTCACTTCAGACAAAAAGTTTAACATGAGGAAAAAATTTCTGTTTTTGTATTGACCATAAGTCGAATACTCTCAAAACGAGCCGTTTCCTGACCCGTAAACAACCGGCGGAGAGCCTGCTGTTAAGCTGCAGCAGGCACCGCACACCTTTGTTTGGCACAGATCGGGTTCTATTCGCACGTCTAACCGGGCGCACTAGGATGGAATGACTGGTGACCTGTCCAAGGTGCACCCCACCTCTCACCCGATAACCGCTAGAAAAATGCACCAGACCCCCCGCAATAATGGCAAATAATGGCTACCTTGGCTCTGGACAGTGCATAGAGTTGAAAAAAAAATTGGAATCATTTAAAGCGGTAAGAGAGAGGTGTGATTACTTACAGTAGTAGCAGTTTAAAAGTTCTCATGTTTCCATGATTGGTCCTTGACTGGCCCTTGACTGGTACGTGCCTGATCCGTCAAAGGTCCCTGACAGGTCCGTGGTGGTAATGTAATCCCCCGCTATGACGTCTTCAGTGAGGCCTCTCCCCCAAGGAGCCTGAGTGAAAACCAGCTGCAATGCCTCTTTTGTCCACGGGGAGGAGCAGTGATTTTAATGTTAATGATTTATTGATGTATCAGACTCAGGGTAGCCTATATAAATGTCATTAAAAAATGTTCCCCTATCTGTTCCTCTATGGTTTGCTGGTTTGTATGTAGCCTAAGTTTGAATGTAACTCAGAAACTCAGGGTTCAAATAGCCTACCACTGTAGTCTTATACCCAGATACAGTAGTTTTATAGCATAAGAGTGCTCTGTAATGTGAAACGTATGACAGTACTGTAGGCAATTAGCCTACTTTTTGGGTTTCATAGGGTTAGGGAACCTGGCCGGGTTCGGGCTTAATTTCTATCATTGTCCACGGTCTCAGGTTGGCTTTAGTGGTCAGCTGATCATCTGAGCGCAATCATTTATACTGTAATAAAGCGCTGCAGTGGGCCACTAACATTATTCCAACAATACCTGTCAAGATGTTGCAGGCACACTGCATGTGTCACGATGTGGAAGACCCACTCCTCTCAGATCAAAACAGAAAACATGCTTCGACTGCTGCGTTGCGCTCTCACAGAAAATACTGAAGTGTAAATGCATTATTATCCCAAGTTTCAAGTTGCAGAAGTCTCCTGCATTTATATAGCAGCTCCCTGATGGCCACAAGTCAGACAAAATCTCCTGAAATCTAGAGCAAGCGGTGAGAGCGCACACAGAGACTCACACAGGCGAGACAGACTTTTACGCAACAGAAGCAAGTGGTTAAAGCTTCATATAGCTGCAGACAAAAAAAAAAAAAGGTTATAAATCAACATGCCTTGAAATTATTCTTATTCATTTATAATTTTAAGTTTCAGGTAACAGGTCCTTTTGACCGGAGTTTCAAACATTTGTCCAGTAAATTGAAAACAGGTGCCAGTTTTTCTAACGCATGGATACGTAGTCCTGCAGGAAAGTACTATATAGACATATGAGTCTTTGTAGCTGGGGTAATATTTATAAATTACAGTTTTTTTTTGTTTGTTTTTTTAAACAGTTTATCCACCAGCGCAATTTTCATCCAGTCAGTCTCCAACTTTTAAGGCCAGATTACAGCTCTACGCTGAGTCAACGTGTGATTCACAGATGTGATTTACCTGTGACTAATAATGGTCATCTACCATTAATAATAAATGAAACTGTGAAGCTATAACTTTTTTTTTCTTCCATTTTTATTTAAACTAGCAAATTTCACACAACACAGCAAACCAAAAAAAAAAAAAAATCACATTTTAAACGTTTTTTTTAACGGCAATAGCCAAGGCGCTGTGCCTCAGGGTCAGTCTTGCGGGGACTTCTCAGTCTCTCATTTATTTTGTTTCTGACTCTTTGCCAATGGTCCCCAGACAGGTTAGGGAAGCGCTTTGAAACCTGTTGGTGGACCCGCTCCTTTATAATTTGAGGCAGTGGACTTTTTCCGTTTGAGCCGCTCCAGTTTGTCATCTTTCCCCAGCTCTTGTACATATTAAATAGAGTAAACTATAAGTTAATACAAGTCAAATGTTTCTATAGAGTAAAGCAATAATTTTGTGGACGGACTGAACATAAACAAACACTAGTTGAGAGCGGAGCGCCGCCATGTTGCATCTCATAGAGCATTCTCTGCTTTCTTACTGGATGAAACGTTGACTGTTCATAGGATTGAAAGGATATATCAAAGTCTAAAAATAATTTTGCCGCTATATATATATATATATATAGCATATATATATATATTACATACTTTTGTAAAATTTTAGGAACTTGTAATGTAACGTTGGGCCTAAATGGCAGAAAATTTTCTGAACAGGGCTTACACATTCACACATATAATAGTCACACAACACTGTCTGGCTAACCTATTGTACTCGCTGATGATCATCCTGAATGCATCCCCCAACTTAACAACACACCATAGACTCTAGATCATTCACACCTCCTAAAGAACCTTACCATCTCCAAGCATCCCCCCACCAAGCTTTCGTGACCATCCCTACAGCATGTAACCATGTCTATTCTGTTGTTATTGTGAGTTGTTATATGAGACGAGTGGACAGGTAAGTTGTTGCTTTGGTGTTGCCTAGTTACGGCAGACAGTAACTGGCTTTGAGTACTAAAATGCCTGTTTGAGACCAACCACTTGTCGTCCTTCTAAAGTTCAGTCGGAGCTACATTCATTTATATTTTTCCAAAATGATTTGGCGACCCCAGGAATTATCTCGCGACCCCAAGGTTGAGAATGGCTGCATTAGTATATGCTCGAAATGAATAGGCTACCAATGTTATTTTTAATCCTTTACAGATTCTTAAAACAGCACAATTTTCACTATGAATCTGAAAAAACAAACAAACAAAAATCCATTTAATTTTTCTCAATAATTTGTCAGAATAATACAAACTTATACATTTAAAACAGATTGCTTGAGTAATGTACAATTAATATATAATATACACAACAACGTAATTAAGAATTTATTATAAAATATATAAATTGATAAATATGATAAATACGCTATTACGTTGTTTTTGTGTTGTGTATCTCATTACCATCTTCAAGCATCCCCCCACCAAGCTTTGCTCCCCATCGCTACAGTATGTAACCAGGTCTATTCTGGTGTTGCAAACATTCCGTGGTGAGCCGAATAGTCATGTGATTGCATAAATATTATAAATAGGCTATTACGTTGTTTTGCGTTGTGGAACTCTGTCATTTTCTTCCAACAACAATAACATAAAAAACCACGAGTTTATCACAAAATTAAAGGAAAGTACATTAGGTTTAAAAATATATATACTTTAGGTTCATAGAAATAAATCAAATTGTTTACAGATATAACGTTTAAGGCTACTTGTTATAATATTTTACAGAACTCATTTGGTGAAGTTTGGCCTGTGTTAGGAGAACTTAAGTTTATGGAGCCTATGATAAACTTTGACAATAGAAGAAGCAGGTTAATTACAAAAAAGTGAGCAGTTTGTGTTGTTACATCCAAAATGGTTTGCGCAACCAGCTCGGCTTTTTCTTCAGTGAACGTGCATACTGATAATAACATCATGTCGATGAGAATTCTGTGAGAGAAGCGCCATCTCCTGGTCATACTCTGTATTTCAATTAATGGGTGGAGTTGCAGTAAAACTTTGACACTCCCACGAGAAAGAGGGAGGCCACTCAGGCCACTGGGATTTGGAGGGAACTCTGCTGTTAATGGGCTGGAAAAGGCACGCCATTCGTCTGGCGTTTACTCTGAATGAGAACTTTTAAACTGCTACTACTGTATAAGTAAAAATGACGGAGAGCACTCAGATTTTTCCATCACCGTTCTTAAAAAAAAACGGTTAAATACGGAGAATGTTCAGTTAACACGACCCCTGCCGCACACATTTAGTTTATTACTAACAAATTATTTATTACTGACAAATTTAATTCACAACATTCTAGCCTAATAGTAATTAACTCTGTAACAGCCATATAATTGATATGTGTGTAGTTTTTCCCATTCATTTTGCAAAAGACATCATGAATCCATGTGCATATTCCTCCTCTCTCTTGCCGTGGTGCAGCTCACAGCAGCGGCTCAAACTTCTCATTTGAATACTGTTCCTTGCGCCCGTTATAAATTGCTCACGCAGCTTTAGAAGATCACCCGCAAATAAAGGACAACGCTTTGTCGCAAGTTTTTAGCGCTGCAGCCAATATTGCCGTTATTAAGAATCTTGAAGAATCAGGCCCTTAGTGTTTTAAGCTTTCAAATACAGCAAATGCATACAAAAACTCATCAGCTTGTATTTAAAAAAACAGCACAACTTTACAAGTATTTTTGGAGGAATCTAAAATGTCATAATGATTCAACAAAACTTCAATATCTGTTAAGAGAGAAATTTGGAAGCCATTTCTCTAAAATTTACTGAGATGGGAGAGTAAAATGGATGACCTAATTTCAAAAATATTTAACCAATTGAATAAAAGCAGTTATAGGTGTGAATTGCTGAATATATATCACTAGCATTTTTTTTATTTATTTGGAAAGTGTGATATATGAAATATCCCGGCATGATTGGCTGATGTACCGCTGGGATTATCAAGTAAGACTGTTCATAGTGTTTCTGGGATCTACAATCCATTTCTCTGTGAGCTGGGAAAAAATGTTTTGAATTTACCAGGGGTTCTACTAGAAAATGGTGAGCTGATCAAGGAAGTTTTCCCCAAGCCATCGGAACAGACAGATGAACAATGAATTGAGATACTGTCTGATAGAGAGCTGGATTGATCATTAAGAATAAAGATGGTTGATACATGATTTATTGAAAACAAAAAGTGGAGACAATGGGAAAAGAAATGGTTTTAAAGTAATTTTCGTTGTCTATCCAGAGCTATCCAGTACCAAACATTTCTTGACTGAATGTTTTGTTTTTGCGTTTTGTTCTATTTTTTCCCCCTGCTTTTGTCCGAACTTTTTTTAAAGTTTGGTTTTTAGGAGATTAATCTTTTCTTTTTGTGTCGGTATAATAAACGCTGCTATTTTATGCTTTGAAATTAGTGACGTGTCTGATTCAATAGGGTTTCTAAATCGGCAACCTCCATTTGAAACTTTCTATATTTCAATTTTCTTTGCTCCCTTGTACTCCTGAACCGCAATTCATTTGCAATCTATCTATCAAACAATGTCGATTCAGAAGACATGTAATCCTCAAGGCAAAATTACAAACAGAACGCTGGACCAAATCTACATTAAACATATAATGCATGTCTCACACCTTCAAAGCCTTTTTTGGCTCTTAACATTCAACAGATGGCTCAACTGTTTGCATTTCAAGAAATCTAGGAGACAAGACATCTCTGCTTTTTTCCTCCTCAAACTTTGTTTTTTCTTTCTCTCTCCTTGCCGAGTTTTGCAACAAACTTAAACAACCTGGACAATTCGATGGTTTCTGCTAAAGTTGCTCAAATAAAATTTAAAAAAAAGAGGATGAAGAGGTAAGGTGATGAAAGCCAAGAGAAGTATACAATGATGGAGGTGAAAAGGAGGGAGTGAAGGGAGCAATTGGTCAAGAGAATTTGAGCCTAGGGGCCACTATTGGCTACTTACTGTTGTAGATTTTGTACCCCAGTGAAGCATTTTGTGATTTTATCTGTGAAAGTTGCTATATAAATAAAGTTTATTCTTCTATCTCTCTCAACGTTTTCATACTCTAATTCAAACCCCAATAAATTGCTGTATTCAACACATATTTCCGTCTGCACTTCATAAGTTTGTATACATCCAGTTGTGTTGGGTTTATCATCCATCTTTTAAGTTTCCAATTCCTGTTTTTCCACTGTTCACACCTCCCTGTCTCCACTCTCAGCTCCTACTTTGTCCGTCACTCTTCACCTCACCTAGCTTCTTTTCTACCAATCACTGTGATGCACCTCGCTGTAGGCTCCATGCTGATAGACCATGAATATCAAATACCTGGATGATCGACTGGGCTAGGGGCGGCTCAGCATGGCAGGGAGAGGGAGGAAGAGAGTTTTTTTGTGTGAGAGGGCGTGTATAAGGGTTCCTACATGTTTTCTTTTCAGGATTCTGTACATTTTCAGACTAAAAAATGTCCTGATAATTTCTACAGAGGACTGACTGTATACAGGGAGGGATGGGCAATCAGATGGATATATGAACAATCAGAGGGAAGGATAAAATATGGGATAGATGGATTAACAATCAGAAGTCTGGATGGAAGAATAAATGGATGAACAATCAGTCAGATGGATTGATGGATGGATGAAAGAATGAAGACTGAGGTGGATGGATGAACATTTAGAGGGAGGAATGGATGAAGAATTGGAGGGATGGATGTATGAATGAACAATTTGATGGATACAACTTTCACACAAAGGAGCATGGAACCAAATTACATTTTAGAAACCTGGTTTCTTATTTCAGACCTAAGAAATATCTCATTCCTACACTGTAGCTGAGATTTTTCCAGACGGTGTCTTGGTCTAACATGACAAATAATATAAAATGCCTCGATAAATGAAGAGACGCCATTTGGAGGAGGAACCATCTGATGCACATAAACACACGGTCTTTCCAGATCTAATCAGCCGCCCTCTTTCCATCTCTCTGCCGACCTCTGGAAACAGTTTACAGTCTGATACAAGCCCAGAGAATAACAGCAGCAGCTGCTGCCCATCATTCCACATATGTCAGATCCAAAACATGGTGCTAGATGAGTTTTTCTGAGCCATAAGGGTCATGCGGTTTTGAGTTTACAATGTGTACAACGTTTGAGTGAGTACTTTGTGTTTATGTGGAGCGGATGACAGCTTGAAGCATCACTTTAATTAACCAAAAAAAGCCTAGTCTGGGGGTAAAAACTGACTCGTCTCATCAGTAGGTCTCTCCATTCAACAAGGCTATCCAGGCAAGCAGCATTGAGCCCTCTGTAAAAGAGCTGCAGTCATTTGTCTCTGCTACAACTTTCCTCTGCTAATAATGACAAAAAGTTACAGAACTCCATGGTCTTCTGTGAATTTACTGCAACAAACAGCTGTACACGCAAGTCAGTGATGCACATCCGCCCAGCTCTACCACCTAGGAAGCCTGCTGCAATATTAGGTTAATGCATTAGCTATGGTGCCTCCGAAAATCAAGCAGCATGTTCTTTTTGAGGCTTAGCAAGCAAATTTTTCTTTTAAAAAAAGCTTAAAACTCCAAGCTACCATAACAGTTCAACACAACAGCAATTATTTAGGGTTCAAGGAAGTGTTTCAAGGCTTTTCTTTGGGCTTTGGATGGACATTTCCAGCCCAGTTATCTATCATGACTGCTTATCATGCAGTATGTGCTTAAGAAAATAAGTAGACAAAAACAGGAGATTAAATCAGAGATCAAGCTAAATTTTGTTGGTCCTCATATTGATCGATAAGATTTAAAGAAATCTGATCATAATCTATATTTAATCAAAATTTTTTAATGATAACATATTCAAAAGTAGTTTTAACACCTTTTAAGCACTTAATCCAAACAAGCTGATCAGAAAACTAACTAAACAATTAAATGATTGCACTTAAAGGAATAGTTTACCAGCTGTGGCGTCAATGGTCTCACAACTTCCCCCTGCTTCGCATCGAATTGAAATATACACCCCTTCATGCATAACCAAAAACTGTGATTACTACAGACGTTTTTGTCATGAGGTTTTGGATTTTTGCTTTGGACTGATGACTTCTCATGTGGGTTTAGATGTTGTCCTCAAGGCTGAATCTGAACCCTGTTGCCACACTGAAGAGTGGAATGAAGTGCCAATTTAAACAATGATTTGAAATAAAGTAATATTTCTCTAAACGAAGTGATCTGAGGTTGCAAAGACTCTGAATCCACAGCTTTCTGATCTACCAGTAATTGCTTTTGCAAGAGGAAATCGTGCAGCACGCACCAGTGGTTGGCATGACACCAGGCTCCTGGGAGAGATGCGCTCCAAAGCCTCTTCAACTCGCTTCCAGCTCCCAGTTAGCGGGATCCATGGAGTACAGTGTCCAGGTCTAATATGATGCTCTGAGACTGATTGACCATGCGTAAAGTTGAAGGAGGGCCTTCAGATTTTTCTGCCACGGTTTAAAAAACCTGGTCAAAGCAAGGTCTAGCATGCTCCTCCTAAGTACCTGTATTATGTAAGGGCTGTGAAGACTTATAAAATGTAGAAGGTAGACTTTCCTTAGTCTGATGAAATGGTCTATTTCAATAGGCCAGGCAAGAGCATACAGAGATGAATGTACAGTGTGGGTTCTGAAGCATTATGGGATTTGTTCTGCATGCCAAACATGCTGATTCATAAACAGACACACAGACACAGACAGAATTATGTTGCATTCAGACTAAGGGCTTTGTCAGCGTCAGCAACGTGAAGATTACATGTTAAGTCTATGGTGGAGGCCGTTGGAGGAGCGTCACGGTCTCTGCGGCACTTTGTGTGTTTTGGCGGCGTCAACTTTTCAAGCTTTTCCTGCTTTTCATGCTTCAAAGCTCATAAAGCCAGCAAGGCAGAAGTTCAGCTAGTTGAACTTTTGACGGTGCTGATGGCACTGAAGCGGCGCGTTAACCAATCAGAGCTTCTAATTGTAGTGATGTCACTACACGTATTTTGAATGTAGCGGGAGCATTTTAAGTCTAGAAAACACAGATTTAAAATATCATAAATAACACTCACCGAAGATAGATGCACAGGCGCTCTTCGGGAGGAATAGAGTGCCTGTAGTTGGTGTCCTGGTAGGAGATTTGAGCTCCGATGCGGCCCAAGAGGTCGTCAAACTGGGCACGTAACAGACGGAAGTACCGTTGAAAGCGAACCTCATCCATATGTAGCTCCTGGAGCAAATGGTTAAACTCCCCAAACTCAGAACGCATCCGTAGAATAGGGTGTATCCACAAACGGCGCTGATGTTGCCCAAGTCCACGTCTAGCTTTATTTAGCAAATAAAGCCAAGCCACTCTCTAAATACTATCCGCCATAGCTCAGAATGTCCGGCAACAGAAGAAGCCCCGCCCATGCGCCCTTTTTTGCTCAGAAGTGCCGTCTTTGCAAGCTTCAACATGGAAGCGTCAACCTAGATGCTTTGTGAGCTTTGCCTGACGCAGACAAAGCCCGTGGTCTGAACGCAGCATTAGACGGTCAGAGACAGATACAAAGAAGAGAACGCAGATTGAAATATAAGGACAGACAGGGAATGAGACAGACTGAGAGACATGGATAAAGACGGAAAAAAGTTCAGAAAGACAAAAAACAGATGGACTGACATATGGACTTGTTTGCAGTACCTTTCTATAGTACAGTGTATATATTACCCGTGTATAAGTGGGTTGAACTTTGGTGACCACTGATCACAAGTGCTGCGTTGCCCCGGCAACAAGGCTGAGTAAAAGCTACTGCAGTGTCACACAGTCAACAGCTTCTACTACAGCTTTTTACCGAAAAAAATGCTCCTAACAAATCGTTCATTCGAAAACCGTACAAGGTATCGGAAAAATTATTGTAGTGGGAGCAAGAATTATCTCTCATCTTCGATAATCTCACAACACAACTATCTACCTTATTCACAGTCCGAGAACGAACGAGAGAGCGATGACTAAAAACATTTCTCGGTTTCAGAAAATCCTGAGCAGGCTCAATGTTAAAGTAAAGGATAAGTCCTTTCAGAATGGCTTCCACTCTTAGTGCTCTGGAGCTTGCTGAGAGAAAACCGTGAGACACAGGGCAATTTTGAAAACATTATAAGACCAGAAATGTTCAGTCTATTTCATGACAAAAAATCATGTAACTAGTGATGTCCAGTTAAAAAATTACCATCAGATTCCAAAATGACATCGCTGCACATTGCTTAACAAGTTGCTCCACTCTAGAAAAGGCAATTTGGGCCAAACTTTGGGTCGAACAAAGTCAAATTGTGGAAAAAACTTAACAGCTATTGACATCCGGTCTTCACTGCTGAACACAGCAGGGATGTAGCTACAACCTGAATTTTTAGTGGGGTTGCTAGGTTATTGCATGGTGACACAAAACCCAAAAAAACAAACCCCCACACCCAAACAAACGTCGCCATGGTACCACCAATCCCCAATAAAAATAATAGCAACACCAAACCCCAAAAAAAAAAAAAAAAAAATATATATATATATATATTGTGGGGGTGCATGCTACGGTATGACCCGCATTCATTTCCGAAAATTAATGGAGGAGGCAGTGAAATGCACTGCTCTCCTTGCATTGCATTGGGCAGGCCCCAATAGTAACAGTTGCGTGCCCATGCAAATGCATGGAGGCATTGCAGTGGGCAGGCCCAATTACTTTCTAAACTGCTCAGAAAACCGGTACACAACACAACAACCAGTTACAATTACTGCTAGTGTTGTCAAAAGACCAGGTACAACGGTACCAAGTTGGTACTAAAAAAATGTAAACATCCCAGTACCACATTTTCTTAAGTACGTGTTGTACCGAGGACCCATTCAAATGTGGTTCCTTGATACACATGCATTGAGCGTGTGCAGGTTATCGGATGTGAAGCTGATGTGATAAATCCACTTGTTGGTACAAAAGGAAAAGCCGTGTGTGGAAATATTTTGCATTTGCGGCTGATGACGATGGGAACATAATAAAAAACTAATTTGCAACAATGTCCTCAAAGTTTTCTTGCTAAAAGAGGAAATATCTCACTGTAGTGTAGTGACTGTGTCTCCCAATGTCTAGCCAGCCTCCGCTGTTTCAAACATCCGCCAGAGAAAGTCTCACCCATGCTCTTTGTAAGCTGCAGCCTTAAAAATCTGCAGGCTTCAAGCTAGTTACTTTGTGAGCTTTTTTTTTTTGACCCAACCTTGGTTTGGTACCAAAATTGGTACCAAGAATCACTGATTTTTACTGATATTGGTATAGAATACAGAAAAGTTGGTGTTGTGACAACACTAGTTACTGCAATATCTGATAGAGTGGAACTCTAGCTATTAGTGGTGGTTAAGGACTAGAACAGCCCTCCAAATGGCTGAAATATGCAAGAAACTTATAACTGCCTATTATAATATTGATTATTAATATGGATAATGAACCCATATTGGGACTACCATAGAAGTGTACATCTACAGTCTTCCTTATCTCCGCGCCATGGAAAATGAATGGCACTTCTGGATTGGCTTCTTTCCAAATATCAGCCAACAGAATTCCGATTTGGTAAATCTTAGTTATGATTTAGGTGGAGACCTTGACCAAACTACTCATAAACTATGCTGTAATTAATGGGGTTGCAGCTCTGGCTGTGTGGTTAGGGTCATTGTCCTACTGGAAGGTAAATATCCATCCCATTTTCACATCTAACAGCATTCCTTCAAGGAGAGTTTGTTAATAAACTCCGTCTTGCCATTAAGTTTTTCCAGCTTCCCTGCTCCTACTAAAGAAACGCATTCCCAAAGCATGACACTGATACCACCGCATTAAACTGGGCATTAAACTCTAAGGTGGAGTTGGGTCCATAGATTGATGGCTCATGGTTTGTAAACAAGCCGAAACTCATCTTACCACACTACTTTTCTCCACAGTTGTTTATTCTTTGGTCTTCATATCGTCATTTCTGTATGACTGTTCTCCACCTTAAAAATGGAATTTGATGGAATGGATCTGCCTTAGGGTTTTAGAATAAAGGAAACTATTCTTTAAGTCTGCTCTGATCATTTAAAGTGACCATATATAGAGGTATAACCCTAATAATGTAATAAATTAGCAGATATCTGCTCCATTACTGGCACAAGGGAGTGTCCTGCATGGACGATGTTGTTACTGCAACTATTTAAATGTATTAAATAGACATACATTAAACAAACAAGTAAAAAAAATGCAATTAGATACAATCTTAAGATATACATTAAATTGGAAAAATAAACATGGGAAATGGAAACTATTACTGCTGTGTAATACTTTGTCAAATGCATCTGTATATCAGTAACCAGCCAGCAACAAAATCCTTCATCATCGCTCCAGAGTGCAACAGATTATCGCTCCAAAACAGCTTGATGTGCAGAGAAATGAGGAAATATGTATGTGACAGACAGCATCTTTGTATAAATGTTGCCGCTGCACTACTGTCGCTTGTCTTGATGTCTTCTCAACGCAGCATTGCAGTAATTTTCCATAAGCCTGTGTGACTAATGGCGTAAACAATGGGGCTGAATGTTCATGTTATGGAGCCATTACGGAAGTATCAGAGCACGGGGACGGGGAGACGGATGCCTTTGATCAGCTCTATTGTGGGAGCCAGGTGCAGAGGGACAGAGATTTGTGTCTTAAGAGTGGGTTTTAAGAGCCTCTGTGACAGAAAGAGATTGCAGAGAGGATGAGGAGAGATGAAGAGAAATAAGAAAAGAGATGCAAGAGCTGATGAGAAAGAGATGGAAGAATATCCAGCTAAGTGTTTTGTTTTTACAGATCATTGGTGAAGCAATGGATCGCTAAAATGACTTCTAGCCTATTCTTGCAGCCATCCAAATTATCTACTTTCCCTGAGATGCCTTTTTTTTCTTATACAGCATAATGGATACAGTGTTGTCATGCAGTTACTTCAATCAGCCAGCAGGACTCGTCTGATGTGACGCTACAGCTTAGCAACTGAGCTCAGGCTGGTTTCTTAACTTTTTCTTTTTCAATTAGACAATACAAAGATTGAATAATTGTATTAAATGAAACAGAGCATCATGAAGCTTTAGGGCAGCATCCAGAGGAAACCTCTACAGAAATGTGGCTACAGTTTGGATCACTGGAGTAACCAAAAAAAAAAAAAAAAAAAAAAAAAAAATGTTTCCACTTCGGTTGTTGCATCATGTCTGATGTGCAACGCTCAGAGCTTTCTCTCTCAGCACAGTCATGCCATCTAAAAAGATCCCAGCTGCATTGCTGGCAAAACTCCCTAAAACCCATCCGAATACTACACACTAAATTATTTTTAGCTTTAGTAAAAAACATTTCTTAAACATCAATATAAAAATTGAAAAATACTGATATTAACTGCACAGAAACTTAAATAAAATGTAAATTGTTAATGTCTAAGTTGATGTAATAAAATATTAAAGAAAAAAGAAAGAAAAACATAAAAATAAAAATAAAATACAACTGAAAAACCAAAATGGACCAAGTACATTATAAAAGTGAAAATTAAATTAAAATTGGAAATAATAGAGCACAATGAAATATGCAAATTAAAATTCTAAAAAATGAAATACAAACCAACTACAAAAATACAGTACAGGCCAGAAGTTTGGACACACCTTCTCATTCAGTGCGTTTTCTTTATTTGCACGACTGTTGACATTGTAGATTCTTGCTGAAGGCATCAAAACTTTGAATGAACACATATGGAATTATGTAGTAGTTTTACAAAAAAGTGTGAAATAACCTGGCCTCCAAAGTTACCGGACCTGAACCCCATGGAGATGACTTGGGGTGAGCTGAACCGCAGATTGAAGGCAAAAGGGCCAACAAGTACTAAGAATCTCTGGGAACTCCTTCAACACTGTTGGAAAACCATTTTGGGTGACTACCTCTTGAAGCTCAAGAGAACGCAAAGCGGTAATCAGAGAAAAGAGTGGCTACTTTGAGGATTCTAAAATATAACACATGTATTCATTTATTTCACCCTTTTTTTAAAAGTACATACAGTAATTCCATACATCATGTGTTCATTCATAGTTTTGATGCCCTTTATTGAGAATCTACAATGTAGTCATGAAAACGAAGAAAAAACATTAAATGAGAAGGTGTGTCCAAACTTTTGGGCTATACTATATATAGGCAAAAATAATACGCACTGAATCAAATCTAAGGTTGTTGTATTTTTTTACTTAAAAATGTAAATTATTTATTTATTTATTTCCAGAGATAATCAGGAAAAAACCCAAAATCAAAATACAATTCTGAACAAAAATTCATTAAGTAGTTAAACAAAAACAAAATCTGACTTCTTTTTAAAGTGTCTCAACAAACCTAAATATCACAAGTTTTTGCTTTAAAAAATTAAAACAGGTAATAATACTTTTCTATTATAAATGGTTTATCTGGTAACTTGAAAAAAGAAGTAAATCCTAGATCAATAAATATTAATGAGATAATCATCATTACTTTCTGAAATCTGACCTTCTCCACTGGAAACACTTCCATTTCTTGAAAATGGGCATCCATTAAAAGGCTGGTCTGCTCTGTTTGGCACACACACACACGGTCCATAAAACCTTACACCATCATGGTGCCTCAGTTGCTGTTATGGGCAGCAAGATGTTTAAAATGAGGTGCCTGACAACAGATAACATCTGAAAGGCGCTGAATCCATTATGGAGGCTGATGTTCCGGGAATGGGTGAGGGGAAAAGAGACGTATCTGGAGGTTATGGAGTTTGGAGGCAGGAAGGGGGGTGGAGGGTTTGTTAAGAAAAAAATAGGGGGCAGAATGGGGTGGCCCGACAATGGTGCATTTGCTTTATAAGTTTACCACTTGTTCATATGACTTTACTGATTATCATCAAGGAAAAAATATATATATATATTCATACTGAAAGGGGACCAAGGAAGCCTTCTTTTATGATTAATAACAAGATTTGGGATTAAAATAGATACAACTAGTCATGTAAAGGCACACAAAAATTACTTTGATTCGAACAGAGAAAACAGTTGGACAAAACTTGTTTTATATACTGATTCAGGCCCCACTGCACAAATGTTTTGGTGAACCGCTCCAAAAGATGGCTCTTTTTCACGGTTCCTGTGAACTGTCTGGTGATTTGCTCTTCAGTTCTAAAGACCAGAAGCTCCCAGAGCTCTGCATCCCTCCAGTTTGCCAACTCGGCTAATACACTTTACAAAATGCTAAATGAACTCCCCGTGTTTACTTCCATTTTAAATACTTGTGCTGGCCGGGGTCCAGCGCACATTTAACACATCATCATGACGTTACCCTCTGTTGCACCAAGGCATGATCAATAACTATAATAAATAAGGAATTTTATCCTAAAATGCCGCCACTGTGAGTCTTTTGAAAACATGTATGGTCGAGCTGCACAGTGGCGTAGTTCGTAGCAGTGCTGCCTTGCCTGGGTTTGAATCCCAGTGTGGGGTCATTCTGCATGCAGTTTGCATTAGTAACCAAGAGGAGGTGTGTGTGTGGATCTCGACAGCCTTGGTATTATTAATCCGTTTAAAACAGCTGCAGGTGTGACAAACAAGGCTGGGCGACTTTTCCACCTTTAGATATTGTTGTACTTTACTTTTTGGGGCTACATATGTTTTAAAATATTTCTGGTAGGCATTCAGAGGTAGAGGTCTGTTTTATAACATTCAGAGGTAAAAGACACACTGTTTATCAGTATTTGAATTGGGCCTTGGATAATGGGGAGTATGTGTGACCTTTGAGGACCTCTGAGACAAAGAGTTTTATTGCAGGCTGTAAAAACAGGATGTCTGTAGAGTGGGAACCAAGGCTATAAAACCAGGATGTGTATAGATAAGGATGGAGGCCATAAAGCTGGGAGTTTGCTTGGGAGGACCCAGGACCATAAACCATAAAACTCAGAATGAACTTTTGACTTGGATCCAGGAGAAGGACATATAATTCTTGACATCCAATCATTGTTAAGACACTGTTTAAAATGTTCTGATTGGAGCAGATTAATCCTGCGAGGTTTTGGACGTTTATAAAAGTTATGACACTGAAACCATTCTTCGTCAGACCTCTTTGTCTGGCCCAGAGAAAATAGGGCATTTTTCTCTGTAAACTGCAATTTGTTAATCTGTTTAAAATAAAACTAAGAACTGGAAATTGGTTCCATTTTGTCTCTGCTTGAACATGCACTGAATTATTATTTTTTGATAAAAATTAAATTCTACAATATCTATATAACCTTTTTTTGTTTAGGATTAATGTAGATTAAATACTTGAGGTGGGTTTGGAGTAGAACAAGATATGAACATAAGGAAAGGGACCTTGTACTCAATTTTGGGTAAGGTGGAAGATCTGTGATGCTGGGGGTCTGATTGTCTTCTAAAGGCTCTGAAAACTTTATTGAAGTGCATTATAATCTAATATGGACTTAAAATGTAACTGCTAAACAGTACAGTAATTGCATACAAAAAACATTCTTTACCAAAATAGGGAGGAAAATAAAGGATTGGTGACACTGTGGTCCTGATTTTCTAAACAAAAAAAGGTCCAAGAAACCATGTTCGAACAAATGGCATTATGAACCTTTTGAAAAAAACAGGAAGATTTGAGTGAAAGGTCTACTAGAAAATTGGTCACCGAAAACGAGTCAGAATCAGAAGTTTTTGCTAAATAAAAGTTAACTAAACTCCACCAGTGCCTGCAATGATTTTGCCAGCTTTTTCACTGAAAAGACTAACAATGAGACGTTCAGTCTGGACCTAAGTGCAGAACCTACTACCAATAGAGAAAATGTCTGTATTCCATGAGTTAAACCAAATAAAATATGAAGAAATCATTAAACAATTAAGCTCCTCCTCATGCTGCCTTGATGTATTGCCCACAGCTTTTTTTAAGGACGTTTCCCTTGTCTTTAAGGCTGAGCTGATTCAAATAGTTAACTTATCCCTCCTGTCAGGTGTCTTCCCTCAGTCCTTAAAAACAGCAGTTATCAAGCCACTACTGAAGAACAACAACCTGGAAAACACTTTAATGCATAACTACAGGCCAGACATTAATGTCACATTCATCAGAAAGATTATTGAAAAAGCTGTGTCTCACTAATTAAATAGTTTCCTCACAACGACATACCGCTTTAATAATTCTCAGTCTGGTTTCCGTGCTCATCACAGCACTGAGACGGCCCTCGACAAAGTTTTCAATGACATTCGCATTAATACAGACTGTGGTCGAACCAAAGTGATAGTTCTGTTGGACCTCAGTGCAGCGTTAGACACTGTAGAGCACAAAATACTACTAAAACAACTGGGGAGCTGGGCCAGACTCTCTGGTACGGTACTTGGCTGATTTGAGTCCTACCTGAAGAATATAGATTTCTTTGTTTCAGTAGGAAACTTTCCATCAAACTAACCAAAACTACGTTTGGGGTCCCCCAAGGCTCCATCCTGGGGCCTCTTCGAGTTATTATCTACATGCTCCCACTAGCCCAGATTATAACAACCAATGAGAATAACTACCATAACCATGCAGATGATACTCCACAATGACAAATAAGATACTACTCAAATCAAAGATTAAAACTCTACTGTTTAGAGATACTTTTGAGTAATATTCGATTATAGATTTGACAAATTCTCTTTTTATGCTTTCCCGATGACATGATTTTCTTTTATGCTCCAATGACTGTTATCTTTAAATTAGTGTTGTTGCTAAATGTTTTGAGTCTTGTGTTTCTTCAGTTCTTAATTTTCATAAATGTTATTTTATAAATGTTCTTATACATTTTTTTATGCTTCATCCAAATTGTTTTTTTAATCAAATGCTAAATGTTCTTATATTGTTTTATTGTTTCTCTGTTTTCAATTTTCCTAGTGTAATCATATATTTACATTCAGTCACTAAATCATGTGAAGCACCTTGAACTGCCGTGTGCAGAAAGTGTGCTATACAAATAAAATTGCCTTGGCTTGCCTAATAAAACACGAGTTGTATTTCACTTTTCTTGAATATGAAAATCTTGGATCAGCTTTTTAATAATATTAATATATATTTAATTTAATATACTTTTATGAAATGTATAATGGTAAGAGGATAGATATAAAGGTTAAAATGCAGGGTGCAGTAGATTTAACAGAAAAGAATGAGCTCAGTGATGTTATCTTTGATGGTGTGTTTGTTTGCATTCATTTTAACGCTGCTGCTGCTGATGATATATGTAATCTATATGTCACAAGTGAAACGTGCCAGCAGCTGTCAAGGCAAGCATTAATGTCCTGCCACAACATTTCGTCACGAAGAGCTTGATCCGCACAGCTGGCCGACACAACCGCCAATCAAATTAACTGGCAAATTAAACATCTAATGCGGCACGCAGAACATTACCAATTACCTGCACTCAGCCAGATGTAACCTGAAGGTAAAGCCAGATGTGAGGAGCGGGTGTTAAGTTACAAGTCATGTCTGGATGTAAATTGGGAATTATGGAAATGTGAAGAGCCTTCGAAAACAAGTTGTAGAGAAAAGAATGAGCTTTTAATGGCCAATTCAATAGTAAAATGATTAAAAACAATGAGTCATAATTTACATCCGTTTAGATTCTGTTGGTATGCATGTTGTTAGGTGTTTCAAAATACCGTTCCTAATAAACTGTAGCAACACCAACCTATTTGAAATTCAACTTTAACCTCAAGTAACAGATTTGCGGGGGTCCTTCAAAGTTTACTTGTAGAGCTGCAGGTCTCACCAAAAACACTCTAGAGTCTAGTTCTCACATTTGATAGATCTTACTAGCATATAACCTCAATTACTGCTGCTGCTACTCTTTGTATGAATGTCTGTAAAAATCCTCATTTTGCTCATTCAGAAAATTTGGAAAGATTTCAAATAAATCATAGTTATTCATCATTTAAATTTCGAATGTCACTTAATGGAGTGATTATTTGTTGGAAACAAAGTAATGACGCACTGTTGATACTCTGATTGGTTGCTTGGTCCGTCATGATGTCTCTTTCTCTCGAAACAAAGGGTAATCGAGAGCAGAGTACAAACCCAGATTGAATCTTGGAATTCATCACAAAAAATTTGCCCATTTACCTCACAGAATTCTCAACCTTTTGGAGTCTCACTAGGATAAAGTCTAGACAACACCATTTAGTAATCACTATTTAGCCATTCTTTCTTCTCTAAGTAATAAATATGTAAAGGACTAGAGTGACTTCTTTTTTGTTGCCACAGACTAGTTAGATATCAGACAGTATTTACCTGAACCAGCGGGTTAAAGCAACAAGAATAAAGGAAAAGACTATCATAAAATCTGGATTACTTTTCAATATAAAATTAAATATAAATCCAGCGTGTGCTCGTAACTTTAGTAGTATTTTCGCCAAACATCACACCAACAATATCAGTGACATCCTCTCTGCCCCCAGCACTTGTTGGTAGCAATGTAAACATTTAAACATGGATTTAGAATCAGATTTTTTTTGGTATTCATAGGCTGTTCCTCTGTCTCTTCACTGGTTCTCTGTTTTTAATCATTTTTGCTAGCTTAAGTGAGTTTTTAGCTGTGATTTACGAAGTGTCTTGACATGCATCAAGAGTGCTTTATCTCCAGTTGTAACACAGAGAATCCAGTCATTTTCAAAATAAAACACATATTCGGCTTGGATAATAAATAAAACACAAATACTTTAAGTTAGGGTTATAAAACTAATTCTTCTACGCTAACAAACATGAAAAAAAATGTATTTTGGGTTTGAGACAATCCTCATAAGCTCCCGGTGATTCTTATGTTATAATTTGTTGATTTGCTTTTTAAACATTTATTCCCAAATCATTAGGGTTCCCCTTCAAACTACATTCAAATGAAACCGTTAGTATTCATCGGTAGACATTGTGTGGATCATAATTGAACAGATATTCATTTTGATTAGAGATAAAAGTAATTCTAGTTGAGATTATACACACATTAATCCTTTAATGCTTTGTTATATACATTAGAAAGTTCTCTTTGATAACTCAAGACAGATTTTTGGAACCTTTCTAGTTTGATGTACTTTAATATAACAACAAAATGAAAGAAAGTGTTTTTCAACACAGGGAGAAGGTCAGATTGACATTATCTCAACAAGACCAAAAAGGAAAAGCAGATATTTTTTGTGTGTTTCACCATCCTCAAAGACAAATGCAGCTCTCAGGGGAGTTTAGAAACAAATTATTTTGCAACACACTGATCAACCGTTAAGCAATGATTTTTTTTTTAAAGCAACTTCAAATGGAGATTAAAATCCGATTCATGGACTTGCACACAGAGCCTCTATTTGCATGCAAAATCAAATGTTTTGATCCCAATTGGGTGATAACGTTCATCCTTTCTCCCAATAGAAATAAAGTAAATTTATGCAACGAGATGCCGGGGTAAATAAAAGGAACAAAAGTGGAAGTGGCGGCTAGTGTTGGGGTGGAGCCTTACCAAGTCTCTGTTGGATTGCTTCTGGGGCTCGGCGCTCTGGAGGATGGGGAAGGGAAATGGGAGGGGAGAAAGGGGCAGAAGAACCAAAAGCAGTCAAGTAACAGATACTGATCAACTGAAACAGTTCAAATTTGATTTAATTAATTGTCGCGGATGGAGGAAGCTGAAAACATGAAGCAGTGACGTGAACAAATGAGCATGCAGGAGACTGAAATGATGAACCTCAGCCAACAGATCCACAAATAAGCCTTAAATGTTTCACTATGTTATAGAAATAACAGTCAATATTGAGTCGGTTCTGTTTCAAGGAACTAGGAGTACTTTCTAATATGAGGATGGCTTACCAGGGGGCAACATGACATAAAGAAAGGCAATATGTTATTAGCCGATTCCTATTCAGCGTTGAATTAAAGAGCTACTTTGCTGCTTTTAAGGACTCCAGGCTATGTTTGTTCTTTTCTAGAACAAAATCTAAACTGCTGGACTGGTTAAACCTGAACTGAATAATTCTAAATTGAACAAAGAAAAAAAACAAAAATGCATGCTTTACATATTTTTTCTCGAGCATTTGAACCACATTAAATTGGGACAAGCAAGAAAACCATAATGTTCATTCAAGCCTTGACCCAATTTTAAACTGATAATTCTATTAAATACATTAATATTTTTATTATTGAAGAGAAATTGGATCGATAAGGGCTAAGAAGCCTCCCCTTATCTTCATAACTCAGCGTTGTTTTGAGTCAGTCCCCACAGTTGCCGATGTCCTGCATGTTTTAGATCAAGGTTCTACAACCTGCAGCCACAAATGGACCATCCACAAAGATAACTTTTAAGTAAATAAGCAAATAATGTTTTAGAATATTATATATATGTATATAAATAAATTTAAAGTTAAAAAGTTTTCATTTTTATGTAATATCAGTTAATCATGTAATATTTGAACTATAATTCTTCCATAGAATGACTCGAGATTTACCAACAATATGTTTTAGATGGGTTTTTTCCCCCATTATGCTGGAAACAAAGATTCACAAAGATTAAACCCCCCACAGAAGAATATTGTATCAACATTTGCATGGTTTTCTTTATTACTCAACGTTAAAATGGCACTAAAGCTGTGGGCTTTTTTAGAAATGACAGCAAGTTCCCTCTAGTGTAAATTAATCAAAAAATCTAAACACTGTTTTTCTTTCTCCCCCCCGAAAGGTCATTCAATATTTGTGGCTCTAAACAGTTTTTATTCTGCTGGACTGAGGGGAAAAATGATTGTTTTAAGTGTAAAGGCTGCAGACCCAATTGATTTAAGATTTTTTGTTTCTCTACACCTGAATCAACAAAGAGTTTTGTTTACCTGGCACATGCAGAACCTAATTTCATGCTCAGGAGGTGGTTCAAGCATTTAAATTAGCTTTGTTGGAGAAGGCACACAACTAACGCAAGCAAGACTCAAGCCCTGAAGGAGTGAAGTTGGACACCTCATGATATCACATCAAATGCTTGCTTCCTGCTACTTCACAAAATGTTATTACATACATTTAAAGTTTTAAATAGTTTCCATAAGGACACACACTTCTGCCACTCTCAGACCATATTCTGCTTTAGATGTCCTTTAAAAACACATTTATTTTCCTGGAAATGTTATTCTATTGAATTTAAATGTATTTCTAACATTATTTATTTATATTTCACATCTTTTACTGTTTATTTTTTATGGATAAAAATGACACGGAGGTGCTCGCAGCAATCATCCTCCAAACAAAACACAGTTCACGCTGCTCTTTTTTTTAGCCTTAGCATCCTACAACCAAGCTTTTTTTTTCAGCTTCATAGACAAAAAGGTTCATTTTGTTTGGTGGGAACCGATTTGTTTCAGCGAAACTGAAAGAACAAAATACACCGAGGCTTTCCTGGCAGCTATGACTCCCACGCACATTCTAAGAAGCTTGGATTGCCAGATCCCGTTCCCATCCATCTCCAAGCAGCTGATACAAACACTTGGATTGTTTTGTTTTACAGTTTGGTTCCTTGCCTGAATTCATTATGCAATTTCTTTTTTGTTATGTAATGGGGAACCAAGGGAAATTGCACCAAATCTTTAAAATGTTTCTGAAATTAAACTAATTTGAAGTATTTCAGGTGAAGAAAGCCTTTTCAACTCTGCCTATTAACAGTAACAAGTGAGTCATTTTGTGCATAATTTTTGTAATATACCTTTAGTGAAATAAGGAATTAACTAAATTATAGTTATGTAATTTTAGATCAATGATGCAAGCTTTTAACATATCTAAAGCCCAAACTGTCTAATGCCACCTGTGGCTGTAATATAACAGTTGCTGGTTAAATACTTTCATTACTCTACATTAGGTGTAATTTGTTAGACTGAGTGCCTGTTGGTTCATTTAAGTTTAAGCTACAGTCAGAAGCTTACATCTAATAATCAACAGCATGCAAATCGCATCATTTTTTGCGATTTAATGATTAATTTAACTATGTTTTCCACAGATTAAATTGTTAAACAACTGTGATGATATTTGTATAACCCACACTGGGTGAAATTTATCCCCAAATCTTCACATTCTTAGGTACACTCACCGTAACAAGGCTGCAGCTTTTTGCTTTACGGTTAGAGATAATGAATATTAACTAAGTAGGAGGATGGTAGATTATCAGTAAATACAGTACGAATGTGTTTTGGAAACATTTCTTAACAACTGCAGGCACCATAACTAACCTTTTAAACCTAGGAACCATCATGGTGGTGGGTTAGGGTGGTATCTTTGTCAGTGGTAGAATAATGACTACCTCCAATATTCTTCTGCTTGACCTCAAGGTATTGATTAAAAATGTGAAACTTGCCCTCAGTTTGGCTATTGATAGAAAACACCCTTCAAAACTGGTTAAGGAATGGACTACTACTACCCCAAGAAATTGAAAGTTCAAACCATTTCTTCCAATCATCATAAGGGGAAGAGATCATATTATCAGCTCCAACCACACTGAGATTTAAAGAGCAAAAGCAAAAGAGGTAGGGTAGGATTGCTTTGCAAAACCAATGTTAAATATGGTCTCTGCTTCCCCGATAGTAAGCTGTTGGCATGTTATTACAGTAATGAATATGAGGCCAACTTTATGATAATTTTCCTAAAGTCTCAACCTCAACCTACTGGAAATCAGTAAACTACAGTTAAAAGCTGGGTTTATGTCAGGGACCCAACCAATTTTAAATCTCTATCCATTCTACACTATACAGAAATCTTCTTACCTTAATGGATAAAAAAATATTAAAATACAAATTAAGCAGCCACATATTAGTGACATCTATGCCAATGTTGAGTACATGTACCGGTCAAAAGTTTGGACACACCTTCTCATTCCATGACTTTCCTTTCTTTTCATGACTACATTGTGGATTCTCAATTAAGGGCATCAAAACTATAAATGAACACATAATGTATGGAATTACTGTCTGTACTTAAACAAAAAGGGTGAAATAACTGAATACATGTGTTATATTTTAGATTCCTCAAAGTAGCCACTCTTTTCTCTGATTACCGCTTTGCATTATCTTGAGCTTCAAGAGGTAGTCACCCAAAATGGTTTTCCAACAGTGTTGAAGGAGTTCCCAGAGATTCTTAGTACTTGTTGGCCCTTTTGTCTTCAATCTGCGGTTCAGCTCACCCCAAGTCATCTCCATTGGGTTCAGGTCCCGTAACTTTGGAGGCCAGGTTATTTCACACTTTTTTGTAAAACTACTACATAATTCCATATGTGTTCATTCATAGTTTTGATGCCTTCAGCAAGAATCTACAATGTAAACAGTCGTGCAAATAAAGAAAACGCACTGAATGAGAAGGTGTGTCCAAACTTTTGGCCTGTACTGTATATTTCTTTAAAAATGTGCCAGGATGATTGATACCATCTTAAATCTATGTTCTTTATTCGCTACTAGCTTTCAAAAATATGCCATAAGAGAGTTTTGCGTAGCTAAAAGATCCCAGCTGCTCATTAAATGTTAGGTTCCCAACCCTGTAAAGCTAAAACATAGATAAAATCAATCATGTCAGCTAGCTTCTAGCCCGGTGCCAGTATCCAGATCTAAACCCTAGTTTTAATCTGAAAAATGGAAAATATCAATCACTGTGGCAGTCTATCTTGCTTCTCCTATCAACCACCTCATGGACACAACTTCTGATACTACTTAACACTGCAGAAAAAAGCCTTTTCTAGGACTACAAAACAAGTATTTGGATCACTTGGTTCCATAAATTAGTCTGATTCTCTGTAAGATGTGTGTTAAAGAAACTGACAGCTGAGGGAGATTGGAAAGAATTAATGGCAATGAAGTGCCTCCGACTTTTCACACTTCCAGTTAAGCCTCTATGTTATGCAACATGGTATAAATTTCATAATCTTGCAACCTAAAAGTAATCTGGCAACATCTTTTTTTTAGTAAAGACCATTAAATCTATAACATTTAAAAGCGTAAATGTATCAATAGAGTTGTTAATAACTTTAATAATTTCCTAAGTTTACAGAGTCAAATACTCAGTGCTTCAGTTCATAATGGATAATTGGAAGACATACACAAATGGACGGAGGCATGGATGAAAAGAGTTGGATGGATGGATGGATGGATGGACAGACAGACAGATGGAGAAATGGATGGATGGACAAAGACAAATGGATGAATGAAGAATGATCTGGTATGGATGGTCAATTGATTTCGATGGATGGATGGATGGATGGACAGATGGATGGACAGATGGAGAAATGGATGGATGGACAAACAGACAAATGGATGAATGAAAAATGATCTGGTATGGATGGTCAATTGATTGGTTGGATGGATGGATTTCTGGTTCATCTTTTATTTACCAAGAGCCGTAATCTCTCACCAGTTGGTTGAACCAGAGGATCTTTAGAAATTCAAATGTTTACATTTTCCATGTTATCAGAATACATCTGTAATTAATAATGTTGCTTTCATAACCTTTGTTTCCCCTCATACATCTTTAGACCTGGAAAATACTTTCAGTTTCAAGTTCAGGAACACCAGAAATGTTTCAATCACATAAAGATTTAAGTCTGTTTGTACACTGTCAGACATGAGGATGGTGGCTGATTCATATTCAAGATCAGTTTGTTTATTCCCTTCGTTCTTTTAACCTGGTCTGTGTCTGTCTGCTCTTTCCCACATCAATCACTCTGAGAGTCAGCTCAGATGTAAAACACACAGATGGAGATGGAAGTGAAGAGATGCAGAGGGAAATAAGCAGTGACAGTGACAGAGCGGAAGAATCGATCGGCATGCAAAGATGGAGCGATGCTTATACTCTGAAATTATGACTGTGCGCCCCGTGAGGACTGGCAGAAGTTATGACAGCTCACAACAACTGTGAGCACACACACAGATGTTCATGTAGAAAGAGCTGAAGCGATGATAAGTAGCAGGGGATGGAAGACAGAGGAGAACACTTACCACTTCTCTGGGAAGGAAGGTGTCTTCCTGGCGTAGAACCAGCAAGCCCACTGCGCCACCCATAGGTGTGTTCCTGAGCAACGAGACCACCTCTTCCTGAGTCCGGCCGTTCAGGTCCACCCCATTTACCTAAACAAGACACAGTGACTGAGGTCGGCTCTGAATTAACCATGGCATCAATAAAACTAAAGAGAAAAAAGCTTTGTTTGAAGTAGACAGGTTATGCTCCTGTTGGTTTTCCCATCCTTTAACACTTTATTTATCTGTAAATAAACAGACTACTATTTATCTCTAAACAAAGCAGCAAAAGGAAAGTGGCTGCAAAGCTCCAAACAGCCTTCCTGCTCAAGGATTGATGGGTGGAAGAATGGCTGACAAACAATTAGACGGACAGACGATTGTATGGACAGACAGATGAATGGTTGGATGAACAGATAACCAGATGGAAGATTTGAGGTAGGGTAAATGGCCAAATGGATTGATGAATGGATCAATGGATGGATGAAAGAACGGACGGATGGAAAGACAATTAGACAGACAGACTACTGATTTACTTAATGGATGGATGCACAGTTTGGATGAACAAATGATTAGGCGGTTTGATAGATAAATGGATAGTGGGAATGATAATTAGATAAAGAGACGGGTGGATGGATTGATGATTGTACAAACAGGTGACTGAATAGATATTATTCGAAGACTTGAGGAATGACAAGATAAAATGATTTGATAGACAAATGACCAGATCAACAGAGATGATTAGTTGAACAGATGATTGGATGGATTGATTAACAGGTGGACGGATGAAAGGATGGACAAACTGGTTAGTTGTTGGCTGCCCAGTTAACTGGACTGATATATTTCATGGATGGTTATATAGACAAATGACCAAATGGATTATTTCATAGACTGATTGATGGATTGACCATTGGATGAACAGATGATTGGACGGATAGATGGACGGATGATTTAGTTGATTGATGGAAGACTGATTAAATGGACAAATGGCAAGATCGGTAATAAAATGGACTGATGGAAGAATGGATGGACAGACTGTTTGATGAATTAAGGAACAGATATATTAGATAAATTATGTGATAAAAACATGACCAGATGGTTTACTGATGGACTAAAGGACTAGATGAACAGATGATTGGATGGATCGATGATTGGATGTAGGGCTTGCTTATAAATGTATTTATCTATTAAAATTTTCTGTTTATGAAGATTACTTTTTTGGTAAATCAAGATTTTTTTTTTTGCTTGGACTTCCATAGTTGAAGGTGATATAATGAATTCAGGTAATTGACTGAAATAAAAGCAAGTTTTTGAAAATATTTTTTATTTTTTTATTTTTAAGAAAACACAGGTAGAGAAAAAGAAATTTGGAAATAGGATTTTGTATGAAATTTTTTTGGGAGATTTTCTTTATATGCCATATTGCCCCGCCAAAATTGGATGATTTGACTACAAAGGTGAATGGGTAAATAACTGGATAGATATTGGATATAAGGATGGATGGATAGATAAACAGATAATTGAAGGGAAAGATGAATGATTAGATCGACACCTTCCCAGAATGATGATTGGATGTTTGGTCGGTTAGACTAACTTGCAGACTAATGGGATTACTGGATTAGTAGGTTGATATAAAGCAAAAATAAACTCATTTGTTTATATTTTCAAACCATCCCATCAAACATCTTCAAGACTTTGTGTCAAAAATTTCAGCAGCAAAAAAGAAAAAGAAATAAAGATTAGAAAAGTTGATCAGCAACAAAACAGAAGTGATTTTGGCTGAGTGGAAGTACTTTAAATAGAGAAGGAACCCAATGAAATTATTCCAGTAATGCAGGATTACACAGTAAATGCAGGCAAATACATCTAAATATATGCTCTCTTTAGCCAAAGAGTGTCTTTCGAACAGAATAAAGCTGCAGATATTGTGAGTTTTTATATCCAAAGTGTAGGCAGGTCATTAGATTCAGTTTTCACCGCTGAGCTCGTGAGGCTCCCAGGGTAATAATCCTTTATGCAAATTGCTTGCAAAGAGGGATGATGCAACTTCAGACGCTGTTCTCTAACTGCAGCACAAGATTTTGTGAACATGCTCTGTGATTTCTGAACAGGAGGCAGAATTTCCATATCAAAAACAGAAAACTTGAATTAACCGTCTACACTTGGAAACTAAACAGGCAGCAGGAAGGTTTGACTGATAAGTGAGTGAAACACTGAGAAACTCTTGTTGCATATTAGGATAGATTTAACATAAAGAGTAAAAGAAAACCTGTAAACAGCACTGCATGTCTTACCTCCAGCAGCCGGTCTCCTGCCTTAAGGCGGCCATCTTGGATGGCGGCTCCCCGAGGGAGAATGTTCTTGACATAGATTGGCGCAGAGCCCCCAATGGGAACATCACGCGACGTTATGCTGAAGCCAAGACCTTCAGGACCTTTGCGGCAAAAAAAGAAATAAAAAAAAAAACAGATAAAAAGACAAAGTTTAATAATGGGATGTGGTGTAATCCTCAGGAAAGCTTGTGAAAATGCATTTAGATCTAACTGGCAAAGTTCTCATGGATCTAATGTAAGAGAGAGCAACAACAGGAGTAAATATTTGGTGGAGGAAGCTAGCTCAGAATGAGAAGAATACATGTAACTGGGTAATTACATCATATGTTTACAGTAAACAACAGCTGGGGTTGTAGCTAAATATGTTTTAATTGACATTTGTAAAGAATAAAAAAAAAAGTCAATACTGTATTCAAATTAACATCTGTTTGTATGGATGAGTCTACACTCTGTGAAAAAACTTAATCTTGAATTATCATGTCGTCAAGTAACAAGTGCAAATCTACATGTACATTAAATAATTATCTGGAAATGACTAAACCTACTGCATTTCTGTTTAGGATGTTAGGATGGATGGATGGATGGATGGATGGCTGGATGGATGGATGGATGGAAGGAAGGAAGGAAGGAAGGAAGGAAGGAAGGAAGGGTGAAAGCATGGAAGAAAGTGGGGTAAGTGTTAAGGTCCCAAAGAAGAAAGGAAAGAAATAAAAAAGGACACACAAAAAAGCGATACTAGACAACAAAGGAGGGAATAGGAAAGAAGGAAGTGGAGTAGGGTCAGAAAGGCAAGATAAAAGAAAAAACAATGAAGGACCTTTTGTCCCATTTCCCACCAACTTCATCAGAGAAGTTAAATACAGACGATCCTGCATTCTGACAGCTGAAACTCCGATCAGGTTTATTGCTTGTAACTAACAGAGGCAAAATCCCAGCAATGGTCAACCATGCAATCAGTAAACTCAGCAACGCTTTCTGCAGTTTAACAAAAGAACAGTTTACTTTAAAAGTCTGGACGCTTTAACTAGTTTCATTGCATCTGTCTGAGGAAGACCTCCTGTGAAAAACCTTAATTAGTAATATAGCAATCCGGTTCACCATAGCTGTGTAAACTTATTTAAAAAAGTTTATCTAGGTGATCTTTGTTTTATAAGAGTGCTGGCTTTAGTCCCACAAAAGTAAGACAGTGCTCCACATCCTTACAAATCCCCCACATTTATGTAGCAATCAGCTTCCCGCAAGCAGACAAGAACCGTTGGTGCTTCCTCCGGTAACCATGTTCAGGTGTTTTTACTCGTATGAAGCAAGGAGGAGGATCTTTGAGTCATTAGCATGATTAGGACACACCCAGATAATTTTCCATGCAGAAAAGGATTTACAAGGGGACGAGTGTACCATTGAGGCTGTAAGAAACGCAGGAATTTAATCTGCACTCAAAGCTGTGGTCTTAAAACGGCACTCAAAACAAAACGCGAGGAGCCAAACCGGCTCTTGGGAGCCTCTGTTAATCCCTGCAAGTGTCACAACGGCAAAACAAAAGGGAGGAATGAGAACAGATTGCATCTTTGATTGTGAATACAGCAGATCACATTGCATGCACGGAATCTAGCAAGTAAAAGGGATGAGAATAGGAAGAAAAAGGCGACAAGCAGCTGGGTGGCGTTTTTTATTTTACGTTATTTTTTGTCACTCTGGATTGATTCCAGTCCGATAGGAGTGGACAGATTTGGGTGAGAATTTCAATGACACATGAAGCAGCCCCGTCAGACGCCGTTGAGGGCCCAGCAGCTGCTTAGCAACAAGCTTCCTGGCACCAACACCTGAAATCCTGCTGGCAGAAGATCACACCACCTGGGCCACCTGTCACTCAGAACCAACACCGGAGAGGAATTCTCAGTCCTGACCGAGACTGCAGCTCTATTTGTTTTATTCTCCAGGTTCTAGAGGTTTGCATCAATGGGTGTCTGCAATTCCTGGCTGTTCCACAGTTTCCCTTCAAGCCAGTTTCTTTGTTCTAGGTGTTCAATTGGGGGTAAGGGAATCAATTCTTATGGTGCGAAAAGGATCAACCAAAACTTTACAGTTTCAAAAAAAATATACCAGAATAAAGCAACCAAACGGAACATTTCAAAAGCCAAATGTGTATAAAAGTAGAGATGTATTCTAAAAAAAAACACATTCATTTTTACTTATGAACTATTTATATCTTATTTCTTTGACATTAGCCAAGTTTTTGCTCTTTGTGCAAAGTTTAATTGGGAGAGGCTCATCAGCGCTACGATCTCATTGCTTATGAGTAGTGATGCAACGATACGACTTTTTTCAAACTGATATGACAACAATACTTGAATCTGAGTACCTGCTGATACAGAGAACCAATGCTGATACTTCTACCACATAAGAAAATGTAATGAATTGGAATACAAGTTTTATTTTCGTCTCTGCTTTGTTACAACACATTTTGGTGAATTAGATTAATAAAACATTTAAAAAATGACCACAAAACTAGAATTCCAAGTGAAAAATTATAAATTTCCTTTAAAATTAGGCAACGTTTGAATATTTATAGTCTGGAGCTTTGAACCGATGCATGTTAACAGTTAACTTTAACCGATACAAGTATATTTTAGAACGGTCTCGGCCCTGACACCATATACCAATTATCTCGTTATTTCGGTCACCACCCAGAGTTCGTGACCATAGATGAGGGTAGGAACGTAGATCAACCAGGAAAGTCGAGAGCTTTGCTTTTCGGTTCAGCTCTCTCTTCACCACAATAGACCGGTACAGCGGCCACATAACTGCACACGCCTTACCAATCCATCTATCGATCTCCCGCTCCACTTTTCCCTCATTCACGAACAAGACCCCCAGATACATAAACTCCTCCACTTGAGGAAGGATCCCATCCCTGACCCAAAAAAACAATCTATGCATCTTTAAATGATCCTTTTCAAGATAATCTCACCATTTATATTATAGCATAACAACATCCCAACTAAAATGACTTACTGACATTAGAGTCCTGCAGAATTTCCGTCACCTCACCTTTCTTAAGCTGGATGTTGAGCCGCCTCCCCACTTTTTTCGCATATCCCGGCGTAGGGGTGGAGTTCAGGCCCTTCTGGGGTGAGTGGGCGTGGCCTGTGGGAGGTTTAGCGGCCGAGACAGGGCTGAGATGTGGATAGCCGTTGTTTGGGTCTGGGTGAGCGTGGGTCTGAGGACGAGGATGGGTGGGGTGCGTTTGGGAGCTGTGTCGGGTTATCCTTGGTGGGTTGTGGTCGACTCCAGACAGGTAGTCCGGACTGAAGCGTCCCGACGAGAACGAAGGGTTCCTCTCGGCGAGCGAGAGCTGCTCGTAGTGAGCCTTCATGGACGATGGCACCACATGGAACATGATCACAGGGGAGCGCATTGCCTGGCGGAACATGTTCTGTGCCCTAGAACAGGATGAGGCAGAAGACAGACACAACAAAGGATGATAAATAGAGTAGGTGTTATTTTAAGTTTGAAGAGAGCAACACACACTCATCCAGTGTTAATCATAGGGAACACATTTATAATTGCCTAAGCATCGTCGCTTAGTGGAGCACTCCACCTACCAGATGTCCATCTTCGCCCACCTGAACAGTCTGACATGTTAATTAACACTTGTTGCCGACGCAAGCGGCTCTAAAAAGAAACTGAACCCTCCCTGACTCCTCCACCACATTATCTTCTCATTTGGCTGAGGATGAAGGAAACCGCTATGAGTCTGCTTGTTCACAAAAATACCTCTTTAAACCCAACCCCCAGTCTCCCGGATTGGGCCCTTCTGTAGAAGATGTGAGTGGAAACCCGTGCTGCCTTGTTAGCACCACCTGTTTCAGTGCAGCAGACCCCGACAGCTGAACGAACGTTTAAAAAACTCGCAAATTTGAAATGAGTCTCACTTTTTTTGCATGTGTTTCATTTTACCAGCTGCTAATAAAGTTCTCCGAAGGATGAGAGTCTTTTCACAGTTTCTTTACAATTTTTGGCTTCAAAAATTGAGTGCCAGACAGGATGTAATATGCAGCATTCCTCTATAAAAACACCTTTTAATACCAAGGACAACTACTGCTATTTTTAAGTGACTATGACTGGAAAGTGTTTTTTTCTCTCTCTCTCTCTCTAGAAAGGTTATACTTCAGAGCCTGTAAGTCAAGCTTTGACATAACAGGAACAATAAGGGTTGAATTACTTTACTTAACTTTATTCTATTGCCAAGAAACCAGTACTCTGCAGTATTGCTATGTTCATCGCTTCTAAGATGGAACACTGTCTTGCAATTTTTATCAGGTCTCCAGGCTTTTTAAAGGTTTTATTTAAAAAACAAATTGTGGCTTTTACATTAATTTTAATACAACATTGCAACTCTCACTGAACTTTGGGGTAATATCCATATAAATACAGGTCCATTCCGAAAAAGTTTTAAAAACCTTGTTAATCTTATAAAAGAAAAGAAACACAAAAGTCTAGGTAGAATCTCAAAGGGATAGTCAATAAAGGCTTAAAATCTCAAATACGTTCTGTTAAAAGAAGCTAGTGAGGTCTGCAAAAATATCCAGTAATTTCCATGAAAGTATTCTGCAACTTCTACGACAGTAATCTGTAATTTACCTAGAAATAACTTGCACATTTTGTTGAAGCTTTGAAAAGGAACATCAAGTTCTCGATACCAACTAACCTCTTATGTCTAAAGTGACCTACATGTTCTTGGTAAGTTCTGAAAAGCAGCATGCGAGTTCCCCAAGAGCAACCTTTGGGTTTAAGAAAAGTAACCTGTAATCTGGGTAAAGTTCTCAAACGTAACCTGTAATTTACATGAAAGTAACCTTTTTGTGTTCTAAGTAAGTTCTCTGAAGTAATACGTCAGCTCTTTGAAAGTAACCTACAATTAAAAAAAAGCTACCTGCATGCACCTAAGTTCTGTAAAGTAACACGCAAGATCCCTAAAAGCAACAACAAATGTAACCATGACTAAGTACTGGAAAATAACCTTGAATTTGTATAAAGGTAATCTCTACATTTTGGAAAGTAACATCAAACTTCCCTGAAAGAAAGTTGTAGCTTCCAGGAAAATAAATAGTTACTTCCAGTTAAGTAACAAAAATGTGCTGATTAAGTTCTGAAAATAACACACAGGTTTCATGGAAAAAAAAGAAGAAAGAAAAACGGTAGATTCCACAAAAGTAGCTTCTAAGTTTAGGGGTGGGTAGGGTTAGTACTAGAAAGTAACCTGTAATTTACAGGAACGTAATCTTTACCTTCTATTTAACTTCTGTGAAGTAACGCACAAGTTCCCTGAAAGCACCTTTTATATTTAATAAATGTAACCAAAATTTTCTGAGCAAGTCCTGGGAAGTTAACTACAGTTTCCATGAAGATTATCTCAGAGTGTTAGAAAGTAACATACAAAAACTATTTGTAGGTTAGAGGGAATTAAGCATCACGTTTTAGGTACATTCTGAAAAGTAACCCTTTTGTTCGAAATAGGTTCTGAAATACACAATTCCCCCACAGGAAACCTGAAAACTCTACAAAAGTAACCTCTAAGTTTAGATGTGGTTAAGGGAAAGTACTAGAAAGTAACATTAATGTTCAGAGTAAGTTCTAGAAAGTAACATACAAGTTTTTTTTTAAAGACTTGATTTAATGAAAGCAAAGGGTATGTTCTGGGTCAGTTGTGTCCTGTAACTGGTCATTTCTGTAATGCTTTTTTGTATGATTACTTTTGTGATTGAAATCTAAATAATTACGTTTTTGAAAGACTATTTGTAGGGAAGTAACCCATTATTCCCATGAAAGTAACCTGTAAGTTCTGTAAAGTAGCAGATAAGTACTGCAAAGGCATCCTGTAGTTTAAATTGGGCAAACATAAACGAAACATAAAACCACAAATCACCTCAAAAGGTATGATAGTAACCCAAGCACAGGCTGTATTTTGAGTTGCTCCCACAAGTTTTATTCTCAGATAGGCAGGATGAACTTCTGATAATCAATATGTCAAGTAATTTCCCATTTTAACGTTTTTTAAACTGCCAAAAGACAATTTTAGGTCATTTTAATGTGTTGTATATGCTTTTTAAGTGCTTGAAAACTTTTGCACAGCACTTTATTTCTAACAAAAAATGGATACTTCTTTTAGATGAATTCTCCCAAGATTTGCAACCGAGTGAGCAGGAGCATGAATGTTAAAGCATTAGCTTATGAAAAATTAAATAGGTTTGTGAACAAAAGCCTTTAATTGCATATAAATGTTTGAGTGCTTTATGCTGTTGATAAATAACTGGTTTATTTTCAAGGATTGCTTGCTTGAATAAATTAAATATTACCAAATCTTTTCATTCTTATTTCTGAGAACAGTACACATGTGAGTAAGCTTCAAATAGTACCTCAAAAAGTTTTAAGCCAAAAAAACAAAACAAAAAAAAACATAATAAACGGGAGTGAAAAGCAGGAATTATAAATGTTAACAAATCTCCACGTTTAGGAATGAGGAAAGTGTTAAAACAGGAATCCAGGAGAGCAGCAGCACGCAGGGATACAAGTGAGGATTTCAGGGTCAGCATCAGTAGTTAGGAGCTGAGACCTACAGGAGTTAAACAGGGAAAGGTTAGCTTTGCACTGTGGTAGACATCAGAGGAGCCCGGCAGGAGAGCAAAGGACATTACAGAAACGAGGAGCGGATTACGGTGAAGGAAGGATCTAATCTAGGATTGAAGGAAAGACACGACGGAACAGATCCAGAAATCTCAGCCACACAGGAACAGCTTCAGCGTGCCGTCTTACTGTTCGAATCGGATGTTTCGCAGGTCTCCGTTATTGATACGGATGATGCAGTCATTCTCCTGGAAAAGGCCCTGGTGTTCAGCCTTCCCTCCCCTCTCCAGACGCTTGACCAACAAGCCAAGAGTCCTGAAAGGTTTGAAAGTTGAAAGCACAAAATAAACCCCTAAAATCAAATGAAACCCGGTGCAAAACCTGGTAAAAAAAAACAAAAACAAACAAAACAGTTTGATGTGTGAAGCATACAAATGATCTGGGTTTTACTAACTTCTAAAATTATTAAAATCTAACTTAAATGGAATAAATCCAACCAAAGATTCCTCATGTCATGAGTTCATAATAGATTCAAGCAAAATGAGAAAGTTGGGTGTTGAAAAACCAAGTGCATACCAGTTTGCAACAAAAATGTAACTATTTCCTTTCCATCAGACTTTTTTAAGATGTGTCCAAATCAGAGGTTGACGGTCAATCATTTTGACTGATGGTAAAAAAAAATAAACTAGTTTTACCCATTAATTTTTATATTCCATGCGGGAGGGTTGTTGCCTATCTCCAGCAATTGTCTGACAAGTTGATACTTATATGTTTTATTAATTTTAAATAGTATTCAATCCAAACAACCTGAACAGAGAACTACATATAAAAGTGAAATAAAAAATTGCACTTATTATCTACGAATACCTGACGTAGTTCCTGCTTGGCTTGGAACTGAAAGGCTCACCCATTTGTTGGTATTCAAAGAGTGGAATGGCTGCAGGGTTGGGCTGGAGGGTATACCGAAAATGTACCAATACCGAAATTTATGATTGTTACTGACGTAATTTTTCCGTGTCAGGTTATTTTTTATTTTAAAAAAAATAGATTTTTTTTTAGTTTAGCGGTGCTCATGCCTCTTTAAGAAAGATTGGTCTGCTTGAGTAACGTGACTACGTACAGTCAGGGTCTGAAATTAAAATTTTGAGTCACCGGCCAAGATGGCCGGTGGATGAAAAATATTTTACCAGCCGGAATTCTAAATGATTTTTATACACATATACTAAAGAGCATTAATCCATTATATCATATTATGTTGGAGCCAAACATAAAGGAGTGACAACTTCATAAATAGGTAATAAGAAAACAACATTTTGCTCAGTTCTGATTTTTTTGTTGTTGGAATATTTTGGAAAATATATTTTTGAAAAAGAAAAATATATATTTTAGAATTTTACAGAATGTATTTATTTGACATAACAGTCCATAGCAATAAAGTAGCTAAGTAAACAAATTAAACTTTTTGTGAAAAAGCTTTTGTGAAAAAAGTTGGAATGTTTTTATTTGTGATTTTTCTATCACATTGTCAAGTAAACCTTAGCAAAAATAAAATCACTTTAGATGTCATTTTAACTGATGAAAACAGTAAAATGTCACCAGCTCAGATTGGGTCCCCACAAAAAAAAAAACACCTTTGCTTTTATTTTAGTGCTACAGTCCAAGAACCACCTTGGGCCCTTTTAGCCCCTCTAATTGACCTTCTAGATACGCCCCTGCTCAGCAGCAATGATAGGAATAGTCGCTCATTGGAGGGTGAGACAGGATTTTTTTCTTACTTAGGTCTCAGCGCATTATTATAAGTCTGTTGATTTATGACGCTGCAACTTTGGCCTAAAGCACGACAGCTGCGCTCTCAGCTTAAGTTACCATCGCAAAGCCGAAATAAAAGGAAACTAAACTTGAGGTCGGTAGACACAGTTTTTAATCCTAAATATCTAGGAGGATTTAAAAAGTACTTGGAACGACAGCTTCTTTCAGTCCGACTGTTCCGAAACCTTGCGGCTCGCTGCTGCGCCGTGTCACTAATTACAGCCGTTTGTTTTCCTCGTCGGACACACGAATCACGTAGGTGGCCTATTTTGGAATCAAACGGTGAAATTCACCAAAAGGTTTAGTATTTCCATGAATGAGGAAACTTACGTATGTTGGCATTCCAAGTTTCAAGTACACTTGTGTACATCAAATGCAGTCAGCAGAGGAGCGTCACATAAATCCTTAGAAAAGAGGATTCATATACATAACTAATTTGGTGCAAACATTTACTCGCCATGTGGCAGATAGCGCTCCAAATTTTACTCGCCCGCTGAAAATTTGCTCGCATTTGGCGAGTGTTCATTTCGGAACCTGCGTACAGTCATGTGACCTAATCCCATCCAGAAGGGAACAGTGCTGTCAAAGTAGCAACTGTGTCGCCATATTTGCCAAATGTTTAGATTCCTATAGCAACTGTTTTAAAAAAAAGTGACTAGCAACAAATGTAGTGATGTTCTATGATGTTGGTGGATACTTTGAGACTCTAATGTGGAGCACGTATTATTATTACTGCTTTCATTGAGCAGTGAAGCTGCAGTTGACTCAAAGCGTTCCGAGCCCAGCATGCTAGCTCGGCCAGCCCAGGTCCTGCTCACACGGAGCAGATGAAACTCAGCTGAGTCCACAATGTTGATATGTTGCCACTGGCTGATCCCAACTGTGCTCCAAAGTAAATGCAGAATGTCTAAAACACGACTGCACACTAAAATCACCTATTTCATTCACAGCACTGGTCACTTCCTCATCTGGTCTCTGTTGATTTATTTATCTGGACTCCGTGCGTGTAAAGCACTTTGAACTGGATTTGTTTTTGTGTGAAAAGGGCTTTATAAATAAAGTTTTATTGATTGATTGAACTCCCATCAGGTGAGAAAGCAGCAGAAGACACAACAACTGGACAGTAGCCCTGCTGACTGCTTGTATATGTTCAGAGAGTCCTCCGCTACTCTGTTCAGCAATAAGAGGCCGTGAGGTTCTAGGTGCTACAAAACCGATGAACATCCCTAAGCATGGATATAAACTGGATTGAGAGAAGACATGCTGAGCCAACACAGTGGTCGCTGTATAAAATGGCTTATGCCTCCCCATGCAGACGCCCCCAGAGGCTAACTATACCTGAAAGGAAACACTGAGGATTAATGTTTGAGTCTGATCCCTCCTTTCCACCGGATGCATCAGCAGCATGTTACAGCAGCAGCACGTCATACGCGGCTGTTAGCCACCGCTGTAATCAATATAATCCTTTCCATCGGAGGCGAAAGCAACACGAGTTTGCCCCGTCACTCGAGCGTCATGTCGCAGCACTTTTCTAAATATACACGGCAGTCCTATTTTCTACGCGCTACGCCTGTGAAACATGTAAATTTCGACATTTTGGATAGGGGAAGACAGGAAGTCAGACGGATCGGCATCCAGAAATTTTCAAAATAAAACAAAGGTGCTTCTTTCCGGTAGCTGTACTTGACTACCTGTGCGGCCCCATGAGAAGTCAGTAGGTCGCGGATGAATCTACATTACCTCAGATCGCCACTAACATTATTCTTTAGTACTTCGAGGGATTTTGTATATTCCCTGACATAACATAAACTTATTGGCGAATGTAAAACAGACAGAACATAAAACACAGACCTTTTGGAGCCATGTTGTAGTCTTTTTTTCCTGCTTGTTGCTGCGTTTACTGACAAAACCACGTGTGATTTTGCTGAGCTCGCATGATTTCGGGCTCTCTCAGTGACAGCTAATTCCCTGCTGCTACGTGCTGCTGACGTCCCCCGTGGAAAGGGCCAAGCAGCAGAATACGCGAGTAAAACGTGCTGCTCCTGTAAGATCCTGCGGACACGTCCAGTGGAAAGCCCGGGTTAGGAGGAAAACCAGCCAGGAAAGACGACACAAAGCTAATCACATCTTGGGTTTTTTTTTATTTCGGTTTTTTTTGTTGAGCGCACTTTTTCTGAGGTAGTGTGACCCGCCAGGTAAATGAGGGTTGATTTAAAGGCTTTACTTAGAGCTTTCAATAAAATCGAAATGGAAATGTGGCTTCACTGAGGGCAAAGACAGAAAAACAATGTTCAGAATTTGAAAAAAGTGTGGTTGATTGAATCGGAGTAAAAAAAACAAAAAACAAACATGCAATGTGATTTGCAGAAGAGGAGAGAGGCCATCCCTTTGATGAAAGTTGGGCTTCTTAATCTTTCTGCAAGGCTTGAAATGACGATTATCCCAATAAAAAGAAAACAGCATATAAATTTTCTTTTAGGCTGATTGAACCCAGAATTGGGAGAAAAGGGGATATGATTTGATTATGAAGAGTTTGTAGTCTGAAGGTTTTCTATGAATTTATGGAGCAGATTTGTGCTTTCATGGTTCTCTGCTCTTAACATATGGAAACATTTTCCATCCTTATTTTGACCTGGAAAATTCTGCAGTCAAATTCCAGAGCTACTGCACAGGAATCCTGGAATCTTCCAAACAATTAAACCTCCTGCGGTTGTATGTGAGACAGATGTTAAATTCCTGCTAATTTTCAGCTTTGCTCCACATGTGTTTCCACGGAGCTGCACGTTAAGCACGCTGCTCAGTTTGTTCTTTGAAGGACGTAAAATGCATGCGACTGCACCCACAAAGAACATGATGGTTGTCTCAGAAACCCAAACGGCCGTGATTGATCATCCTGAACTGGAGAATGTCTTCATGATGCTGGGATCTGGGAACCTGTGAAGGCTGGAAGGGGAATCTCCGGAATGCACAGATATTTGAGTTTTTGGTGATGAGATCCAGAACAGATTTTATTTCAGAAAGAAAATTGATTTTTTGTTTAAATAAATCACTAACCCGGTGCTGAACGGAGTGACAGCGGAAAAACTGGATAGAAATTGGTTCTGAAAACATCACAGCTTTGATTTTTGATAAATATATATGTAGTTTTCATGCATGTTTTAGAGATCCTTTAGAGATCTTATTTTTTTCAGATGTTGAGCATTTGTGGGAACAATGTCTGCAACTCAGCTCCTGGTCCGTTTTTACCTGCGGTCCCTGCCACTGAAGGGCACCACGTGGATCCCCAGGGGCCCGCCGTCATTTGACACCTCCACCAGTTTGACGATGTCTCTGGGAGACGGTTGGATGACACAAACACAAAGATGGTGGGGGTGTGGATGGGATGGGAGAGAAAACACCATGTGGGTAGAAAACAAAAAGAAGAAATAAGGCAGTGCATAAAAAAAATGACAGAAAAGGTTCTAAGTTAATTTAATCCTCCTTTTGCAACCCATTTTCCATCTCACTGTTACCATTTCAGCCTAACCTACATCTGTCTTGTACTAATAAATAAGCAAATTTTATGTGGCTTCTGTTTATTGGTTGTAACAGTTTTAAATAATTTAAACATTTATGCAAAATAATTGTTCATATTTTGCTGTATACTAATTTTTTAGTTAATATTTGGAAAATAAAAAACTTTCTTACAGCTAAAGACCACAAATTAGCTTTGTTTGTTTCAAAAAGCAAAATAAACGAAATTGTGTTAGAGAGATCATTGTGGAGACCCTAGCCGCCAACAGTGATTGTTACCCGCTACGACTGAAAGAACTTCAGTGAGGCTCTTCTTCTAGAAATCTACCATCTCTGACATGAAACCTTTTATGCTGTGAGATATTTGAAAGGGTTTCTTGTATGTTGAGTCTATTTCAAGTCACTCCACAAGATCTGGGCTTTGACTAGGCCCAGGACCTCCCATTTTTTTTTTTTCTCAGGCAGACCCTGATGGATTTACTGGTATTTTAGGGCAGAGTTAAATGCATGAATCTAAATGTATTATAGCTTGATTAGAGGTCAATATAACCATGCAAAATGGTGAAGGAGTGAATTAACCCAGTGCGAGTTAAATATAAACAGAAAACTGGAAAATATATTTCAAGCGAGACAAACACAAAACTTTAAATAAACCATGTGATGCATAACAAGGTGAATGGAGGTTTTGAAATTTTCTCACAAAGAAACCAATAAAACACAACAACTTTCCAGTCTAAACCAACTCATACATCTGAATTTGATTGAAAGTGCTGAGTTAGAGTCGATTAAAATAAACAAAAGCTTAGAGTGTTTGCTCTTTTCCTTATATTGTACTTCAAAGCAGCCATATCCCTCATGGAGACTTTTAATCTGGGTTTCTTGGTACTTGCTTCTTTCACCCATTTTAGACTTCTGTATGCACTTGTGGTAAGGAACAAGCACTAGACTGAAAAAGAGTAAAGGACAAAACTATGAAAACGCTTTAGAAAGCCTGGAAGAATGAAAATGGAGATACATTTTTTTTTAGAAATTACGTGGTGGTTTGAAATGTTGCTCTCTACTTTAGAAGCTAAAACATAGTCTATTCTTAACTTGCGACTTAGCTTCATATAAGATTATGGTTGATGGTTTGACCAGATAAGAGTGGAAAATACGTTCACTCATAAAATTATTCAAGAAAAACAAACAAATTAATAGAAAAGACAGAGCTTTCAAAAACAAACCTTATTGAACTGAACGTGGGGAGCAAAAAAAAGCTCCCTGAGGATAAATGTTAACTTCCTCTGCTGAGAGAAAGGTGGTAAAAACTTTCTGAGAGGATGTAGGATCGACTCATCAGCTTATTTTCAGTCCATATAGTTGAAATTTAAGACTTTCTTCTGAGTGTCTGCCATCAACAATTTACAAAGATGCCTGATTTTCTCAGTACTTTTACTTTCCTTTAGCCTCATTTTTTATTGTAGCAGAGAAAAAATCCCACACAGTGTAAAACAGTAGGTTACTCATTACAGATTCTATTATTTTGAAAGACACAAGTTGGAAAAACAGCAGAAAAAGGGCAACAGACTGCCGGTGCAGTATGTCAGTGACATACTTTGACCCTTTAAATATAAAAGAACCCCTCAAATTGTTCTTGCTATGTTTTGTTCCTTCTCAGGTGTTTCCTTGGCTGGGAAACATGCACACTCTGGCATGTCCTACAAGCCGCCACATCCAAAGCGCTCGCAGCTTAGATGCGACGGTTGTGATTAGCTCGGGGAGAAAAAGGCCCCCTTGTTGACAGCTAAGAAGGCAGGAGAAAGCCAGGCTCTCAGTGAAATCACAGGAATAATAACACCATACCTGCATATTAAGCTGGAGGCATGCGACGGAGCAAAATAACAAAACAAAGCACAGTTGTTAATAACGGGAGCAAAACAGGTTAGTGCGTGGGCGAGCTCTGACGGCGAGATGAGGATCATTCTGCTCCCACAAAAGATAATTATGTAAATCAGAGAGCGGGCTTTAAAATGAGATTTTTGCACAAACAAACCCGGACTGCAACACAAAACCTGCTGCATGGAGCTTTTCACAGATGATTAAGTATAGAAAAGAAAAGGATAAACGTATTTATCCTGCACAGGAGATGCTGGGAACAAACTGGGGAGGAATCATCAGAGAAAGAACACCAGTGTTAGGCCACACATTTACATACGCACTCTAATCTAATACACGGTTGTCACTTTCCACTGAAGGTATACCTGGCTAAGTTTTTTTTTTTTTTTTTTTACTTGGCTGTTTTCTGGACATAATCACTTTTCTATATTTATAAAAAGTACTACAGGTCCAGTGCTTCAATTAGGTATTACTTTTTTATTAATTCTCGATCATTAACTTTTTTGTCTAACAAAAAGTACCACTGGTTTGGGTCCCTTCCATTGAGAACAACAATTTCTCATGGGAACTTCTCCTAATTCAGTCCATGTGTGTTTAGATGTCTCTTTTCAATACTCTTTCATCGAAGGAGCATTTATTGCCCTCAACATTGTGGCACCTAATTTTCCACTTTCTTTAGAAAGTTCCCCTGGCCCTGTAGTTTTGTGGCTGTGTGTCAGGTTGATGGAGTCAATGATTAAGCTATTGCTTCCATCAACTTTGTGTGCTCTTTTTTTCTTCTTTCTCACAAAAAGTCCTTTGGGTCCCGCTCAAAGCCAGTGACATAGGTATAGAAACCAACATATATACTTTTCTCACTCATAGAAAGTGTGTACCATGGTCTCTTCTATCCACATTGTCAATTAAAAAGCTTTCTTCTGCCTTTTGGTTACTAAATTTATCTGATATTCAATCAATTACAGTCAAAGCTTTTTCTTTTTGTTCTTTTTATTTTTTTACTCTGTAATATTCATGACATGCAAACGTCATGCCTCTGACTGGTTGACAGCAGTGCGACTCTGATGCTGCCTTCGAAGAAATAACCAACTTAACTTACTTCGCCGGTGGAATTCCAAGACAATTTTCAACATAGTCTTCCACAGTTGAAATGGTTAACTTTTGCTAGCAGAGTTGCTAATAATTACCTTTAACAAGCAGAGTTGCTAATCGTTCTTTTCTACTTGTCGGGTTGCTAACGTGTAGCTTCTACTGGCAGAGTTCCTAAGTGTTAGCTTCTGCTAGCCCCTTCATGTGGGTGGTCGTTAGACACTGCAAGACCATGAATGCCAATTGTCTCTTTGACGTAGAAGGGACTGGCTTTTTCTGACTAGCTCATTTTTGCTGCCTAATTGCTTTCTGTGGCTAATGCTGGCAACAGGGGTTGGAGAAAATTTTCACAGGAAGCATGTATATATGCAACCCAGAGTGACCAATCGCTTTTCAGACAAAACAAGCATTACACGGTTTCTCAATGAACAAGACCTTTAGACATCTCTTCAGTTAACTATAGATACTATTTTTTCTCCCTTGCAGAAAGAAAGTACTCCTGATTCTGTACTTTTGTGTTCAGGATGAGGGAGTGGTAAAAAATATTAGTCAAAGCTGTTGTCTGGGAGGAATCCAAAGACTTTGATGGATCTACAGTGAATTTCCACCAAACTGACCTGTCAATAAATAGAAACAGATTTGACCTGTTATGATAGTCTAAAATATACTTTTGTACTAAACAGTACAGATTTTTTTTATTACACATTAAATTTGGTTTTACTTCAAATAAAACTCTGGTTTTATAAAAATCTGAAGCTCTGTGTGAACACTTAGCCGTTACAAATACTGGCGATTTCAGCTATTTTATTAAGATATACTGGATATTTGAGAATAGAACGAAAATGATGAACACTTTCGTTTACAGCTATATATAAAAATAATGACCATTTTTCCATTGGACAACTACATATCTACTATGTGTTCCAATCCTAATACTACCAGTCCAATATTTTCAGATCACGTATCCTAAACAATAATATTTTTTCGATCAGATCACACAAAATTTGATATAGGGCATGGAGCTGGGAAAAATCTGCACTCAAACTAATTAAAATTTAAGAGAAAGGTCACCTCAGTTAAGCTTTTCCCATTCAATAGCAAACAAGAGGAAAGTGCAAACAGGAAATCCATTTAATGAATCTGACTTGACTGACTTACTCTAGTGTTCTGACGGGGGTGTGCTCCATGCACGAGTCGGCTCGGCCAACCGGCTCGATTCGTCCGTTTTGATCCTCATTGGTCTCCTCCTCCTGGAAATCACAAAAAAAAAAAAAAAAAGGTTCAAGACAAAAAAAGAGCTCTGCTGCATACCAATTTACATTTAATTTATGAGGATTTTCTCATATTAACACTATTAACAATGATAGTGAGCTATGCCAATGGGGCCTTTTGAAGCTCTGCATTTTCATAAACTTTAGTTTTAAAACTATGGCAACTCACAACTGTCTATCGCAGATTCATGCAGCAAATTGTCTGATATCATTTTAATCTGCGGCCATTTTTTATTTTAACAGAAAACATGGTTGACAACCGATTACAATAACTGTAGTTATTAAGCTTAACTAAAGGGTATTATCCAGTTTTTTATGCTTGCATGCTCCAGCTTTAGAAATAACTTTGGACCTTGAGAAATGTAACTCTGCATGTCGGACAGAGGCTAGTTGGACAGCAGTTTAATTGATCCTGTGTGAAGTTTTGGAAACAAATCAGAAAGAAATTGGTATTCTGAGCACCAAACTGAAGGAAAGCATTCCACATGGATTTGGAGGATCAGTCTGGAGGGTTGGGACCCTGCTCTTGCAAGTTAGTGTATCCATCTATCTTCCACTACTCAATCCATCTATCCCTCCATCGTCCACTAATAATCAATCCATCTATCTCTCCATCTTTCACTAATAATCAATCCTTCTATCCTTCAATTGTCCACTAATCAATCAATAAATCAATCAATCCATCTATCCTTCAATTTATACACTAATCAATCAATAAATCAATCAATCCATCCATCTATCCTTCAATTGTCCACTAATCAATCAATAAATCAATCAATCCATCCATCTATCTTCTGCTAAAATCAATCAATCAATAAACAGATCATTCCATCTTCTGCTAATCAATCAATAAATTGATTAATCCACCTTCCACTAATCAATGAACAAATCAATACATTTGTCTTCCGCTAATCCATCCATCCATCCATCCATCCATCCATCCATCCATCCATCACTAATCAATCCATCCCCTACTTATTTGGCTCTGGTTATTCCTTAAATGTGTTAAAATCCTCAGACCCAATCGCCTAGAAATCCTAAAATCTGACTGGCGAACCTGCAGAAGCCACGAGGAGCAGACTGGAGGAGGTCTTCCTAACGTATAAAAATACATGCCCTTCACGCCGTCTAATGTCTTCAGACTCACATTGCCTTTGTTCTCCTCACTCTTCATACAGTGTGTATGTTTGAAAAGTCAAGTTGTGCACGCACACAGAAATTCAGAGGGCACCGTGAGTGTAGAAAAATGAGAAGCAGAGGAGAGAAGAAAAAAAAAAGGTCATTAAAATTTCAGGGCGACACCAGAGAGGAGATACGAGCCAGCAGCCGCAGCGGCGACGGCTCAGACCTCCCCGGCAACTGGCCTCATCAGTATGAAAATGAGCCTGCCGTTACCGTGGCTGCCGTACGGTTGCCATGACACTTTGGTTGCCTGGAGGAAATGCCGCTGCAGGGCGGTGGATGGAGGCGAGCATGTGTGTCAGACAGGGTGCAAGGACTTTTGACTGGTGTATTAAAACCAAGGAGCCGTCTCCTGTCAGTATTGGGAACTCTGCTGCAGAGTTGTTGTAAAAAGCCTTATAATGCAGCAGAAGCACAATCTGCCTATGAAAAAATTCGAAGTTTAAGTTAAGAGTTTTAGTTGCCAACTGGACCGCACTGAGTGTAACACAAAATTTCACAATGAAGAAGCAGAGAGATGGAGATCGTTGACTGTTCCTCTCTTCTGTCGCTCTAAATCATCCAGCATACGGTTTTCTTCACTCTTCTCTATTCTCAGTTCATCCTGCAAATTTCCTACTGGATTGAACTCTAGAGAATGACATGTCCATGTAAAAGGTTGATTTTTCCGTTTGTTTATTTGGCCAAATGTTCTGGATAATTACCCTGCAGAAAAAACCCAATGATGAACCATTATCAGCTTTCTGTTTTACATGAAGATTTTTATTAAAATCTACTAATCCTGTGTTTTTAGACCTAAAAATGTATATTAATAGAGTTGAAAATCAGAACTAACCAGGCCATTAAATATAGAATGATCTGCAAAAAATCCAGATACCCTCAACATAAAAACGGTCTCTAAATGTGTCACCTATGTAGAGCAAGTTGGATTCCTATGTCAAACATGAGGTTCCCTTACCTCGGCGATCTGCCCTTGAAGGCTGTAAAGTGCTCAAAGTAATAGATGTATTTTCCCCATGCGCTTAGCTATGCTGCATCATTTACTACCGGGAATGTTTCAGATTCTACCCGTTCTCACAAAAAAATAAATTTAATTGCTTTTATTTCCATCATCCTGTCCCGGAGCTGACCTGAATTTAAAGTCCATCTAAAAACAAGCTGTAAAGTATCCTTGTAAAACAAGATGGTAGTTACTAGGCGGATTGGCATCACTCTGAACATGGAAGTCTAAGAAGTGCATTGGCAAAAGAAAAGAAATCTTGATTTTCCAAAATTAAATCTACATATAACAAAAAAGGTAGCCAGGCTTAGAGGAAACAAAGGAGTAGGAAGCTTGTTTTTGTTACGGTTGCTTACTTGGTTTTAGACTGAAGTAGAGCTGCAATTGGGCCTTAATATTTGGGCACAACCTGAGCAAATTCAGCCAGAGCCAGAAGAGTATATTTTGATTGACAGCTTATTAAAGCTCTAACCGGATTACAGCCCGATATTATTCAAATGTCACACACCAGGCTTTCCGCTAGAAAAAACTGGTACCAGACTACGTGACCAGCAGGTTTTCAATTTAGTGGCCAAATGTTTGAGATTCCGATCAAATAGGCCTATTATCTGGAGCTTAAAATGATAAATGAGGCCCTATAAGAATAATTTCAATAAATTTCGATTTATAATCCTTTTTTTTAAAGTCTGCAGTTATATGAAGCTTTAACGTTTCGTGCGCGCTTGACCGCTTCCTCTAGAGTTAGCAGATTTTTCTATCTATAGTCTATCTTACTGTTTTACACTTATTGCTTTATATTTCATACCCTTTATATTTTATACACTTTATATTTTAACTTATTTTAATTTTCCTCCCAGTGTTTCCTCTCTTGGGGCCCCCTGCATCGGGGGCGGTGGTCAGCTGTGACTGCCTGGGTGCCCCTCGGGTAGTGCTTGGGTGGAGGTGGGGGTACAAGCCCTCACTCCTCTGGGTGCCCTGCATATGGCTCCCATGATGGCGTTTCCTGGTTAATCTTTACTCAGCCTACTGTTTTTGTAGCTTTTAAGTGTGTGTGTATGGCTGATGGGTAGGGTTGGATTGGATTGGAAGGGGGGTGTAGTTGTGATGATGATTTTATTTTTGGCTTTTGTATGAGGGGCTGGGGGGTTTTGGGGTCATTTTAAATCTGTAAAGCTCTTGGAGAAACTCTGTTTGAAAAGCGCTTTATAAATAAAGTTTGATTGATTGATTTTATCTGACAATCGGGCATCAGGGAGCTGCTATATAAATGCAGGAGACTTCTGCAACTTGAGACTAGGGATGCCTGGTAATAGTGCATTTAAACTTCAGCATTTTCTGTGAGAGCGCAGCAGTCAGAGCATGTTTTCCGTTTTGATCTGAGAGGAGTGAGTCTTTCACATCATGACGCATGCAGTGTACATGCAACATCTTGACAGGTAGATCGGAATGTTAGTGCAGCGCTTTATTATACATTCTCTTGCTAATGAGATGATCAGCTGACCACTACAGCCCGAACCCAGCCCGAAAGATAAAATGATGAGAAAAAGCTAAAAACATAAAAAATAAATAAAACTATGGTATATATCCACAACGAAGTTGACAGTACACTGGCTTGCAACAGCCATGCCTAGTGTAAATGAAATTGAAGTGTTATAGTTTAGAATAAGATCAAATAAATTAGTTAGCTTTAAGCTTTTAAACGCTCTGTGGACACACTTGATGCACTTGATAAAACCTGTTATGAAGAAGATTTAACCTTTTCTTTTAAATGTTAATTCGACTTTTTATATATATATAATTTTATATTTGTAAACATCCACCATAAAAACATCCACCTTATTTCTTCTCAATCCTAGAGACCCCAAGATTCCATATTGTTTTAATACAGTTAATCTTAAGTGTGTCAGCGACCAATATCAATATTTTTCTATCAATACTTAAAGTATACATGAAAAATATGCATCAGGTCCAAATATTTTACAGTTAAGGGTGACACCAACGACGGTAATGGCAACTGGAATAATGGGTTCTCTAAAGTGGGATTGCTTTCTCTGCTGAAAAAAAAGAGTTTAATTTCATTTTGATTTTTTTCCGTGTGGAAATATGCTACTGCAGGGAAACAATAATCTCTACAACAAAAGCCAAAAAATGTGGAGGAAGCTGTGTTTTAATTTAAACCTCTGCTGATCCAGGGTAATTACAAATTTTAAGCTGCTTTGTTGTTTGCATCCATCACCTGAGTTTCTAGCAGTAATTCATGCTGACTGGAGCAGTGTTAATGACAAATGGAACAATCAAGTGCTCCAACTTCTTGCTTTAGTCCAGAGGGAGACACGTCCAGCCACGCCGTGGCATCAAAACGTCTCCAATTCTCGAGTCAGGACGGCGCAGATAGATAGCCGTGTTAATAATTCAGGGCTCATGGCTAACGGGCAAGCAGGCTGGGGTACAAGCGGATAAAGTGTTTTCCAGCCGAGTCATTGTTTGTTTCCTGGATGTGTAAGGGGGGGGGGCAGGAGAGCCTTATTTATTTTTTTTTCAGGGCCGGGGGCTCATTAAAGATTAATGGGAGATCCATCGGGGCCTGTCCTTTCCATCTCTCAGACTAAATGAAGTGGTCGGCAAATTCTGTGTACGTAAGGCAGAGAGCGAGCGCAGTAATGCTGCACTTTAATGAAGTGCTGCCTGCTCCACCTTTACTGCTACTTTAGCCACACAGTCACTTTCAAACACATCAACATGGCGCGACTAAACATGTCTGAGAAATAACAATAAGATCCAGGCTTGATTTATAAAAACAAAGTGAGTGTGAAGAGCAGATAGCCAGACTTGGGGTCAGCTGAGTCTAGATTTGAATCTAATGAGACTTTTAAGTGATTCTTTGCTCTGCCTCTTGCATGGTGAATGGTAAAAATGGGAATAATTAAAATAATGACAGATCAGGCCTTTTGAATTCAGTCAAAAATACTTCATTTATCCAAAAGCGAAATTAACGGTTGCTGTAATTCATATAGCCTAAGGTTCTTCAAAGAGTTGTTCCAGATGATGACGGCTGTGGGTAGGAAGGATCTCCTGTGGCGGTCAGTGTTACAGGGATTATGAGGAAACCTCTGACTGAAGATACGGTTTTTGAACAACAGTTTGAGGGTGTACAGCGTTCTCCTTGAAGCTCTTCAATTTAAGAAGAGCTTCAAGGAGAACCAGCCTTCCTCACCAGCCTTCCTCATTAGGTTGTTTAGCAGCCCAGCAGATGATAGCAGAAAAGATTACACTCTCCATAACAGATGTACAGAACGTATGTAGCATCTTGCTGCAAACCTCGTAGGACAAAAGCTTCATTAAGAAAGAAAGTGTGTTCTATCTTTTCTTGTAAACTTCACCGTTTTGTCTCCAGTCTCAACTTCTCTGATGATGGAAATAGTTTGATTTATTTCTGTTTCTCTTGAAATCTACAATTATCCCCTTTGTTATCGTCATAAGACATGATTAAGTTGTATGTATGATTTTTAATTAAAAGACCAAGAATGCAGAGCTTCTGCTAAGTAGTCTGTCTGTCAAAAAGCTAAGTTGATGTTATTATTATTATTATTTTTCACTCATTCATTAGGAAGCTGCCCAGGTCCATTTAGAAATCTTCAAAGTTTATACAAGCAGATCACAGATGGAATATAGCAAAAGGAACACTTTCATCGCAATCTGCTGGGATTACTTAGATAAAAAACTTTTAACTGATTGGAGTGTTTGTATAATTGTATTGAAAAGACTTTTGTTGTAAAGTGCCTTGAGATTACATTTTATTGTGAATTGGCGCTCTCTAAATAAAACTGAATTGAATTGAATAGAAAAGAGAGGATAAATAAACCCTGGTGTTTGGGTCAGGGAGTGTTTGACCATTTCACAGAAGGAAACAAGAAATGACAACTTGAACACTCAACTCACCCCAGGTGAGCACTTTGCTCGTCTGATAGTGGAGCCTTTAGATTTCCACTCAAGCCCTTATAGAAAGCACTCAGAAAGCTCATCAAAGGCTACCTGAGTAGACTGTGTGTGTGTGTGTGTGTGTGTGTGTGTGTGTGTGTGTGTGTGTGTGTGTGTGTGTGTGTGTGTGTGTGTGTGTGTGTGTCAGGGGTTGAGGGAGATGTGCCGATAAAACCTCACTGTCCAACCTATGATGCTTTAATTTTTAGATAAATCCTGAAGGTAAGAAATACCCTGAGGATGTTTGTCTCAAAACTTAAAGGATCCAACCAACAACGCGGCCCTCATGAATTTTAAATCATGGTGAATAAAAGAGTTGAATTTCTTGAGACGCTAGAAAGATGTCACTGCTCGACTCGCCACAAGACGGCGGGGCATCATTAAAAGCAATCACGGCAATCCCCACACTGATTCCATTAGTCTCTTTTGAAGACGATTTGATAATGAGATCCAGATGAGTAGATGGCATCATCAATAACCTGAGGATTCACTGAGATGAGAGATTTCGCACACCGAGAAGCATTTTCTGTTTGGGTTTAAAGAATCACTCTGTTTTTAAGAAAACTAAAAATTCTCCATGTCAAGGTTTCTTATACTGCTCATAAACATAAAGTCTAATAATTCCATTAAACTACTTGGGCAAATAAAGGTGAATACTGCCACCAGTCCTGAGCTTGCTTAACACTGACAGTGGGCAGACAGTAGGTGAGGCCAGGGATGGTCCTCGTGCACAAGAACAATCAGCACAGGCACCCCAAAGGGGTGTGTTCTCACCCCTTTCCTCTTCTGTCTCTACAGAGATGGCTCCACCCCAGCAGACCTGTCTGTAAAACTTCAGAAGTTCGCAGACAACCCCGGTTATAGACCGTTAACAACACTGGAATCAATGGTGGACTTCTGGAGAATACCCGCTTACTTCCTCCCCTTAACATTCCCAACAACACTGCATCTACTTCTGGTTCCTAGAAACCACCGTTTATATGGAACTGAGATGGTTCTTTAGACATGGATGAAAAACCCATCAAAATTTGGCTTCCTATAGCAACTCAAGAAGTATGGCATCTCAACAGGAGTTGCCGGTCATCTTCTACAAGGTCATTATTCGGGCTATGTTGTGACCATCAATCACTGTCTGGTTTGGATTATCCAAAAAAAAAGGACAAGTTCAGACTGCGAGGAGCAATCAGGCCTCCAGAGGGAACCATCATAGCTCACCTTCCCTGTATCCAGGACCTGTACAGGTCTAGGGTCAGGAAAAGGGCAGCTAACATATCTGCAGACCCCACACATCCTGGACAAAAACTGTTTAGACTCTTACCTTCAGGTCACTGCTAGAAAGCGATACTTGCTAAAACAAGACGCCACGGAGACAGTTTCCTTCCCCAGGCTTTCTCTCTGAGCTGGAAAGAAAGACCTTTACACATGCTGTCGGTTGCCCTGGATTATGCGTATTTTTTACAGAATGGCTTGAACAATGAAAGGATATGATCTTTAAAAGTTTTAAAATGACTTGAGACACTTTACAGAGATAGATCTAGTAAAACTTACTAAAAATCATCTTAGTCAGAGGTCCCCAAACCCCGGACCAGTACATTTGGCATCACCCAAGGAATAAGTAATTTACAGTATTTCTATTTTATTTATCAGAGTCAAAATTGTGTCTTTTTTTAAAAAGATAAATGAATTCTCTCAGTTACATCCCGCTTTAACCCACTCTTCATGCATTTCAATGTTAAATTTTCAATAATATGCAACTAGCTTTCGAAAGAAGCAGTGAAACCTTTTAAACCGCCCCAGATGGGATGTTTAAACATTACCATAGCAACCACCTACTGGTCGGGGCAGAGAGGATGTTTCCCATGTTGTTGCTGCGATGTTAAGGAAACACTCATAATGTTACGAGCACACATTGGCTTTACGTTTGATACTATATTTAAACATAACCCCAATTATGCCAGTCATTTTTTTGTTGTTGTTGCATTTGTCCTCCGGTCCGTGTGAATATTATCTGATTTTTGTGAGAAAAAGATGGGGACCCCTGATCTAGGTGTATGCATGTAGTTTGTTGTTGTAATTTGGTCCATTTCAACTCCTGTAAATATTTCAGGGGACACTTGTCAAACAGAATATTAATCAGTGTTCCTGTTTTACAACAGGAATGTCACCATGAGCCAAGATTTGACCTCAAAGCTGACATCTAACAGGTCAGGGAGAGTTATAGAAGTTACTAAGAAAACAATAAATCTAAACATTCCCACTCAAAAACCAAATGTTTGCACCAACCAGCTGTGCCTCAAAATTGTTCTGTCTTTCCTTCAGAATCCACTTATTTGCAACAATTTCTGCTTCTTGTTTCTATCAAATTAGCTGAAGCTGGTAAAAGAATATTGAATAAAGGAAAATATGCTCTGCTGTTGCCTCCTGGTAGAATGGTGAGTAATCCTAGAAGTTTCTAAACTCTTGTTTTGGTGTTGACATAAATCTCTCATGAGTTTGGATCTCCTTTTATGATATCAAATAGTTGTATCCTGAAGATGATTCGGAGAAATGCATCAGAAACGAAAAAAAGCTTTTTCTTAGAGTACAGATTTGAGTGATGGGACAAAAAACAAGAAAGACAGACAGAAAGAGAGCACCTCAAAGAGAATGTCAGAGAGACAGACAGGGAGGATACGCAAAGGCAAACTGTGCAGATGAACAACAGACTGAAAAAACTCATTCACAGGATGGCAACGACAGATGTGAAACTTTAAACCTTATTTTTATTAGTTTTAGAATAAACGGCACAAAACTGCAGTTTAAAAAGCTGCAAAAATAAAACTTCATCTCTTCATTTAATATCAACAGCTGAGAGGAAGAAGTTAGATAAGCTCATCAGGAGGGCCAACTCTGCTCTAGTTGGATGTATCCCAGCCCACTGGAGACATCCTTGAGTGATTGACTGCTGGATCCCAGGTGCACAAACAAGTGTAATCCTATGTCCTTCCTATGTTAGACTTTATAACCAAACCTGCTCTTAAAGAGCACAAAAACTTGCTGTTAACTGCATAATAATTAAGTATTTTTTTAAATTACGAGTTGCATTTTCCTTTCAATCTGAGTATACCATGTGATGTTGCAAATTGGCCATAGTTGTTACTGCAGCTAAAGTGTTGTTTCGTGTGATCTAAGGCAGCTGCTGCATCCAGCAGACGCCCAGACGACGAGATTAACCTGGTGGGCTATGGCCGCCCTTGCAGCTGGTTGCAAGACGCACTGTTTACCAGGACGGGACTCCCAATGGAGCAGCAGCTACAGAGCGAAAAAGAGAGCCAGAGCTGGCAAAACTGCCCCCACTGGGATGAGGCAGCTAAGAGTGACAACAATTTTACACACACACAGATCAGTAGAGTTTTCAGACTGAATGCCATTATTCTGACTGACTCCGACAGCAGAGGCACCTGCTGAAAAGAAGAATGTGTCTCTAAACAGCATGAGGAGTGGTGGGGGAAAAAAGAAAATCACTTTATGCAGTGTTTTTTTCCTTGTGTTTGCAGCAGTGATTTGCAGCACAACGTAATCTGCTGCACAAAACAAACATGAACAAAGATCTCATGAGGTAAAGAGGTAATTCAAGTTTCTTCTCTTTGAAATTCACATCGATCATTTCTAAAGACATTTTCACTGCTTGTTCTTCTTCTAAACAGTTCAGAGCAATAATTACACTTTACTCTTACGACAGGCATCATCAATACCATCTGTTCTCAACCCGGAAGGAGGCACAAGATAGGATATGAGAGGCATTTATTAAGAGGTTGCTATGTATAAAAGATTAAAATAATCAAATATCTTAAGAGTTAAAATGATTTGTTTTTTACAAAGATGCCTTTTGAAAGCATGTTTATGGAAGTAATGTAATGTAATGGTGCTGAAAAAATGAAAATAAACTCAGAGGACTCCAAAGATTGATGGAGTTGTTAAAAAAATCATGTGTAACATGAAAAAAATGGCCAACAGCGGCAGCTAAACAGTTTAAATAGCTAGCAGGAAGGTTTAGGGATACATGTAGCTCTGTCTAAAAAAAGTACTTGAATCCTTCTCTAGCTTTATTTTTAGAATCTGTAACACTTTGGATGAGAAAAACAACCACAACAGAAAGGGCATAAAGATTGTTGGGTGGCAAGTCGTTAAGGGGTGCTCACCAGCCAGATCCCTCTGGGCTGTTTAAAAAAATTAATGGACATATTTTTGGGATTTGCGATTTTCAGTGAATTATTTTGAAATTTTATAATAAAATATTCTAAATTATTATTTGTAGTATGAAAAACAACATATGCGGAAAGGACAAAACAATGCCATGCCAAGGTGCAGTGCGGCTATGAAAATTAAAAATATGCCACCCAGGTTTCAGAAATGTGCAACTGAGCAGGAAAATGTAAAAATATTTACAAAATGTGTATATATACTTTTGCTGGAATGGAGGACATACAATAACGGTCCTTAATGCATCTAGGATGCAATAGATTTTGAAGGAGCTCTATAGTTACCAGTTTGTAACAAAACACAAATCCACCCCCAAAAGCAACCAAGTACCTCCCATTAACATGAATTCCATGTTTTTGGACTGTAGGAAGCTAGAAGGTGAAAGTCCACATGTGTACAGGAAGAACATGCCACCCTGAATTTGTTCTAAAATCAAATTAGTTCTAAAAAGATGTTTCAGGTTGCAGCTGGTTTGGACTGCAGCTGTAGAGAATCAGGCATCTTTTCTCCAATGGGCACAATTTCTCTGCTAAGCCAACTTTTATTAAATCAGCTGTATTCCTGTTCTGTCGTTTCCCTGCATCTCTTTCCTTTGATAACACCCGGCAGCCGCTGTTGTCGTCCTTCTCATCCCGTCTTTGATCGCTTTATAAACCACTGATAAACTCTCTTGTTCATAAACCAGTGAAGCATGCCGGCTTTACATATCTGAGATTTCCATCTCTGATTTGGTGCTTTGTAGTGTGCATCTCTGAGGCTTCCTGAGGCGCAACAGGTGGATTACGTTCCTGCAAACACCTGCCATCTGTCCAACCCGACCAGGCTTCTCCTCTGGCGTAATTAGACTTCGATAGCAGGTGACGAACTCCTTGTTTTATGGCTGTTCGAATTTCTGTACCGTCCTGCCAGCAGGCAGCTCTCTGAGATTGAGAGTCCCCTCAGGTGAACAGCTCACCCCTGAGACGATGAGAGTTGTCTTTCATCTCTCTGCTCCATGTTCCCCATCATGTCCCTCCCAGCTGGAAGGGAAAAGTGCTCCTGGAGATCTCGAAATGATCAAATGTGATGAGGAGAAGAAAAGCTCAGGAAGAAAAACGAGGGGAAGAAAATTTAAAACTGATGTGAAGAGGGGAAAATCTGTAGGTTTTGAGGCAAAAAAGGATTCCGAAAGTAAAAAAAGTTAGAACTCAGATGAAAATAGTTAGCTAATTATAAAAATAACACTTTAGCTATACAGAACATAAACAGTGCCCTCATCAGCCCCCCTGTTATAGATGCATAAAAAAAACATAAAATGAATGTATCTCGTGTTCCACTTTGTCCTCCAAATGTCACAAGTAGCTTTTTGAGAATGAAAATGATCATGAAACATTAAAAAAAATGAAATTTAACTAGCGATTCACTGGAAACGCGTTGTCCCCTGGTTCAGATGACAAAACAAATATATTTCAAAACCTTCTTGGTCCACAGACTATAAATCCCACAGATGGCATATGGAGCAACCTGAAGTAAAACTGTAGAGTAGGGTTGTCCCGATCAGGTTTTTCGCCCCCGAGTATGAGTCCGAGTTATCTGATTTTTATTATCTGCTGATACAGAGTCACGATCCGATACTTTTATCGGTAATGCATAAAAAAAGAAATAAAGAAGATCGGAGAAACTGATCCAGGATGTTAGATTTTTTTTATTCACCTTATTTTAACATATAACAATTCTGTTAACAAACAGAGCACTTCTGTGGGGTAGCTTAAACAATCAAGTAATAAATAACAAATTTTTAACATTTTGACTTTAGTGCAAAAGTAGCTTATACATAAAAAAGTCTTAAAAAATAGTACCTCAGCTTAAATAAACTTAATAATGAGAATGTATATACATATCAGGGGTCATGTTAACTTTATGTTTCTGGATTTGACCAGTTTATTAAAACGGTGAAAGAAATATTTGAAGGCTGTTGGACATTTTTACAGATTAATATGAACTGACTACATGTTGCAAATGCGCAGATACTTTTAACAAGGCATATGGCTGACTGGAAGCTTACTGCAAGTTTCTGTGAGACACTTTGGTGCACGACTGCAGCCTTTCCAGTAGGTCAGACGCGCCACGATGTGCCAAACACCTGGTGCTGCTTCTTTCCTACCACGGATTTTCCTGCAGTTGAAGCGTAGTTTACGGTTCCGGAAACGGTTTGTTCAGACTCTTGAAGACTTCTGATCGGTTTTATTGGAGAACTGTTTCCTCGCTTTAAAACTTGGGCTGAAGCAACGCGTAATTAAAGTCTCCAGTGCGGCAGCGCATAGATACAGAATCCAGAAATACACCCGACCCCGATGAGAAGTCATCTGTCCCAGACAAAAATCATAAACCTGATGACAAAAACCTCTGCAGCGATCCTGTCCGTGTGTATTCAGACACTGTTTGATTACACACGGACATGCATTACGGTTCCATGTGGAGCAGGAACCGCAAGAGGTGGATTATAACTGCAACTGTTTAATCTCACCTTATTAAGTAGCTCTCTGTTCAGCTTGTTTAGATTGCATATTATTAAGGGTAATAAAAGATAAATACTATTGTATAGGGGTAAAGATAGACAATAGCCCCACCCACGAGGAATTAAAAAACTGACAGGTACATATGTATGAGTCCTGATCGGGAAGTAACACCCGATTTCGATCGAGTCTGAAACTATGTGATCAGGGCCGATTTCCGAATTTTTCTGGATTCCCACGGGTCACGTGTTTCCTGTGGGATTCCCACGGGATGGGAGTCAAGTTCATTGTTGGTAACGTGATCGGGACGGGACAGGAAATAATCCACAGGATCAGACGGGAAACCGGAAATAATAATAAATAAATAAATAACTTTTTTTACATTTATATTGTCAGATATTAGGGAATTAGCTTTAAAAAATGACGCTGTGATGCGTTGCCAATGTGTGTGGTTATTAAACCCACCACAAAATGCAATTCCCTCGGGTCTACAACACTGCACGCACCACAACTGAAACTGCTACGTTGTTGCTACACCACCTGGATAAACTGGTAAGCATATGATATCCGACTGAAAATGCGTGTATCTTTATAGTTTGGTAGTCAGACTAGTCGAGTCCATTCATGACGTGGTAAGGTGGCCAAACAATGAGAATGATATATGACCTTTGATACTGTGCTACGCTATGGTTTAAAGGGGGGCGGGGGTAGCGAGCGCCATAGGAGGTAAATTACTAATCTACGGGATTCGGGTGGGGACGGGAGTCTTTCTCTCTGGATTTTTTATGGGACAAGATTTTTTTTGTGGGGCTGTCACGTGATCAGGACGTGACGGGAGTATTTTCTTGGGATCGGGACGGGACTGGAGCGACAATTAATTCCCGTGTCCCTCTACTGTAGAGTAGACCAGAGGTAACAGTGGATTTGTGCTTTGTTCATCATTTTGACCGACAGGGTAAAAAAAACAATTAAATCCAGTCGTAATCAATTTTTACTCTGTAATTTTTAAATGCTATACTGTGGAGGGCATAGTATTTGCAATTTTCCTGGCCGAACAGAGAACTAAATATAAATTTCTCTATATTAAATGATTGCACTTAAGATACGATTACCTGCTATGGCGTGAACATACAGTTTCACAAGTTTCTCCTCCTCCATTTGGAACTGAAATGTGCAACTGTTTTTGTGGAATCAAATAGTGGTATTGCTGCAGAGGTTATTGTCATTAAGTTTTGGATTGTTGCCTCGGACCAATTACTCCTCGCCGAGGTTTAGATGTTGTTCGGAAGGCTGAATCTGAACAGGAGACTGGAACTAAGCACCACTTCAGCCAAAGTTTTGAAATGAGGAAACATTACATTACAAACTCTAAACGAACAGTTTCCTGATCCATCACTTATTGCTTCAGTGCAAGGAAAGCCAGCAGCAGGCGCAAAAAGTTGAAAACATCTGCACATCTTTCTGCAAATGTGCAGATGTCAGAACACTAAAAAGGTCTCATAAAATGACCACCAACCTTAAGAATTTTCCGTCAACGTTCCAAAAACCCGCTCAAAAATGGAAAATATTACGTTAACGTGACCTTTGAAGAGGATTTAGAGATCAAGCAGAGATTAATGATCACAGATCTGTGAAAAATTACAGCAGACATGAAGACCAACTGATGGAACTCACTGAGATGACACTTGATCCACTTGAGATGAATAACTACGACAAACTGAAAAACCGTTTGAGTGAGTACTGTATCGAGTTGAAACTGTTATATGAACAAAGCGTGTGCCTCATATCAATATAGTTTAAAAAACATTTATTAGATCATCCGTCCTTAAGATAAATATAAAGGTTTTCAGATAAATGTGTACAACGCTTCACTGTTCAACAAGTAAAAGATCCGTGTTTGACAGGGAACCACTCTGAGAAACACTCAGCATACGTACATGCACATCTAAATTGAGTTGGACTAAGGAATTTACACATCTTTCAAAAGCCCCAATTGACCGGCATTAATATTTTGGTTTTTTTGGCTTACTGCATGTAAATCCACTCAATTAAAGTGGACCAATGCCAATTCACAGTTCTATATTCATGTTTTTTTCTGTGGAACAAAACTCCAAGTTATTTCTGGTAAATGTGTCTCTCTGCAGATATTTCCATACAGCATATTTTAAATATTCTAAAGAAAAAATGCAGCTTGAGAAGATGAAACACCTAGAGGCCAACATACTTGAAATGCAGTTGGCTGGTTTTTGCAAAGCAACCAATCCAGAAGCACAGTTTGTTATCCTTGCTTATTGGTTGTACCCCCAATAGACTGTGGATGCTAGCCTTAAGAACCCGATTCAAACAGCTTGTTTTTTCATCCATCATAGACTAATCTTTCGTTGTGACGAAATACGCTGATCTGCGGCCGTCCTGTGTGATGGTCTTCAGACAGCTGATGGAGCCCTCTCACAACTAAATCCAGCCTTCAACAGTCTTAAAACTGTGTCAGAAAATCTACGCCCATAGTCTGCAATCGACTGATGGAAATATATATGGAACTGACGTTAAAATGTAGCGGCTAGAGAAGCGGTAAAAATGGAGGCTACACAAAAGAACATGTGGAGCAACATAGAGACGGAATTTATAAAGCTTTACCGGCTAATAAAGTGTAGATTACATTTTATCGTCACCATCTTGGGTATCGGTCGGCTTCAAGTGATATAAGCTTTTCGGCTGACACTTGGACTGAGACGTCATCCAGTTTGACTTACTGAACTCTCTTCAGTAAGCAGTCCTATGTGACAGCCAAACAGGCCACTATAAGCGTTTGCAGATCAGTGTGATCCCTAACCGCCGAAAATACCAGGGGTTCCCTGCATTTGGTTGTTGATGCTGACTGTGTCACTGCATTATTTTTTTAACCAGCCGAAAAAATAAAGTATGCAGAAGAAGAAGCAAAAATGTTTTGTTTTTGTTTGTTTTTTTTGTTTTTTTTGGGGGGGGGAATGACATTTTTCGGAATCACTGGTCTAGGAGACACTGAAGGGTCTTGTGCTTTGATATATTTCAGAGTTACTAGTCGGATACGAAGCACAAAGACTCCTTAGGTAATCAGAGACTCATTTACTCAATGCTCCCCAAGGCTAGAACAAATCAAGTAGAGCCCAGCTTTTTTTGTTTGTTTGCAAATCAGCTCAAGAGCCGACTCTCTGAGCACCTGTGATGTACAGTAAATCCACAATGTTTTCATGTCTAAACTCATGATTGGTTATTTTTGCAATGTACAGAAGCCACTTCATTAAGCTCAGTAAGCCGGAAAAGCTTTATCTCGGCCTTATATACCAGCAGTAGGGTTTCTAAACATGCAGCCTGGATAAAAAGACCCACCATTACCGATAGATGTTACTAAATTACATCTGATGACTGGATATCAAAGGCAGAGTGTGAAGAATATCGGAGGTGAGACAAAAAAGGAGAGCAAAGGAGTAAATGGAGACAATGAGAGAAGACATAATGATCCAATGTGAAGGCTAGAAAGAGAGTGGTGAGTAAAAAAATAAAAAGCTGTTAGGTGTGAGACAACAATAAGGTTCACAATACAGATGGAAAAGTGAGAAGAGTCAGACTAAAGGCTCATTATAACAAGGTGACTGCAGATTAACACTGAAGTGTTCAGACATCTGCAAACACAAACACACACCTACAGCATTTATCTGTGCATCCATTCACACAACAGCATATAGTACAAACAGAAGGGGAAAAACACACACACACAAACAGACCTGCAGGACTTCAGTAGAAGCTCCACAGCAGCACCTGCTGGCCGCTCGCACTGCACCTACACAGACCCTGCCCGCCCTGAAACACCGCAGCGCTTCACTTTCATGTGTCTAACCTCCAAAAAACACAACATGCACAAACATACAGCCTCACACAGGAAGCAGCATGCACGCCACATCTCCAGCACACTGAACCTGATAGCATACTGGGTCTAAACAAGTCGGTTTTGGTGTACATTATGTATGCACATTCAGGTGAACGTCCACACAGTCTGTAGTGATTTATGAGCATATGGCTCAGGCCTGCAAGATTTATCCTTTTAAAGCTGGATCCCGCACCCGAGGGACTCAACCCCTCCACTGCACGTACGTGCTGGACGCAAACTTGTTAGTCTGAAGGCGGCGCCGAGTGAGCTTTAAGGTGTTTGTTGCAGCATAATGCAGGCACAGACATTTTTGCACAGGAGTTGGGTGTCTGAATGGAGTGTGTGCAGATGTTTCCAGAGAACCATGAGGGATAACTCAGATCCTCAGTGGGCTAATAACCAAGGGCGCAGCAGCAGCCGTACAAACACAAAACTGAATCAAACTGAGCTCTTCTGCCAACATCCCATAGTGAGAAACAAACTCAATGTTTGTTTCAGCTGGTAAAGAATTAGTCTAACCTTCAGGTGGGGATCACCATAAATTCCAGCAAAATAACATATTTTGATATCAGAGACGCTCTGAAAAGAACTCAAGTATGAGTGTGCTATTGGAGTGAGGATCTGCTCAGATCAGTTGTTACTGCTAAAGATCCCCTTAAGAAGTAGTCTGTACATAAGGTCAGACATATATGTATTTTCATACATAGAAATATTAATTAAGTTGAAACATAACTACTGAAGTCTGGATTGAGTGTAGAAATTCTTGATTATCTTCAATGTCTGAAAGTTTTCTGCCATCCAGGATTTGATATCTGTAATGCAGTTAAATGGGCATTCATAGGGCGTGTGTCATCAGGAGACATAAAGATGTATAACTTTGTAGCATCGGCGTAACTGTGAAAGTTAACTCCATTTCTTCTGATGACACTACCAAGAAAGAGCATATACAGGTTAAAAAGCACTGAGGCTAAAATTGAACCCTGGGGCACACCACATGTGATCTTGTGGAACTTAGACGAACAGGTATCCAAACTTACCAAATAAGTCCCGTCTGTGAGATAGGATGTGAACCATTTGTGAACAACACAAGAGAGGCCAATCTGTTTTAAACGAGTTAAAAGAATAGTGTGGTCTACTGTATCAAAGGCAGCTCTCATATCCAGTAGAACCAACACCGTAAACATTCTGCGCATCATAGTTTACTCTAAGATCATTTAATATCTTCAGAAGGGCAGTGTCTGTGCTGTGGTTCAACCTAAAACAAGACCGAAATCTCCCCAGTACATTGTATACATTAATAAAATCCTTACGTTGAATAAAAACAAGCTTTTCTAAAATGTCGCTTAAAAAGTCAAAAGTTGTTAATATGATAATCTAAATTGCTCTTCTTTAGCGGGGGCGTCACTACCTCCCCTTTAAAGGCGTCAGGAAAAAACCCTAACTGAAGACAGCGAGATAATTCTTATCACTACAATTGGAGAAATGTTCCTGATTTCAAAACTTTGGTTCGTGATTCCAGTTAGGCCACGGAGAGCAGATTCGGCTTCCATCGCACACAAGTGGGAGCAGTTCAATTCCAAGCAGAGCATCAGGGGCACAGCAGGTGAAATCTTAGTCACTAATACATTTAGCTTATTGATCAGCTTGATGGGATGTGGATTTTTTTTTGTTTTTCTTTTGTTAGGACTGAATATTAATTCAAATAACTAAAGAAAATTAAATGCCCCTAAATATGTCATTCTGATTTTAAAGATCATAGAACATGACCAGATTTTTTGACCCAGTCAGTCAGAATGACCACCTACAAAAAATAGTTGTGCTGCCTCTGATGGACATCTGATGGAAATATAGGATTGACATGGACAGAAAAGACTAAATAATGGACGCTGAACATGGATGGACGGACAGACGTGTAGATGGTTTGATTGTTAGGCGGTTGAAGTATCAATTAACTGATTGATGAAAAATGCAAAATGCATATAATTCCATCCTTTTCAATGATTTTTCTGTTTGTTTTGGAACTTTGCTTCTGTTTGCTAGAACATGAACTTTATCAGTAGTAATAGTGGTGTGATCAATCTTTTCTAACAAAAACAATTTCATCCTTAGTGCTAAAAAGCTACAGCTCTTAATCTGGTGAGCTTTTACAGCTCTTTTGTGTCTTTCTCGCGTCCGTAGGGTTGTAGCATTTCAACTGGAGGTTTTAGGCAAACACAACAGGCGTCAAACAAAGGCATAAATTGGTCATTTAAAATAAAAAGTGGAGGGGCTTCGATAAAAGCCACGATAACAAAGCGGGGAGATTTTTTAAAAAGCAGAAGAGTGGAAGTAACAAATACAAGCCGACATGCTGTGACACTTTGAGTCCACAGAGACTGCCGTCTACCCGCAGAAGTGAGGACTGGAGGCTGACCCAGACAGCCCCGTGACGTGTGTGTTGATTGCTGCAGGTTCAGCTCACAGACACCGCAGGAGGCTCGCTGGCTTTTCGCCTCTCCCTCTATAATTGGTTGATTTGCAATGCAGTCGAAGACTTCTCCCGGTTTTTGACACTTGATACACAAGTCATAAAAACACACACGCAAACAAACACCGATGCAGAAATGACTCCATCATATAAACTAAACAAAAAAAAACCCCACACACAGCAGAGATGTTTTCTCTTCACAGCCGCTGCACCTCCAACCAGCTTTCATTAACACACAGACGACTGACAGCTCCCTTGTTGCCATGGTGACCCCCAACCTGTTGTCAACAGGCACTGGTAGATTCAGGAACCTGGAACGCGTCTCGAAACTATTGTATCCCCCCCTCAACCCCCCTCCAGTGCATGTCAGCGAGCTGCAGGCGCACAATTACCCACTTCCAAGCAGAGTGGGGATTCATTCATTCATTCAGTCGGCCTCAATTTTAATGTGGATCACTTCAGTCGGCAACAGCGAAGCCCTAACAAGGAGCTAAATTTCTCCGCACCAGTAAAATAGGCATTCTTCATTATGCAAGCTTCTATTCTAAAACGGGTCTGCTCCGTCGTATTCATTCCGAGAAGATCAGATGGAACAAACTCCAGGAAATTGCTTTGCCTAATTCATCATTCCCAAGCCGCTCTGTTCTAATTAAAATCACTGGGTATTCTATTCTTGCCGTCTGATTTTTCTTCCACTTACTGTTCTAATTTGTAGCCTTGATAAAGGTCTCCAACACTACAGAATAAAAGACTCCCTTGGCTTATATGTGCCAAATATGTTCCGTCCGACTGTTGTGAAAAAGGGTCAATTAGAACATACTCAAAAATTGAATCTATTAAGAGAATGTAAAAAAGATATTTCTTCTGCGGATGCAAAAGTGTACAAAAAAAAAGCAAAAAAAGCATCACGACTTGGGTGAATGAGTTTGAGGTAGGTGCAAAGGTGAAACTGTACATGGCAGAAGTAGCAGAAGGGACTGAGTTTAAATGATTGGACTAAACCATTGAAAACAGCAGAAAAGTGCAAAATACAGGTGAAGACGAGATGGCTGCCAGGCAGGGTGGAGTGGATGGAGTCCGGAGTCATGTACAGAAGGATAGATTCAAGAATAACAGAGAAAGTTTACAAGGCGGAAGAGAGACCTGCTATGATACATGTTTTGGAGAGAGTGGCCCTGTCAACAAGACATCTGGGCATAGCAGACTTGAAAATGCTGAGGTTTTTTTATTTCCTGGGGGGGACCAGGATGGACAGGGATATGCAGAACCTGGGCAGTTTGGAGATAAAGCTAGAGAGACAATATTTGGATGGTTTGGAAATGTTTTAGGAAGCGTTTATGTTGGAAACAGGATGTAAGCGATCTAGCCGCCATGTAGGAGGAATAAAGCACCTGTTATGCTCTCATGGCGATACTGCCTCAAATCAATATCACAATATATTCAGCAGTTCACCTTGATAACCATAAATGAATGATAACTACCCCATAAACTTTTTTTTTTCTCTCTACAAAGGGTCGCATCTTATCCTACTCAACCAGCTCTACCACCCACTTCAACATTCACTATCCTGTAGTCGTCTCATAATTTATTAATAACAGTTTTTTGCAGAATATATTTTTTATAGTTGGTTATATGGTTGGGGTGGAAGTGTTATAAGGTTTTGCCTTTAAAATATGTTTTTAAATTGCTGTGTTTCTTGTATCACTAATTTTGGCCTAAAAATCAGCCTCAAATAATTGGCTTCAACTAACTTTTTAATTCAGGGTTTGATTCCCATGTTCTCTATTTCTAAGAGTCCAGTTTAGACTAAGACATAATGACTGTTTAACATCTGTCACAGAGAGGAGTAGTGCAGTGTACGAGGTGAGTGAAATCGATTAATTTGTGAGCAGTCGTTCACTTTAGACAGAAAAAGTTAAACGTTTACATCTAAGCGCAGGTAGGATCAGCCAGTGGTGTCTTCAATCGTGAGAGATTTATTAATATTCTGTACTCAATGGGGTAAATATCAGTTCTGACTAAACAGGACCTAGATGTGCGGGCGGAGCTGTAGCACGCAGATTGTAAGTGCTCTGGAGAAACAAGGATATATACTTCACATCAGTCTCCAAAGGTCTCCAATAACACCATCAAAAGTTACTCGTCACTTTTTTGAAAAAAAGTCACTTAGAGAGATTTAAGCACTCGCTAAAAATAACAACACAGTGTCTTTGCTAGCACCATGGTCCCCTATTTGTTACAGACTGGATGGGGATGGATTCCAATGACTGTACATAGTCAAGTGACTCAACACCATCCAGTCTGTAACGTAGCACAGTCACCATCTTAAAGGGACATCAGCATTACTATAATAAAACACATCTTTTCTTTTTTTTAAATACCAACTAAATAGACACAGGAAAAATGACGTTGGTAAAAGTAATACATTTTTGTATTTGTAAATTTGCATTTTATTACCCAGCCGTGCTTGTGCCTTGACCCAAGTCCTTTTCTGATTGGCTGATCAATCTGTTATGATATCTCCTTGTCCAGAACAGGAAACTCTGCGCAAGACTGAACCTTTGAACCAATTGAGAAGACTTTCTGATTTAGATGTTTTTGCATCAAGCTGTGCAAAAGTCACATTTTCTTTCATCAACTTTGGAAGTATGTTCAAAATAACATGGCATCTAAATCGACAGAGCTCGGTTCTGAATCTAAAGTCATGAGCCGCTGAGACATTTGACAACATTGGCCAGTACCAACAGCCTTTTAGTCTTGGAATAAAACAAAAATCTTGACATAAGATATATTATGATTGTGGGTCTTCTTGTTACTATTTAAACTAAATCTTTGTATCATAGGGTGGCAGAAACTCAGGCGGTAGCGGGTTAGCTGGTGTGTCCCTGGGCAAGACACTCCATCCGCCTACCTTTTTTTAAATCAGTCTGCCCCAGGGCAGCCGTGGCAGCAATCCAGTTATTGAATTAATCTTATTAATTATTCCTACTGTTATTATTTACAGGTGCTGGCCAGTAAATTAGAATATCATCAAAAAGTTGAATTATTTCAATTATTCCATTCAAAACGTGAAACTTGTACATTATATTCATGCAATACACACAGACCAATGTATTTCCAATGTTTATTTCTTTTAATTTTGATATTTATAAGTGACAACTAATGAAAACTCCAAATTTGGTATCTCAAAAAATTAGAATATTTTAAAGGCCAATGAAAAAAAATGTTTTTTTTAAATGTTGGCCAAGTGAAAAGAATGAACATGAAAAGAATGTGCATGTATAGCACTCAATACTTAGTCGGGGCTCCTTTTGCCTCCATCACTGCAGTAAAGCGGTGTGGCATGGACTCGATCAGTCTGTGGCACTGCCCAGGTGTTATGAGAGCCCAGGTTGCTCTGATAGTCGTCTTCAGCTCCTCTGCATTGTTGGGTCTAGCGTATTGCATCTTCCGCTTCACAATACCCCATAGATTTTCTATGGGGTTAAGGTCAGGCGAGTTTGCTGGCCAATCAAGGACAGGGATACCATGGTCCTTGAACCAGGTACTAGTGGTTTTGGCACTGTGTGCAGGTGCCAAGTCCTGTTGAAAAGTGATGTCTGCATCCCCATCAAGTTGGTCAGCAGCAGGAAGCATGAAGTGCTCTAAAACGTCCTGGTAGACGGCTGCATTGACCTTGGACCTCAGGAAACAGAGTGGGCTCTTCCTCCAGACTCGGGGTCCTTGATTTCCAAAGGACAGGCAAAAATTGCTTTCATCAGAAAACATAACTTTGGACCACTCAGCAGTAGTCCAGTCCTTTTTGTCCTTGGCCCAGGCGAGATGCTTCTTACGCTGTTTCTTGTTCAAGAGTGGCTTGACACACGGAATGCGACAGCTGAATCCCATGTCTTTCATGAGTCTCTTCGTGGTGGTTCTTGAAGCGCTGACTCCAGCTGCAGTCCACTCTTTGTGGATCTCCCCCACATTTTTGAATGGGTTTGTCGTCACAATTCTCTGCAGGGTGCGGTTATCCCTAGAGCTTGTACACTTTTTTCTACCACATTTTTTCCGTCCCTTCGCCTGTCTGTTAATGTGCTTGGACACAGAGCTCTGCGAACAGCCAGCTTCTTTAGCAATCACCTTTTGTGTCTTGCCCTCCTTGTACAAAGTGTCAATGGTCGTCTTTTGGACAGCTGTTAAGTCAGAAGTCTTCCCCATGATTGTGGAGCCTTCAGAACAAGACTGAGGGACCTTTTAAAGGCCTTTGCAGGTGTTTTGAGTTAATCAGCTGATTAGAGTGGCACCAGGTGTCTTCTATATTGAGCCTTTTCAGAATATTCTAATTTTCTGAGATACTGAATTTGGTGTTTTCATTAGCTGTCAGTTGTAATAATAAAAATGAAAATTAATAAACACTTGAAATATATCACTATGTGTGGAAGGAAAGTATACGGTATACAAGTTTCACATTTTGAATGGAATTACTGAAATAATTCAACTTTTTGATGATATTCTAATTTACTGGCCAGCACCTGTATGTGGTTCATTTAGTGATATTTGTAAATAAATCATATTCTTGGAAAGCTCTGACAAGATCTGCTAACAAATGTGACTCTTCCTCTGCTGTTTGATGGGATTAATAAACAGCAGCAGCCCGGTTCTCGTCATCGAGCAGTGTTGAATCATCCTTCCTGGAACAAAGTTGGCTCCTCAATTGGTAAGACGTTAAACACTTACAGCAGAGCCGAGAAGACTGGCCAGCTTGAGAAGCTGTAATCCAACACTAAATTTACTCTCATGTAACGAGTAAAATGTCTTTAGATATCCATCTTTACATTTGGATTCCAAGAAGCAAGTTTATTTTTAAGTCTAGGAGAGAGAAAAAAAGTTTCCCAGGCTTTTGCAGACCTGACTTATTTTCTGGGAAATATGTTTCTTGGATATGAACACTTTTTCTTTTTTTTTAGACCAAGTAACTCAGACCTCTAAATCATCCACGGACCAATAAGTCTCAGAAAGTAAAGGGATCAACCAGGGCTGAGTACGAAAATGTTGAAAAGTAATGTTTAATTTATTCCGAGTTCTTTATAAGCAGCAGCATATCAAAGGGAAACACTATGCTTCACTCTTTAGTTGAATACAAAGTTTGAAATAAAATAACATTTGAACTGATAAGGTGAATTCCTCCCAAATAAATGGCTCAATAGTTAATTATGCACTTCTCATTTCCTGCCTTTCATGGATTTTTGGAACTTCACATTTGGATATTTCGGGCGCAGTGGTTAGCACTTTTGCCTTGCAGCAAGAAGGTTGTGGGTTCGTATCCTGGCCCAGGGTCTTTCTGCATGGAGTTTGCATGTTCTCCACGTGTACTGCCGGATACTCCGGCTTCCTCCCACAGTCCAAAAACATGACTGTCAGGTTAATTGATCTCTCCAAATTGTCCTTAGGTGTGACTGTGTGCATGGTTGTTTCTCCTGTCTGTCTCTATGTGGCCCTGTGATGGACTGGCGACCTGTCCAGGGTGCACCCCGCCTCTCGCCCGTTGACTGGAGATAGGCACCAGCCCCCCCGCGACCCATTAAGGATTAAGCGGTTAAGAAAATGGATGGATGGATGTCAGGCTCGGATTGTTTGCAGGGACAGATTCAAGGCCAAAAACATATTTTTTTGTACATTTTTATATTTTAATTTCTTTTTAAATGTTTTCAATTGCACACATTTATTTTGTAATCATTGTTTTCTTTTTTATATTTATTCAGTTCAGTTTTTTTAAATCCCAAAGGGAAATTAAATGTCCAACGTGACATCCTCCAAATAAACAGTAGTTGTGGATGGTGATGCTGTGGGCAGAAAGGATCTCAGGTAGCAGTCAGTCTTGTTGCAAATCTGAGGCCTCTGACTCAAGGTTGTTGCTGTGTGACAGTCCAATGACTATTATGACATTCTAACATCTCAATAGCCTGGAGATAATTTCACAGTAACATGACAGTGTCAGTTCCTGTCAAGCACTGCTAATCCACCTCAATTGCTTTTATTATCATTTTAAATTCTCTGTGTGGCCATAAAGTTAGATGGCTGGGCAGAGAGATGTTGGAGTTGAGGATATGATCCTGGTTTAAACTTCTTCCTTCTCTCTCTTCACCCATCATGCCTCCTTTTCAACTCCAAAACCAAAGAGAAAGCACCGTCTGTATCAGTGCACCAAGTTTTGTGTCTTTTAATCAATTTTATTTAGTGAACATTTCTGTAGAAAAAACCAAGAATCAGCAGGCAGCAGAGATTTTAATGAGGAAAAGCAAAAAAACAAAACAAATTTCTCTAACTTAAATCATATTTTATGAGTCTGCCACAGCACACTTCCTGTAAACTCTGTCTGCAAGATGATTCATGTTGTCACACAGAGCAAGAGCATAAAACAACCCACACACACACGAATATTATTAAAAGTGTGCATGTGGCTGTAAGAAGGATGGGAAGCTGGTGGGATTCAGCCTGAGTGTGATGTGTTTGAGGAGGAAGTCGGATGGACTTCTGAAGGCCATTAATACCAACGACAAATTCCTGCAGAGAGCTGCACTATTTAACCCCCGTCATACTGATGGAAACATGATGAGCAAAATGCTTCAGATAGATGGAGAAAACCTGCTCTACACCTGTGAGGAATATCATTTAAACATAGCAGATACAAAAAATAAATAGACAAATCAGCATGTGTGCCTAAATAAACCTAATAACTATATCATAACTATTAAAGTACCTTCATTGTACAGATGCTTCAAACATTTATAAAACAGTAGCAGAGAAAACATGAACCACTGAAACAGTGGTTGGTTTATGAGTGTGTGGGCACACAGGACGTTCATCAGTGTACAAGTCAATAATCTGAGCTACTTTATAATAAAATGAGAACCTCACTCTCAGATTGTAAGACAACAATCCATGTAAACTTCACATCAACATGAGAACCGGACTGAGTAAATCTAACCTGATGAAACAAATCTAATCCAACAGAATCCTCATTAAAGCCATCTATGATGTTGCAGAAGAGGGTGGGTCTGCTTCCTTGTTTTGTTTTTTTCTTCTTGTTTTTTAACGTCAAATGTAAAAAAAATTTATTAATTTGATTAGATTTTGCAACCTTTAAGAAGTAAACTGTAAGGCACAATCTCAAGCTGAATTGAAACATCACTGATACTAGAGAAAAACCAGCTGACGTCCACATGGCTACCAGTAGCATCCAATCAGACCAAACTACTGATTTTGGATACAACACAAATCTAAGGAATCCCCGTTGATAAGAAGGGAAGAGACTAGGCTTTTGAAATTTCAAAACTGTTAAGTATGTTTTATTCTCAAATATGGAGAAAGTATCATTTAAACATTTCTAAGCATTAACACTGACTGTTTTCAAATCGTAAAAAAAAAATTATATTCTAGGAATGCCTGCTTATAGGATTTTATTTTAGGGCTTTTCGATGTCCCCCAACTTGGGAGTTGACCGGCTTCACAAATGTATGGCTGCAGCATACACGTTTAAGGTATGTCAGCTGACATACTTGAGCTGCTCGGTGGGAAGAACTTATTATACTTATGTTACCTTGGAAGAGAACAACCTGGAGTGAGTTTATTAAGTATAGCTTAGTCATCTTATTTACAACTTAAAGGAATAATACCCTTTTTTCAGTTTAAAGCTCTGAAAAGGTCCACAATGATGCCGAAATCCGTGGACCCATAAAGCTGCGCATGGAATCCAAATCCATATGGATGTTTTATTAAAATTAGGGTACTTATTCTTACGCCGCAAAATATTTTCTGCATCTGATCCATGCTGGGCTCCTCGAGTGCTTTTGTCATTCTATTCCTTTCGTGTGTCAATATTGCATTGATTGCTCTGAATCCCCTCTCGCACTTAAACGATCTAGTTAAAGTCTAGACCTCAGCATGACTGAGATCCTGTGATGAGACAATTGAGCAATTACATTTCCGGTTCTAATTATATTATAACTCTTTAGAACAGGATTTTTACCAATAATTTAAATATAATATAAAATGTTTGTGCCGAGTTTGGTTTTTTGCATCCATATCACTGTAAATCACAACTAAATAGTTGAGCAGGAACGGCTCCTTCTCTAGGGTCAATGACAACATCTTTCCACTTTCTTAAAACGTCACCTGTATGTTCCAGAAATGGGAACAGCTCAAAGTCCTGCTGTTTTTAATGATTGCGTTGAGTTATTTAAAGGCTTCTGGTAGGGCAACTTTCACTTTTACATCCTATTTAATCAACACTTAGTTTTCTAAGGTCAAGAGTGTATCTCTAGACATTTTTTTACCATTAGTCACACAGGACCAGCAAAAAGTGACGCAGATAATAATCCAGGTAGGACATTTTGTTAGTTTTGGAGGTTTTTTTAAGTGCTTGGCACATACCTGCTCTTGTTTTTCCAGCCAGCGGTCCACCATTGGGTGATTGGCACTGAGCGATGACCTGGCCGTGTCTCTCTGAAACTCTCGCTGATTGGACCAGGTCCCTGCGTCCCTCGGCAGGCTGCGGTACGTGTCCAAACCTTTGCTCTACAGGGACACAAGGGTTTTTTATTTATTTCAAAAGTAGATTTTCTTTATAATAAGGCAATTTTTCCAAAGTTTGCGTCAATATTTACCAGATGTGTGGACTCAAGTCACAAGACTTCGACTCGTGTCAATAATTTTATGACTGATTTGCAACTATTTACTTAAAAATAATTGATATTGTACGCAATAGCTAAATTTTAAATATAATTATATTATTTATATTACAAAAATAATCATTCAAAACTGCCCACTTTTAAGTCCTTTCACTCCTCCTGTCTTAACACATGAAGACCATCTTCTGTGTACGCATATGTGCGAAAGGTGCAAAAACAATTCAATTACTAGATTAAAAAAAAAAAGCCAGCCAAATTCTCTTTCTATATGGCTCTATAGCCAACAATAATAATGTCTTTGGAGTACATAATATAAATGTACATGACAAATGCAGAGCAATATTGTAGAACAGGAAAGAAGAGAATCACAGATAGATATTGTAGAACCTCATTGGACGTTCCATAAAGAATGGCAGGTAGTACTTTTTTTGTACTATTATCCCATAGCTGACTTTAGCAAAACTTTTTTACTAGCAAATATTCTCTGGGGTACGTTGATGATAATGGTCTTAACATGCATGCGATATTTGTTATGCCAAATGAAATCCGGTTTTCCAAGCGCTATCAATAATAATTACCTGCTAATTATTTGTTAATGTGGGTTTTAGTAACAGGGAGGATGAACACTACTCATTAGAAATGTAGGCAGAGTTTTGATTAAAGTTTTTCCCTTAGCTTTCTTATGCTTTGCTGGCGGGACGTTACGCATCTCCGCGTCAAATCCATGTTTTTGGAGACATCCTTTCTAAATACAAATACATTTTAAACATGATTAGAAAAACAATAATCTTGTGATTGTAATGGTATATGCCAATCAAAAATACAATCATTTCTTTTAACAAAGCAAACGTTTTTGCCAAACCACTCTGAAAGCAAAATAATGTGGAGCCTATAATCATAGACGTAACAGAGACATCTTATACAAAAACTGTAAATTGTGCATTATAAAACTTGTCCAATGTAAAACATTGTAAAAATTCCTCCAATAAAATAGTTAGTCCATGACAAGTCTGCTGTCCACAATCCAACACCATTTGTCACTGAAAAACTTCATTCCCTCCCTTGCGTGTCGTAGTTTCTATTAAAACGCTCATTTCTAGACCTACAAATAACACAGCACCAAACTTCTGATTTTACGGCAGTTAACAAATAACTTGAGGCTTCTGGATTGGAATGAGGACTGGAATATTTATTTTCTATATTCTTAATACCTGTCACTCTTAAGACTTTAAATATCATCTTTTAGATAATAAAAAAAAAATCACATCACCCATAAAATTTTTGTAAATTGTAATGATTAATTTATTTTGTGAAATTATAGTTTAAAGGGAGACAATTCTTATTTACCAAGTTTTCTTAAAATTTACAATATAGAGGTCCAAGTTCAGAACTACTTGTCGTGATTTTTTTTAAGTTCAGTTGCATTTGTTTCTTTATTTGTTGGAATAAATTGAGTTTTAAAAATAATACAGTTTAAGATTTAAAATGAACATATAATTGTGACATTGTTATAAAGAAAATGACTCAAAATGACTTGAAATTCGTAGTTTTAGACTTGAAACTTGACTTGAATCTTTCCTGTCTTGACCTGAGACTTGACTTAGGATTTTAGGATAACGACTTGACAATGACTTGGTCCCACCTCTGGTATTTATTGTTCAAAGTAGATCTTCGATAAAATTTCCTTAACCCACCTTCCTCTCCAGGCTGTTTGTACCGGAGGAATGGCGAGCCTTCAGGAAGCCGGCCGTGGTGGACCAACGAGTTGGGTTCTTTCTGGATGGAGTCTCTTCGGTTTGGACCCGTGACTCCAAGGCGCTGAACGGCCCATTGACGGTGATTAGAGCAGGGTCGCTGCTGCGGCGGACGTGGAGAGGCATATCTAAAAAACAGCACAAATAAAGTGTAAACTACCTGCTCATCTGGAAAAGTTATATTTGTTTTCTTTTGTATCATAAACATGTTCCTGCACCTATCCTATGTCAACATTGCCACCTTTTCCAGACCCAAATTTGCTCAGAGTTCATTTTCAGATCTCTATACATTTAAGAAACCTGCTGTTCAGTTTTATAATATAGGGGCAAAAAAACATATGGATGAAAGGACAGGTGAACTGAAAGATGGATGGTTGGGCTAGTAAATACATGAAGTATGGACAGAAGGACAGATGCACAAATGGAGGAACCGAGTGATTACCAGACATAAGGACTGAGCAACAGATGAAAAGATGGATGGAAGCATGATAGACTAATGCAGAGTCCGGGGAGATGGATGGGTGAGTGTACCAAAGGATGGATCGATGGCTTGAAGATTGGGTGAATGTGCAAATGGATGGATGTTGGACAAATGGGTCACTGGACGGATTAAAATTCAATTAGATTTAGAAAACTTTGTTAGTCCCAAAGGACAATTAATTTGCAGCAGACATTGTACAAACACACACCAATAGTCACTGCGTGTCCCACCAACATATAGACAACAGTTAAGGCTCCAATGAGCAATAGCCATCACAAAAGGTCAAATTTCAATGTTACTTAATAAACACACTTCATTAATAATTTAACAATTCGATGACAGAGGTGACAAAACAGTTGTAGAAATGATTTGTTTTCCGAAAAAGTACATTAAAAAAACGACGTGCAAAGCATGGAGAGGCTAACCCAGGATACATTTAGTTTAGAGTCTATTTGACTCCGAAGACTTTAAAGCAGATTTTGACAATGTTCTACAGTTTATTTTTATATTTCACAAACAAATCCTTGTACAGGCAAACAAATGAGAAGTTAAGAGGTTCTCTATGAAGCAACAGTAAAAGTTGCAGAGAATCCCTTTATTTATATTTGAAGAGTTCTGACAACCTTTAAAAATGGAGTCAGTATTTGCGTCAAACCGCAAGTTGTCAATCAAAGAACTGAGATATTTGTACTTCACCACCTCAACCTCTTCACCATGAATTACCCAGAGAGGGCGATGTGGAGTCTCTAATTAAAATCAATTACAATACATCTAAAACATTCGAGAGAAAACAACTCTGGAAGCCAAAATACCTGGGTTCAATGCTACTTTACATGCTATTCACAAGTGTTTGCAAAGCAGCCAATGTAGAAGTTGCATTTATTTTAATCGACAATGATTGGCTGTACCCTCGAGAGAACACTGTAGACGTGAACTTCAGCTGTAGTGCCAAGATGGCTTATATTGTCCTCATTAACGTATATTTAGGTATTTTTGTGTCTTTGAAGTATTAAAATAGGCACTTTAAGAAGAGGTCTCCAATATTCATGGGCAGCTTTGGCACCTAACCCCAACAAATACCAAGGGTCAACTTTAGCTGGAAGGAGTTGAAATGGAGATGGACAGATGGGCTGATGGAAAAAAGGACTGATATGTTGAATAATGGGTGGACAGAGTGAGCAAAGGTTAGATGGATGGATTGCAGTAAAGTGGATGATTGTACGGAGGAATGAAGTGACTGAAGGAGGGTTAATGAAAGGATGGCAGGAGAAACTGAAGAATGGTTGACCGGATGGAAAGAGATAAGGTTGAGAGTTGGATGAATTGATGGATGAATCAGTTAAATTGTCTTGGTACTAGGCTTGGGCGGTATTACGGTAATACCGTCTACCAAAGGTATTTAAAAATAGCAACGGTATAAGCTTCAATACCGTCATGAAAAAATGCAGTACATTTAGGGGATAAGAATTAAATAAAAATTATTTGATGTGTAAAATTGACGTGTGGTTGAATTTTCTGTTTTACTTAAATATTTTTAAGCGTGAAATTAATCACGTGACGGCGCGGAGGAGACGCACCAAGAGAGAGATGGGGAGAAAGATGGCAGGTCGTGCATCCACTGATTTGGTGTCAAAAAAGAACACAACTTCTGCAGTTTGGGAATATTTTGGGTTCAAAGCAGATGATAAAGGAGAGCCGGTGAACCCAGATGAGGCCATTTGTAAACTGTGCAATAAAAAAGTGACGGCGAGAGATGGGAACACCTCTAACCTACGGACGCATCTCAGAAACAACCACCCGCTCACTGCTGCAAGGATGAATTTGGCTCAGAGCTCAGTCAGTGCAACAGTTTCAAGGCCTCCCACTGACACCGCAGCAAGACCACCAACAACAAAGTCCACCGCCAATTACACACAGCCGACAATAATCGGGACCTTCGCCAGCAACAAAGTACAAAAGAGACAGTCTCCGGTGGAAAACCTGCACTGATGCTGTGACAAAATACTTGGCGAAAGAAATGGTCTCTTTCCACATTGTGGAAAAAAAGTCCTTTAAGGACATGGTAAAGGTCCTAGATGCCCAGTACGAACTACCCGGACGGAAACATTTATCAGAAAAAGCAATCCCAAGCTTGTATATAAAAGTTAGAGACGAGGTTCAGGCGTTGCTGTCAGGGGCAGATAGTTATTCCTTAACAACTGACATGTGGTCATCTGTTAATATGACACCATACATGTCCCTGACTCTCCACACAATTACATCTGAGTGGAAACTTGAATCCAAATACCTCCAAACAACGTATTTTCCTGAGAGTCATACATCAGAGAATCTTGCTGCTGCACTCAAAGCTGCGCTACAGGACTGGAAACTTGATGAGGAAAAACTTTCAGCCATAACCACTGACAATGCTGCAAACATTTCTGCTGCAATCAGGTTACTGCAGTGGCCATGGCTTAACTGCTTCGGTCACAATTAAAACTTGGCTGTAACAAATGGATTGCATGACCATAAACAAAAAATTGAACGCGCACTCGGACTATGCCGCAGTATTGTCTGGGCCTTTTCACACAGCTGGCAACGTAAAAGTGAGCTGCACAAGAAGCAAGTGGAGCTGGGACTCCCAGAGCATAGTCTCATAACGGTAAGCAGCATACATATATCTAAATCTGTTAATTAGTTAGTTATCATGTAGCCTTTATATTCATTCTTTTATTCATTCGTCGGCAGGACTGTGCAACTCGATGGGGCTCCAAACTGGCAATGGTGGAGCGCATCATTGAGCAGGCACAAGCCATCAAGCTCGTCCACTGGCAGGACATGGACGTCTTAAAAGCTGTGAACGACGCACTGAAACCTGTCGGCGACTTCGCTGATATTGTATCAGGGGAAAATTATGTGACCAGTTCGTCCATCCTCCCCCATACTCCAGCTCTGCCGGAATAGTGTGTTGGTTGTGTCAGAAAAAGACCTCCAGCTGACAAAGTCAATAAAAACTGCAATTCTAAAAAAGCTGGAGGCCAAGTATGAACCCGATTCAGTGCGCAAATTAATGCGAAAGTGCACCTTCCTCGATCCTCGTTACCGTGGAGGATATGAAACCGATGACAACAAACTGGCTGAAATCAAAGCTGAATTACAGGCTGAGATGGTGCGCTCAGAGGGACAATCAGCACCAGCAGCAGTGGCCATCAGACTCGGACAAGAAGAGGCACAACCCCAACCCCCACGGAAGAAAATGTTTCTGGGAACGCTCCTGCAAAAGCAACCCGCTGCAGTGGCAGGTGTCCGTAGCGCAGAGGAGCGAGCCGGAATGGAATTAACCACCGTTTGGAGCCTGTTATACAGGGTGATGAGGACCCACTTCTCTGGTGGAAATATGCTGCCAGTCGGCTTCCCCAGATGTCTCAACTGGCCCGCCAGTACCGGTGTGTGTGTGCAACAAGCTCACCATCGGAGCGAGTTTTCAGCACCGCAGGCAAAGTTGTGGGTCCGCAACGTACCATGCTGAAGCCAGAAAAAGTTAACATGCTGGTTTTTCTGGCAAAAAATCTTGACTAGATTGTTGTTAGAAAGCTTGTTTATTTAACTATTGTTCACTGTTATGGTTTTCACTTTTTATTCTGCTGGCTGTTAAAATTCGTTCAAGCTTTAATTGATTTCTTTGTAAAAACCGTTCTGTGTTAATTTAATGTTATATTTGCACCTTTTTTAAAAACTACATTTTTCTATTATTAAAAGTTATTCCTACTATGTGTAACGTTGTTATTGTTTCAGTAATAGTGTTTGGTTTTCAGTTTCTGAAAGGTGAGGGTCCAAGCCAATAGTTGGGTGCCGCTTGAGGCTTACGTCATAATTTGTCAATTAGTCACGGTAATACCGTAAACTGAGGTATTTTGTTGAAGAAGTTTGACGGTATCAAAATTTGAATACCGCCCAAGCCTACTTGGTACCTGTTGATATTTCAATGTTGTATGGAATTGTGGTTGCTATGTGAAGCCTAAATAAACCATGTGTAAAATGCATACTGGTTGGCGCAGATTACTCGAAATTTGGATGTGTATAGTGCAGTCAAGGGGAATGGGAATAAATATCTGGAAATAATTTTATATATATATATATATATATATAAATAACCCTGATAAATCAAATGTGCTTTTCTGGAACATGCAGGTTTCTCTGAGCCCCAGGCTGTTTTTTACTCCATTGTCAGTCATGGTTTTGGCTGATGAGACTGGAGGGTAGCATAATGAAGGTACAATAATCAGAGAATCTATCATTATCCTTTTGCGAATTAATCTGATTTGTTCCTAAAAGTTTAATCATGCACCTCCGGCCTCTACTTCTTGACAGAGCGGCAGAATGTGTGGGAACAGCCATCCAACGTTGTTGTTGTTGGGCTCCCATTAAAACTCTTCACTCCGTTAAAAAGACAAATCGCGTGGGCTTTGAGCCAAGGTCCAAATAATAATCCCGACAAGGACAGAAAACAGAACACTGTGTTACGACAGCAAATATCTGCTGCTTCTCAGACTTTAGGCACCAGATGGAAAACACTGAAGAGGCGGATTACAAAACCAGTGTTTTAAATAAAAGTGTTGTCTTGTGGTAGGCAAGAGGTCCAGTTCCCATGCTCAGCTGGAAAGCTGCTCACACAGGAAAAGACTGATCCTTGTACTGGGTCAGCAGTTCTTCTGCTTTCACCAAGTCCATCTGTGTATTTGTGCTCCTGGCTGTTTATTTCCTTGTGCTCTTATAAACTGATGAGTCTGTATATCACTTCTGCTTCTGTGTTGCAACACTTCCCGTATTTGTCGAGCTCTTTGTGTGTAAGTGTATATAAGTGTGTGTTAACATAAACTGATGTTGAATCCCAGTCTGTATGTGGGTTTGTGAACCATTATACAGCTGTCCACTTTTTTTCGCAGACGTGTGTTTGGTTTCTTTAAAGAAGCAGCTACAGTGTGTCTGTGTCTGTGTGAGTGTTTGAGACAGAGAGAGAGAGAGAGAGAGAGAGAGAGTGTGATAGGCGTTGGGCGCCCTTAAACACTTATCAATTCAGTAGGGCTTTGCTCTCTGCTGGACAGCATTTGCTTTAGGTCCCATGGACAAAATCATCAGCATGGGGTGAACATTCCCTTGCAACAGCTGGCCCATAATTGTACAACTCACTACTCTTTGTGCTTTGTAACATTACTAGTTTCCCTTTGTTTAAATTCAAACTCAAGACATATTTATTCTGAATGGCTTTTGGCGCCAAAAGGTTTGATAGTCTTATTATTTACCCTTTGTTCTTTTGTAATTTGGTTTTATCAGCATTTTTATTTTATGCAATCCGTTTTAATGGATTTTTAATGGGTTTATCTGTTTACTTGTCTGTTTTTATAAACTTGGGAAGCCAACATTGGTTGGAAGAAACGGGCCATAGAAAAGATTGATTTATTGAATCAGAGACAAAAATAAAACCAGCTCCAGTAAAAAGTGCTTTGATTGGTCAGTTTTACTAGAAAAGCGCTACTCAAGTAAACACCATTTACCCAGATATTGTTAAAATATTGTGACAGAGTTGAATGACAAAAACAATTTCTAGCATTAAACTTTAGATCCACTATTCCAAAAGCAGCCTTCAAGCTTTCCAGTAAGGTTTTAGACATTTTCTATACATCTAAAACAGAAAAACTTGGTGTACATTATGGCTGGAAAGAGGAAAAAAAGCACAGATGTTCTACAACTTTTAAGTCTAAAAATGTGTATTTTCGGTTAGGAAATGTCCGTTATTTGCACTTTTCAGAGTCCGACCCCTCTGCAGTGAGATCATCTGAGAATCTGGGCCAACGAAACCCAGAGTCCAGCGACTGCATCTCCCACAGCATAAATCAGTCACTCTGAGCCGTTCTCATTAGGAACTCATTCAAAAAGGAAAATTAATCACATCCCCTCTCTTCCATGTCAGACATTTTGCTTAAAACGTATTAAAATTCAGCTGATGAGACTCCGAGTAGTCAATTAGGCAGGGTTGGAATTTATTACAGCAGTGGCTAAATTGGATGCAACTGGCAGGTGTAATTATGCCAAAGATTTCTTTTTCTTTCACAAAATTCATATTCAGCATGTCATCCGAAATGCAATTAGAACTGCAGTGACCAGCCTCACACTCTGGGTGTGTAGCAATAAATCTTTTTATATGTTGTTCTTAAATCTACCCACATTTGCTACTTCTTACACCTAAAATTCTAGAACTTCTCATCTTCCAAAAGCAAGCATTTAAAATTTGGTAAAGTGATTTTGATGTCCTTAATCCTTGACCTCCTGCTTCCCTGGAGTGTAAATGTGTGACAAGAAGGCCCATTTCTCGTCACTCCTAAAGATGGAGCATGTTGCTTGATTAAAGCAGATGTGGGCTGATCATAAGTCCTGAAATGTTTAAATGTAAATAAGTACTCTTTTAAAAGTTTAAAACACACATGGAACTATGATAAAAACAGATGAGGGGCCTCATTCATATTCACATCAAGCGCAATGCTGAAAGTGCTCTCTGTTAAGTCCAGCTCACACTTCAGACATCGTAGACAAATATTTTGTCGTGAATAAAGTCGATACGAAAGACAGTGTGTATTAGCGAGAATCGCAGGTCTGCGGACGTTCAGTGTGACTGGCCATAAAACGGCTTATGGAGCACTCCACCAAAGCAAATCAAATCTGTGACCGTCTTCAAGCACTGTCAGAAAATCTACGACTCCGGTCTGCATTCTGGATACATCCTGGGAGCACCGTGAAAAACCAGTGAGTACAGTAACAGTATCAACATCAGCAACAATGGAAGATATGCAGCAGAACATGTGAATCAACAAAAAAGTCGAATTCATTGAGCTTCTGCAGCGAAGACAGTTTAAAATATACTTTATCGTTGCCATCTTGGGTATCTGTCAACTTTTAGTGACGTAAGCTTTCCGGTGAAATAAACTAGTGACTATATCCCGCTAAAGCGAGACATCATGTAGTTTGACTCTCTGAAATCTTGGGGCATACAGTGTTCCATCTCTCTATAGATAGCACAACGAGGGCTGAAAGTAGCCAGCTTGGGGGAGGGGGGGCTGACCATGTAATGTAAATGTAAGTAACATTACGATATTCATGTGCATTTATTAACTTTGTTGTAAACAACAGAATATGTATACAAATAAAATAAAAATACTCTTAAGTAAAAGACGTTTCCAACATAAATGATAAACTTAATGGTTTCACATCTCCATTCTGCTCTTTAATCAACTTCACTGTGTCACTATCTTCCCATTAAGGATCAGAGTCCATGCCCAACTCAAAATATTGTAGCAGCAACAATAATATTGTTGCTGATTTTTTTATTTTAATGGTGGCATTTTAATGTACATGCATTATAACACTTGTAGGTGTACATTAAAATGCCACCATTAAAATAAAAAAAATCTAACTTTTTTTTTATTTGAACAATGAATGTCCCTTTTAGGATGAATACAGAATCTTAATACTACTCTGACACACTTAAACTGACCACTTTTCTTCTTTAAGAAGCCTTCCAGAGTCTGCTGATTGGATTTTCTTTTTGGTGGCATCTTTCTCACACCTCTTGGCAGGAAGAAACCATGAACAGGAGAAGATTACTAATACTTTTTATTAGTATTATTACAACTACTACTATTATGTGACCGGGAGCGCTGCTCTGGCGGCTGCAAGCACTTCAGTGACCAGATCAATAAAGTATCTTTGAACTGAATTGAATAATAAGCAGTTTATATTATTTTCTTAGACATTTGCTCAAATATAAAATTACTTTACTACTACTATTATCACTAAATTATTATCATAATTATACAACATATAAAGTTGCAATAAAAACTGATTTGCACAGCTAAAAATAAAAAACAAAATACAAGCTGGCACAGAATGGCATCAATGGGCTTTCTGTGGTTGTAAATCTCTTATTTTCAGTTCATGACACGTTCATAGTGCAGTGGTGGCTACACAAATAAACAGCAAATAATTCTCCCTTATAAGAAAACGAAAACACACTCTTACGCATCCGTTTGTTTTCAGTAATTGAACGCTTGAAGGGAGGACTGAATTACCAAAATGACGCTCTGCTTCTCGTCTATGACGACTCAGACAGCCTGGTTTAACAACAACGCCGCCGTGGACTTAGCCTTTCCGCATCGTCCATTTAGCTAGACCTGAGTCAAGAGCCCCATGATAACACTGGGTACAACTTAAGCGGGCGGAAGGATATTAGTTCAGTGCGACCGGCCAAAAGTATATTTAAGGACTGGGCGGAACAGCGGAGCTTGAAAGCAAACCCAGTTCACATAGCATTCTGGCAGAGAATAGAGCCATGTCACAGCGGGACTCATACTGAAGTATGAAAGGAAAAATACGATGGGCGTGCTAACGTCGTGCACAGCATTGCGTGGAATCATATCGTGGTCTTAAATTAGTAGCTTGTGGAAAGCCCTGCTCGTGTGGAAGCTTTATGTGCACGTCCCATACTCTATAGCCCTTCTCAAAATTTTCCGAACTTTGTCCATTTTACTTTTGACTCTGAAAGCAAATTTCCAGACACTGTGCGGATAACCTTAACATTATACTGGTATTTTTAAACCTGACACCCTAGTATCAATAGCTTACTTATTGCGGTAGGGTGTCTGCGTTCAGAATATCAGGTCAAGTTCCAGAAAACCGGGTGTGGGGTGATGGGACGGGGAAAGCTGAGTGCACACACTGATGACATAATATATATCAAAGGCCGCTTCACACTCCTTTCATTTAGCTTATTTTTTCCTTGCAGCTTCGTCTCAGATGTATGTACACGGAATTGCACACAAAAGACGAGCACTGTGAGGAGTTCTGCTTTTTCCTCAGCCCAATTGGGAGGAATGACTTTGTTGGGTTAAATGACATATGTATACCCACACTGTTTACATCATATCCCGATACAACCAGATATTCATCAGGATTGTCCGGTACATTTCTTACTGTGTGAAAGCAGCCCAAAGGCAATGTTCCGGTAATGTCGTGCATTTGACAACTAGGTTAAAGACCGGATGGAATTGTCCATGAATATTCGAGAACGTCTACCTCAAAACGCCTAATGTTTAGCGCCATTTACAGGTCTAAAGGACTAAAAATTCTGTTTTTTGAAAAGAGGTATTGCTTGGATGGGGGAGTTTTGAAACAGAATGGCTCTCGGACCCTTATTGGAGTTCAGGACCTTTAAATATATGATTAGATATAGAATTCAGGTAGATTTTTCCAGAAACTAAAAATGGGTCAGTAGCTCTATCAGCAGAATATGTGGTTCTCCCACCCTGTTCCTCAATGTATACTGCGTATATTAGAGGTCTCCTTTCTTTAAGACACCTGATTCAGATTATTGCAGTATAGCAAAAGCTTTGTAATCAGACATCAATTATGCATACATATTTTTCAGATACTGTCTAGCCTTAGCGGAAACAAGTACAATATTTTTTTTTCATCCAAGGCAATCCCAGTTCCAACTAATGATATAGTTGTACATGTATTTATATTTTTTGGTACGGCCCTGTCGATTATGTACGCACATGTGCCGAACAACTATAGCTGTTTTCTACCTGAACACAAGCAGAATGTTTATGTGCAGTACTGAGATTACAGTCCGCAGGACAAAAGAGAAAGATCTCCCATCTATCACTAAATTATTCTGCTTTGAAACATTAATGGTTTCTCATGCAGCTACAGTAGAAAATGAAAGATGGACCGACCCAGAACTTTGTCAGCGAATGCATCTTTCCACAGCAATAAGGTCGCCAACACGCCGCTGCCTGTAGAATCCCAGTTGATGAGAAAGATTTTTTTCAACAGCTGCCCATGCTACATTCAAGTACAGCTGGGAAACTAGGCTGATGAAATAGTGTATGTCTTATTCACAAAAATGGGCAAATATATTAACATATATTTCAACATTTCTAAACAATAAAACTGACTGTTTTCAAGTTATGTTTCAAGCTATTCCTGCCTGATATATATATATATATATATATATATATATATATAATCTCTAAAAGTAAGTCAGGACAAAGACAATTTGTTTACATCTGATCAAAGAAAGAAAAGGTCATACAGATTATTTTTCTAGATTAAAGAGTACCGAACCGTGATTTTTGTGGACTATTACACCCCTCTTCCCCAAGGATATTTTCCCCAGCCTATAGAAAAGACAGAAGTAGTGGATGAATGTTTCTTTCAGTCAGGATAATTCTGCTTAAAATTGTTTGCTTGATCCAAAGCGTAAGAATCAACAAACAAAAGCCTGCTTTGTCAACACCTTATGGTAACTGGAGCCAAAGCAGCAACCAGGAGGGGAAAACCACAGAGGTGAGCGCGCTCAGTGACAAATTTGATTTAGGAGGCTTCGGGTTGAACCAATTAGCCATTTTGGCCGGGGATCAAACTGCTAACTGTGCATGGAAAAAAAGCCATCTCCTGTCCAATTACCTGAATTTATGAACAATGTTACAGTGTGGGGTTATAAAGTGATTTGTTGGGTTTACTGTATGCTGCTGTAGCTTTTGGCATTTGATTCGATAAAGACAACATGGAGAACTTATGCTGAGAGGAATTGATCGTTTTAAAGTAATGGCTTAGTTCCTAATTGTATCTAGACATACTGTTCCTAACAGCCTCTCCTGTTCTTGTGACGGGACTTACTGGTGCGCAGGGCCGATGGCGTGACTTCAATCTCACTGGCGTTCTGATAGGGTTGGAACGCCGAGGCCCCACTGCCGGCACCGAGATCTGCGGTAAACAAGTCTGGGCTCTGCGTCCCCGTGGAGCTGGCGCTGGTGCCATCGCCTCCATGATGGGGCTCCTGCTCGTCGTAGATGGCTATCAACTGCAGAGATTAAAAAAAAGAGAGAAGGGTTGAGAAAGACATTCACAAAGTTCTTTACACAAAGACAGGTGACAAAAAATGGCAATACAGTTCAAACTGTTCCCATAAACTTTTCTACATGGGATTCTGTCGATTTTCAAATCTGAAAACTCACAAGAATATGAATTTGAGGACAGAAGTATGGACGGACGATGAAGTTCAGGACAAAATGATGACAGACTGAAGATGAAGTTGAGGAAAGAAGGATGGATGAAATGGATGGATGAATGAGATGGATGAAAACAAAAGGAAAGACAGTAAAGTTGAGGACAAAATGAAGGACAGAGTGGTGAAGATCAAAGTGAGAACAAATGGATGGAAGAAAGATGGAGTTAAGGAAAGATGGATTGAAGAAATATGAAGTTGAGGAAAGAAGGATGAAGGCAAACTGCAAAGGACCCCTGACATGTAAATAACAATAATGTAGCTTCTTCTAATGTAAAGTCTTTCAAATCAGACTCTGAGTTGAGCTGAAATGTTGAGCAAAAACATCCGAACAAACTTCAAGTCAGCGAAACCATTAAATGAATCCCAAATATCTAAAAATTCCCAAATTTTCTCTCAAACAATCATTGGAAACCATGTTAAACTTGCTAGAATTAGACTATTCAATCTTGAGATTAAATAGTCTCAACATTATCATGTCCTGGATCACAGAATCTACATCAGTATATTAGACTAGTTACCTTCCTAAAAAACTAATTTATTCTCAAGAAAATTAAATGAATAAAAGATTTAAAAGATATTATTTCTAAACTAAAACAGATTTGGTCCAATCCATTCTCATAAATTTACCCATGTTTTCATGTTTCATTTACAGCGGGAAATGAACTAAACTTTTGATTGATATCAACAGACTGACAGAAGAAGACCTCGTAGTCCCATCGCAGCTCAAATGGATCTGGACCGCACACACAGCCTGAAGGGAAATTAAGGTGATTCAGAAACCCCCCTCTTTCAACACCGAGCTCGTTTATTATGTCCAATCATATTCACTCTTCACCCAAAATGCTTCCACGCTGTTTCTCTCCATCATTCTCCTGTTCAAAGCTCCTCTCCCGAAACGATCTGATTAATTCCAGACTCCACAGAGCCCCTTTATTAGATTAAAGATGAGATTCGTGCCGTCGCTACGTAACTCCCATCATGCCCAGCTGGCTCTACTTAAATGAGGGAGAAAATTAAAAACTCATCCAGCATTTGCCAATTCAGACTTTCAAGTTGTCCCCCGTGGTGAAGTCTGATATAGAAGCAGAGGTGGATAATGTCAAAGGTTCAGGCCGTGATCAAGAAAATGTTCACCACATCCATAAGAGCCATACCAGCCTTGAATTTAAAGGGAAGAAAAACATCAAATGTCTCTCGGCTAACAGGAAAAATATACAAAATCTTGTGAGGCTAATGAGATGTTCTGGTTTCTCCTTTGAACTTGATATAGTTTACAGCACAATTTTGCTTTAGAGTCTCAACCATCAAGGATAGAAAAGTATATCCAAGATAAAAAATAATTACCCACAACAGTAAGTCAAGATGCCTTCCTCCCAGAAAGCACTCTGACAAGTTGGGTTTCTGGGTAAGGATCTATTCAGCATGGTCGCTCCACCAGGCCTCATGGCCTAAAGAGGAGTCCAAAGAAAGGTCCTCATGCTCTATGGTTCGGCTGCCACTATTACTCCTGATGGAGTTCCAACTGGACAGGCAATGAAACCCCAAAACCTTCACAAATTGGAAGAAATAAAGAAAGTAGAGCAAACGGGCAGAGATCTACTGCCAGAGAGTCCAAAGCTCCAATATTCAACCACCTCAAAGGGTGTGTCTGGAAGAAGCTTAACATCTGCACCTCTAGACAGATAATCTGCCATTCCTTCAGTGTGAAATAGTTACATAAAGCCCAACGTTTCTAAATCAGGTATTCCAGTATATCCAAAAATGCCATCTGTTGGCTACAAAAGAGGACTTCAAATGTAATAGCGGAAAGTTTTAGCACTTTTTAAACAGTAGAGTTTCTAAATCATCAGCAGATCTTGATGTATGTCACAGGTCCATGTATAGTAGCCAAGGAACAGTGGATAAAGCTTCTTGCCCACAGATGATCTCATATCATACCAGAATGTATATTGATAAAGTGAACAAACTTCAAACTTATTTTAAGCAGGTTTTATTATTTTCCACAAGCTATTATGTTAACATGTTGAGAACTGCGCTTCTGCAGCAGCACACAGCAATAGCGATGCGAGCTCCACTGACTCAGAGGGAGTTTATTTTTAAATTTCTTTCCACCTCCTTCAGAGTAAAGAGAGGAAAGTTCTGTGGAGGAGGCGAGCAGCCCTGAGCCGTATCGTTTCAAAACAATGGCTCAAGAGTTGCCAATCATGACTGACATCAGAAATCCGAGCTGAGCCGGTAGCAATGCCCGAATCAATTCCAAGTGCTGTGTTAAAGTTTTGACCTGAAGAGGGCACTCCTATAATGTTTGACCAGACATGTAGGCAGCATTATTAGACACTCATGTATACAGTTTATCAGCAAAAAAAAAAAAAAGTTGATTTGGTCATTAGCTTCACTTTAAAAAACAAACAAAAAACACGGATGAATGCCATTATTCTATTTCTGAAATCTGTTCTCTGCTCCCTTCTTTTTGATTTGCTCTCAGGTTATGACGACTTGATTTGGACAGGAAGATTCGTTTTGGGATTCGGACTTGGCCTGTAGGACCTCAACTTCACTTGGACTCAACTTTGAGTACTCCTACGTGACTTGGACTTGCACATGGACCGACTCAAAATCATTGCAAGACTAAACTCCGTGAACTCAAAATCAGCATGTTTTAAATGTTACCATTTCACAAATACCTTTACAGGATTTCATAAAACTTTAAAATATCAGGATTGGAGTAGATGTGCTCACAAATAATGCATAACACTCCGACATACTCATTGGCACAATGTTCAGCCCCCAGCAGCAGTTTTCCAGCACATTAAACCCATTTTGCAGCAACATTTAGTCAGATAGCCCGAGAGTTTTACAGCGTGCTGGACAGGCTCCCCGATGAGCGGCAGCAGCTCTCCAGGGCACCCAAACATTTTTCCAATTAGCTCCTTTATTTAAATATGAACACATTTAGTTTGAATTAGTGAGTTATGCAGCTCAGGGCTATAACATGTAGATGTAGTGGTAGGTTGGAGGTGTGTGTGCATGAAGAGGGGGTGGGGGGGTAAAACATAACAGTAAGCATGTTTGCTCAGGTGTGTGGTTTGTGTTTTAGTAAGACACGAGGGGAAAGGCAATAAAAAGCTTTCTTTTTGTCTCGGATTGTGTGTTTTTTATGTGCGCAATATAAAATTTGTGTGACTGACAGAGGACTTCCACTCTTCCCTCATTAGAGCTCGACTCAGTCCAGAAGAGCTGAGTCAGGGAAACATTCCCTTCCCTGGAGACTCCCCAGCCAGTCTCGAGTGCTTCTACAGCCCATGTGGTCACCATTACAAGGCAATCAGTTCAGCTGCAGTGCGCCACATAGAAAACATGTGTTAGGGCTGATCCGATATGAACTCAATTAAAAGGCTAAACAAAATGAGAAAATCAAAAAAATATCCAGCAAGCCTCATAAATTATCTTACAAGTTGTAAACCATCTATGAAGTCAAATGACTGAATTTTAAATCATTCAGTGGCTGTAGAAAACGCCCGAAGGGATCTGAAAACGTTCTGCTTTGTCCAATTAAGTCCGACCGCAAACATTCCCTAAAAACATATGTATTTAATAGTTTTTTTCCAACGTATGCGTGTTGGAGATAATTTGCTTACAATTTGTGCACATTGGGATCAGGACCCAGCAGTAGGTATTTTTCTAATAGGAAAACAAATGCTTGCTTTCGGGAAGCTGATAAAAAACAGACGTTCCAAATGTGATAAGTCCAGCACGTGCAGGTGTAAACATGCCTAAAGCCTTTTTAGAAAAGTTAGAAATAAATGCAACAAATTGCTTCAATATTACACAGAAAGTGCATGTGACAAAAAGTTAATGTTTAAATATTAAAAGCAACTCTGCACTGATTTTCTCCAGTGTTCTTAATTTGCATAAATGCTTGAAGTCATGATTGAACACATTTTCAAAGTGCCTTCACAAAGGCAGGTTCATGTTGTGTCTCTGTACAGCTGCAGATCTCTCAGCCGGCTGCAATTACTATCTCTATTTAAGGTGAAGATGACCACTGAAAGCTGGGCTTCCTCTCCTCAGATTTGATTAAAAAAATCCCAATAAAATATTAGGAAGGAGTCTTGTTAACCACTGGATGCTGAACTAGACTGAACCAACTAGAGCAATGCTGACTCTGATCAAGTTTTTATTTGTTTAGATGGACTTGGGAGAAGATCATGATATAATACAGCAGTGCCTAAAGTGGGGCCCCCCAGGGCAAAGTTGGCCCCTCAAGTCATTTACTTCGGCCAGCAGGCTATGTGCTAGATTTCATATTAAAATCCATGTATGTTGGATAACGCAAGTTACGTATGTAACTATGGTTCTATGAATCCCGAATGACCGCCAGAGGCGGTGCTTACAAGCACTGAATGCGGTCTTTCTTGAGGCTTGCCAGGTCGAGAGAATTAATAACAAACCAGTTCACTGTGGCCTCCGGTGATCCCAGTGCGTGTCTATAAACTTCACGTGACCCGGAATCACAGTCCCACACAATCTTCTCGCCAAGAGGGGGAGGATTCCGAGGGAGCATGAACGTGGCGGTCATTCGGGATTCATAGAACCATAGTTACATACGTAACTTGCGTTATATTTCATCCCTTCTGACCGCCAGAGGCGGTGCTTACAAGCACTGAATGACTAATGTCAACAAGGTCCCGAGGAATCCACGGACCCAGAGACACTCATCTCGCTCAGGATCGGCGCTGACGGAGGACGCCGTCCAACGGATGCGGAGTAGCCACATTCACCCTGTAGAAACGGGTAAAGGTGTTTGAAGACGTCCATGAAGCAGCAGCACAAATCGTCTCCAGCGGTACGCCAGTCATTGCAGCCCAGGAAGTGGAGACGCCCCTGGTGGAATGACACCTCACACCTGCAGGCAGCGGCCGGCCACATCTGGCGTAAGCCTCAGTTATAACACAAACGACCCATTGCGATAAACGCTGTTTGGATAGTGCATGACCCACTCTGGGTCCCGCGAAGCACACAAACAGTTGATCCGACTTACGCATTTCTGCGGTCTCCCTCACGTACTCTGCCAGCGAGCGGACAGGGCACAGATGCTGGGAGTCAGAGTCAAAACGGGCAAGTTGTAAGGGCCCGACAGGACTCATAGAGGGCACCTTGGGAACAAATGAAGGATCCGGCCAGAGGGTTACCCCCGAACCATCAGGGTTCCATCGGAAGCAGGAGTCCTTAATAGAGAAGGCCTGCAGTTCACTCACCCGCTTGGCTGAGACCATCGCCAAGAGGAATGCAGTCTTCATGGACAACCACTTTAGGCCCACCTCTGATAACGGTTCAAATGGCGCCTACCGCAGGGGCCGTGAGAACTACATCCAAGTCCCACAAAGGCACTACGTGGCGTCTGGGGGGATGTAGTCTCCTGGCACCTCTTAAAAACAAGGAGACCATCTTGTTTCTACCAACAGTAGCACCATCCACGTCAATGTGCCAGCACGAAATAGCCGCCAAATACACCTTCAGGGTAGAAGGAGACCGTCCCTTGTCGAGCAGATCCTGCAGGAATAAGAGGATTGCCGGGACAGGACAGCGTATGGGGTCCAGCCCACGGTCACGACACCACTTGTCGAACAGTTTCCACCTGTTCGCATACAACAGGCGTGTGGATGGCGCTCGGGCATTGCAAATGGTGTGACCAACGCCACCGTCGACGCCTGAAAATGTTATGCCAGGCCTTGCAGGGGCCAGACCCAGAGCTGGAGGCGAGAGGGCTCGGGGTGTAACACCTGGCCCCTCATTTGGGACAACAGGTCCCCCCGGCACGGGAGACGCATCGGCAAGTTGCAACAAAGCCTGCGCAGCAGCGGAAACCAAGTCCTCCCCGGCCAGAATGGAGCCACCAGGAGGAGCCGGTGTCCCTCCTGAAGGACCCGGAGAAGCGTTGGGAGAATGAGCGGTAGTGGTGGGAAGGCGTACAGCAGAACGTGTGGCCAGTCGTGTGCAGACGCGTCCTGGCCCATCGGGCTGGAGGCGTCCGCTAGAGAGAACCAGAGTGGGCAATGGGTCGCATCTCTCGAGGCGAAGAGATCCACCTCTGCCCTGCTGAAGGACCTCCAAATCAGGTCCACTACCTCTGGATGGAGCATCCACTCCCCGGCAGGCACAGATTGACGGGACAGGGAATCGGCAACCTGATTTTGCGGTCCCGGTATATGAGTCGCACGTAACCCCGCCAATCGAGGCCACGCCCATGTCAGTAACTGCCCTGCCACCTGCGTCAACCTGACTGACCCTGTTCCCCCCATGTGGTTGATGTGGTAGACCACCGCAGTGTTGTCCGACCTTATCAACACATGTCGGCCCTGGAGATACGGTAGGAACCGACGAAGCGCCAAATGCACCGCCAGCAGCTCCAACACATTTATGTGCTCCCGCCTCGACTGAGGGGACCATACACCCTGCGCCACCCGTCCTTGCCACGTCGCACCCCAGCCCGTGGACGACGCATCCGTATATACAACTTCTCGCCGAGACGGACAAGCTCCCAGTTGGACGCCGTGCTCGAGCCAAAGCCTGTCCCTCCACGGAGCCAGAGCCGTCAGACACTGATGCGACACTAGCAACAGTACACGCCGGTGTGACAGCCGCGACGGATCTAGATGCTGACCGTTCAGCCATATTTGTAGGGGGCGCAGACGGAGCAGTCCCAAGGGAACCACACTGGAAACAGACACCAGCTTGCCTAGGAGCCGCAGGAATCTGATGAAAGGCAACCCGCTGGCCCCTCGGAACACAGAGAGGGCCGCCATGATACCCTCGACCCGCCGAGGGGAGGGTCGTGTAGTCATGGAGATGGTGTCGAGAGCAATTCCCAGAAAAACCGTGGCCTGGGTCGGAACCAAGTTGCTCTTGGGGAGATTTACTCTGAGCCCCAACCGGCGTACATGCGTGAGGACTGTCTTCGTGTCCCGAATAGCCTGTGCGCGCACAATCGCACCTTTGTCCAGCAAGGTCACAATTTCTAGTTGTAGTGCCTGGGCTTCGGCCGGGTCGCGGATGTGAGTGACCCGGACCGGGCCGGAAACCGGAGGCCGGTGGTGGAACTGTAATCTGTAACCCCCGGACAACGTGGTCAACACCCAGGCGTCCCGGGTGTGGGTAGCCCAATATAGGAGTTGTTCCGGGGTGAAACGACCGACCACCGGCCTGCTGGTCTCACTTGCGTCCCCCACGGCCCCTAGTGGACCGGGAGGGTTAACGAGACCGTTGTCCCGTACGGGGTGGACGAGAGGCCTGTGTCCCACGTTGGTCGTCTCGAAATCTATCAGACCTCGGGAGCGGTCTCCGAGGGACGGCAAAGGGGTCCGACGAGGTAGCGAAAGCTCCCCGAGATGGACCAGGAGCTGCCGTACGCGGAGGAACATGTCGGTGAAGGCTCGCCAACTGCTGACGTGTCTGGGTGGCCTGCGCTGTACGTTGTAGAGCCTCTAGTGCAGCGGAACCAAAGAGTTCCCCCGGACGGACCGGGAGAACCCGTAGAGTCCTCCGACATGACTCAGTCAGAGGAGACTGAGCCAACCAGACCTGCCTACGAGCCTGCGTGAGAGTGGAGAGCAGGCGACCGAGTTCCCTTGACATAAAGGCAAAAGCCTGCAGAGATGTATCCACAAGGCCTTGTGTCGGGGAATCCAGGCCGGCGTCCTCCAAAGATGAGGCCAGACCCAGCAGCAAAAGGGACATCGAGTTCCCAATGCGCCCCATACGAGCACCGGCCTCGTACGCCTTGCACAGGAGCTCATCCGTAGCACGACACTGCGGACGCGGACACCTCGCATCAGTCCTCAGGGCTTCATCTGGAGACACAATAAGTGAGGCCACCGCAGGTTCGACGGACGGCATGCGGTCCAGCCCAAACCTGGATGCCTCCTGCATGGAGGCAAGCGCCCTGCCATCAGCAGTCGGCCTTGAAAAAGCCTTTGTGTCGGACCAGCAGGCCTGAAGCTGGTCGATGTATTCAGTGGACGGGGGAACCAAAAAGGCGGTGGATGAAGCCTGCCGCCTAAAAAAAGCACTGGGGGCAGCTGACTGCGCGGTTGGAGCGTCCAGCTGCAAACGTGCGAGCGCGGTACGCACTGCAGAGATCGCCACGCCTTCTGCGTCCCTCGCGGAGGAGTCAGAAGCGCTGCTTCCCGCTTCAGATGCCTCCCTATGCACGCCCCCAGGATCAGGGTTATGTAGTTCCACATCGTGAAACTGAGTGTCAGATGCCGCCACCGATAGGGCGTCATCATCGCCACGTCCTCCTGCTGCCCGGCGTCCCCCTTCGGATGCAGACCATCCTCTTGAAGGGCCTGAAGGAGAGCCCTCATCTGGGCCAGTTCACAGGACAGATTGTCCACCTTCGTCTCCAATCCCGACGGGCGACCTACCTTGCCCTTCTTCCGGGCAGGGGCCTCGGCTCCTGTAGCGGAGCGTTTTCTGACGGAGGACTGAGGAGCTTCAGCAGCGGAGCGAACCCCGTCCAGCGCATGCTGAGTAGGAGGTAGGGAGGAGACTCGTCCACTCTGTTGTGCCCCCGCATGCAGCCAGGCGTGCCTCACGCATTGACAGAGGCATCACACTGCAGTCCATGCAAGCAGCCTCGGTGAGGCCCTCCCGAAGGTGACAAACACCGAGGCATGAGGCGCACAGATCGTGCCTGTCGTCCAAGGCCAGCGGGGCTACACATTCCCTGCAGCAGGGAGAGCCCAGCATAACTTCGGGCCGATTCCGCCGTAAACGGCACTCACGACCCGAAAAAATAAACAAGTAAAAAACCACACAAGCGAGCACGCTACTGGTGGAGACAAAAAACAAAGCGAACAGGGGACACAGCACCACTGCCGAATCCCAAATATAAACACTAACGCAACAGCCGAACACGGCAGCGCTGTTTTAGAAGTAAGGCAAGCCACAAAACTGGCCGTACAGTATTAAACGTCTCGCCGAAAACGGCACCAAACACATAAACACAAAACTCCAAGCCGTAAACGGCAACAGGAATACTTACCGGGACGTTCGCCACGCGGCGACGGTTGTCTACGCAGCCCAGGAGGGCGAGACACACTCGCAGCTCCCACCAAAGGTGAAAAAAGGGCCAACAGCAGTAGAGTCCGTCAAAATGCAGCAGTGGAGTCCGTCAGTGATAGCTCTCGACCATGTGCGAGAAGAACAAAAGGGACTGTGTTCCGGTGTCACGTGAATTTATAGACCCACGTGGGTCACCGGAGGTCACAGGTGACTGTGTTGTTATTAATTTCTCGACCTGGGCATGCTCAAGAATGATCATTCAGTGCTTGTAAGCACCGCCTCTGGCGGTCAGAAGGGATGAAATAGAACTAATTTAATGTACATCATGATAATTCCAATACTTATTCCACTACAGTGGACCCAACAAATATATATTGGGTTCATACAGGCCTTACTCAGGATGCTTACATTATATTCTAAAAATAACAAATTAGGTTTAGAGTTGAAATACAACCAACTATATGGGCATGTAGAATAGATATGCGAATCTATTTACATTTAGACACTATATATGACCATTAAACATCTTTAATCAATCTATACAAAGTCCCATGAGCCTTTGCTGCCACACTCGACTGAATCAAACTACCTCCAAGTTCTCAGGTCACCACACAGCAGGTGTCACTACAATGTAACTAGCTTCCACCCGTGTCAATGTTAGAGTGAATGAGTAATGGAATTGTAAAGCGCTTTAAGAGTCTCAAAAAGCACTATATAAATGTAATCCCTTTTTTATTTTTTATGTTATTAACAAAGAAGGAAATGCTAAATAACTGTAAAAAAACTGTTAAAAAAAGTACTTTACAAGTACTATTTGTATTTTGTGTAAATATCATTACATTTGGCCTGTGGCTCTCTGGTAGGTTTTTATTTTGGCCCTCTGAGGGAAAAACTTTGGGGAGCCGTAATCTGATATTTGGACAAAAAGCTGGAAATATGCTATTTCCATTAGGGTGGGCAGTAAGAAGATATAAAAGTATAAAACTGGTGCACATTTGATGTTGCTCAAGCAAAGTTTAAATATCTTTTACTTTATTCAGTGTATTAGAATGCCCTTAGTAATGAATCTGCTGCCATTCACGCTGTGTAGCAAAGTCATGCCATCAATAGTGGCACCTTTTGATGGGTAGGTTGACTCCACTTAGCAGGTTTAAACAATCAGGCAGCCACACCATGATGATGCAACAACCAGCTCCAGCTGAAAACCTTTAGAGCGGTGGTCTCCGTAGGGTAGGAATCAGTTTATCCAACCTCTCCTAACTCTGTCCACCCAATAGTTAGCCTATCCATCCTTTAATTTATTAGCCCACATATTATTGGCTTGTCTCAGCTACAGCGGACATCCAGTATTCCTGGTGGTTAGGGACCAAAGAAGTGAAAAGCCAAAAATCATAGATATTTGATACACCCTCTAAAACGTTTGTACATGCAGAATCTTGTAGCTCAGACACTGAATATACCTTATCACCCACAGTGGAAACCATCTTGATCCATAATTTCTACTGCATGCGTTGCTCTCCGCTAAGCACTCTGCAGCAAAAACGCTCCCTCTGTAGTCAATGAAAGTGTTACCACTGCCGCCGCCGAACGGCACCGGGTGCCGATTCACCATCCGGCAAAAATAGGATCGGTTCTATTTTTGAAGGACATCTGACCAGGTTCAAAGTCAATCTACACAAATCACACAGCACCAACAAGATACCAAACAAGCACAGCACACATTTTTTTTTTCAAATCAATCAATCAAGACAGACTAGAAAAACGATTGCACATCAATGCACTAAAATAAGCCATAAATATAACTTCTTTAAAAGCAATGTACTCTCACTCAAACAAAATATGTGGAGATAAAGTACAGACCAAAAGTTTGGACACACCTTCTCATTCAGTGCGTTTTCTTTATATTTATGACTATTTACATTGCAGATTATCACTGAAGGCATCAAAGCTATGAATGAACACATATGGAATCATGTAGTGCTTTTTTTAAAAAGTGTCATATAGCCTGACCTCCAAAGCCACCGGTAGCGTATTGACGTAGTGTACTTTCAGGCCACCGCACATTGCGCACATCGCCAGCTGTACGACAACATGCAACATGTCTAGCGACGGAGAAAGTAATAGTGTTTAATCGACAGCGTTTGAAGTCCAGGCTCTTTCTCTTCGTTCTTCCTGTTAAATCGAGAAGGCGCAAGAATTGTAGATTGACGTCTCAGCCGCGTGTAAACGGCGAGCGTGGAAAATTCGGCCACCAAATCACAGACTATTTTGCAGCACACAGGCTGTTCAAGATAATGGGATTACACATGGATGGGCTCATTTTACTTACAATTACAACACTGAAAATGAATATAATTAATTTTAAAAATCCAGCTCCATGCTCCTTTAAGTACATACAGTAATTCCAAACATAATATATTCATTCATAGTTTTGATGCCCTTAATTGAGAATCTACAATGTCCTCATGAAAATAAAGAAAATGCATTGAATGAGAACGTGTGTCCAAACTTTTGGTCTGTACTGTAGCTTGACAAAAAAATAAAGAAGTAGATTAAACTGTTTTCTGTTCTTCATCCATGGAATTAATGGTTTCGGTCCGAGTTCCGCATTTATTACTGACTTTTATAGCGATATCTCACAATTCCCACACATTCTTCTTTGAGCCCCTCTGAGCTTCGGAGCGGATGTAGAACGCATGCAGTAGAAAATAGGTATGGGAGCAAACGGCTGTGAAGAAAGGCAGCGGAGTGGAGTGCATGCAGTGGGCATTAGAGGCACCCACTGACAGTGGGCCTGATGAAGCTTTATGTACCAGAGCTTTGCTTTGGTATCCCATCATGTCGCTGGGATTTTAATCCTCTGGTTTGAAGTGAGAAACTCAAATGAAACGACCTAATGTTTTTAAAGTCAAAGCAGAAGTTTAGTGCAGTTTTAGCTGTGAAGAACACACCCGGACACGTAAAATGGCGCTGGATTTTTTGGTTTTGGAAACCTGTGGACTCGATGTCCACGCCAGTGTTTGTCGAGCAAACATTGTAACTTACCATTTGTTGAGAAAAATGAACACAATCCAAAAGAAATTAACACACTGACTCTTAATAACACGACCGCTGGATCTTATAACCACCAACTGAGCTGAGGTAGCACATATCATAGGACTCCCCTCCTTCTTACATCACAGGTCAATATTATGAAACTTTTTAATTGAAATTTGTGTCTTTGTGCATTGTGAAATAAAAATACTGTACATAAACGCTTCGATAGTTTTTTCTGAAATGCTTTTACACGCATTTTAGAAAATACTTAACCTGCAACCTCTTTAAATGTACAGAAGAATGCTTCAACAGACAGAAGGTCCCTATGGACTTCATGATGTTTCTCTGAGGCGTTTTGTCCAGTGTACTGTTGTCGGTGAGCCATGAAAAAGCTTAGACTCAAATCTAATGGCTGGGTTCTGTTGACAAGCATAACCCTGACCCTGTCACAGGAAAAAACAGCACACACACACACACACACACAGTGTGACAGCCAATCAGCAGGGCCATGGCTCCCTCAGGAAACTGAGGATGTGCACTAAGAAGCAGGTGTTGATTGGCTCATGCTGGTGTGATAACGAGGCATAGAGGAAAGAAAACCCTAACTAAAAATGATACAACTCAACCATTTATATTACTGACTTCACAGCTAAAAACATGCTCCCATACACCTGAGCTGTTACCATGGCACCTAATATGCAGTTAACAGGTTAAATTGTTTCAATGGAGGTACTGTCCTTAAAAGCTTATCGAAAAAACGGACCGATATTTGCTTTAAAAGTGGTCCAAAACTCTTTATGGTTCAAATTTTCTGCTCAGAAATACCTCTAAACTAAACCAAAAAAAAAAAGAAAAAAAAGAACTGCATCTAGCAATAATCGAAAAATAAACTACAATGGAAAGTATGAGTCAGTCCACTTCTCTTGAAGCTCATAAATCATTGTCATGGCTCTGGCTCGCTCCAACTGTGAGCTGGCAGCCAGGCCAGCGAGAGGTGAGCGCAGGTCTCCCAAAGGGGGAATTAATCCTCAGAGATTGGTGTTGAAGCAGGGATGGGGTTGGACTTAACAAGAGGGAAAAGTCGCACCTTGCACCACATCAGCAACTACTCCCTTTTATTTCATCACAAACCCCAGAGCTTGTGAGGTGCGGCCGTTGAAAAAAAGAAATTACATCTGCCTCCGCTCTGCTTTAACCATCTCATGATGCTAAATTACTGATTCATTTATTCCCTCGCCATTAAGAAAAACGCAATTCCACACAGAGTGACAGAAGTGGTATTCCCTGGTGTCGAGCTTAATGTTGGATACAGTTTGTTGGTTTATATTGTAATTGTAAATGACACATAAAGTGGGCATAAAATCAAAGAGGAGTCCTGATTTAAAAAGGAAACATTGCCTGTCATTTACAATTTAAATTAAGCATGGACTGGAATCACAAGATAGAAATTAAAGCAGGGCTAAAGATAATGTTGGATTAATGTTTGGAGTGATGGTGAATAGACAATAAAAATAGAATGAAAATGTTTTAGGCTGAAGCAATTACAGCCAAAATTTTCTCTGGGTCTGAACTATGTGTCTAAATCTCCTTAAAATGTGAAAAAGGGTCTGAGCTGGAAAAGTAATATAGGAGAAGCTGTAGCACTTCTTGACTTGTACATGAATTATTACTGTAATCTAATCTAATGTAAAGGGTCAATTGGAAGGTAGAGAAACTTGATGCACATAGCCTGCAGGTTTCTCAAGTGTTTGCCTGATAAACCTAACCACAACTCTTCGTTAGACAAGGAGTTAGTACCAAAATACAAATGTTCTGTGTTTGAGAAAGTTGGAACATGAACAAAACAGACCAAACTTGACATTTTCAAACATAAAAAGCATCATCATTATTCCCACCAAACCTCATTGTAGTTTTATATCCAAAAGCCAGACAGCTGGAAATAAATTTAAATCATTAAGGCTAGGCGTCCACTGTGGGATTTTTGGCCAATTTTGAAAAAAATGTGTGCAACTTTTTATTTTCTTCCAATGAGTCTGAGTTTAGCTTAAAAAAGTGTCCCTGTAGTATACAGAGACTAAAGAACATCTCAAAACAGTTCCCGATCAGCAATCGTAGAGTCACATAAAAATCAAAACTCTCTTGGTCAATCCTTTCCACACTTCTCGGTTTTCCATCTCCTTCCTCTTTGTAGTTCTAGATTTGGGACCTACAGTGTAGGAAGTCAGGTCATGGAGTGTGAGAGCATCATTGGTGGGCTGTGAGTGACTAACCTGCAATGAAGCTGGAGCTGAATAAAACTGAAGATATTTTGCAGTAAAGTATTATCAGATTTTTCTATGGAACATAACTCCAAATTATTCTATGAAGATTAGGCATTCACAGAGTTTTTTTACCTTGAGTGCATCTCAAATATTAGAAAGAAAATTCAGCTTGGTAAGCTGAAACAGCTAGAGGCAATGCTACTTGATTACAGCAGTGTTAACAAAAATAGATGTTAACAACATGGTGTCAGACACGAACAGTATGGCTTGCCCAGCACCGGCTGTGAAAGACTGGCAGCACTAGGCTGGGTCTGGCATCATTTCAGGTTCAGAACATACAAACAAAAAAGTGAACTTGACAGAAGCAAAGCATCGGGTCCGATACCATTATTATGTACTATATCTGCATTAGTTTAAGTTAACAGATACCATGAAGCAATACTTAAAATTAGTAAATTCTGCAATAATTTCTCTAAAAATTATTTTTTACTTGAATTTTTTTTGGGGTCATTTTCTTATTAATACTTTTTTTAATTAACTGTACCATCATCCGTTGTAACAAGTAGAGAAGGAAATAAAACCTGTCTTCCAAATCATTGCATTTCTTTGTGTGGTAGAAGTGTCGGAATTGGCAAATACTCAAATCCAAGTATCGGTACTGTAATGGTTTGAAAAAAGTGGTATTGTTGCATCATGTGAAGTATTACGGAACAACCAACTTCACGAGCCACCTGCAACCCAACCACAATCTTATGTCCAAGTCAACTGCACCAAGTGAAACTCAAGCAAGCACTTAACACTGCACGTTCTCCAAATAAATTAAGTAATTGCGGCTTTCATTTTGCAAGGATAGTCGCTTCAGGCAGCTAACGAAATTAGAGGAAACGCACAGTGTCTCGAAAACCTCTTTCTGAAGAAGTCATCACAAAGTGGTCAGTTATTATGGCGCAGATTATCCTAACATAACATGTTGGTAGTTTACAGTTCCTCAGTAGATATTTTTATAATTACATTTTTTTTAACATTCTGTAACATAACAACCCCAAACCTCAATTAGGGTTGGGTGATGTCCAACAAATTGAGAGTTAATGATGTTGACAGTAAAACATCATGATGGACGATGACATCGTTTTCTGTGAGTTTATCCGAGAAGAGTGGGTCTTTACCATCATGACATGATGTGTGCCGGTAACATCTTGATTGGGAATAATGCAGCGCTTTAATATAAATTATCGCGCTAAAGAGGCGGACGGGTTTGGGTAAAGATCTTCAGCTCTAGTGCGCAGTAATCGCTTGTGGTGCTCGGCCATTGGGTTCAGTCTTTGCCGTCCTGCCTCGGCTCTTTTTATGTTCAGCTTAACAAGTTTTGCGCAGCTGTAACAAAGCAACTGGTTGTTGTGCTCCTTGTCCTGAATCATCCAGATTAATTCTTTTTTCCTTTTTTTGGGAGCTTCACAGAGGGAAACAAATGCAAACAAAACCCACCAAATCCACACACTCAAACCATGCAAAATAAATAAAAAAATATATACAAATATTTTCCACTGCGCTAAACTCATTAGTTAGTTATATTCTCAATGTTTACAGAGCGCTCCATGCAAAGGTTTTAGTTAAACTATAGAAGAGACTAAAGGATTAGTGCGTGTCTGACAGGGTGGGGGGCGTGGCATCACAATGGTGGCTTTCCATCGTGATGTTCGTCAACCCTCACGATGGACGATGACATCGTTCATCGGCACAACCCTACCCTCAATGTATTTTATTGGGATTTTATATGAAAGTAGTGTATAATTGAGAACTGGTAGGATAATGATAACTGATTTAGCAATTTCTCCACAAATTTAAAAACTCTGTTAAGATTTATCTTTAAATTCCCCGGTTCATCATCAATCCACAAAAATAACAGAAAAGACTTTCCTCTTGAAGTCATAGCTTTGCAACCCAGATTTACAAGGGATAGCTTAGGCCCCGTCCACACTACTGCGTTTTCGTTTAAAAACGGAGACCTTTTGCTACGTTTGCACTTCCCATCCACACTAAAACGGCAAAAACACTAGCAGCTGTTGTGCAAGTAAATTCTGCCTTTTTCAATGCTATAACAGGTCAATCTGTTTCCTGTTTATACCGGCGTGCGCATCCCCAGTGTTAGAGAATGTTCACGTGATCCGCGTTTTCAGTCGTTTTAATGTGGATGGAGATTAATTCTAATACGCAGGGAAAACGCTAGTGTGGATGGAGATAGTTTTAGTTTTAACTCTCCGTTTCTAAACGAAAACGCAGTAGTGTGGACGGGGCCTTAGAGGCTTAAAACAGGAGTATGTCAGCAAAACAACAGACATAACCGCAACACTTTGGTCTACACAAGGTTTTGATAAAAAACATCTTTCCCGCACTACCCTAATTGGTCAGGAAGGTGCAGACTACAATGCTTTTCTCGGTTACGAGCTAAAGGAAGTATGTCAAAAGTGTGAGGTTTAAGCGGGCCTTTACCCAAAAGCGACAGACATAACCGAGAGGGAAAGGTTTCTGCAGCCAGAAACCACAAAGCTCAGACAGGCAGTGACAAGTTTTACCCCTGGGTCAGAATACCGCACTGTTTATGTCGGGTGTTTCGTTTAAAATAGATATATACTGTACAGCCGTGTGGGCGAATGATAGACTGAAAGGGGAATATTCATAATTTCTTAAAGGCAACTTTAAATTTCAGACGACAACGTAATTAGATGTTTCCTGCTCCACAGTTCAAGCAATGAACCTTATTTGGATTACATTATCCATGTAAAATTTAAATAAATCAAATAGACTTTAAGATTATTTTGTGTAGGTTTAAATATTTATCTAGAAAACCAACTGTGTGTGTAGAGCAGATCTTTTGATATTACACATTTCTACAGAAGGCCAGGTGGACAGAGCTACTCATACTATGGGTTTATAGATGACTGGACAGATGAAAATTCAGAATGGATGGCAAAGGGATGAATATGTTTCTGGATAAATAGGTAGCTTTTAGGATTGCCATGTTTCTGGGCAGAAAAAAAAACTGGATGGGTGCATTTCTGGAAGGAAACCTTTCTAGATGAACAGCAAATACTTTTGACTGACAATCTAAAGATAAATAAATGAGAGATTAATTAAGTGATTTCTGGAAAAAAAACAATTATTATTATAAAATATCCATTTCTGAATGGAAGATATTTGGGATAAATGGGTTATAGATGGTTGGATTTCAGGTGGGAAAATCTGGGAAGAATGTATTTCTAGAAGGGAGGATTTCTGAATAAAGTGACAATTTCTGGTAGAGATGCACCGATACGGATACCGGTATCAGCCCTGAGACCATCTAATGTGCATGTATCGGTTAAACTTAATCAATACTCAAAATGTGGAAAATCTGCAATTAATTCACAAAAAAATGAAAAAATGTCACTTGAAATTTTATTTTTGTGGTCATTTTAAATTTTAAATCTTTTATTTTGTCTTAGTTACATTTGGTTAGTAAAGTTTGGTGCCTTTAGTCTCCTCAAGAAAGGTATAAGGTGGAAGTTATATAGTTTATTAATTCAACAATAGTATCGGACATCGACAGATACACACAATCCAGGCATCGGTATCGGGATGGAAAAAGTCGGAAATTTCTGAATCAGTTAGTTTTTGGCTAAATGGATGGGTTTATGAATCATTGGATAAATGAAAAAACTCTGGTAGGATGCTTTAAGGGAAGTATTCTGGATAAACTCATAAATTTGTGGATAAAACATTTTTGGAAAAGTATTTCTTAAAGGATGGATTTTAGGATAAATGCAATATTTTCTATACAATACAACATGACTTGTGAAAAAAAATGTATAATTTCTGGATAAATTTGTGGCTTTCTTGAAAATTTGGTTTATTATTAGATTAAATGGATTTATCAAAGGGTTTAGGGTAAGCAGATGTACTTTTATATTTATGAATTAATGTCCGGAGGGGTTCTGGTTATTTGGACATAATTTGAGATTACTGGAAGATTCCTGCATGAATAAATTTATGGAATGAATTCTAAATGGATGAATCTAACGATCTTTGTTTTAGAGATGATGGATCCAATCCTACCAATGGATAGAGCTTGTTGTCTATGGATAAATCTATCAAATTATGGATGGATCGATGGATGGATATTTTTGTACCACAATTTATGTATTTTTAATTGCTTTTAAAGACCTAAAGACTGGCTGCAGAACAAAATGTACATTGTACAATACTAAAACTTTTACGACCCCAGTCAGGGCTTTAATTTTTCAGCTGTTATATGTAATGTCTATGGTAAATGTTTGGAAAGAACTATTTTTTCAGTATATTAATTTCCGTCTTTTGGGAAGTTTGCACCTCAAATTAAAACAAGTGTCACATCTGTTGAACATTCACTATTTTGTGCAAACCATTGGCAGTCTGTTCTTTTGGAGAAAAGACACATGTATAGAAAAACAGTTTGACAGGGGAGGAGCAGTCATTCTAATATATTAGAAAATTTGGAAAAACCTAACCTCACAACATATTTGGAGCGTTTCCCATAGACATGGAAAGTTTTTCTTTTGTGCTTCATTAAACAGAAATCAAGCCATTTGGTGTGAAACAAAGACAAGCTGTTGGTACAAATCCAAGACCTCCAGAAAGAGCTGGCAGAAAGACACGCGAGGTCATCCTCCGAAACTAGGGATAATAAATTAACAGGAAAAATATGTCAAACCCTCAACTCATGTACTCTTGGCCAACACTCAATCCAAGAGTTTGAACAGCAAAGCATAAGAACCTGCATCCCCTTTTCTTATCAAGCTTTGCTCCTCATTTGTTACATTCCCTGAAGCACCATGGCTTATTTTAACCAAGTCTTAGTCATTTCATTCCAGCAATGAATAAAAAACATATTTGAAATCAGATCTCCCTAAAAAAAAAAAAATATTTTTTTTACCCATTACCCTTACAGTTAAGAGAAATGGTGGAAATCTATTCCCAAATACATTTTTAAAAGTTATAGAAGAATACATGTAAAAGTTTTACTGGCACAAGAAAAAATCAACCAGCTGATGTGGCATCTATTCAGCCCAAACTCCTTACTTTGGTAAAAACGCAGGTTGATGAGAAGTGATTTTGCCAACAGCTGCCTAGGCTGTATTCAAGTACAGCTGGGACGGTAGGCGAATGAAACACCAAAACAAATCCAAAGTGATTTAAGCTAGGGCTTTGACATTTGCCCAAAAATCATATTGAAGTTTGTTTATTAATATTAAAATAGAACATATTCAAATATTTATTTATAATATATTGACCTTTAAATGTCTTCAGTAAGACCGTATTGGTATCAAAGTTAAGTTCAATATGTTCTGTCCACTAGAAGGCAGTGTCAGTCAATGTTAATAGACTGTGTGCACGAAAAGTTGACTGCAACTGAATACCCCTACAGCTCTGTACGTAGCAGGCGCAAAGGGGCAACCGAGCGATGTAATAGATCCAAATCTTCAGTATGGATTGTATGGATAAAATTCGTTTGCGCCATTGCTCCTCCATTGCTGTAGTACCTCCATTTGGCCGCTAGGCCCCCATTGAAAAGCATTGGACTTTAAACACGTTAAAAACACAACTTTAATGCCTGGTTTCAATTTTTTTTAAACTTTCTATGGCTACATATTCCTCTTGAGACAACGCTGGGCTAGTCAAAAAAATAGAAACCAGGCTGGTTTTCATAAGATAATTTTTTGAAATCTTGCATAACATGACTTTGATTGACAGGCTGTTTCGTTTGAATTTAATTATAGTAACACTACATTTTAATAATTATTTCAAGTTACTAGTTCTTACCTTTTGAGGTTTGAGAAATACGAGAACCATCGGAGGAGTGCAGATATGGCAGCAGTCAGACATGGAGCTATTAGCCTTTAGCTTAGTTAGCCAAGTTTAGCATCAGAGCTAAAGACACGCGAGCAGAATGGGCGTGATTACGACCAAACTACACGCCCATACACGCCCTGCGAGGGCAGAGTCTACAGTGAAGATCCCGCCCCTATGCCCTTTTTAGGAACATGCTTCGTCAGAGCTGGGGAGGAGGAGTCTGTAAATCCTCCATGAATTCCCCCTTGAACGTGTGTCATTCTGATAAACGGGGAGGAGTGAAGAGGCGCTGTCTATTCTTTTTAGCAGTCTATGCTAATAACAAAGTTTGGAGTCAAAGCTCTAATTTAAGCATGTTTTATTCTTAAAAATGTTGATTATTATTTAAACATTTCTAAACATTAACACAATTTTAAAGTTTTTATATTGTTTTCTACTCTGGCTATGTCTGCTTGAAGTACTTTCTTTATTTTAGAACAATCCTATAAAATCTCCAGGCCGCTCTATACGTTTAACTATTTTAAGTCATAGAACATAACAAAAACAATTTCAGTAACTGAAATGAAGGAATTCAGGAAAAAGACTTTGTTTAATGCTGAAAAAGTAAAAAGCAAAATGCACTTTTGTATTCAAACAGTTCCCAAAACATACCAAATCATGACTTTTGTGTACCTTTACACGCTTAATGCATTACAACACCCTCTACACAAGTTGTTTCAAGCGTTTATTGAAAGAGAACACAAGTAGGGTCTGAAGGTGACATTTAGATGTGTGTCTAAAGTTAGCTGAAGGAGGTAGAAGAGCAACGCAACCCCAAACCCCCACAGAGACTGTTACAGAACGAGCAAAGGGAGCGCAGACAGAGCCCTCGGCTTCAGTGAGTTTACACAGAAACCCTCACTAAGATGAAGGAGGAGGGAGAGGAGGGGATGGGTCAAATGAAGGAGAATTAGATAGGACATTACACAGGAGTCAGCTCACCTTTCCAGAAACTGTGGACACTGAAACAGTGTTGGGGTTTATTTCTAAACTGTCACTGCCTTTCAGGTCAGACTAAAAGCACACCTACAAAACACGTTGGAACATTTTACGTTCTTCCAGATCGTGGAGCACATGTAGGAAATCAACCCCAGCCTGAGTCGAAGCCAAAGTGACAAAATGAAAATCAGATGGTCACAGAGTGTGAGAGAGAGGCACTAAATGGAATTTGATCCCCAGAATGAAAACTGTACCGACTGTTGAGTCAGGTCCCCAGTTAGACATTTCTCTGGTTTTACAGCTGAGATTTACAGCTAGACCTTGGGCCAAGGAAACAACGAGAAGTCACAAAGAGTTAGAGAAGGAGTGAAACACTTTATGCAGCGAGATGATATTTACTCCCATAAACTCACATCATTTTCTCTGACTTTTCCCCATCATCAGTATATTCCCATGACTCCTCCCCTATAGATGCTGTCACGCTGCTTCTCGTCTTGCCAAGCATGCTGGAGCACCTAGAACTGGTTTTACAGTCTATCAGGGTTCCCTTACACTCTTCACTTTATAGTAGAAGTTCCAGACTTTCAAGTTCTGTATATTCACTTTAAACTAGGGCTGCCATAAACTACTATTTTTATAATCGACTAATCACTTATTATTTTGCAGATTAGTCGACTAGTGGGTTCATGTGTAAAATGTATATTATTGTGGCAGCACACAGCTGGTCTAATATAACTACATTACTTCGAACTGTTATCTATCATCTAAAATACTGACTATTACGATTATGGCTCATTTAACGTTTAAATAAAACAGTGTTACAAGAGACACATGACGAGTTCTAAGGGTAACGAAATTACCATCACTATCTTTGTTGCAGCTATCAAGTAATACAACAGCATCTTTAGTCAGAAGCTTCATCAAAACCACTGTAATACCGAATGATCCCCCAAAAACATATTCTTCCTGCCTATAGCCATTTAAAATCTAAACTCAGTCTAAAAATTACATTTCGACAAAATACTGTAAGTATTTTATTTTTAATGCAAAAATAAAAATAACAAGACGTCGTTACATGAGAGAATCTGGTCATTTTCTTCAATCTATGAATGCCTCGGGACGCACTGGACAGAACGTAAAAACGGGCAAAACAGGACGTCGCTCTATCGTCGATGTTTCTGTTAGCAGCTAACAAGCTTATTAGATTGCAGAGGCTAATTAGCTTACTCTTCGTCATCAGCCACAACGGGTACCCAATGGGCCCATTAAGAGGATCCTCAGGGTTGTCCAACATTAATAGGTCAACTTTACAAACAGAAAATGTTAGCCAGTTAGTTTGCCTTAGCAACTGGCAAAAAGATAAATAGGCCATGTGTGAATGTGATTGTGGAATTAAAACAAATATTATATTAATCTCTTCTTTACTTAATTTTAAAAAAGAGAAACGGCATCTGGATTTATCCTTTATTTACACTTAAAATTGCAGGTTTTTAAACATATTTAGGAATGTTAATTCAACATGATTAATTCACAGCTACCCTGCGATTATTAGATTAAAATTTGTATTTTAAAAATTCTATTTTCTATTCTATTTGTAAAAATATTTTGTTTTAAAAAATAAATATGTTGCTTTTGAAAATTGATAAGATATTGTGAGATAAGATATTGTGATATATCAGTGTATCAATATTTTCTTACATCCCGACAATACGCATTTCATTTAAGCATTTCAGTTAATTAAGTAGCTCAAAACTGACTTGCCCCAAAGAAAGTCTCTTCCTTTTTCAAATCTATAGGCACCAATTGCTGGGTGTTACACATGCAACTACTCACTTTGAATTAAACCAAGGGTTGTCAGGTATAACCTACTTAGACACCTACACACCTTCATGACGTCTACCTTGCTTTCACCTTCTAACAGTAGTTTTGGCAGCTTGCACTGATCTCCAGGGAGTATTTATCGTACACAAAGATGTGATTGAAAAACAGAGCAGCTTTTTCTCTAAATTAATGGAGAAGACACATCTCTCTGTGTCAGAGAAAGAGCGATCAGTTGGTTGGGGTGAAAGTGTAGTTAGCTAGCACACTAATGAGCATCATACATCACCTTCTATCTGCGCTAGTCACCCATAGGGCTAAATTTAGTCATTTAGCTCCCATTACCTGTTATCTATGGGAGTAATCAACACTTACTAGGCGACAGCACAGCTGCAAATGTTACTGCAGATTTGTGGATGCTTTGTGTAATTAAGAAAGCAGAGCTGCACACAACCATATGGACCTGATGGCTCCAGGTAGAGAATGGAAGTACTCACTTTGAGATCAGGTCAAACTAAAACTTCTGCTCAGCTAAAACTTTTATCCGCTAACTTGTTTCTTAATTTTATTCAAAATGTTTCCAAGCAAGCCTGGTAGTTGATGAAAAAGTAATCTCTCTCTTGTGTTATATTACAAATTAACTGCTTTTTTCCACAGAAACCTGAGTATAGCATGACCTGTAGAGTTCAAAATCAATTAAACTGAATCTGTTTGATGACAGAAAGTTGGCTGAAATATTTCGCAAAGCAACATATTAAGGCAACAGGCCTTGAGACTCCAGTAAAGGATAGTGAGAGTCCTTATTGTAGAGAAACTGTGTAACAGTGATGAATCTTCCAAGGAGTGGTGCCCACCAAAATACTCCAAGAGCACATCGGAAACCCATCCAGGAGGCAAGAAAAGGATGCAGAAAAACATCTAAAGCAGGCCTCACTTATATCAGGCAAAAGTACAATAAAAGCTCAAGACTGTGCAAGAACGGTCTCCATGAGAGATGTCACAGAGCAAAACCATTACTGCCAACAAAAAGCAACAAACAAACAAAAAAAAACGGAAGAAAAAAAAACATCCTTTTGAACCCAAAGAAATATGGGACAATATCCTGTGGACTGACGAGACAAAAGTGGAACATTTAAGAAGTTATGAATCCCGTTACATCTGGTTTAAAACCAACACATCAACTGACCTGTGGCTAAGTCCCACTAAGCAGTGCCCCCCGTAGTTACTATTGCCAACTCTGACGAGCCTTCGCAGTCAACTTCTTGTTTACTATGAGAACGCTCGGTGTCAAAACAATTTCTCAAGAGGTTCTTGAAAAAATCTTGGGTGGCAAAAACAACCTTGTGAAGACTTATAGAAAATGTTTAACCTCTGTCCAAAAGGATATATAACAAATTATTGAGATGAACTTTTGATATTGACCAAATACTCATTTTCGATCATAAATTCTTTAAAAATCAGTGCGATTTTCTGGATTTTTTAATTTAATTTAGTCTCACAAAGTTGAGGTTTATCTATGATGAAAATTACATGCCTCTCTCTTTTTAAATGGTAGAACTTAAACAATTGGTGGCTGACTAAATATTTTTTTGCCCCACTCTATATAGAACATCTTCGCTCAAAAAGAAAATGCAATTAATGTGTCTACTTCATATAAAAGCTGTCTGAAATAATCTTACAATGCAACTTGAAGGCACATAAACTGTGAGGACCGAATATACTATATGGATTAATTAAGATGAGCAAGGCAAGAAAAAAGGGGGGAAAAAAGTGAATAGATTAAAAAAAGGAAAAGGAGGGGAAAAGGTTAGATGGAGAGTGAAAGGGAGTAAAGAGTGGGAGACAGGGTTTCCCAATTCTCAGTAAGAGTCTGGATGGGGACCAAGCTCTCAGGATGAAAACAACTATGCTCTAAACCAAATGCTTTCCTCCCGGATTCTGGCTGTGACTCTTAGAACATAGAGGACTGTAAAGCTTCTTCTCTCTCCTTGCCGAGAATCATTCTATCACTCTACTGGCCTGGAAAAAGTGGTGCTGGGGAGAGTGTGACTTTGTCCGGAGAGCAGATCTATGCGTCATTGAGAGTGTAGCAACACAGCCGTTACAGCTCACCCTGGCTTGGGTGACGGGGGCAGTTTTGTTGCACAACACAACAGCCATTAGGCCAGGGTGAGCTGCTCTTTTTACAGCAATAACTAAGCTAAATGAAAGACTGTGGGAAAAAGCAGAAGGAAGTAGAAGAGCCTGGAAGTAGGTTAAAATTACATCTTAGACACAATTTATGTTGGTCATCGTCAGTTAACAAATTATTAATGAGTATTAACAAATTATTAATGATTTCTGTTCAGCTAATAATGTGACAATTTTGTTTATAAAAATGAAGAAAAAAGATATTGCTGTGGGTGAATTTTAGATCAGCGCATCAGGAGAATGGTGTCCGAACTTTGTATCTAGGTTTTTTAGGCTTACTTGACATGGGAGGATGGGGCAACATCCTTCAAATAATCGCAGCTTAGCCTAAATCTGCATATTTTAGATCGCAGTTTTAACTAATTTCAAGGACTGTGGTTTAAAAGGTACAATATATAAGAACGACATCTCATGGTCAAATTGGAGTACTGCAGTGCATGATGGAAAAAAACACGAAAAGTGGTGAGTTTCAAGCATAAATGTAATCCAAGTTCAAACATCCTTACATAGATGCACCATTAGGGAGCTCATTAGACCTGATTTTAAAAACCGGCATCCTACAGGGTTGTGTGTTTGGTCTCTTACCATACCAACCAAAAGAGTACAACCAATATGACAACGGTGATTGAACTTGCGAATAATAATAAATACAGTAGTGTAAAAAAGACAATAAGGTCACAAACTCCCCCACAAGAACATCCAGAGAACTTCAGACCTCACTTGCTACAGTGACTGGCTAAAAGAAAACAAAATGGAGACTAAAGTGTCCAAGTCAACACTCTAAGCTGAAACCTATTGTGATGCAGTGGCTTGACAATTCTGAAAATGATTAGTGGGCCAAGATTCCTTCAGACAGGGTCATGTAAGTTTGTTTTTTTCTGTGTCAGTATGGAACACCTTCATTTAAAAAGTGCATTTGGGGGTTTACTTGTGTTGTCTTTATATAATATTTAAATTTGTTTAATGATCTGAAACAATCAAGTATGACAAATATTCAAAAAAATAAAAGAAATCAGTTAGAGACCAAAAACTAAACAATGATGCAGCCCCGAACACAAGCACTTGCAACTAAATAGCTATCTATTATCTAAAAACAAAAATATTTGATAGTAAATATCTGAAGGGAGAAGACAGGGTAGAATGCTTAAATCAAAGTCTTTCTCAATGGATTCATGTTTCAGAAAGAAAAAAGAACAAAACATTAGGTTTATGATTGATTTTAGTTTGTTGTTTTTTTTAGCTTGGATGTTTTTTTTTAAAGTAACATATGTGCTGAGAACTAGGAGTGCATAGCAAGGAAGTAATTTCAAATTTCCAGGGACACATTCACTAAAATCTTTTAGAAAGTTCCAAAACAGGCTTTGAAAAAGTCACTAAAAAGGATAATCTTCCCCAGCAGCTGCTACTATGTCTCTACAGATGTTTCTTATAGCAGCATTCTCTCAAACCACCCTGATTCTGGTCATAAGTTGCACAGTGGCTGACAAGAAAAAAAAAGCAGAAAAAAAAACACTACAGAGGTTTATTAAATGGGACAGAGCATCATAAACCTACAGCTACCCTCTCTAACAAACATACACAGTGCCTGAAGCCTGCAGAAAGCTTCAAAAATTACAGAGGATTCAGCTCACCCGGGTAACCACGTGTTTACTCTGCCGCCTTCTGGGAGATACTTTGGGTCTATTTGGAGCAGCAACTCTCAACTCCTGCACAGTTTCATCCAGCTGGCATATAAGAAGCCAACTCTCAATGGAAAACTGCAACATCACACCTAAGTGCAATAATTTTTTTCTGTGGGTATTGTGAAATACAATGACTCTGCAGTATCTATTTATTATGCTGCTAGCAGATTACCTGGTCTCACTTGCACTTGTGTGCACTTTTTTGTTGTTTTTATCTCAGGGACTTTTAATCTTTTTAGGCTACTGAGAACAATTGCACTAAGATGTTTCTGCATAGCAATGCAATAACAAAGACACTGGATTTTAGTTCCACTGGCTTTAAAAGTTGTAGGAGGATTTTAACTCTAAACCTAACCCAGGTCAAACTGAAACATCTGAAAATGACAATAGATCTTTCTTTTTTCATGTTTTACTACACGACTTAGAAGTAAACCCTTGGTCTGATGCAGAACTGGTAGCACATTTGTTGTTTTATGGCCATTATTATTTGAATTTACCATCTAAATTAAAACAATTGCACTCTCAAATTAATCAGCAGGTATGATTTTTAAGACAACTAGATTTTGGAATCTTTTCGATGAAACCATGATCAGTGCACCCCTGGTAAAGATCTGTGACTCATCCACTTGTGTTTGACTAATCCTTGAGTCTCTGCCGGTAGTCACTGGGTGTGATTTTTTGCCTGCTCCCACCTATCCCCTCCTTTTTCAACTATCCCCTCCTCCGACCTGACGTACTCAATCCAGTCTCCGCGCCTGCGGAGCACTCCTCCCCCTGACCTCCACACATAACCCCGGTAAAGTAGCAGCTTTTACAATTAGCCTAGGCAAAGTGTTTGGACTTTATCTTAAGAAACAACCATAGGCACAAAAAATCTGTTATCTTTGCGTAAATCCCTTCACAGAGGACTGCTTTCTCAACAAAAGCCTTTTTGATAGTGAACTAATAAGCAGATTGGACCTAAAGGCAGGACTACTCCATCGTAACCTGCACACATAAAACAGTGTGACTTGCCTCATTTTGTTAGCATTTGTAACTCTGAACTCAAAACGTAGCTTTATAGTTCTGTGCTTTTATCATTGCAATGCAAAACGTAGCTTCATATTTGTTTGAATTTATGGCTTCCAAGCAAAATATTGCTTAATTTCTTTCTACATTTGTGATTTCAATGCAAAATGTAGCTTCATATTGATTAATATTTATAATAGGGTACCAAGTAGGTTAAATATTACAAAGCCGACACGCGGTAGAAAATATTTTCAAATCCTTGCTTTAATTTCAATAATCTAATTTAGGAAATTATCTTAATTTAAAACCTACTTGCAAAACAAAATGGTAGCCTCTGTGAGGATGGACAGTACTCTGAACTACGGAAACCCAAAGAGTCCATCGGTCAAAACAATTTTTTTCCAAAAATTACATCAAGTATTCATAAGCAAAAAAAATTATTGATGAAAATCAATTCACTAAATGTAAAAGAAAAAAAGTAAGTGATAAAGGAAGGAAGGATGGATTATTAACGAAAACAAAATAAGGAATAAGGTCTAGAAAGACAAACATTTTCCAGCATTTTTGGTCTTCTTGTCCCCATCCAGATCTTGAAACTACTTTCCCAGACTGTGAAGGAACCACAGCTATACCTTCAGCTCTGGTTCTTTAAAGGACATAAAAAACACTAAATCGGAGAAGATCCCATTTAAAAACATCTGAATAGAAGAAAACCGGGTCAACATTTAATCTGTCCAAAGACTTCATGATGCTCATTGTGAAGGACTGTCTGCTGAACAACTTCAAGTTCAATTTTCTGACTCAATGAGGGAAATATTAGGCCGACTTCAACTTTTCCAACACTCTACGCTGTTTTCCTACCTTGAGCCTATCTTGATAGTCCCCCAAGGAGACGCATATGTAACACACCACAGTGGTTGAACATGCTGACGGTTGGAAATCCTCAGGTCATTCTGGAATCATGTTACAGTTACATGCGTCCTGTAATCAAAAGCAACAATAATCGCCTATAATGGCTTTCACAGACCGCCACATGATATGGTCTGTAAGTACGCCGTGATCAGCTTCTAAAACCGCACCACAATGATTGTTCCTCTGAAGACTTTAGAGAAAACTTGCAGAGCGACTATTAGAGCTGAGCCACGCCGGCACCATAAATCTAGAGTGGATTCGTAAAAGAGCAGCACCAGAAGGAACATAAGCACTAATACCAGACATGTCAACTCCTGCATAATTTGCAGAACCACTCGGAGCTGTACAGGATACATGGAAAACAGTCAAACTGCCTCTCTGCAAATCATCTGAGTTTATGTGCGTTATAACTGGCCAAGAGTTTTAAATCTCAACATGTGGAAATGACCCAGATTTACAGCCAGGCGGAGGACTCAGAAGCTCTGCTGTAATTAAGGGCCAAGGGAGCACCTCAGGAGTGGCAGCCACTTAATGAGAAATTGGAGTTTTGCTTACGCTTTCAGAAAAACCTGAGTCCATTTGATAGTAATTACATCTCAAATGGTTTCATTGCTCCTAATTTGGATTAGGAAATATTATGACTGAAAAAGCAGATGAGCCCAGACTGGATTTTACACCCATGTAAGAGAACAACATGCTTAGTTGTTAGGAAAAATCTTTGTGGTCACACATACATAGATATATATGTATGTTGTTCTGGTAATTCATCCAAATTACAAAGTGAATAATTGGGTTTTCTGTCCACTGTGCTTCAGTTAGTCCCATCCATTCACGCGAAACACAAAGCAGGATTTGAATAAGGTTCTGGGAGAAAATAGCATTGAAAAAATGAAAATAATTTGATTATTATTAATATTTGATTATTATCTGGTTGAATGGTGAAATGAATGTTTGGAGGAATAAGCCTGGTTTATGCTTCTCCGGTTTGACGGAGACAGACTGACAACGCCATAATCCGTCAACGCAAGGGCTCTCCGTCACCTACGCAAGGACGCACGGAGTAAAGGCCTATTTTTTTTTCTTTAACTGTCATAAACGGAAAGTGTATCCCTGTGATTGGTCAAATCAGTAACAGCCAGAGATCGATTCACCAGAACGGGGCTCTATAGTCCCTTTAATCAGTCATTAATGCAGTGTTTGGCCACTACAAGCTATATGTTGAAAGGATAATTGATCAAATCTGTTCTTTTGGCGATTTTGAACACAAGGAGGTGTAGGAAAACAATAAAAAAGGCGGCTGTGTTTGTTTCCATGTGTTTTTAGAGTATTCTATGAGCTGCACTTCTAGTAAAAAGCTTTACAGCTTAATCAAAACATACTTTCTGTCGTATATTGCTCCTTGAGGAACAAATGCGTTCACAAGCCTAGAAGAAAACTGAAACAACGCTGTGATAGTAGCTAGGCAGAGACGTCCTGAAAAGTTGGCACCCTCTGCTTTCCTGGTCGAGCAACGCTGAAAAAACATTTGAAAGTGGAGAGGAAAAAAGCGCAGAACCATAAATGAAAAACGTCTCCATCAATACGTCGGGGTGCAAATTTGTGGTCGGAGAAGCATAAACTAGACTTAAAGGTATTGACAAACGAATGGATGGACAAACAAACAGACAACACACAAAACAATGGACAGGAAAATGTACAGACGGACGGATAAATTGTCAAACAAGTGGACAGGCAAACGGCCCAAACAAAAAGGATGGACAGACAGACAGTAAAAAAAACTGAGACACAAATTGTCAACCAAGCAAACAGATGTATGGACAGATCTTCTAACAAACAGATGGATGGACAAACAGTCGAACAAATGGATGCACAAATGCCAAACAAGCAGACAAATGGTCAAGCAGAAGGGTGGAAGGATGGAAAGACAACTGATAAAAAATATGGACAGACAGACAGACAGACAAATATAAAGAAAAAAAAGAAGATGGATGGATAGACAGACAAATGGATGGACAGATGGACGAATAGTCAAAAAGTGGACAGGATAATTATCAAACAAGTGGACGGGTGGATGGTTGAACTGAGGTGGAAATTGACAACTTTTATGCAATGGTACACTGTATGCAGCGCTTATTTAATATTATTCAACCAAACAGAGAAAACCATATTTAAGACTTCTTTTGCCATCAGGGCGACCGTAAATCAAGGAAAGCATGAAAAACCTGCAGCAACTCCATTGTTCTCTCCACCTTTACTTCAGTAACGGGGTCATTCTTGAACCACACCAGCAGCCTTCTAGACTACTCTTGGCACCAAGCGGAGAACCGAGAATCATGCAGGCAGCACAGGCTTTCTTTTTTTTCCAAATATTGCCCTTCAGATTAAGAGCAGTTCCTTTGAGTAGGAAAGAGTGGATTTAAGGTGTGATTAGCCTTGCTAGTTCAGGCTTTAATCCAGCCCAAGGTGGAACGCATGTGAACGTTTGGCACGTCTCTCTCACACTGTCATGAACACATACTTATGCAAACACACAAGTTAGCTCCTACCTTAGAAGTACCAAAAGTTCCCTCATCTCTTTTTCACACAGACACACGGAGCTCTCCAAACCCATCATCAAATCCCCTTTCCCCACCTCCAACCCCAGGAGAGGAGCCCCGGCTCTAAAATCTAATTAAACACTCCGAGAGCGGAGCTCAAATGAAACTGTCACATCAAAGTCACAGCTGGGACAGAATGACACAAATCAATAAGACCGAGAGCTTCGGCACATCCCCGCACACCCTGGAGACCTCGGAGCCAACCTCCGGCTGGGATTAGAGCCGTCGCACTACACTCTGACTGGAGGTGGGGAGACGGGAGGCGGAGGTGAAGGGATACCTGAAGCTGCCTGTTTCTTTACACATCACCTTCCTTTCCAATTCTGGTTCTGACACACAACTGATTCTGCTCTCTACAGAAAAAAAGCACAAGAGCAGTGATTTACAGTACTTTACCAGAACTACTTCGACTGAAGGAATCTGTTATCATTCTTTTCATAAATACTACCAAAACATGAGTTTTATTCTAACAGAACCCCAAACTAAGACAAACCATGTGAAATAGGAAAGTACAGATTCATTTGCTGGTAACCAGAACTTGCCCATGAAAAAGTCAAAAAAACAAACAAAAGTTTGCGTTTTTATGCGGAATGTATTAAGATCCAAAAATAGCCATAGCCGCAAAAGAAGATATGTTTTTAAAGGGCTTTTACACTAAACCACATATTCCATTGATGAAATCCGAAAGAAGGGAGTTCCAGAGTTTGGACTGAACAGAAGGTTCCGTCTCCTTTTGTCTTAATTTCATAAGATGTTATTACTGGTCATGGTCAGAGGAGCCAGCAGGGACATATGAAGGCAAAAGTACTCTGGTATAACATGGATAAAAGAATCTTAGGCTGCTCTTTAAAGTAAAATGGAAACCTGTGAATTTGCATCAAGACCAGTCACATGTGGAAACTTCACAGATTTAGTCAGAAGCCTGGCAGCACCATTTCTGAACAACCCCCAATCATTCTAAAGACACTCAAATCAAAAACAAGAAGATACCAGACACTTGACATAAGCATCCAGGGTGAAACCAGAATCCAAGGTTATGCAAACTGTCCGAACATATGATTCTGAACTAAAACTTCCAAGTATCTGTCTTATCCAAGACAAAGGCATTTTATTCCCACACTAAAATAGATTAGTTCCATTTAAAATATATATATAACTTTTCATCTTTTTATATATGTGTTGGAGTACTCAGCACAGACTGCTTCCTCTTAATAGATTGTCAATAATGGCATTCTTTTGACAAATACTTTTTTTCAAGTTTTGGCATTCAAAATAGTTAAAGAAGAAAGCTGTATTCTACAGCTGTTTTATAAAGCCCTCCTACAAAGTGTATTAGTTTTTGGTCTTATTTGTGCCTACGGAAATATGCTCGTAAAGGACCAAAAGAAACTTCAAAATACAGTTAAAGCGGCGAGCAAAATCATCAGGATCAATCAGGTATCGGTTGCTCAACTTTTTAACGACCTCTGCATCAGTAAAACACAACAAATTTTAAATGACCCAACCCATCCACTTCACCAGTTTTTCCTGGAAAGTAACAGGTCCAACAGGCTTTTGCAAAGGAAAATTAGGACTAGTAGATATAATAAGTCCTTTGTGCCTACTGCAATTAGACTATATAACAGCAGACCTAAAACATAGGCTCTTCCAATTTATCTTGTCTCAGCACTTTTAGCCTACATTGTACAGTATGTATTTACAGTTTTTATGTACAGTATGTATTTTACTTTTTGTTGTTGTTGTTTGCTAGTTTTATGTCCATGTCATTTCTAAGGAGTGTGTTAGTAAATGATGACCAAATGAATTTCCCTCTGAGGGATAATAAAGTTTACCTTGACCTTGATTGATGGATAAGACTAGTAGTGGGCAATTTAAAAGGTATAAGATAAAAATAAAATAAATGTAGTCAAAGGTAAAGATTTTTACTATACCGTAGTTATGCATTTTGATGACGTCATCAGCCTGTGCCTACATACTTTGCACCAGTAATGTAAATGTATCAATAAGTAACCAGGAAAGCAGACAATTTTCAATTTTATTTTCATATTTAGCTTTAATTTTACATAAAATAGCTTTATCTTTATTTATGATATGTGATTTTTTTGTGTTGTATTTTTTTTTGGGGGGGGGAATGATTTAATATTTCTTTAATGGATTTTGTACAATAACTGTTCTTTAAATAGCATTCTAAACCTGCTTATAGTTGTTCTGCTGCAAAGTGCCTGGAAAGTGAGAATGTTTATAAGAAGTCATTTTGACATATATAAAGAAAAACAAATTATATCACAATACATGTTATTACCTCACATGCTTTAGATTATATTGCAATATAGTTTTGAGACCGTATCGCCCAGCCCTGGATAAAACCTCAAAAACTAAGGTGTGATGTGACAAATCATACACAAAGCATGAATAAAAAAAAACACTTGTGAGTTTTAGAAAACTTAAGGAAATGGACAATCAATTTTTCTTATTTGTTATATTTTTTCCATACTTATCCAGAAAATCAAATTATATAATTTCCAAAATTTGAGATTTTGAAAACCAAACAGAAGTTTCATTTCACTTCTCAAAGATTCCCCACTTTGTGTTGCTCTGATAAATTAGCAGAAAACAAGCAATTATGCTTGTAGTTAGAATATGGCCAAAGTGAAAAGTTACTGCTTCTGCAACGCATCATATACTTCTTCTATTGTATTCACACTTACCTGATTTGGTTCATTTAAATCAGTTCCTGAAGTCACTCTGCCTTCTTCAGACCTCTGTTTCACCTCACCTGCATCTCCAGCAGCTTCCCAATAAATCCTCAGCCGTTCTGCATTTTACAGATCCTTGCAGGATTTAGTGTACTATAAACTTCTGCCTGAGCCGAGGAGGTGAAAATCCTGGGTGGCTTAACTTTCGTGCTATGTTTCACCTTAATACCTTGCTGAGGTAGTTCTTAGGGTTTAATGGAAATGCTGGGCATCAAAGTTATTTTCTCACCTTCTCAACTCCAAAAACAACATAAAATATGAAAAGGCAACACATTAATGTAGACAAGTGGTAGAGAAAAAAAGAATATCAGGGTTTAAAACCTAAACTAGCTATATAGAAATGTTGAACATTTACATTTTTTATACCATGACGTTCTGCTTCCTTTCAGAGAACAATTATTATTATTACAATGTACTTGACTGCTAATATAAATGCATTAATCCAATGAGTATATATGAAAATATTTGAAAAATTGAAAAATGCTTTTCAATCGGATTCACTGTATTTTGTGCTTTGTCCGTGACTATAAAAGTTTTCATTTTTAAAACAGGCTTCTTCAGTACATCGGTACCTTACAGAAAAGTGAATTTCGGCTTTATACCGTCTTGTTTACGACTGTGAGTCGGAGTGCAGCGCACTTAGAGGGGAAGGTTAGTTTCTTTGTATGACAGGAGACAATAATCCCACTAATCACGCTGACAGAAAAACAATTAAAAATATATTGAGCCAAGTTAGAGTTCATGCATCAAATTGACAGTAAAAAAAAAAAAAAAAGATCAAAGTAAAAATTTTAAATGTCTTTGGGAGAATGCTGCTTTTTATTTTCTTGTACTTTGATTTGGGGAAAAAAGTTCTGTATTTTCTCAGAACATAATTTCAGATTTTTGTGCAATTTTTGTCCTGTATGGAGAGCTACAACTGTTCATTTTCTAATAAAGACGATAAATTATTTCTATTTTAATTTTAAAGTCATCGCTGCAATGGTTAACTTGTAAAAGCTGACCTGACGTGCATTTACTCTTTTTACAAACATAGAACAGGGATACTTTAAATATGTTAGAATCAAAAATGTTTCAAGATTGGACCAAGTGTCTTCTTTTACGGAACTAAAATATGGTCACCCTGTAACTGTAATCCCAAGACACATTTCCTTTCAATTTAATGGAAAATGTCACTTTATGAAACCTATTTTTGACATTTGTTGGTTATTTGTGGTTTCACAAAAATAAAAGCCAGAACATACAGTTGTTGGGATATCTCAATTAATGGAAACTGAATAGATTTAAAAGTAGAAAGTAAGTAGCCATTGGAAGAAATTAAAGCCCAAATGGGGACAAAAATTGTTTAATAAAAGTAATTGTTTAAAATGAATCATAGCACCAGAATCGGGTTCAAATTGTAATTGGGAGGCACCCAAGATGGCAGGACCCCAATTTTGTTATTGATTTATTGCAAAGTCTTTAAAGATGTATTTGTTTGTTGCTGTGATATATTCAAACATTCAAGTGGCATAAGTATTTTTTTAAAGGCACAGTAAATACACAGAAAATTGTAATATACATTACTGGGATCCATACAAATATGTTTGAAATAATTTTTAAGCCGACAGCTCTCTGTCGAACCCAAACCTCCGAGGTATTTTTGCAGCTTGATTCCCTCCATCCCTCTCAAAACGAAACACTCCACTGAGCTGGAGCCAGGAGAACTTTGATACAACACCAGCTTGTATTAGCAAATCCATTTCATTTTGTGCTGAATGATCTGAGCCTCCACTGCAGGCCCCAAACTTAATTATGCAGAACACAGAGCTAAACTGCCAAACAACAAATGTGTCGTTTCGCTTGTTTACATTCAACCAACAAAGCGCCCCATCGCTGTTGAAATAAAAACGTTGAAAGTGTCTTCTCTATGTCATCTCTGGGCATCTTGCTTTGTTGCCGAACGGCAACTGATCCCGGATCTGAGTCGGATCCAGATCAGTTTTAGAGCTATGGTTTCAAATTTTACACCACCGCCGTCGGTAGATAGTTACTGGATATCAGTGGAAGAGTGAAAATAAAACATTTTTAATCCTCTACAGGCAAGAAAAAAGTGACAATGATACCTTTCACAATGCACATTGTTAGAGGCGAAGCAGAGAGGCAAGAGCAAGCAAACAGGCTTATTTGCTATGTGAACAAAGGGAAGCGTGTGACAGTTCTGCTGTGACATGCTGCCGTTGCATTAGGGATGGAGAAAGGATTAGAAAAGTGCGCATGACCCCGCCTTGTACGCCTCTGATCTTCGTTAAAGAGATGCTGCATGCTTGGCAGAAAAATGTCTACAGAAAGGAAAATAATGGGAGCTACAACAGACATTTCTATCCTCCCCACAATGTTTATCCGTCATCCCCGCGAAGGAGAGGCCGTTAACAGAGGTGTCGTCTCCCGAGTTCCACAGATGAATTGCATTTTTTTCCTTGTATTCCTATAAAGAGGAAGGCATCTTTTGTTCTTCATCACTGGTACAGTTTGAGTTGAAATCTCTGAAAAGCTCAAGCCTGAAACGAATGTGCTGTTTTAATTACATTTGCTCAAAGTGCAAAACAAACTTCTAAAGGAAAGCATCCAGAAATGATGGATTCTCAGGATAAGGTACATTGCAGTTCCAGTCAGTAGCTTCCGCACATCTATCATCAATAGGTGTAAATTATCTTTTTAATTATTTATTTAAACAGCTTTTTGAGGATGCAATAAACTATAGACTATACAGAGCAAAAAATGGGTCCAAAAGCCATTTCTACAGTTTGGGGGTCCCTGCTCAAAGTGCTGATTTTCTAAGTCTTTTCTAGCTGCTCTGAGCGCTTGGTATTTCTCCAGTTCCTCATGTTCTTTCTTCTTGATGTTGCCATTACTTGGCATTTCTACATCCACCAAAAACTATTTCTTCTGCTCTTTATCAACCACCACAGTGTCCGGTTTGTTTGCCATTGCCATCCTGTCTGTCTGTATCTGGATCGCTATATATCAAATCAAATAAATTCAAGTTTTATTTATAAAGCACTTTTCATTCAAGAAATGCACCTCAAATCGCTTTACAGATTAAAATGATCCCACATTAACCAAATTCCCATTGTTCCCCCCAGATTAAAAGCATGATCCCAGTTCCACCCCCCTACTCAATCCATCAGCGTGGACCAAGACGGTGCCCACCGAGAAAAACTGCTCAACAGTGGCTTCCAAGTTGAATGCCTTCTGGAGAAAAAACTAAATGGTAAATGATGTGCATTTGTGTAGCGCTTTTACTTAGTCCGTACAGACCCCAAAGCACTTTACACTACAGCGGTGAGATAAGAAAATGATTGATCTGGAGGACAGGAGGAATCTTCAAGCACGGTGGTAGGAGTAACATGCCCAGGATCAACTTTGCGGCCAGTGCTGCTCTTGCAATGAACAAACTTTAACTTCAGCTCCAATCAACAGGTGGCCTGCTCTTATCTGAATAGATTTTTTTTTCTCCAACAGAACAATAATCCTGGCAGATTTTAGAAATAATAATAATACAGACTAACATTAAAACCCTTCAACATTCCTACAACTTCCGCCCAAAATATTTTAAAAAAGCATACCCAAATTAAAATTAGCGCTGTTCTTGAACCATTTGGAGTAGAGATATGGCTGGGGTCTCTTTAGAAAGAACATTTGTCCCAGAAGAGTGAAAATATGTCTAAGTGCAATTATTGTCCACTATGTAGTTTTCAATACAGTGGAAAAGATGAGATGTTACCTCCTACTAAAATGTATAAAATATATGCTCAAAAAACAGTTTTAGATTTGTGTGGTAATCCTAAAAACATTGTAGGTCTAAAAGTCTGATTTATTACCATCATCCACAAAAAAATGACAGCAATAAACCAAAAAAGAGCATTTTATATCATATGATAAACTGAAGGTCAAAGGTGCCCAAAAAAAGGTTCAATCTGTGCCACATCTGCTATTTCTTTCTGATTAAAAAAAACTTCAAAACTACCAATCTTGTCTCAAACAACAATAAAGTGTGTTTTGACCCAGCACTCAAAAGTTTACTTACTGTGTGTAATCCTTTCCTTTGTGTGTTGGATAAACCTCTTTACGCTGGCCATTTCCTTCGCAAAGATTAAGTCCGACCCCTCGAGTGACCCATTGCTGTTTTCAGCATTCCATTGGCCATTTGATCTCAATCATCAGAACTCTGCACTATGATTGGTTCAAACTAATTTGTTTTTTTCTCAAACAGACTTTTATAAAGTTTCTTTTTGTTGAAAATGTTAGACAATAGAAGGTATAATCTGTTTCCTACTGGGTCAAATAATGTGTTGATTAAAAGGTTACACTTTTAGGCTTACATTGAGAAAATATTTTTAATCAGAAGGGCTTTGGCGGACGTGACATCACGAGTAAAACGTCATTTCCTGTGATGAATCAGGAAATCTCATATTTTTAGCAGAGCAATTTTAGGCTGTTATTTTACTATTTTTATGGATTTATTTTTGCTGTGAACCAACAACTTTGATAGAGGACTTTGAAAGGACCCTCATGGAGCTAAAAAGACAATTTTTATCATGTAAAACTGACTACTAAGCAGTAAGTTCAAAACTTTATTTTCACTTCTTGAATGTTGGTTAGGGTTGAACAAAGGGCTTTTTGTGCTTACCGTGGTCATTGTAACCTTGTTTGTTATGCATAATTGAAATCACGAGGCTGTTAGCTCCCAAATTATAAAAAATGTGTATATATTGACAAAAGTTTGTTTAGACAGTAGCAGCATTCAACCACCAACCTTTTAGTGGGCAGGTGGACGGGCTCTTGGAACGCTAAGGGGTTAAGGTTCTGAAACCCTCCTTCCAAAGACAAAATCTTACTCAGTTTGAGGACTACAGTTGAAAACCAAATCCATGATAGAAAAACATAAATGCTGCCAATAAATTGGACAAACATCCATCCAGAAGATTCTCAACAGCCATTGAAAACATGGCTGAGGTGTAGCTCATCAGTGAAACTTAACCAGATATTAGTGCGGGGTGCACGTGTATTTTCAAATCTGTATGTATAGTTTTATAAGCATTTGAGAAGATGCTAAAAAATACAAATTTAAACACAAATGATTTAATTAATGACTGTTTGCTGGGATAATTATAAAATTTATAAAAAGAGTGATGAAATTTCTACAACTGAGACTGGGGATAGGTCATACTTCTAAGCACAATTAAAAAGCATTACAAGTCCTTTACTCACGCTCTGCAAGGAGTCCTTAAATGGGACATAAATACAATGTTTTGCTTGCTCTTATTCTGTAAAGCCTGAAAGCAAATTTTAAGAGCCTTGTTCCAGGTCTTGGTGGAGCAAGACAAACTCAGAAAGACCAGCTTTGACAAATGATATTCACTGCAAACAACAAGGAAGGAAGGAAACACTGGCTTGGAAATCAACTTCTCTCTTTAGTTATTATGGTTTTAAAACCAAAACTGTTTCATACATAGTACATTAAGTTTTATTAACAAGTGTAGTTGATAGACTAGAACGCAAAAGGTGAAAACAGCCAACTACTAGTCATTCTTTTAATTTTACTACTAACTACCGTCATCATTGTTGATGGTTTCATTCTAATTCTAAGAAATAAAAATCAATACATTGCTTTTAAATATCGATACAATATGACAAAGTATAGCAACCTATCGGTGTAACAATATTTTCTTACATCCCTAGTTGTAACTAATGTTTTCAATTCTATGAGATATAAAATTTGTCATTGAGAATCTATAAAAAGTGTTTATCTGGATCAGCACCACTGGCTGGAGGGCCAACCTTTTTGAATGGTGGTTTAGAGCCTCACAAAATTATTCTAAGTGATACAAATGGCCCCTGGTCCACACTTTAGACACCCTTTGTCTGAATTTACCATTTTATAAACCTTTATTGGGTTAGTTTAAACACCAAAACCAAAAACAGAAAAGGAATCACATTTACAGAACCAGGTTTTTCCCCAGGTTCATTTTCTATGTCATCACAAAACATGAAAAGTAAGAAAACTGTGACCCAGAATCATTTTAAAAAAACTAGTTAAAATGCAAAATATTTAGATTTTTAACACAGAAAGGGGAACTAGTATTCATTCCTAGCCATATCCTCTACATCTCCTCCCATGAGCTACATCCATGAGTCTTTTCTTAATTCCCTCAAAGCTCCAGAACTAAGTTCCCATGACTGGGATAATACACATCAGAACTCTCACATTACAAATGTTGCGGAATAATTACATCATTTTCACTGTACCATTAAAATAAAACAGCGTTTTCTTCCGTTTATCCTAGATAGATTCGGTCTAAATTAGCCCTGAACAACAGAAGTTCTCCCTCTTTCCCAGTGGAAAACCAACTTCACAGGAAATATTCTCAGACCCTGGTGGCATTAAACGGTTTATCACATAGAAATGGATGAAAATAATATGAAAGGACAGAAAAAACAGAAAGAGATCTCAGTAGCTTGGTTGAAACATGACTGCTCAACTGCTCTGACATTAATTCAACTAAGAGGACAACAAGTACTGCTGCGCTCCTCGAGGCAATTAATCTTGCGTGAGCAGAGCGAAGAGAGATTTCAGAGAGGACTAAATAAGTCTGCATAATTTTTCTCAGCCAATTATGGTGACAGGAAGGGGGGGGGGGGGGGGGTGACAGAGAGAGAACTAGGGAAGAGTTTAGAAATGCACCTGAAGCGACAAAAATGGAAAAGACGTAGAGATCTGAAGTGTGCTGAGGTTCAACTTATTTAACTCTCTGCTTTTAAGGAAACAAACTTTCATGTAATCCAGGGTAAAAGTTGTCTCGGCATCTGAAGACCTTCGACAGCGTTTAATGAACTCAGTTCTCCTCTCTAGTTTATTTACACTGACCTATGAATCATCCAGGCATTAAAACAAGCTTGTGACTCCTGGGATTAACTGCATCTTTCAAGTAGTTTGCTTGTACAAAAAGGTTGCATTCTGTTTCTTTTTTTTTTTTTTCACAAATTAAAATGTATGCCTGGCCTAGTGCTTCCTGTGTTTTCTACACAGAGCTATTGGCTGAGCTATTTCGCTTTTAACTGTGTATTCTCCTGGTTTTCATTCCCAGAGAAAGCACCCCTGGTTCGGTGCTCCTTTCTTTAGTTGTCTATTTCCTAGTAAAAGTGTTTGATGTGAAATTTCAGCCACTATCTATATATACCTTGTAGGTTCTCTTTACCATAGAAAGCACCCCTGGTTTCTGCTGCTCTCTTTAGCTGTCTCTTTCCCTGATGGAGCAATTGTTGAAGCCAATGCTGACTTGGACTATAAGCATTTTCCTTCTAATAGAAAGTATACCCAGTCCTGAGCTTGTGTGTTTAGCTGTGTATTTACTAGACAGAGCCAGTGACAAATTCAGTCCTTAACTACATGTACTGTTTTTCTTTGCTCATGAAAAGTACTGCTGGTACAGTGATTCGTTGCTTAGTTGTCTCTTTCCTTATTTGAGCAATTGTCGATCCAGTGATTCTGCCACTATCTGTGTGTACTGCCTTGGGTTTTCTTTCCTACGCAAAGTACTCTTTGCTCAGGGATTCCTCTTTGCTGGACCAAGTCACCGATGTAGCCGTTTCTGCCATCAACAGCATCTCATAGAAAGCTCTCTCAGTGTTGGTCAAAATATGACAAAGACTATGACCATGATAAACTGGAAGGATTCCATTCCAGACCGAACTGGATTTTACATAACCAGATTTAGGCCTGATGGTCTTATCAAGTGTCTTATAAAATTTGGGTTGAATTGGTGTTTTAGAAACAATAAAAGACAGAAAGTAAATCCTGGTGCAGTGAAAGGCCCAGTAACGGCTTCCTTTTTGGCTGCCTCAATAAGCTTAGCTGTCAGCTATGCACTTACGCTGACAGATAACAGTCATTATTGAGGCCATAAACATCCAATGATGTCGCCATCAGAGGCATAAACTCATTTATGGGGACATGTACAATAGATGATGATGTTCCCTTCAATGAAAAAGCAGTTAAATCTCCTTTTTGAGGCGTTGTGTGACAGCGAGGAAGAAGGATCATAATATGGAACGAGAGAATAAAACCCATATTCACCAAGAGGGACTAAAATATCAGCCTAATTTTATGAACCCAACACACGCTGTGGTTTTGTTTGATTACTTTTATGATTTTGGACTAACTCACTGGTGAGTTAAGGAAAGGAATATGTAAACAGCAATAAAGCTGACAGAAAAAAGGTTTTATGTAGAGAATTCGGTCTTATAAAAATCTGGTCTTTCAGTTAATCATCATAATAGAGGGTCACACCTTAATGCAATGTATCTCCATGGTGATTTTCTCTTTGTTTTTCCTATACATTTTTGCATTACAACAGCAGCCAACATCTAAAGTATTCCTTTTTCCCCATTCTTTGAGGTTCAGCCAATCAGCGCCAAAAATAAAATAAATAAGGGTAGACCGGTAGTAGAAGGGCGTGACTTATGGACGCTTTGTCAGCATCAAACAACGCTCTCAAAGCTTTTGACGCCTATACATTTTTAGGATAAAGGTTACAAAGCGCGTGGACCCTTCTTTGCTGGATGTTTTAAACACTAGCGGATTGTGGTTGGCTAGACAACCTCGAAGTCTGGCGAATGTATCTTAAGTGAGACACTCTCAATGGTTCAAGTACTGTGCGAAAAGCGTAAAATGTTCAGCTAGCTGAACTTCTGCGTTACTAGCTATTGGAGCTTTGAAGCTTGAAATACAGAAAAGGTTTCAAAAATTGAAACGCACGTGGTGGAATTAGTGTTATGATTTATTTGTACTTTGCAATCGACTGTGACACATTTTTACTTAATGTTGTAGTGTTACTTTGAATGTTTAATCTTATTGAGTGATGCCTTTACCCAAGTCATGGTCAGAGAGTTTTGATAATGATAGTCCACATCCTGTGTTACCATGGAGATGGTTCTTCGACCGGGCATCCTTAAAGATCTACAAAGTTCACAGCTTCCTAATCAAAGAGAAAGGCGCCACTAAGTCTCTGATTTTCACCTTACTTTATTGAGTAGAGTAGATAGACCAAGGTTACTAGAAATAATATAAGCTTGTTTTTCTAAGACCGAGACAGGTCAGTATTTTACATTTACTGTGATGTCATACTGTCCTTTTGTATGGTCAATTCAAATCATATTAAAACCTCCAAAACGTTTAAAGGAATCTCTCATTTTATTAAGAGTCTAAAATCCCACTACAGCACACAAAGCGCCCTCAACCATAGAGTTTACATGTAATCTTCCCGCTCTTAATGCTGACATTCGAGTTGGTGTGAAAGCACCATAAAGCTCCCCATTCCCTCAGCGGTGATAACTGACATCAGCCAGTAAGTACACTGTGACGTATAAAAGACGCTTCCACCGAACCTTCCTCTCATTCCTCGTGTGAAGGAGGTTGAGAACATCCTCCACCTCAAAAAAAGATTGTGCTAAGATAATTCCATACGGCCAATCCCTGCTGACAAATCAGTGTTTATGAAGTGTGGGAAAACCTAAAAAATATTTTTCGTAGAACGGAAACAGCTCAGCAACAAATAACTTAAACTTCTATCTTCCCGAAAGCGATGGGCATTTATTGTGTTGCTTATCCTAATCATAAAAATGTTATTAGAATTTGATTTGTCATGACCATGATAAATGACAATGTTTAAAACCCCATAAATTGGCTGTGCTTCTGGAATTGTTGTTTTTACCATTTTATCCACTGTTTGAGCATCACTAGATTTTAAAATTCAAAAATATGATTATATCCACTATTTGTGGTGCATGTCACTGGCGTCCAAAGGGGGCACATTTTAAAATGGGTGTTTGTTCAAAGGGCGGCATTTAGGCTAAAAAAGTACTTCTAAAATATTTTCGTTCAAACTACTTTGTTGCCCTGATTTTGTTTACAGGTAGTTAAAGGAGATGAATCATGCTTTTAAATCTTTCCTTTTCACATGTAAATCATTCACTTGTGGTCTATATAAAAGTAGAACCACAGTGGTTTGGTCTGAATTCCATGTTATTGTAGCCCCACAGACCCTCCTTATACCGTCCTGAGGAGCATCTTTAGAGCAACTCATTTTCATGCGGTCCCTTTAAATGTAAGCGAAACATTTCATGCCCCGCCCCCTCCAGGTCCGGACATTTTTGTAGTCTGATAGCAGCGATACGATTACTACCGGCAGATAAACTGTTTATTGCGAAGCGATTGTCGCTAAATTCCTGTACATCATGTGTACCCCACGACAAAAACCGGCAAAAAAAGCCCAATCATTTTATTCAACGCATGCAGAACAGTTATATCCTCAGCTAAAAGCTAGCACACATTGTTAACAGAAGCAGAATGTACAATGCTACAACTATCAAAACAATCGCCCGTACGACATATCAACACACAACATTCATGTCTAAAATAAAGTTTACTGTCATCTTAGTGTTATTTGAAGCTTACCGCTTTGCTTTGTCCGTCGTTTCCGTGGAGAGAAGGAACTGACCCCTCGATCAGACGAAGTCTTTTTGGCAAATCCCTCCTGATACAGACCAAGGTTGCTGAAGCACTCGTCCTCGAAGTGCTTCGTGCAAACGAGGAGAACTTTCCCCACGGATGTCGGTATATTTCCACTAAAAATAAAATTTAACCAGGCACTTCTCAGAGGCTCTGATGCTGGGGGTCGATGTAGGGATTTGTGTGGGTTAATACACCCAATAACTGAACATTTTGACTTGCTTTCTTGTAATTTCGACATGACTGAGCTTTGACTACAAAATGGCTGTGGGGGAGAAAAAATGGCGGCTTCACGAAATTGGTTACCCGGAAGTCCATCACCTTATTTGGCAGTTCAACAACAAATGCTGTGACGTAATAGACACGAAAACGTAACAGCGAATAGAGAAAACTAAATAGAGTGAAAAATATGACCAAAAAAGAAGATATAAACACAGCACCAGAAGAGAATAAATGTAAGTTGTCTGCACTCCTAAACACCCAAAATACACATTTACATGCATTTAAGGGATAAAAAATTGGATTTTCCATGATATGTCTCCTTTAAGATTTCTTTCCAATATGACACTCAAAGTTATTCTAATTTCTCATACTTCATTATAAATAAGTTTATGACTTCTTATGGCAAACAAAAGAAAGTTTAGGCCTTTACCCTCCATTCTGAAGTTAATGTTAAATAAAAGTCAGACAGAAGCCAGGTGCATGAACCAATGATTACCCTGCCTACTTTCTGTCGCTGTGCGGCCACACACCTTTTCTCGGTTAGGTGCATTGTTGGCCCCAAGAGTGTCTGCTGCTCTCTCAGAGATTGCAGAGGTTATTTCATAAAAGGTCCATCTGCAGGCCTGCCTCAGACCCAATCATCCCGCCAGCAAATCTCATTTACACCAAACCCTGGGGAAACTGCAGCCATTTCTGCCACTAAGTCTGTACAGCAGCAGCCTGAGTTAAAGCTGTAAAAACATGGCACTAGTGGCACTGAGACTGTCTCCCATCACACAAATTCGCATTAAAATCTAGGTATAGCATCTGCTGATCAATCTAAAAATGCCTAGTTATACTAATAGTCACCACGACAAGTCAAACGGGAGGGATGGATGGATGGATGGATGGATGGATCTAAGTGCCATGTAGCAAAGTAAATCAACAATGTAAAATATACATTAAGTTCAAATTCAATATATATTTAAATGATAACGTATAGATTTAAAAAAAAGATTTTAAACAGAAAGTTCCCATGGGGGTATTTAAAATCCAACTAACTACGAACCAAATACAAAAGAGTTTTTGTTTGATACCAGAGCGGGTTCTGTAAAGGCCCAGTCATCGCTGTTCTGGTGTCTGATTCCAGGGGCATCAGATGTAGCAGACAGTTTTTATTCCTTTATCTCCGTTTAGCGAATTAGAACGATAGCTGCATTTTCTATTATTCATGTAATCATGTTAAAATCAATGTAAATTCAGTGCAAATGTGACATGTAAAAAGCTTTGTGACAAATGGACCCAATGTTTCTTCAAAAAGGCGACATTTTAAATGTTATCACTTATTCTGAGTGTTTTTATGTAAATGCAGTAAGCACATAGTGATTAAAGATATTCTGTGCTCTCTTTAGATGGTGAAATTAGCTTTTTTTTTTTTAAGCAAAGAGGGATATGAATGTGGGATTGATGAAAATGCTTTGCTGCTCCCTGCTGGGCTGAAGAGCTTGGAAGACAAGCAGCAAAAGACTTCTCTGAGTGTCCTTCTGTGTGTTATCTGCACTTGCATCATCATCATGTTCGGCAGCGTTTGATTATTATGACAATCAAAGATTCTGTGTTTGCAAATGTGTTTTGGGAGATGAGAGGAAATGGGTTCTAGCAGTTTTAAGTTCGCTCAATGTTAGCACTGAGTGAGACGTTGCTGCAACGAGTTAGAAGATGATTCAAACTGTTTTTTAGCCATTGATTCTGCAGAAGTAAACCCTTCGTGGGGATACATCTGGAAATCTTTTAAGAACCACAACCAAAAGTGGTTTTGGAAAATTACTATTTTTTTTGCTGTAATTATGAGAAGGTTTTTCCTCCAGTACTGCAGGCTGGAGATTCTCCACTGTCTGGAGCGTTTGGACTTTTCGGTTTTCCAATGAGACTAGACTGCAAGTTTCTTTCTGGTGCATTCACAGAGGAAACTGTCGCAGGAAATATGACAGGTTAAGCGAGAAGCAAACATCATGCTTAAAGGCCTTTATGGCCGGAGCTGACTCTGTAAACAGAAAATACTTTTTCCCAAACACCTCACATCCTCGCCTGTTTAGACCCATCAGGCGATAACAGGATGTCTCATCGCTTGGGTCAACCGTCACCGTCAGTGTTTTGTTCAGATCTGATAAAGAGTCAGAAAGTGGAGCGACTGGCTGCAAGTCAAGAATCTGCTCAATTCAGAACACAATTCAAAGCTGAAGGAGGAAGACGCGCATTCACACACTTCCTCGTGCCAACTTGGCCCTTTGCAGATTAGAGGTAATGGATTTAACATGTGCCGGGTGCTGAGAGCCGGTCGCCCTTATCCCAGGAGGTCAGAGCCAGTCAATGAATGAAAGGATGAATGAATGAATGGCAGGATATATGGGTAGTCCATCACATCTGACAGACTCTGGCTCAAACTAAGCTCAGGAAGGTTTTTCTAGTCTTACTGACAGCAGACGGAAACTGTTTTGGACAGTATGTTTAATCTTGACTATTTTCCTAGCACACTTTCCTCTAATCAGTTACATATTTTGATGTGTTTATTATACCACCAGGAAGTCAGGGAGTTTATGATGGGTAGAGCTGAAACCTAATGCTACGAGAACATCTACAGTATACTCTAGGTGTTGGTATCTATAATTTTTTTTATGCATTAAAGCTGCTCTGGTGAGTTTGCTGTGACCATGTGGCCGTTAGAGGAACTGTAGTCAGCGAGTGCATGCTCCCGTATCGTCCAAGCAAGTCCTCATTCGTGCGTGAGCCCGCTTTACAAGAGAAATTATTCACTGCTCGCATCTCTTCAAATGTCATGGACAGCTATGTCCACAGATGAGGTAGACTGCAAGTTTTCAGCTGCTAGCTTAGCTTATCAAGCGGCTAACTGACAAACAACACCACCTCCTCGTGACCACGTATACGTGGGTACGTATGTGCTGTGTTACATGATGGCACACGGTCTCACACAAGTGCTCCTTGTTAAACATTTTTATGGAATTGCGACCCCAACATGCCATTGCCGTGTCATTGCTGGAGGGTTGCTGGTTCGAGCCCAGCTTGGTCAGTCTCGGTTGTTGTGTCCTTGGGCAAGACACCTCACCCGTCTTGCCTAACGCTGATGATCAGTGGACCCAGTGGCACGTCGCCTCAGTCACTTTGGCCAGAGTTTTTTTTTTTTTTTTTTTTAAGATTCATTTTTTGTGCCGAAAATCTACGTTTACGTGTGGATGACAGACAAAACCGTAGAAAAATATCTCAGTTTTGTGTACGCGTGCGTATGGAGCAGGAATAAGTTTACTACTTAAATATATGAAAGCTAATCATCCTATCTAGTCAAACAGCATCATGTACAGTATTAAAATTAGTGAATATTAACGTATACAGACTTTAGGTTACGTTACCTTGTTTCAGCGCCACTTGATGAAACATCACATGGATGTTTTGTGATGCTGGATCATTGAGCTCGTACTGCTGTGGTACACCAGCTCTACTTTGCAGTAAATACTCTGTACTTTGTTCTCTTCTTTGTTTAGAATGTAGCGATCCCAAACTTTACACATTTTCTGCCGTTTATGGGCATCTTTACTCCTATTGCGCCAACTAAATTCAACTGTATCACGCGCTACTGTTGTGCTTCGCACAGGTGCGAACAAAACAACGGTCCGTGTGGAACAATCACATCTCTGCGCGTATAGTGCGCGTCATAGGAATATAACGAGGCTTCGAGGCAGAGTTTTTGCCTCGAGCAATTTTTGGAATAGAGTAAATCGAGTTTAATCGACGAATCGCTTCAGCCCTAGTCTACTACAATCATAATCATTTCAAATCTTTTCATATCATTCACCTGTGTCCAGAAAAAAACATGATGCAGTCCATAGGACAGTAAAATGAGTTATTTAACGCACATTTTTTATATTATTCATTCTTACAAGATTATGTGGATGTGAACAGTCTTGTATGGGAAAAAATACTGTTAAATACTGTAATACCAATGTCTTTTAAAAATACTGTGATATCAAAATTTTGCCATACCGCTAATACCTACTGTGGCTATAACATGACTTGCCATCACCAGAGTGTGAATGTGTGCATGAATGGGTGAATGACTGAATGTAGTATAAAGTGCTCTGTGGATCCTCTGGACAAGATAAAGTGATATACTACTACAGGAAATTGGAAAAATGGCTTGATTTTAACAACAATTACATGATTCCTAACCTACCAAATGTCCTTTTTTTTTTTTGCTGCTCTTAAGTGTGTGCGTGCATGAGGGTTGGATCTGGGGGAGGGGGTATAGCTGATCATACTTTTAATTACGATGCGAATGTGGTTTGTGTGGGGGTCATTTCAAGTCTGTTAAGCACTTTTAATTACAATCTTTGTATGAAAAGCACTTTAGTAATAAAGCTTAATTAGATTTGATAACGCAGCTCTAATCATTTGTCAGAAACGATGAATGTTTGTTCGATTCTACATTACATTAAAACAGTTGAAAAGCAACATTTTACTCTGCAGCCTGCAACAGCGGGTAAAACAATGTGGTAAATTTATTCCTAGTGACTCCGTGTTAAATCAAAGCACAGATAGGTAGAGGAAGTGACTGCAACAATCACTGCAAAACATCCTGTTTATTTTCTCTACAAAAAAAATAAAACATTCATTCATTTCCTGGCTGCTTTCCTGTCACTTCTTGAAGTAGCAAGTAAAGCCTTAAGGAAAGTCTCTGAACTAAAACAATGAAGACTATTCATTAAAAACTTGTGTTCAAATCATATTTAACTGGTAAGATAGTAGTTATTTAATGCTACTGCATCCCGCTTTCATCCGTCCCACAACGCTGGATCCGATCAAGTAATATAAACAGGCAACACAAAATATGACTTGCTTCCTGTCAGGCTGATGCTCACAGATACTGTAAAAGCAATCGTACATTAAACACATTCCCAGCAGACACAAAAAGGACCCAGGGGGTATGATGTAAGGCCTTGGAGCCTCATTAGGAGACCAGCTTCCTCCTCTGGACAGACCTCTCTCTAAGCAGCAGATTCATGTCAAACTTCTCAGCACAAGTGTTTCTAAACCTAAACCCACACTGCCCCCCAGTGACAGAAGAGGAGAATGATTGCCAGCGAGTGTATAGAGATTTTTCTATGGAATGCATCAGGATTATAGTAAGGGCAGCGGATCTGCTTTTCATACCTAAATTGAATTCAGAGACAAAAGATGCTGTTTGCTTAACAGCTACATCAGCCCCCCTTAAATGAGAAAGAAGACCAAAAGCAGATCTGGACTCTGCACACAACTTCCAAACCAAAGCTGGCTGGTCCTACATCATCGTTTCCAGTATGCCTTTCATTTTGCAATTCAAACCACGCAGAGCTTAGTCCTATTTTCTTTCAGATGAAACTACAACATTAATTAGTAATTAATTTATACTCATTGATAAGAAAAATGTAATAACATGAATCTAAAATAATCTGATGCATTTGTAGAAGAATAAAGAGTGTGTATATACAGGGTTTCTCAGATCCAGACTTTGGACAATACCAAAAGTTAACTTCAATACCTTGGTTGACAATGACAGAGGTCAAACTTTTCCTGTAGGTCTTCACCAGATTTGCACACACTGTAGCTGGTATTTTTGGCCCATCCTTTCATGCATATCTCTAAAGCCGTGACGTTTTGGGACAATCGCAGGGCAACCCGGACTTTCAACTCCCTGAACAGATTCTCCATTGGATTGAGGTCTGGACACTGGCTAAGCCACTCCAAAAATGCTCTTTATGAAGTCACTCCTTCGTTGCCTGGGTGGTGTGTTTGGGATAATTGTCTTGCAGGAAGATCTACTGATGAAAGGAGGTTTTTGCCCAAAATCTCACTTTACAATGCATCATTCATCCTTTTCTTAAAACAGGTAAGTTCTCCTGTCCCCTTTAAAGAACAGCCGCTAGGGCTGGATGATAATTCGCTAGAAATAGCTATCAATTGATAGACGTGTGGTGCGATAGAAAAGAAAGGTGCTAAAAAACGTTGACATATAGTACAGGCCAAAAGTTTGGACACACCTTCTCATTCAGTTCGCGTTCTTTATTTTCATGACTAAATTGTAGATTCTCAATTAAGGGCATCAAAACTATGAATGAACACGTGATGTATGGAATTACTGTATGTACTTAAACAAAAAGGGGGAAATGACTGAATACATGTGTTATATTTTAGATTCACAAAGTAGCCACCCTTTGCTTTGATTACTGCTTTGTATTCTCTTGAGCTTCAAGACGTAGTCATCCGAATAGTTTTCCAACACTCTTGAAGGAGTTCCCAGAGATGCTTAGTACTTGTTGGATCTTTTGCCTTCAGTCTGCGGTTCAGCTCACCCCAAATCATCTCGGTCAGGTGACTTTGGAGGCCAGGTTATTTCACACTTTTTTGTAAAAGTACTACATAATTCCATATGTGTTCATTCATAGTTTTGATGACTTCAGTGTGAATCTACAATGTAGTCATGAAAATAAAGAAAACGCACTGAATGAGAAGGTGTGTCAAAACTTGTGGCCTGTACTGTAAAAACAAAGTTCCCCTCATTTTTCATTATATATATAATGTATATATATATATATATAATCCGGTATCTTAATACAACAATCACTACCTACTCCAAACCAATTATTAACGCAGACCCAGACAGCTCCATCACTCATCACTCTCTCCTTTTAAACTACAAAACGAGCAAATGGCTTGAGCTGCAACAGAATTTGTTGATGATTCCTAAATGATCCAAAACTTGAATGTCTGTTGTATAGCCAACGTAAAACTAACTTCACCTCGGTCAAATGTCACAGCAAGGAGGAATTTTTCATGGAAATTTTTTTAGTAGCTTAGATAAATGTTCCGTTACGTTTTAAACCGATTCTCGATGCACTAAAACATTAAATGTAGCTATAATAAACCAGATAGGACTCCAGGACAGGACTCCCTTCCCCTGGCTCGCTACGAATCACTGTTACAGAGAGACATGGAAAGCGTACCCCAGTCGTGCTGCTAACAACACCTGCGGCTTTCACAATATCCTCCCGGTTCTCCACCCAGTCCTCAGAAGCGAACAACGTGTTAAAAAACACAACTGGGGGTGGATAGACCTGCCGGCTTCAGCTCGACTGGGCTTCAGTGTCCTGGGCTCTGTCTACACTCAGCTATAGGTGAGTAGCTGGTTAGTGTTAGCATCTGAACTCAATTAGAATAAGCTTTAATGATAAACAAAACCAAAAGTTTCAGCCATTAATATACTAAAGTGTCATAAAAAATTTTAAATATTAAAAAGCATCAAGATAAGCCTTCAATTTAAATTACCAACATATTTTAAAATATTTACAATGGTTAACATTTCTTTATATTTACTAATGTTACTCAGGTATCTTAACTTGATCTGTTTTTGTGATTTACAAACTTAGTTATTATTAAAAACAAAATTTTGAAAAATGACTCAATTCTTAGTTAAAATTAGTTCACTGAAAAATAACATGACCAGGGAGGCGCAGCCCAAAAGTAAATTTTTCTACCACCATGCTTCACAGTGGGTATGGTGTTCTTGGGATGCGACTCAGCATTCTTACTCCTCCAAACATGACAAGTGGTATATACCAAAGAATGGCATACTCCAAATCCTCCTCTGGATAATCCAGATGGTCTCTGGCAAAGCCCCAATGTATTATTAGAAATTCAGATATTATGGAGATAAATTAGTTCCCAGACATCAGGAAATGTTCTAGAACCCTGAAAATGAAACAAGTCGGATGAAGCTGAAATATTTATAAGGAAGGGGGTTAGAAAATTAACATACATACAACCAAATGAGACAGATATTTTTGTATCTTTCTGTGGCTCCCTCTAGTGTTTGCATCAGGTTGCCAGTTTCAAATAATCACCTAGACAAGAACAGGTTCAGACTCCTTTGATAACCATTATAGCAAATAAATAAATAAATGGCTGAAATAGTTTGAGATTCTTCATCTTAAACTAAATCTCTCCGAAAAATAAAAAAACACCAGCCCATGTCTCATGATTTAAAAAAAAAATGTTTTTTTCCTTTTGAAAGAAAATGAGATATAGGAAGAAGGGAGGAAAATTGTGTGTTGCGGGGGTGTGAAAAACGGGGGGGAAAAGGGGGGGGGAATAGGAAGAAAAGTTGAGTGGTTAAATAAAAATAAAATATTAATACTCTATCACACATACAATGGGGACAAATACAGCTAGTTTGTTAGTAATTCTGCCTTTTGATTTCCATTTGCATTTGATCTGACAGCAAACAAAAAATACTTTCATCATGACAATCGTTAATGTCCAGATTATGGAGAAAAAAGGTAAATCACATAAAGATGCCTGCAATTACACAACACCACCACTAGAGGGAAGACCAAGCCTGTTGCATCAGCTTCTCTTTAGCGTCACAGTAACAGGGTAATATATAAGAGGAACAAGGTTGAATCAAAGCAACAAAAATGGGGATTGTTAAACGTATTTAAGGCTTCAAAAAAACTACAGATGAAAAAATATATGCTTGTCTCGAAAATACATTTATGTTGCCAACAAAACGAACAAAACCTCTGACCCAATGAGTTGGTGAAGGGTGGGCAGATAAGACGGATGAAGAAAAGATGAGGGAAGAAGACGAATAGGCAGAGAGGATAGGAGGGGGAGTCCTAATCTCATTACAGCCAACACACACACATATATCAGTTCTAATCCTGACAGTCCTGTTGGCTCCACATACAAAGGCTTTTTCCTCTCCTGACACCTCCCTCTGCTTGATTAAGACAAAGCACACAAATTTAGAAAACCCAACATCTGTTTTTCTGTTTAAGACAAGATTTCACTCCACACTATATAAATACATTGTCACAATGGAAACAACTCACCAAAGATGCAGATTTTAATGCCACAAACATGAATTTAATTTGATCAATTAATTGTAACTTTATCAGTAAACAGCTGATGTGTTCCCGCTCTGTAAATGCCTTCAAAACCCAGAATGAGCATGTTCCCTTAACGGCTAATCTAAAACCCTGATGCATGCTGGTTTTTCTCTCCATGTTAGGTGTTCTCAAGCTAGACGGTGTTGTTGGTTCGCTGGTCTCTGAGCCCTGACCGTAACCAAGACAGAAGGAGAGATTCAGGAGGTCCATGACTCAGGCTGTGAGTGGGTGACAATTATCCAAGGTAAAATGCTGATGCTGCTCAAGTGTGTGTGAGCAATCATTTCGCAAAACATTATAAGGTGCAATTATGTATATATTTAAAGCTTCGGTCATGTCATTTGGTGTTTAACTTCGGAGGATAATCCAATCTCCAGAATAATGAGATGATGGGCGGTTCTAAGTCTATTTTAGCCGTTGTCATCCTCACCGCTGTTTTAGGGAAGTCAGGGAAACAAAGGGTGATTCTGATCAACTGTCCGTGGCAATCAAGAGCAATAACTCGTCGAGAAAAAGCCCGTATTTTGGACCGATAAAAGCCCACTTTTTCTTCACTAGATTCCCGTTAAGCATTTCGGCGCTCTAGCAGCGTCATCATCGAATTACCAATGAAACAGGTGCGTCAGTCCTTACGCCTGCCCTCACAACAACCTCCCTCAGGACACATGACAGCCAAAGAAAGATCTAACAGTGCATTACAACTAAGTTTAAATCCACATGTATAATATTCAATTCAAAAACATTTTGGTTGGGCAAAAATCGGATATTGCTATTTTTTTACTTTTATCTTTCAAGTATCTTTAGAGTCGTCGTGAATGTTGATGCTGTGGGTTGGAAAGATCTCCAGTAGCACCCTTCCTCCTCGTCTCTATGCTCTTCGTTCCTGATCTGGACCAATTGAGGCCTCAGATTTGAGGTGATAGTTCAGGCTATTATTTGAGGTTTTGAGATGCTAATTAGCTGCTCCCAACTGTAAAAATAAAAACAAAAAAAGAAAATTAAGAAAGCCACCTTGTTGCCACAGTTGAACATAACTGTCCAAGAGTAAAAAAGTATGAGCAAAAAAGCGTTAAAACTAACATAACAGAGCTACTTTAATGCTGCCGCCAAACTGGCACAATTCTAGAATTATAGTCAAATACATGAAAACACATTTTAAATGGGATCAAGTAGTTGTATTTTATGCATGCAAGACCTTGGGCAGTGATGTTTGTACCCTAACCGCATCACTCTTCATACATTGCTTTGTAAAAGAACTTCCCTGAGGCCATGTTGTATCTTGGGTCCAGTTTATGGACCAATGGCTTGAATCCTTCTTTTTTCGACAGTATGGAACGGTAACATGTCTCGTGTGCTCCTCACCTGATTTTGTGTAACCAAACCAGTTCCAAATTACGGCGGTAGCTCCTCGCTTTTAAATAAGTTCCTTCTCAGCCTCACGCCTACCACCGTTCTTGCTTTTACTCCGCACGTGAGCAGTGAATCGGGTGCGTACGAAACTACGTCATCAACTAGACTTATCGAGAGGACATTTTTCTATCGTGAGCAAAATTTTTAAAAGATATACAGCAAAAGATAAGATATCGCCCATCCCGATTAGCCACGTGGTAAAATTTGACTTATTTTTGGGAGATCTGGGAGAACAGATCCACAAAGGGCACTAGAGGAGGTTAGAAGTAAAACACTTACAGGCATTTGCAGGATCATCCAGCAATCAATCATCACGTTCACATGCAGCAAGAAAGTCAAATTATTACGTTAGTCCCACTGAAATTGAACCGAACTGGAGTTTCAGAAGCACAACTAAGCTACTCAGATAACGGATTGGGAATCGAATTTCTCTGCAACCAGCTCCCCCGCAATCTGTGACCCCCTCGGGACGTTAGGGGACACAGAAGTGCAACGACACAGTAGAAGAATATGGCTGCTAAGACAAACGTAAGCGGCCGATTAGGGCATTTTTGGACTGACAAAAAGATGCGTTATGATTGTGCATTTCCTGCTTTTACTCCATCTGCTTCACTCCCACCAGGCTGAGTGCAGCTCAAAGCTAACCGCTATAAAGCTAACACATATGGCTGTATGTCGCCATCTATCGTTGGGGAGTCGAACGTACTTCATTTAATGGTTACATTTTCTAAGTGACATGTAAACTGGGACTCCCTTAGCTCTATTACTCGAAAAAGTTTGATTTATATGTGCATGTAAACATACGGACTGAAAAAGCTATTCCAGAGGAAGAATTCTTAGACAGATTAGGGATGATTACTAATAACTAATTGAGTTTAAGACATTTGCATGGCTCCGGAAAGTGCCGACATCGTTTTTTTTTTTTTTAACATATAACTTGACCGGGTGTTGAAACTGTCGTTTTCATGTTCAAACTCAATATTTTTCAATAACTAAATTTCGGTCCTTTTATAGCCACTTTCTGAGCATTTATGCAAAGAATTCACTATAATTTATAGTAGATATTTCCAGTCATCAGGTTGTAATGTCTAGAAAATGGGATAAAGTAAAAACAAGAAATTCATAGTTGGAAAAAACGTAAATTCATTACTTTTTTCCAAAAAGTGGAGCAATATGTTCCCTAAGAAAAAATCAACTGCGAACACAGCTGCAAAATATCTTACAATTGCAATCATCAACTCAAAGTCTATGTTTGCAATTTTGCCTCTCAAAGGAATACTGGGATGCAAGATGTAGTTATTTAAAATCCCATGCATGCATATTTTGTACGCCAAGTGCATATTCAGCCTCGTGGATGGATTTTCAGTGACCTCAATGACCACGCTGGATGTATATTTTAGTTGCAGAGGCTCTTAAGCTTACACTGAGTGGAGGGGACATTGGGAAGATGTGGGTTAATCATCAGTGTTGTCGTCATCACAATATTTAGAATAAGTAGTATGTCTTCCTGACTGCTGGTAATGCTGCTCAGGTTAAAAAGGTTAGGTTTATCTGTTAAAACTGACCAAAACCAGCTGAAAACTCCCTGAATGGGTCCCAGACATTTGAATACAGCAGAAAAATTAGAACGTTTTATTACTGAACTAAAAAATAACAGTCTTTTGTGTCATTTTGTGTAAGATCTGACTGCCCCTCTGTTCACTCCACTGACAGAAGCACACTTTATTCAATAAATCATTTTTTTATTATTTATTGAAAATGTCCAAACCACATGAGGAAATGATGCGGCGGTCACAGTTCAGACCACGGCGAGCTCTCCCACCACCTGGTATTCATCAGGTGGGTGATTGAAGTGGATGATTGCAGAACAAGAGGTGGGATGCTCGAACACGACCAGACGGAGCTGCAGAAACACACCTCCAGGTTTCAGCAGCTTTGTTACTAGTGTTTAAACATGCGGCTGCTTTTCTCCTCGCACCTAATTCAGCCCCCGACAGGGTGAACTGCTAAGTGTTGCTAACTGTAGATTGATGTGAAACAATTAGGTAATCAATCTGAACCCAGCGGCACAACATGTCGTATCCTGCAGCTACTTAGATCATTTCTGATTTGCTAAAAGGCCTCTCAGATAAGAAGAAGTGGTGCAGGCTTGCTGACAGATTGACTTCGTCTGCAGGGTTTTTCCTGCTTTCATATTTGCGTGGCGGCCGCCTCCAGCTAATTTGCTTGCCGCCTCAGCCTTTTATTACTCTGCCGCCAGCTACATGGATGTTATTTTAACTGCAGTTGCAGCGTTGCACCACTACGAGGGCGCTGTATCACCAGCGGTGTGCCGGGGGAAGCGCAGAAAAAGAAGTGTAAAAATGGGATTTTCCCGCTAGTTGGTGCTATTGGTGTCCTGATTTCCCCCCGGCTCTTCAACCAGGTAAATATTTTGTCTTTTGCATCCAAGCATGTCATGTTTATTTTTTTTAAACATCCTCCGTCTCAAAGTAACATTACTGGGTTTTAGCATTACAGATATGATCTGGGGAAATCAGCCACTACTTTAAAAAACAAGCTCGCGAGGATAGGTGAAAGGATAGGATCCAGGTGAAACAGCAGACAAATTATTGTAACAGGGAGTTAGAAGGTTATCATAGTTGGGACAAGATGGGAAATCACAGGCAGGGACTGGTGAGGGTCAGAATTATGGTCAGAATGCAGGACAGGACACTTTTTATGAGCGCTGTGAAGTGATCGTTTCGGCGTCGAACCTACAGTGCAAGCTGCGATCGATCCAGTCCTTTGCGAAACTAAAGGCAATTTTTCTAAATAAAGTTCTGCAGATTACAAATGCGATCACATTTATGGATCTAAACATATTTATAAGAGCTTTCCTCCTGTCTAATTCACTGGGAAACAGGAAGAGAAAATATATTTATTAAATGTGAAGACTAGATTAACAAATATTTGTATTACAACAGTAAATACTCCTCTCTACTACCGCGCACACTGTTTTTACAGATTCCTTTCTGCTCCAAAAATGTTCTGCAATGTTGCAGGTACTGTTTCAAGATGAAAAAAACAAACAATAATCTGAATGCCATGGGTCTGGCGGAAGTTTTTTCTTTACAGTGGATGGGTGAAAAATGTTAATATAATATTTTTGGTTGACTCCCACTTTCCATTGTATGGAGAGAGTCTGAAAATCTCTCCAACTTTGCACTGAATGCAGATTTTTCTCGCTATCTCTGCATCCAGCGCTCCAAGAGAGATTTGATGTGTCCACCTAAAACAGCAGATTAGCTGCAGGAACACGTTTTATTGCAGGACTGTAAATTTTAGATTAAAGTTTCTCTGCACAGAACAGGCAAAAACAGCAAAGGTTGCAAAGGTAACACATTTATTGTTGTGCATATTCTTCTGGTGCGGATATGTATAAATTTGCCATCATTGTGCTTTATGTGGATTTTTAATGTCTGCCATTTGAGAAACAACAGGTAATGCTTTGGCTTTTAACTGTTATTAATTGAATAAAGATGTGCTTATTGTGATGAAACGTGAAACAGAATAATAGGCTATGAATAGATAATAATTAATTAAGGTTAATAATAATAGTTCATGTCTGGCTTCCAGATGTGTGGATAAATCCCTACAACTTAATGCATTTTCAGTTTAAAGTTTGCTCCTTTTTTTGTATGTATATTGTTTTAATAAAATAATTTTTTAAATGATAATTGACATATTCTTATTACAACGCTTAACAAAAAAATACGTTGTCTTTAAAAACAGTGGGTCAGTTGAATGCACAGAATTCATGCATGTGTTGGCGCATGGTCAGGATGGTACCACCTCTACCTCAATTTGAGCCAGGAAAAACCCTGCTCTGCATCACGTTTTAAAACACTAATCAGATTTCCATCAGTCAAATTGACAAATAATATAATTGTTTTCCTAATGGGGGAAGGAACAAGAATGTCAAAAATGCCTTTTTACAGTGTTCAGATGAAAGCTTTGTTCATTATCTAATTTAGATTATACTGGGGTTTGTGTTGAACAACATATCTGAGTTGACCAAACCTGACATAGATGAAGACACTCATGATGTTGTATGTCACAGAGAAAACAAAAAAGTATGGAATGACGGATGACAAATGGAGGAAATAGAATAGAATAATCATTTGTTGTCCCACCATTGTCCAAGCCCGAGCAAAGCAGAGTCAAGAACAATATGAACATTATGGACATAGTTACAAAAAACAGAGTATTGTGCAGTTATTAAAGATAGAATTAAAGATAAAGTGGCATACTAGGTTGTAATGTGGAACAGAGCAGGATACTTTAAAGATGTTTAAATAATTAGAAATATTTTGAAAATATGTACAGAATGTGCATGTGTAGTTGTGCATAAAAAAATAGGTACCCCTTTAAAATAAGGTTCCTCTTATAAAGTACTTTTAAAAGTATATAACTGTTATTAAATCATCTGTAAACACTTTATAATTGTTTATTATGCATTATTTCAGGGCAGACAGACAGAACTAGTTAGTTTCTTGACAAATAATGAGCTATTCTATAGATTTTATCCATTGTTCCTAAATTAAACATTTTTAAGACCAAGTTACTATTTGTAAGTACAATCAGTATTTCTAAACATCTTTTTTAACACTTCATCACTCAAATATAAACTATCATAAATAGGGTTGCACCGATACCGGCCCAGATACTTCCTAATTTACTGGTTTCGGTATAACTTAACCAATACCATGAACCGATACTCAAAATGGGAAAAATCTGCAACAAATTCACAAAAAAAGATTAATTTTTCACTTGAAATTTTATTTTTGTGGTAATTTTATATTTTACATCTGTTGAACAGATTTGGTTGACCATTTAGCAAAAAACTGATTAGTTTTGTCCCTCTTTTCCCTTAATTAATGCATGAATACACATTTTAATAATTTATTAAGAGTTTACATATTTATTAACAAAATATCTGTAAACTATTTGTTAGCCATTTATAAGGGGAGCCTTATTGTAAAGTGGTACCAAAAAAAATTATATTTCCAAAAGTTAGCACAGTAAAACTGCAAAAAAAAATTGGGTGGAAATTATAGCAGCAGTAATGTTGGTTGCTGAATTAGTGGAATTTGCAGCGCTGATATAAACAATTAAGTTTGTTGGAAGCAGTTTTGGTTGTATAGTCTAACGGCTGCAGGGAGAAAGGAGCTGCGAAAACGCTCCATGTATCTAGGATGCAGCAGTCCATCACTGAAGGAGCTCTGCATCAGCAGCTGTCCAGCAGTGATGTTATTTTGGCCGGAGAACTTCCGTCTCCCACCACCTGCACTGGTGCTAGGGGTTTCTAGGACTGGGAAATGAATCAAATTTTAATCGAAACTGCGATATTAATAAGCTCAATCACGATAATCGTGTTATTTTTGTTACTTGCCATGCCAACTGGCCGATCAAGTCAAATGCCGCTTTATTGTCAGGCTAATTGCTCGATCAAGTCGCGGAAAAACATGCAGTACTGAAAGCAGGAGCCCCCTGCTGGTAGGTAAAGGGACAGTGAACAAATTGTTGATACTGACCACAGCTAGCAGTTAGCGTTAGGTACAGTTTTGAAGTGATGTTGTTAGCAATACATTAGGAGCATAATTTGTATGCATAGTAGTTGTGAAGGCGATATTTAGTTGTTTTTTTTTTTTTACTATTGTTTTGATTAGACAAATATTGAATCGAAAATCGAGATTGTTCAATACAGTGAAAATAATCATGATTATTTTATCATAAGGGCCCAACCCTAATAGGGGGCATCCTAGAACAGAGCTGGCTTTCCTGATGAGCTTATCAAACCTTTTCCTATAAACTGTAGATAAACTGCTGCTCCAACACACAACACCACAGAAGAAGACCACAGAGTCAAAAAATGGGGGTAAAATATGGATTTTACGCAACAGAGACGGACAGGAAGGTATAAAAAATGTTTTAATCTTTAAAGCACACAAACTTGGAACCTAAGGAAAATCGAGCCAAAAAAAGCCTTAAAATCGCAAGAATTAAAAGGCGGCAACATCCCAATCCTGTGTAAACAGCTATTGCACTTACTACAATTACTGCACTGAATTAGCAAGTATACACGTTTTGATTGTCTCAGAATGGATATACCCTTCTACACACATGATGCATATAGTAGTATTAGTTTTAAACAGTTTTCAACAAACTATTGCAAAATTTCTATTTCAACTTATTTCAGCCTGGTTCAGGGTTGGTCTCCCTCTCCAGGTTACTTCCTAAAACGCCTCGTATCATCCAGCTGAATCTGGTATAAAAGTTGTCATCCTGTTCTCATTAGGCGGGGAGAGAAAGGAGAGAAAAGGAAAGAGTACTTAGAGGAGGAGAAAGAGGAAGGTTCAGTGTGGAAGAAATGAGGTCATCACCAGCTCTGCCTCTGGATGGGGAGACTGGAGGAGGGGGGAGTTCAATGAAACTGAAATGTTCGACTCGGAATGTTGCAGTGAGAGATAAGAAAGGAAGTCATCACACTTTGGGGATTTTATCATGAATCACATCCTGCATTATTCACCTTTCATTCACCGATACGTCTTGGAGGTATTTCCTGGTGAAGGAACTCCCCAGGAAGTGATGTTTCATATATGGTTGCTAACCGGAAATAAGTAAAAGGCCCAGCATCAACCCAGACCCCAGGAACAGTCTTTTAAACACGATAGGCTGTTCCGATTCTCCTTTCTGAACCAACACATGCTCTGGCTGACCTCTCATCCATCCCAGCAATGCTACGGTTGGAGGAGTGCCACACAGGCACTGATCCAGGCTACAATCCCATCACAGCGCCTCCATCTACGGTCCCCGTCTCCCTAGATGGGCTTTCAGGAGACGTGATTATAGATACTTTCATTTTCAACAGCGAGGAATTGGGCTCAGGCGGCACCAAACATTCATAATCAAAACAATCACAATATATGAAAAATGCAGGAAATATTGTCCAGACTGTCCAAAATATGAAGGGATTTAAGTATGTATATGTTGAGAAAACTATCCGGTCAGCACCTACAGCTCAGGAGGTCCAGTGGGATTCATTTTCACCATGTCTCATCTTCTAAGCACTTAGATGGATCAATATGAACCGCAGATACAACCAATGGGTCAAACACAGAGACTAAAGGTCAATAACAGTGGAGAAGCTCCTTTGTTCTGCTGCGTCACCCATATGTTCACAATTATTACACTCTCCAATAATCAGGCTCATTATTTTATTACTTCAGCATCTTAAAGCCAACCCTGATCGGCCTGAAGTGTTGACAGAGACGAGAACACAGCACAGCTCCAGGCAGCCTCTTTGTCTGCTGATATTCTGTGACGAAGTAAACAGAGCAGCGAAGCAGCCGCTTTGGGAAACTCCTCTGGATTTGTTTAACCTCGCAGCCCCTTCCTGACTGTCACTCCGCCTGTCTATTCGTCTGAAGCGCAGGGAGGCTGCTCTATATTCAGCTCATACCAAGACAGGGCTCGGAGCAACAACAAACCCAAAGATGAACTGGATCTAGATCATTCAGCTCGGCTAAACTTGTTGCTGCATCTCTGCAGCTCACTCAAACCAAAAACAGCAAAACTCCATAAACCATCTTCTTTCAACTGGGAATGATTGTTTTGCTCCAACAGCGCTTACATTATTAAAATAAGAAAATTTTATTTAAAAAAAATGATGAAAGGAAATATCATTCACAGAGCTAAGTGGCTCATAGTCCACAGATAAACATGGAAATGTGACGTTTCCAGCACAGTCTGACGGGAAAATTAGAGAATTAAACGTCTACATCGGCGTCATTTAACAAACTAACTAACTAAGTAAGTAAGTAAGTAAGTAAGTAAGTAAGTAAGTAAGTAAGTAAGCAAGTAAGTAAGTAAGCAAGTAAGTAATTAAGTAAGTAGGTAAGTAAGTAGGTAGGTAGGTAGGTAGGTAGGTAGATAGGTAGCAGTATAGGAAGGAAGGAAGGAAGGAAGGAAGGAATAACACAAGAGAGGTATAAGGACCAAGAGAGTATTTTATATGAAAAGGTAGAAAATAAATACATTTGGCCAAAGGTGGAGATTTTGACTATACCATGGTTATGCATTTTGATGATGTCATCAAGCTGTGCCCACATATTTTGTACCAGGTATACAATACTGACGTTCAGTGTTCGTCTCCACACAAGATATTGAAACTTTATAGTTTGTGGCTTTCCATTTAACGGAAATTTAACGTGTTAAACTTGAAGCATTTTTTTATTCAAATATATGCAGGTGTCTTTTTCGTGTGATATTAAATGTATAAATAACCAGGAAAGAATACAATTTTGAACTTTTTTCATAACATTAAGCTTTTATTTGATTTAGATTTTAGATGATATCGCAATTCAGTTTTGAGGCCATATCGCCCAGCCCCAACTACTCGTCAAATGTATTTTTTACTGTTGTTTCGGCTGTTAACCTTGTTTTCTCTATGTATTTTTCTCCCCATAGTAGCTCCTACTGGTCTGGTATCCTGCTCAGCTACAACGCCCTGTTGGATGTGGGGCTTCGATTCAGATGATGCTCCCAGTGACCTGTTATCAACTTATTACTTTCTTTGATATACAAAGTACTCTGACATCAGTTCTTTTTGTTCTTTCTGTGTCCCTGCTCTGTCTTCTGAAACCCCCCAGGCGGTTTGGCAAATGGCTGACTGTACTGAATCAGGTTCTGCTGGAAGTTTCTTCCTGTTAAGGGGGAGTTTTTCCTCTCCACTGTCGCCACATGCTTGCTCAATATGAGGAATTGCTGTGGTTGGTGACTGTATGTTCCGGGTACAACCTCACTTCAATGACTCAACGCAATCTGCTAGAATTCCTTACATAGAAAACGTTTAACTCATTGGAATGTTTGTACAATTGTATTGTAATGACTTTTCTTGTACAGTGCTCTGAGATGACATCTGCTGTGAATTGACATTATATAAATAAACTGAAGCAAAATCCTGAGATTGCAGAGGTAATATAAGGTTACAGATAAGTTGGTTTCAGCAATGAAAGACAAGCTGTCCCCCTATTATAAAAATAATACCAAAGGGGAAGGAAAGAAAGAATGAATAGGGGAAAAAAGGCATCTGGGAAAACAATCAACAACTTCGAGGACAAGCTGACGCTTTCCCTGGCAAACATCACACATTCTGAATCTGTATAAAAGCTGATAATTTAAGACATGACTGGGCTCAACAACCTTAAACACAAAGCAAAAGCACAAGAAAAGCTTCTGGATATTATATTCCAAAGAATCCTGGGTGAGCTTATAAATGTATCCCTGTGTGAAGGGCCAGAAATTCCTTCCAGTCTTTAAAAAGCTCCAGAGGAATATCAGAGATGAGTCACCACTGCCAAGAGACCACCAGCCATGTTTAGCTGGGCAAACTGAGTTGCTCATACCATCATACGTGTTTTATGATTTACCCCTCTTATCTCGGTCCAAATCTATGCTGACGGCGATCAACGGAAAGGTACAGACGCTTAGAGGCTGACATCAAAATAAATACGGTTTACATTCACTCCTCAAGGGCGTCAACCTAAGTTAAATAGTTCTTAGACCATGTTGGATTTTAGCAGAGTCAAAACAGATAGATGTGGTCAAATATTGGGTGGTAGGGAGGGAAGGAAAGAAGGAAGGACAAACAATGAAAACCAGAAGGAGCAGAGGAAAGGACACAAGTAAAAAAAGGAGTACACCAGTAGGAAGAAAGAAAAGAAGGAAGGAGGAAACAAGTACTTCTCATTTCAAATCAGTACAATCTCATTACCACAATCTACACTCTTAGCCAGTTTTCAGATAAAACTGAAATAAAACTTTATTTAGCCTTTCTTGCACTCTCACACAATCCAGGACACCCAGGACACATCTCACTCATCACATTGCAGAAAATAACTTCCTTTTAAAAAATATTTATAAAAATAACAGCTCACTTTAAGTCGTCTGCCATCGGTAACAAATTGTTTTTTCCACGATATGGTAGCACTCCGGTATGGTTCATTCACTGAATGGAATCATAGTTTCTGGGTTTCTGAACTGCCTGTCACAGATTAGAGCTGATCAGTTTTAGTCAACAGATGATATCATTGGAAAGCTTTTTTATCCACCATTTATCGCAGATATGCGACTGTAATACAGACACATAAAGCAAACAGAGTACTATAGAAAACTGATGTCATCCACATCAGCTAAATTCATCCAGATCCAACATCTGTAACAATGAGAGCAGACCTCCAAAAGGCTCAAAATAAGTCATTTGATGCTTCAAATTAACCACACCCAGACTTTTTAAAGAGCCATTTCAGACCATGACAACTCTACATTATCTACCCATGGTTTGTATTAGGCCTGGCAATTTTTAATGTACCGCTATACCGGTGAATAGCTCAGACAACTTCCAGAACATTTAATGTGGGGAAGTGTTTCAGCCAGGACTGATTTCACTGTTACACGGTCTTCACCACATTGTGAAAGGTAATGTAACTATGTACAGCTGCTGGCAGGAGCTACCAGAGTGAGGCACACAATGCTGAGGAAGTAATTCCAAAAAGAGGAGTGACGTCTAAAGTTTAGAAGTTAATCGGCTTTAAAAGGTCAGACGAGAACCGACCAGCATATCTTTTACAAGCGCTATTGCAAGTAACCAGTAGGGGGGAGTGTTGAGCGCTATTTGACCGTCTGTAAGTACACACTGTGAATGCCCGAAAAACCTGTAGGAAAGAAATCAAAAATAGCGGTAAATATGTTTCACATACCCATTACAATACTTATGCCGTCTTTTTTTCTGTTATCTGAATATTAACCAGCTAATAATCTCATACGGTCGCCATGTTAATTTTATTTCTTCTATGGCACTATCCGGTCTGAGTCTGTATGCTCCCCCCTAGCGGGATTCTTCAGTACTGCATGCAAAGCCAATACAAGACGCAATTTGCTGCTTGCGTCAACGTGAGGTAAAAAAAACAAGCATACTTTCAGCCTTAGAACATCAAGAATGTCTATAGAATAATTTTAATCCTTTTCATATCATTCACCTGTGTCTAGAAAAACAACATGATGCAGTCCATGTTATTCATTCTTAAAAGATGATGTGGATATGAACGTCTTGTATGGGGAAAAAAATACTGTTAAATACCGTAAAACCGATACGTTTAAAAAAAAAATACTGTGATATGAAAATTTTGCCATACCGCCCAGCCCTAGTTTGCATTACCAAAAAAAAAAAGACATGCAAATAAATTTCACAGCAAATCTAACCTCTGACCTCACATTGCAAGAGCTACTGCTTCCAGCCTCCACTTATGTTATGTTTCAGATAACAGAATTTGACCCTGTGACCTGCAAGCAATGAATCTGGGTTAGCTTCTCTGATGTCAGGTTTACACTTGAGCACTTTCAAAGAAACAGACGGCAACAGATGAGCCCAACGTAGTCGTGATAGGAGGACCGTCAGGTGGACGTGTTCACAGAGGCTCGTGTTCTGAGTTTACTACTGAAACAGTCATCTGCCGTGGCTAAAAGGAGATACAGTTATCCGATCAAAATGAAGGGGCATGGTGGCATTAACGACAAGAGATCATCAAGTCATCCAGCCCGAAACTCACTCTGTCTTTATCATCAGCAACGTCACACAGCACATCGTCCAGGTCAAGGATCCCACCGTCGCCGTGCTCCAGCCGGTGGACCTGCAGCCAGTAGTTTGCATCCTGTTTGACAAAAAGACGAAAGAAGAAAAAAAAGCTGTGAGTGAACCAAGTATTTACATGCCCATGTTTTTATTTGGAATCAAAGCCTTTTTTTTTTCATGAAAATAGAAAAAAATACACTTTAAAATGTAAGTTTACTGAGTTCTCAATCATTCATAGTACCTATAAAAAGTTTCCACCCCTTGGATGTTTTACCCATTTAACCTTGACTAAAAAAGCAACTTGTAAATTTAAGAGCAAAATTGCATCATGTAATGGTTTATATAAGCACAAATTGTTAAGGAAGTGTTCTGGGAATGCTAACGTCCCTCTGTGTTTCCCTAAATATTGTTAGGGTTCAAACAGCCGCATTCAAGAAACTGAGGTCAAGTTTAAAGTCCTGATATAAAAGAGTGTATAGGAAGGCAAAAATGAAGTCTCAGCCACTCAAAAATTAAATTGATCATTGAGTTGAAAAAAAGTGTAACTTAATAAATAAGATAATCAACAAGATGTAAATCACAGTAAAAAGTCTTTAATTTTATGTATCTTTTTCTTTCTTTTTTCCCAGCTCACCGTCCAAGGAATGCCGTCTGGAAAACAAAGGTTTTCCCCTCATTTGCTTTGTTTTGCAATTTTTTGTTCCTTTTTTGTTTTCATTGCAACTACAAACATTAATATATTTAATCTGATTTTATGCTCACAAAAAAAAAATCAGCAAGACAAACTAAGGAATAATTGTAGTGTAGAAGCAAAAATTATATAGGACTACATGATCTTCACTAACATTTAAATTAGAAACATGAACTGTAATTAATAATTAGTAATGTAATGTGGTAGAATAGTTTTTATTCAGGTGCACTTGAGTAAAGATTTTTAGTTTAAAAAAAAAAAAAAAATGACCCACTTCACAGTGACACTTTTGTGCAGGGAAGGATTCTTCATTAAAAAAATATATATATTATTAAAAAAAGTTAAGAATATTATGGACAACCCTGAGTATTTTTAAATTTAAATTTTCAAGACACTTACATCATGTCTTGAAAATTAGATCAAATTCCATTATATCCCAGCCTTCAAACTTTTGTTCCAGTTCCCTGCATGCTAGTCTTAATGTAAAAATGAGGTTGAAAAACTAGATCTTAAAAACAGAAATCGCCCTTATATGTCAAATCATAGTGACACATGAATACAACACCTTAGGAGAATAGTAACATATCAAAAAAGCAGAACAAATAGGAAATGTTTCCGTTCATATTTTCTCCTTGTAGTTTCCTGTGAACAGGAACCAGACCGACACACTCGTAACAGATTTTACGTTTCTTGATCTGGTGAGGATTTCAAGCTGATGAAGCTTAGTGTGAAAAGCTGAAACACTGAACTCTCGGGGTCTTAAAGCAAAGAAGTATAAATGAGTCCCCGTTCAAACAGGGTTGCATGTCAAGACCTTTGATGAGTCTGAAGTGAAATCTCACTTAAGCTACCAAATGAAGTAGAAAACTTTTGACTTAAATGGGAAGTACCTTTTTTTTCCAACCTTTACCTTATTTATGCATATTTATGCATCATGTTAATCTACTCAACCCAGAGAACTTTGGTGCGACTTTAAATCTTGAAGGAGTCCAAGCGGCTCCTAACTTGTCAGAGTGAGTAAATGGACATAATGAGTGCTATAAATAAGGTCCAGGTTTTTAAAAAAAACGGTACTTCCCCTCTAAAACAGGGGTGCCCAATTTCAGTCCTGGAGAGTTACCATCCTGATCCCCTTAACTATGTTTTTTCTTTATTTGCTCGTTTTTGCTTTGGTATTTTTGTTTTTTAACGATCACAGAAACAATCTGAACCCATTTTGTAATTTTGACAGATTGCAATTCACAACCTTGACCACTTGGTGTAGACACAAGGACATTTTCAAATTTCTTGCAAAGTTCCCCTAGTTGAACCAACAAAATAAAACCAAAAAAAAACACGAGAGCATCAGAGCATCATCCCAGACCTGCACACCATAATCTATGCATCTCATTATCCATGAGGTGATGGCGCATCCAAGATTTATGGAGTCATGGAGCGCAATCACTGATGCAGGAGCGCATATCGTTGGATTTCCTCCCGCTGAAGCGATCAGAAAAGCCTTCATTCAGTGAGTCTTGCTGCTTTCTGATCGCTTAAATGGGAGAAACAGTCCCCGATTTCAAAATTTTGGCGGAGGTGGTGCTCGTAATTCCAGCCACCGTTACGTAGAAACGGGAGCACAGTTCAGCTCAGGCCACCGCAGGTGAAATGTTCATAATTAATAGATATAGCCTTAGTTTATGATCGATGTGTGATGGCACAATGTGGATTATTTGTTCAGTTGGTTCAGATGGAACATTAAAGTTAATGAAAATTAAATACCACTAAATATGTCATTATTATCATTTTAAAGGGGAAGGGGAACGTCTAAAAGTTCTCCAGGACTAAAATCTGGCATTCAAGCCTCAAAACAAGAACATTTGAATCTGAAATCTTATTCTATATAGTGAACCCAATTGTTTCTTTTTACTTTCCACCCAATAATATATTTTGAGTAACCTCCTACTATGTCTTATATGAAGTTTTTTTCCGTATATAGGGCGACAAACAAATGGTGTGTAAATTTGGGTGTGTGAGCGTCATTCTATGGGGGCAAGTTCATCATACAAAAAAAGCTCTCAGCAAATTCCCCATGACCAACTGCAAACAGACGACACACAGTAAACAAGTCAAAAAGTCTGACAGAGACGGAAAACGAGTCACACCCACACAGGCTAGAGCTCCTTCTGATGTGGGTCAGTGTGGAAATAATACATGCCATATCTCCCAGCTAAAGAACAATGCAAAGGTCTCCACAGTATATCCACATCCTCACTCTCTAAAACAGTTGTACATGACGGGCCTCATTCTGAGGGGGACACAAAACGGTGAGCGACAGATCTGGAGCCGGATCACAGAAGCCGTCGCCTTTTGTAGCGCTCATCTGTCAGACAGCAGACCTGGAAGGAGGCCAAAGGCGGTGCTGTGATAGTCGGCGGGAAACCCTGCTTCTGTTTAACACGGACGAGGCGACCTGCGGAGCGGACTCGCCGTGTAAAAGCAAAGAGCAGCGTGCCAACGTCTGTGATTAAAATTACCGCTGTACGATAAGGACCTCTGGGGAATAATCAAGTATTTATATACCTGTTATAGCTGAAGAGTAAAGGCTCAAAACAAAAATCATTCTACTTCTAACACAAAATATAATTTTACAACATAAACTCTAATTTACATGAATAAAAATGTAAGCTGTAACAACAGAAGCAAACAAAATTGACAACGAAGGGCAAAATATGGCTCAGAGTAAAACAAATATTTGCAAATACGTGCATTATGAGAACATTATGTGGAAATACTGATCATCAGTCTAGAGGTTAAAACTTTGTCACTAATCTAACGGTATGATTAGGATCATTTTGATAAGGAAATCTCAGCGGTGCCAAAGATACGTTTTTAGGAGGCCATCAGAAAGCTCAGATCTCACTGAAATCAAAAGTATAAGTAGTCTTCTGGATTTAACTAAAGTTTTCCCTCTCGTGTTATTGTTCAATTAAGCAAACATAAATCATTTTGATCTTAAAAACTTTGTCTCATTTCCCAGCAAACTGGAGAAAACTTTATTTTTTCCCTCTTCCACACTGGGTTTCCTAAACATTTTTCCATATAAAACCTCCAAGGTCTCGGTGCTTTTTGTCCATTTTAAAATGTAACTACTAAAATGTACAATATATTTACAAGTAAATCAAGACTCAAAAAGCCATCTGCTTAGATCAGTGGTTCCCAAACATTTTCTTCTGGGCCCCCCTTTTGGTTTACATAACACCAAAGAAGATTGTGGAGAAGGACTGATTCCAGACCTCGGGGGACCTGCGGAAGCAGTGGACTGAATCTTGAGTAGAAACATCCAGAGCCACCGTGCACAGGCGTGTGCAGGAAATGGGAAACAGCGGCAGAAGCGCCTGACCTGGGCTACAGAGAAGCAGCACTCGACTGTTGCTCAGTGGTCCAAAGTACTTTTTTCCGGATGAAAGCAAATTTTGCTTGGCATTCGGAAAACAAGATGCCAGAGTCTGGAGGAAGACTGGGGAGAAGGAAATGCCAAAATGCCTGAAGTCCAGTGTTAAGTACCCACAATCAGTGATGGTCCGGGGTGCCATGTCAGCTGCTGGTGTTGGTCCACTGTGTTTTATCAAGGGCAGGGTCAATGCAGCTAGCTATCAGGAGATTTTGGAGCACTTCATGCTTCCATCTGCTGAAAAGCTTTATGGAGATGAAGATTTGATTTTTCAGCACGACCTGCTACCTCCTCACAGTGCCAAAACCACTGTTAAACGGTTTACTGATCATCGTATTACTGTGCACAATTGGCCTGCCAACTTTCCTGACCTGAACCCCATAGAGAATCTGTGGGATATTGTGAAGAGAAAGTTGAGAGAAGCAAGACCCAACACTCTGGATGAGCTTAAGGCCGCTATCGAAGCATCCTGGGCCTCCATAACACTTCAGCAGTGCCACAGGCTGATTCCCTCCATGCCACGCCGTATTGAAGCAGTGATTTCTGCAAAAGGATTCCAGACCAAGTATTGAGTGCATAACTGAACATAATTATTTGAAGCTTGACTTTTTTTGTGTTAAAAACACTTGTCTTTTATTGGTCGGATAAAATATGCTAATTCTTTTAGATAGGAATTTTGGGTTTTTCTTTAGTTTTTTGCCAAAATCATCAATATTAAAACAATAAAAGGCTTGAACTACTTCAGTTGTGTGTAATGAATGTATAATATATGAAAGTCTAATGTTTATCAGTACATTACAGAAAATAATGAACTTTATCACAATATGCTAATTTTTTTTAGAAGGACCTGTACAACCGTAACATTTCATGAAAACCTTCTCTGCATTAGGCCATTCGAATAAAAACATTTAAGAGCAAACAGCAGCGGAAAAGAACTTAAGAACTTGTAATTCAAAGCACAACAGGATTTCACAGCACTGTAAACACAGCATAAAAAATTGGCAACACATTTAGCTGAATTTCAGAACCTTAAAAGGGACCAAACATAGAGAGCTTAGTGCCAAGAGTAAACACAAGGAGCAAAATGTCTGTGGAGGACCAAAACCCAGACTTGGAGTCATACGAGAGCGACAAAGAAGCTCAGCAGAACCTTGACTGTGAAGAAGATGAGGAAAATCCTCAAAAGCTTTTCAACAATCTCACGGCATTTCAAGACATTTACGCAAACAACAAACTAATTGACACAGAGGTAAGCTAGAAATAGATTATTCTTCATGATGGCTCGGGTTATTGTAGCGTAGGCTAGTGGCTTTGTGATTATTACACGTAAAATAAAAATTAGGGCTGTCAAGCGACTAGAAAATGTTTTAAATACAATCAAAGGGTGGCTTTGAATCACTTACGATTAATAACAATGTCAAAATGTTACTGAAACCGGAGAGAGCCATAGAAGTTTTCTTTTGAACTCCACTTTTATATTTTTTACACGTGGCTCCTTTAACCCATTTATCTTTTAGCCAGTTGCTAAGACAAACTAAATGGTAAACATTTCTGAACATCATGTGAACTGTATCTTATGAACAATGATTATTTGTTTATCAACACATCAGATAAATGCACAAATGCTGCGACACCGGCCCTTAACGTAGCTCCGATTGTTATCATTTACGTTTGCTATTGTATTGTTGGTTCTATGTGGTCAAAATGAACTGTTAAATAAACTTCAGATGGGTTTCTACAAGTACAAAAAGTACTTCAAAATATCTAGAAATGAACTTATAAAAATGTTTTACTCTTCTAAAAGGAAAATTAACGAATAAACAATAATAGTTCATTTTTCTAATCATACTAGATATAAATTACACAAAAATCTGAAATAATGATATTCAGAGGAAACAAGTGTTATATAAGTAGTAAGTATAAGTATATAAGTATACAAGTGTTATTTCTATAATAAGTAGAAAATTATATTATTCTCCAAAAAGACAATAATAAATGCATTCTCCAGTCTTCAGTTTTCATCTTCATCCTCCTAAATCAGTTCTCACCTTGCACAGCATTAATATTGTTTTTGTGCAGATGTGGAACTACTGGATCTTCGCCATTTTTGTCACAAATACAAACACTTATGCAAGCTTTATCAGCCATATTTCGTCCATAAAGCTAGTGAAGGCTAATTAATCACTGTTTATTTGTTCATTTAGACAACCCTAATAAAAACATGTTTCAACAAAACCTTAATTACCTCATTCTTTATCCATAGCAGGCTACTGAAACTGCAGCACAACAAATCAGTTACAGAACAGTTTCAGAGGCGATTGAACAGATTTTAGAAGCACCGTCGGAAGACGACGAGACGAGCTCTGCCAGCGAGGACGATGAACTTTATGCAAACCTACATGAGATTTATGGGCTGGTCCGAGAGCTGTTTGAAATAATGTTAGAATCGTCGTCTTCCAGTGAAGACGACAGAGACAGTGAACGGGAAGACAATAACCAGGAGGACAGTGACTGGGAGGACTTTGACGAGGAGGACAGTGACGCAGAGGAGGTGGCAGCAAATGTGGGCGAGCAGAACAACTCCGTGGAAGAGGAAACCAAACAACAAGAAGAAAACCAGATGTGAAGCTATGAGCAACAATCCAATAAACAGATGAGGAAAAGTGCTGGTATTTAATGCTTACTTATTTGGTATTAAGATAATATCATTGTGTCTGTTATGACCCTGTAGGTGTTATTTAGTATGATGGTGCTTTAAGGAGGAGTCAATTTTTCGTAAACTTCAAAAGTTTCTGTAATTATTGTTCATTAATGTAATACGTCTTCAGCCATTTTGTAGAATTATGAGGGTCGTCTGAAACCTTTACCACGCTTTATTGATTGATTTAATCCTTTAGTAAATCACAAAACTCTTGAACAGTCAATTTACAGCAGATTATCCAACTAACTATGGCTCATTTCAGATATGTAAGGTCAATTATTTTACCCATAACTACAGATAAAGCAAAAGTTCTAACAACGTACGGGAGCCTTTGGATGTTGCTTGTGGAAGAGTAAATGAATTTATAGGGGGCCGGCAGCTGACCGAGCGGCAAGGCACAAAACGCAGCGTGCCTGAGGGCGAAGGGTTGATAACACAACCATTCGTAGATCAAGCTCTAGTTCACAAACAGGACGGGTTGGTTTACATTTAGGCCAGCGCAGTTTGCCCCTTGGTTAAACACATAATGCAGGAGATACTGGGGAGTAGCACCCCTCTTTTGACAATAAGACAGTTGGTTACTATGGAAACTGAATGCAGACTGGTGGATAGGTCCTGCTGAAATAAGTACTTTTTGATCCCCTTCAGCTAAAAGTAGGACTGGAGAATATGGACTTCAACTACAGGAGGACTCAGACAGAGTGTTGGTAGCCAGGTCTCCTAGTAGCTAGGAGACAGGTTAATGTTAGTAGCTATGCTGCTTTAGGCTAGGCTGTTGGAGGACATTATTAGGGTCTGTTCCTACTTTCTCTCCTACTTCTCCCCAACTGCATGATGTGCTGTCAATTCAAGCACTAACCTGTTTTCTATTATAGTAGGTGCTCCGGATTAGCCCTGCTTGACGACCCTGACTAAGATGGCATTGCAGTGACGGAAAATTCTCCACGTCCTGCAACAAACTTCTGCATCAGTTCTATTGCTCTTTCTGTGTCTCTGTTATGTATTCTCCAAGCCACAGACGGTCGCGGCAGATAACCGCTTGTGCTGAGCCTGGTTCTGCGGAGGTTTTTCCTGTTAAAAGGGAGTTTTTCCTTCCCACTGTCGCTGCATGCTTGCTCAGTATGAGGGATTGCTGAGAATTCCACGACGCAATCTTCTGTGGTTCTGTAATTTCTACACTTAACATTGTATTGTAATAACTCTTTTTGTAAAGTGCCTTGAGATGACATCTGTTGTGAAATGGCGCTATATAAATAAACTGAATTGAATTGAATTGAACTTTGATCACAGTGTCATGTTGTGTTCCCTATTATAATGACAAAAAAATTAAATGGAAAAACAGTGTATTGATCCCAGGGGGAAATTTGTTAATAGGAAACACCAATAATACTGTGTGAAATAACACCAATTTATCCATTTCAAAAAAATGAAAGGTTTTTCAAAATTCCCCTCCCACAAAACTGTAGACCACTGGAAGCCTGGATTACATGATTTCTTACCAGAAAGAGACACACAAACTTCCTAAGAATTATAACTAACCGTGGAGGCTGATCCATGCAGCATATTAAAAACCACCTTTAATTAATGCCAGTCAGTCAATCAGTGCTTGACCCAGGTCGTTGGGGTCAGAGTCTTAATATTATTTAATCTCGTTACAAATGCTACCATCTGTTGCTGTTCAGAATGAAGCCAAGGCACATTTTTATTTCATTGATGACTTGGTTTAAATGGGTTGAAGTAGCTTATGTTCGCTACAATCATTTTGTAGCTGATTGCACCACATGCACCTAACGGTTCTTACATAAATTTCTGCAAATTTTATTTGTTTATTTATTTAAGTTTGAGGCAAACTTTTCAGCCACAGGAAAAAAACAGCCATGTTAAAGAAGAAGGACCAGGTCATGTTGGGTCGAGCCTCGCAGTGTGAAATATGAGCAATAAGTGCTGTGTTGAAACCTGTAGATTTCTTGGCAGATGCTGTGTTTTTGTTATCTCCTTCATTTGGCACGACTGGCTGAAAAGGCACAGCTGATAGCTCTAAATGTTTCATCAAACCCAGCTCTGTCGTCCCCTTTTCTTCCATCACATCTAATACTTTACGCCCTGCACCTCAACAAATATTGTGACTTCTTTACAGCTTTTGACTCGCTACCACCCATGTTGCGATAAATCAGTGCAGCTTAATGCAGATCAGATCTACTTTTCATTCCAGCAGTTGAAAGTGACACTATTTTAATGCTCCCCAGCAAGTTGCACTGCTAAAAAATGCATTTTGCACCCGCCTTCTTCTCCCTCCTCCATCCCGATTTAGAAAGACGGAGCTGCAAAATGACTGTGGGGGACACAGAAGATCTGAGGGAATAATTAAGTAATTGTAGATTAAGGGTTTAGAGCAGGGAGGGATTTGGTGTTAACCTAACCAGAAGGAAAAACTGGGATGAAGACAATTAAAGGCGCTGAGATATGAACGAAGACAACATGACACTTATCTCATGGTAATTAGAGGAGATACAACCTGATACAATCAGGAACAATGGATGCCGCATCCTCACAGCAGGCAGCACTAATAAGCTATGGATTAGGAGCACGCAGCGGGTTTATTGGCACCCAAGCGTGATGAACTGATTGTGTGTCCGTGCACAACCTGTTGAAGAGCTTGCATGACCCTGACTATCTGCAACAGGCAGCAGCAATTAAGGGGCTGTTTACACGACAACGTATTTCAGCAAAATGGAGGTTTTTCTCTGCGTTTTGGCCTCTCGTTTACACGACAACGGGGAGACGGGGGGGTCGAAAACGCATCTTTTCGGAAACGGCTCCCAGAGTGGAGAAATCTGAAAACGCTGTGTGATTCATTGTCATGTACATGCAAGTCGGAGACTTTTGAAAACGATCATGTCACTACCAGCCGCCTAGGGCCTTGCTGGACTTGCACATTCCGCCTTTCTTCAGAAAAAACAATAGCGGATCCGGGTATTCAATTCAATTCAAATTCAAAAATACACTATTGATCCCAGAGGGAAATTGATTGTTGTTGTAGCTCATTAATTAATTTTTCAAGGAATTATTGTAGACCATGATGGCTGTGGGGAGAAAGGATTTCCTGTAGCGGTCTGTGTTGCAGCGAAACTGAAGAAGCCTCCGACTGAAGATACTCTGTTGCTGTAGGACTGTCTCATGGAGAGGATGCTCAGGGTTGTCCATAATCTTTTTAATTTTATGAAGAATCCTTCTTTGCATCATTATCTCCAGTTGTTCCACAGTCGTCCCCATAACAGAACCAGCCTTCTTTATCAGGTTATTGACCCAACAGATGATGGACGAAGAGATGACACTCTCCACCACAGACTTGTAGAAGATTTGCAGCATCTTGCTGCAAATCTTGAAGGACCTCAGCTTCCTCAGAAAGTACAGTCTGCTCTGTCCCTTTTTGTAGACTGCTTCACTGTTGATTCTTCAGTCCAGTCTGTTGTCCAGGTGAACTCCGAGGTATTTGTACTCCTCAACCACCTCCACTTCTTCTCCCATGATGGAGACAGTCTTTGACTTGTCTCTGTTTCTTCTGAAATCTACTATCGTCTCCTTTGTTTTGTTCACATTCAAGGTAAGATGATTGTCTCCACACCATGCCACAAAGCTTCTCACCAGCTCTCTGTATTCAGCTTCTTCACCATCTCTGATACACCCGACAATTGCAAAGTCGTCTGAGTATTTCTGCAGATGACAGGTCTCTGTCTTATACTGGAAGTCTGAGGTGTACAGAGTGAAAAGGAATGGTGAGAGCACAGTCCCTTGTGGTGCTCCTGTGCTGCTGATCAGCTGGTTTGACCCACAATCCTTCAGTCTCACAAACTGTGGTCTGTTTGTCAGGTAGTCATTGATCCAGCTGATTGTTGAGGCCTCCACCTCAGGCTGAATTGTGTTAAATGCACTGGAGAAATCAAAGAGCATGATTCTCACAGTGCTGCCTGCTTTGTCCAGATGACAGTGGGTTGGTTGAAGCAGGTTGATGATGGCATCTTCAACACCAACAGCATGGCGATAAGCAAACTGCAGGGGGTCCTGATAGGTTCTAGTTTGCTTACTCAGGTGGGGCAACAAGAGTCTCTCCAGGACCTTCATGATGTGGGATGTCAGGGCAACAGGTCTGTAGTCATTGATGACTGATGGGTGAGTTTTCTTTGGTACTGGAACAAGGCAGGATGTCTTCCACAACACTGGAACCTTCTCTTGGTTCAGGCTAAGGTTGAATAGGTGCTGCAGAATCCCACAGAGCTGCTCTGCACAGGTCTTCAGGACTCTGGGGCTGACACCATCTGGACCTGCAGCCTTGTTCCGGTTCAGTTTCTCCACCTCTGCCTCTTCACCTGACTTTTAGAAAAAGATAGGTGGGAAGGTGAGGTAACGGGTGTAACGGAATCTCCTGACTTGGTCGAAGACAAAGTTGTGGAAGAAGAAGAGTTCATGACCTCGGTGGAAGATAAAACATCATCTGAGGTGTGACAGGACAGGTTTGGGTCAGAGGAGAGTCGGATGTCTCTCTGGATGGAAACAGGAGACGACAACGATGTACAACGTGTCTGGAATAAAAGAGCAAGATTAGATTTGTGCATCCAGACAAGCCAGCTGCTTTCAGGTGCCAGGAACAGAGTTGCTTTACAACTGGGGGGTCCTTCAACTGGTAAAGAGTGAGCAGGAAGCACGCCATCATGGTCACTGCAAATCCGACTTGGACAGGTAGAGCATCTATACGGGGAGAAATGTGCAAAAAACCTGAGCTGATCTGCAAACAGGCCAGAAATGTTTTTTTATAACAAGAATTAAATTACCAGTAGAAGGGCTTTTCTTCCTTTTGAATGAAAATAATTCATTTTGGTTAATCTGATTCCAATAACATGTCAGTATTTCCATTCTTAACATAATCTCATCTGCTCTGTCCATATTCCAAATATTACACACCAGTGTAGGATTCAGGGATGGATGAAAGCCTTCAAGCCTTTACATACATGTCTGGAAAAAAGGAGAAATGGGGAAGCCGTTTTTTAAAGCATCTCCATTAATTCACTAGATAGTTTTATTATTTTTTTACAAAAACTCAACATCAGACAGATTAAGCATTCAGTACAAGTAGAACCGACCCCCTCTGTGGTGGTGCAGTTTCACTCTTTTCCTACAACTAGTTCCCACTGTGAGTGTTGGATCAGGGTCAACGTCCTCAGTTCGCAGCACTATCACTCCCTCTTTTGTGCTTTCTACCTTCCCTAATGCTGAACCCCCATTTCTCCGAAGAAACTGAGGCGGAGGCAGACTCTAACCTGACACCGAAACGGTAGAGAAACCGCTGGCAAAAAGCATCAGAGTGATGGCAACAAGGGTGGGAGAAACAATGTCGCCATTCACAAAAACTCTTATCTGATCTGAGCAGGCCAGAGCTTGACAGGTTAACATATTACGCTCTAGAAATAGTCAAAATTACAGCGTTTAGAAGCAGACATTAAACAGAGGCGGGTAGGGTATGTCTGTGGATTTTATTTAGCACATGCAACTTTTAAGAACACTAGAAAAGAAGTTTTTGTTGCACCGATTAGAGGTTACTGAATGTGAACTTACTTACAAGGTAGAGAGATTCGGACACGATGGAAACCTTTGCAAAATGCAGAAGACTGCACACACTGTGCATCAAGGAGGGAGCCTGCAGCCTGATTAACTTAATGAATAATGAAGAGTCACAGAAGCATCGAGAGTTTAACTTTCCTTCTGTACAAGGAAGACAGGAGCAGCCCGACAAAACAGAGGAGTACAGATAAGGTAGTCGACAGGGCTTGTAGTCTGAACCAGAATGTGGCCCTAACAGGAGAGTGAAGTCCTGCAGAGTTATGCAGCGTTTACATTGCTATCGCACGGTTTGGGTTTGTTATAATAAGACAAAACAGTCTTATTAAAACTAACTCAAGTTTTATTGAAGCATGGGGCCACACAGTCCAAGCAAATCTAGCAGTTATTATGTTCAGCCACCAACCGCATAATTAGTTCATGCTTAGTCTTGCAACATCCTCAGAAGGGTGCATCATTTACAAAATCGTCCTTTCAGTCTGCAGACTTCAGTTGTGCAGCATAAACATCCATTAGCGGCAGATGAACCTTCCCAGAAATGTGCAGTCTACAGTGAACCAAGTGTTTTTGCAAGTGCTACATTATTTTTCATCTGTAATGCAACAAAAAGCTTTCTAATAAAAAAAACAACTACATTGCAATGGGGAAAAAACGAAAACAAACACGATGACAACTGCTCGGCTCTTTTTCCGTTCATTTAAAATCAACAAACCGACTCCAACAGCCGCAGCAGAGACGAGCGATGGGTGAATCCAAGGAGAATGACACAAAATCAATTCTAGATAGTTGGGTAGGAGACCAAGAGTAACCTCAGTACTTCCTGCATGTCACCACATTGACCTTCAAACATGTTACTGTTTAAGCCACACGTCCGAAAAATCTATGGGAATGTTTCCCCAGCAAACATCGGTGAAAGAAGATAAAGATTTAGTCACACACTTTTATATTTTTTGTATCCCAAAACTCATCCCCTCCTATTAATTTAAACAATGAAATCTTTATCCTCCTGAAACAGTCTTAAATGTTCCTCCCCGTTTCCTAAGAGATCGACAGTGTCGTCTACAACAAGACTGTCAGCTCTGCAGCTTTGCAAATCTCTCCTAATCTTCAAACCTCATGGAAGACAGGAGTCAAACCCAAGCGGAAAAATACAAACACCAGATGTTTCGGATTTTAAATAAGCCGTTTATATGTTCTCCACTTTTTAACTACAGCACAAAACATTAAGAAGAAGGCTGAGTGTCAGTTTCAGACACTAAATACTGGGGTAAGATGGGGTTTTGTGGACTTGTATACATAAAGATGTTGTTGCAAACCATGGAGTAGATAAAAAGGGAAGAGAGAGATCCCAGAATTCCTGTTTGACTCACCGGGGTGAAAGAAAACTATAAATGTGGAGGTTTCCCTCCTTTTTGGTTTTGCCTCTAGAGTCGTTCTTGCTTTGTGGAAAAACAAACACTCTTCACACGTTCAGACAATAATTTTTTACAGCCTCATCGCTCTAACAGACGTGCAAACTAGAGATCAAATTCAGCCAGTTTCCCCACACGCTCAATCCAACCTCTGTGGTTTTCACCACAGCGTGACAGCAGCGAGGCTGGCACTAAATCAAACATGAAGCATCCTTTCCCCCCGAAATAATCCCATGTGAACATTAAAAAAATAACTGACGGTAAAACAGAAGTGGGTCTGTTCTATTGTGGCACCGACAATAAAATAAAGGATTAGACCAAGAAAACGGGGCAGAAACAACAAGTCCAACTAATGGATATTTCTTCAAAGAGTAAGTGTTCTCATTCTGTCATGTTAAAACCACAAACGTCACTTATTATATTAGCGTTTTATGTGGTAAACAAACAAACTATGTATACACGTAAGGTGGAAAGAAAAGGATCCATGGATTTATTTATTTATTTACTTTTTTCTTAAAGAAAATCAAGTGTTTCATGCAGTCATATTGAGCTCCAGCGCAACCTTTCAATTACAGCAAGTCTGATAGAGATGTCTTTCTTCTTAGCAAAACAGTTCAAGTTCATTGAAACTGAAAGGAAAATGAGAGGGAACTTCAGTTTTCAAGTTTTGTCGCAGTTTCTTCATTGTTTTCTGGTCTGAAGAAAAGAAAAGGATACGACGCAGATACTTGGATTCTATCATGGTAATATCTTTCATATTAGTCAATACTGAAATATATCTATATAAAATAAATAATTTTTTCCTCAATATTTATCATTCCCTGGTACTATTTGACGATTTATAATCAAACGTTGAACACATCATCTGACATTATAAAGCCTTTTAGAAAAAAAAAACATTAAAGGAGCTCAGGACTGGGCGATATGGATTAAAAAAATGTATGCCAAATTCCATCAGAAAAAAAGTAAGAAAGAACATTAGCTCCAATGTCAATTAGCTCAAACATTATTTTGGTTTATTGACAAATAAAGCTGAAAACAGCATTGTGTGTCAACATTTCTGTAGCATTAAATGTGACAACCCAATACATATTTACCAGGTAAATAAAATAGCTGTGTCACTTTCACCATGGTGACACATTCTGTTTTCTCCCCAGCAGAAACCTCAACATCAGCAGTCTAGCTACATATATAAGAAATAATTGTGGACCAGCAAGTGTGAAATTTAGTTTCTGCTCTTCTGCACCGTAGTGGAGCTGCATGCTTTCAGCTTAAGTGAGAGAGAAACTCTGTCAGGGATACACATGCCGCAACACAATAACCTGGTTTCTAACTTTGGTGACAGTGTGGATCAGATTACAAGCAGCAGCTCTGGGAGTAGACAGCGTGGTGGGGCAACAAGAAACCACACACTCTGAACTGAGGGAGAAATTACACAGATCCCCAAGCAGTAAGCTGAAGTTAGCTCAATCTGCAACTATGGGTCATGTTTTGTTGTGAATCTGGTATTTTAATTTATTAGAACTGCAGCTGAGTCTCAAGGATCTTTTGAAATGTCATGCTTGCTACAGATTCATTTATTGTATTTCGGAATTCTTCCACAAGTCTGATTACTTTATGTTTCAAATCAAGAGTTAACATCTTCAAGGTTTAACATCAGATTCTAAAAAGTTTTAATGCCATTTCTGTGAACAGATTCAGAACATTAGGAAATTGTTGTGGTGCTTGTGCAAACATAGAGAGTCTGGGATAAGACTTGTGCTGAAAGGATCTACCAAAAAATATAGTCTGAAATACAAAATATATCGGAATGAAGCAACCAAACAAAACATTTCAGAAGTAAAAAATTAATTTAAAAACAAAAAAATATATAATGTTTTCAAATATAAACATTTACTTATGAATTAGTTTTTGTTTTCAGACTGATTTTTTGCATTTGCATTTTTGCTGTTCTGTTTGGTTGTTTTTTTCTAGTGTATTTTGTGGGAGACTGTACTTTTAAGGAAATTCTTTTGGCACAAATATTATCCCATATGATAGAATTTGACAAAAATCTAAATACATCATCAATGAGCCCTAAATTGCTCTCTGCTGTTAAGATAAAAAAGGTGTTAAAGTGACGGGACAAGAAAATCTGACGTGGAGGAGTGGTGGAACAGAAAAGAATGTAGCCAACAGGTGCAGGCAGCTGACTCAGATCAGGAGAACAAAGAATGGGAGCTGGACAAAATAAAGCCATCAACCGGGCAGGGATCACAGCTGAGAGGTCACGTCGTCTCTTCTGCTCCACACCACACACTCCTACCAATCAAAAGCCTTCATTTTAACATTTAGATGCAAGAATGTGTTTTTTTCTCTCTGAACTCCTCTGACAGTCAAACGCATCTCCACCTTCTGCATTAACAAACCCAACAGTTGCAGAAAGACTGGAGGCGGTCCTCTCGTCACCGTGATCGACTGCTTTCAGACGATCTTCCAGTCTGGTTTCTAGAAGAATGTGACAGTAGAATATCCTGTCTGTCAGAGGTGGAAGTGTGCCAGAACAAAACCACCAGCTGCTTTGCCGAAACAAGAGTTCCTTCCTCCTATTTCCCACAAGATCAGTGGCTGATTAGGGGGGAAAAAAGTCCAGCAAACCTAAAGCAATCAGTAGGACTAATAAAAAGTGTATATATCATCAGCAGGGAAAACAGAAAGCTTGTGTCGGTATGATTATTAATTAGATAGTTGCACCTTTTGGTTGTTTATTTTGGTTCAAGTTGAGTTTAACTTTTAACGTTTTTCCCTGTGGTTAACTTTTTTTTTCACACTGAAAAAACGTCAAAAGAACCAGAACCTGTCGCTACAAACCAGTAGTGGCACGTCAATTCTGAATAGATTCTTATAGAAATCAAACCGAACCTAGAGCTGCCACGATTTTTCACTTCAACATCGAACATGGTAGTTGTCCATTTGTCTGCTTTTCTGCCCCTCATGCACATGCGCAGTCGTGGCAATCGGTGGTCAGCTACAGTGTCACCAGAAGCAGTATCAGCGAGCCAACAAAGTAGCTCTAAAATACTGTAGAGTTTTTATTAAATAAAAAGGGAAGCATACGTAATGCAAAATTCACAAAGTAGAAGCTGCTTTCCTCGGCAGTACAACAGTGTTGTTGTTTGAAAGTCTTAAAAGGAAGCCAGGAAGACAGTAGCCTCTGTGAGCTAGTTAGCTTGTTAGCTGCTAACAATAGCATCAGCAATAGAGTTATTTTCTCTTCCGCCCCTCTTTCTAGGTATCATGGGGTATTCATAGATTGATACTATTCTGTTTATGTTTAAAAAAATCTGTCAGTTTTATACTTTACTAACTTTTGTATGTAATAGAATATAATAAAAGCAAGTTAATTTAAGTAATTGAACCGAAGGAATTCAGGCAAAGAACTTCTTGTCATATGCAAATGTGTATTTATCCATCCTGAATAAAGTGTACGGAAAACATAAGGAACTTTGACTTTAAAATCCGAAACATATACCTTATATATATTTTTTTTTTGTGTGTACAGTCAGGCTTACCCAATTTTCAATGTTTAATTGTAAGAAAGTAAGTGATTCTATGATGATGTTTCTGAAGCGATCTGCAGAAATAAGAGCTGGCAGAGAGGCAACATTCTGTCTATGGTTCCACTTTTCATTGCCTAACGTTTGCCAATGAGGCAGTAAGAGCTCATGAAAAGGACGAGATAAAAGTTATCCGAATGTCATCAATCATGTCAGTGATGGCAAAGCTTTGGGCAAAGCCACAGGAAACACCGACTGTTGTCAGAAGACTCAGCGCATCGCTAAAGAGTTGTCACGGAAACTTCAAGCCTTCCAGCCAATATGTGCACCTCTGTTGTGTCAGCGTTTTCAGAAACTCTGCAGTCCTAACTCATGTCCCCAAATGCACATTCAAGCTTCTAAGTCCTTGATAATGAAGCAGCCTCAAACTTGGCACAGACAGACGCTGATCCAACAACAGCTTTCTTTGGTACGTGGTCACATTTATAAAAACGCCCCAGTTTGTCCCCCCGGACGAAGAACTGAAACTACAACCGTGGAGACGAGCCGACATCACCACCACAAGCTCAGTGAAGTTCTCATGTCAGCCAATCAGGGACCGAAGTGAGGACTGTGAGCAAAAAAACCTTCTCAAACAATCTTAGATATCCTGAGGGATGTTTGTGGGTGGAGAGGACGTCGTTTGAAGTTTGAGGTGAGTGAGTGCGGAGCAACAGAAAAGGTTAAAAAACCTAAACTTTTTTTTTTAGAAAAACAAGAAAAAAAATGAATGGAATAACTTCTAATCTATTACTTTTATTTTAAGTAGACTTTTATTTAGTCAACTAGAAAGGTCATCGACTGTGACATGGATAACACACAGGATAAGATCAACTTATTTTAAACATGCATCGTTTTAGTTAGTTTTAATCCAATTACTGTCCTTACTTTTCATTCATCAGTTAAATATCTTTGGTTTTAGCCTACTTGTGTTAGTAGTGGGCAATATAAAAAGGTTTAAGGTAGAAACTATATAAATGTAGCCAAAGGTAGAGATTTTGACTATACCGCGGTTATACATTCTGATGTCATCAAGCAGTGCCGACATACTTCGAATCAGGTACGCAAAAATACTACTGTTCAGTGTTTGTCTTCATGCAAGATATTGTAAGCTTAAAGTTTATTGTTCTTACTTGACAGAAAAGAAGCCTGTTGAACTTGAAGAGTTTTTCATTCAAATATGTGAAGGTTTCCTTTTTGTGTGATATTTAAAAAAAAGGTATAAATAAGTAACCAGGAAAGCAGACTTTCTTTTTTTCAAATCTTCATCTTTATGATAATTTTTGGGTTACATAATGTTGGAGAAAGGATTTAATTTTTAAATGTTACATTTAAATGGCATTCTTAACCCTTTTCAGGTTTTTCTGCTGCAATGTGTCTGGAAAGTGAGAACGTTCCTAGGCAGTTATTTTGACATGTATAAAGGGAAAAAAAAGGAATATACCGCATTCCATATCGTTACCGCACATGCTTCAGATTATATTGTAATATAGATTAGAAAGACCGTGTTGCCTAGCCCTAAATTGTGTGCTTATTTTCAAGCTCGCTGTAGCAAAAGGCCAACAAAAAAAAATTATCGTTTTTCTTTTTGGATCTCACCTGTTTTCCTTAATTATCCTACTATGGCAGACCGATACTACTCTTTTGGCAAATACAAATCTAATCAAACAAAGACCACATGTGGGGTTCCTCAAGGCTTTATTCCCAGGCCAAATCTTTTATTGACTGCTCCGTCTAAAAGCCAGAAGCTGTGATGTGCAGGAACGGATGGCTCCTTTAAATCATGTCTGAAAACATAATTGTTTATTGCAGTTTTCTCATCGAGGCTCAAGGTCACTTTAAATCTGCATTTTAATCATTTTAAAATGCATTTCTCATGATTTAAAAATGTTTTGTTTTTTATTTGTTCCTCTATTTTCCTGTAAATAAAAACTTAACTTGCCCTATGTTCAGTTTCAATGTAAGAAAGTGGAATTTGTAACACATGTGATTAAGCTTTATTAGCCATGAAGGTACCAAAATAAGAAGAAGAGTGCTGAAAAGGAGAGACAGGTTTAAGGACTAAAACAGTAACTCAAAGTTTCAAGGCCCAACGGCTTAAGCCTGCAGGACCTTGTCCATGTTGTTACATTGTATAATAAAAGACCTAACTCCTTCTTAAAAGACGTCTCAATTATTTAAATCCTTCAGGTTCAGACACGTTCTCCATCAAATCTGCACACGCCTTCAGCCATTCTTTCTCTCATCCCGGTGTTAAGAAAAGGCTTTTGAAAGGTGGGTCGCGATAAAACCACAGACTCGGCCCCCGCCACACAATCTGTCCTAACGGCCATCTGTGTCTGGATAAAAAAACAACCGAAGTACGTGCGCCGCCTCAACAAGTTACGAGGCCCAACGTCAACAATTGGATTGGGAGACAGTGGATTTGGGGTAAAAGTAGTAGGGACAATTGGCAAAAGAGGCAGGCATGTGATGCAGTGCATGAGATTATTTAGTCGAATCAGGAACACTGCAATCCGGCAGCATCACGTGACCTTTGCTGTTTCAGACATCAATCTTTCAGTAAAAGTAAAAAAAGCACAAATATGTCTTGTTAAACAAAGCTGCTGAGAGGAAATGGACTCTCAGTCAGGACAAAAACCTTAGCAAAGGTTCTGCCATTCCGGCAATTTAGACAAGCTCCAACAGGTGGCTTACTGACTGAAATGAATAAATTACCTTTTCTGTATAAACCTTTATGTCACCACCTCTTCATGAAAGACAAGAGCTCCCGTTTTACTGGAACTGCCTGCAGGTTAAGCAGCATATGGGAAAGCGCACTATAAAACCTGGTTAAAACAACATCATCAGCTAAGATAAAAGTAAAGAGGGAGATAAAATCATGGGACCAGAGTGGAAAACCACGCAGTCATAATAATGTAGTGCGTTTTAAAGCCTGGTTATACACTCAACAAAAATATAAACGCAACACCTTTGTTTCTGCTCCCATTTTTCATGAGATGGACTTAAAAATCTAAAATTCATTCAGATACACAATAATACCATTTCTCTCAAACATTGTTCACAAGATGCTGATCTGACGACATGATTAGTGTACAGGTGTACCTTATACTGCCCACAATAAAAGGCCACCCTGGAATGTGCAGTTTTTTTGCTTTATTGGGGGTCTGGGGACTCAGAACCGGTCAGTATCTGGTGTGACCACCATTTAGCTCATGCAGTGCAACACATCTTCTTTGCATAGAGTTTATCAGATTGTCAATTGTGCTCACTATCACACATTTAGACTGATTTGTGAACAATGTTTGAGAGAAATGGTATTATTGTGTATCTGGAATGAATTTTAGATCTTTAAGTCCATCTCATGAAAAATGGGAGCAGAAACAAAGGTGTTAAGCTTATTTTTTGTTGAGTGTACTTTACTTAAAGAAGACATTTGATTTTAACATATATAAAGTGTTCCTGCTCTACGTGGCTAGAAAGAATAATTAAAAAAACTTTAGATTGCTTTTTAGAAGTTGATCAAAACAGAAATTAATTTAAAATATCTGGTGATTGCTTTAGTAAATAGATTTGTCTCGAAGTACAGGTGCTGGCCAGTAAATTAGAATATCATCAAAAAGTTGAATTATTTCAATAATTCCATTCAAAACGTGAAACTTGTACATTATATTCATGCAATGCACACAGACCAATGTATTTCCAATGTTTATTTCTTTTAATTTTGATATTTATAAGTGACAACTAATGAAAACTCCAAATTTGGTATCTCAAAAAATTAGAATATTTTAAAGGCCAATGAAAAAAAATGTTTTTTTTTAAATGTTGGCCAACTGAAAAGAATGAACATGAAAAGAATGTGCATGTATAGCACTCAATACTTAGTCGGGGCTCCTTTTGCCTCCATCACTGCAGTAATGCGGCGTGGCATGGACTCGATCAGTCTGTGGCACTGCTCAGGTGTTATGAGAGCCCAGGTTGCTCTGATAGTCGTCTTCAGCTCCTCTGCATTGTTGGGTCTAGCGTATTGCATCTTCCGCTTCACAATACCCCATAGATTTTCTATGGGGTTAAGGTCAGGCGAGTTTGCTGGCCAATCAAGGACAGGGATACCATGGTCCTTGAACCAGGTACTGGTGGTTTTGGCACTGTGTGCAGGTGCCAAGTCCTGTTGAAAAGTGAAGTCTGCATCCCCATAAAGTTGGTCAGCAGCAGGAAGCATGAAGTGCTCTAAAACTTCCTGGTAGACGGCTGCATTGACCTTGGACCTCAGGAAACAGAGTGGGCCAACACCGGCAGATGACATGGCACCCCACACCATCACTGACGGTGGAAACTTTACACTGGACCTCATGCAACGTGGATTCTGTGCTTCTCCGCTCTTCCTCCAGACTCTGGGTCCTTGATTTCCAAAGGAAATGCAAAAATTGCTTTCATCAGAAAACATAACTTTGGACCACTCAGCAGCAGTCCAGTCCTTTTTGTCCTTGGCCCAGGCGAGACGCTTCTTACGCTGTTTCTTGTTCAAGAGTGGCTTGACACACGGAATGCGACAGCTGAATCCCATGTCTTTAATGAGTCTCTTCGTGGTGGTTCTTGAAGCGCTGACTCCAGCTGCAGTCCACTCTTTGTGGATCTCCCCCACATTTTTGAATGGGTTTGTCGTCACAATTCTCTGCAGGGTGCGGTTATCCCTAGAGCTTGTACACTTTTTTCTACCACATTTTTTCCGTCCCTTCGCCTGTCTGTTAATGTGCTTGGACACAGAGCTCTGCTAACAGCCAGCTTCTTTAGCAATCACCTTTTGTGTCTTGCCCTCCTTGTACAAGGTGTCAATGGTCGTCTTTTGGACAGCTGTTAAGTCAGAAGTCTTCCCCATGATTGTGGAGCCTTCAGAACAAGACTGAGGGACCTTTTAAAGGCCTTTGCAGGTGTTTTGAGTTAATCAGCTGATTAGAGTGGCACCAGGTGTCTTCTATATTGAGCCTTTTCAGAATATTCTAATTTTCTGAGATACTGAATTTGGTGTTTTCATTAGCTGTCAGTTGTAATAATAAAAATGAAAATTAATAAACACTTGAAATATATCACTATGTGTGAAAGGAAAGTATACAGTATAGAAGTTTCACGTTTTGAATGGAATTACTGAAATAATTCAACTTTTTGATGATATTCTAATTTACTGGCCAGCACCTGTATCTATTCTGGGTTGTTTCGCCTAGCACTTTTTTCCACTTTAATTGTGTCTTGTTAAGATACATTTGTTTTTATCTTTATTAGAAAAATCATATACAATTTTTTTCTATAGTTTTTCTATGTTGTGTATAGCGTGAAAATGAGTAGAATGAAGTGACACAACTCTTAAAACAAATCACAATTATTCTGTGTAATAGTGAATCAGCACAATACTAGCATCCAATCATTCATATGCTCACAAAACTTAAAGGGGTTATTTTCTTGATGCAATAAAATCTTTGGAGAAAAAGAAAGCTGAGCTCAATCTAACAGGTACAAGGGGACACAGAGACCAAAACATTTAAAAAATCCTATACATCTTTCCCTACTCATCATTATTGGCGGATTCTGGGAGATTCCACGTTTTGTGGTGGATTCTATCCATCACTAAAATAATTTGGCCCTACATGGTGGTGGTAGCATCATGCTGTGGACTGTTCCCCTGCCAGTTGTACTGGTGCATCATACAAAAGACATGGAATTATGAAAAATGGAGCGCCTCTAATTTTGTTATCTCCACCTAAAAAAATCAGGAGCTTTTCAGTGGTTGATTAAAAACACAACTCAATGTGCTTGGTTTTAATTTAAAACCAAGGTTTTTTTCCCCGGAGTATCCTTAAGCTTGACCGCATGTGCCTGCAGAAACATTCGACTAGCATGACCTCTAGCTTTAGAAAAGTCAAGATAATATTTCCTGGACACCTTCTGTTGGAATCTTTGGGGACTTAACAGACCTTTGTAAATGACAAATGGAAAAAACAAGGCCTGACAGGAAGAAAACGATCTCCTCGATGCATTAAGAAAACAGCTGGAAAACAGACGTTTGCTACTACTAATGAGGACTTAGAAACTTGTAGAAGTGGAAGCAGGACCATTGATGACACTAGCATCCTAGGGCTGGGCCATTATGAAAATGAAATCATTCGGATTGTTTTCACAATACTGAACAATCTGGAGTATCGATTTGATTTTTGTCTCATCAAAACAATAATTATAAAAACAATTAAATATAGCCTGCACAATTAATGTTGCATTCAGATCGTGCGTCCCGCTCCTGTTGTATTGCTAACAGCAGTGCTAATGCTAACTACCAACTTTCTATTATGGAACATTCATTCTACAGAAACAAAGATGGGCAACACCCCAGCCACACAGTTGCTACACAGACACCACACCTCTCACATGGCAGGGCAGGCACATCGCAAAACACCAATGCAGGGATCGCTAAAAAGGTTTAAGTGTTTAAAAAAAGGACGGACAGAAGCAAGATGGCAAGCATTTTTATCGTCTACCCTCTTGTCCATTTTCCTTCAAATTTTTTTACCAGCTGTACACTCTTTATTGGACACTCGTTTTACCTGCAAGCGGAGGCTTCCCACTTCTCAATACCACGCGTTATTTTCTGCGACTTGACTGGCCAGTAAGGTTGACAACAAGGCGGCACTTCAACTGGATTGGTCAACTGGCATATTGATTAAAACACACTGCGCAATTATCCTCATGGTGCTTTTTTTTAATGCAATTTCAATTAAAATCCGTTTAAATGCCCAGCCCTACAGCATCCCATTAATTCTTTCTTTAACTCTGACCCGTTTTTTGTTCCTTTCTCGACCATTTTTAAATGGAAATGAGAGAGAACCTTTAAAACTACAGCTTCTTTATGAAAGCCCAAGAAAAAGAGATGAAGAACTTAGGCCTTCAAAGCTGAAACATAAAAGAGAGGAAGGCTTCCTTCAGGACATGGTGGGGGAGGAAAGGAAGCTGGGATGGAGAGATGAATGTGGGCAGAAGGGAGGAAGGAGCTCTGGGAGGAGGGGACACATAATTAGAGTCACACTCTCTACATTCTAGAAATAAAACTAGTGTGTTAGTCTCAGCAAAAATGAGATACCTTCCATAGTTTCTCAGAAATCACAGCCTGAATCTGATTTATAAAAAGTCTCATCAGTGAAGATTGCATCAGTAATTCCCATCAAATTTCAATAAATAAAGGAAAATTCTGGACACTCTGCACCCTGTTAGAAGATGCTGAACATGTTTTTACCAAGACCAGACTTCTAGCTTAGATTTGCGGGCACTAACAGATTCAACACAGCAGTATGCTCTGCACTCGTTTACCCTCCAACTCCGGTGACGTAAGAGGATAAACGGCAGGCCCGGGACACTGTCTGCTCCACACATGGATTTACATGAAAAGCAGGAAACTTTTCTGCACCCGATGAACACTGAACATGTCACTGGTCTTCTTTCCCCCGTAGAAAACAAGAAACATGTCTCAGAGAGTTACTGAGGCCTTTTTCCACGTGTCAGGTATGTGGAGATTTCCCCCTGCTAGTTTTAAATATAGCTATACTTATTTGCTCTATAAATATTCCCCTACAGTAACTGTACACTGCCTGTTGAAGGAACATTTTTTGGGGTGAAATTGAAGAAAAAAAACTATGTTCATTCTGAAAACAACTGTTTGGAATGAGACTGAATCCTGATGTGTGACACATTTTCACCAAAAACACAAATCAAAACAGAGAACAACATGCACAGCAACTAGAATAACTCTCAGACAGCTCATTGGGAGCCAGCTGTACCAATGCCACAAATGGTCCTAATCTTTGGCAGGAGTCAAAGTGGTTTTCCTTTTAATCTGTCTGGATTTTCAAGATACAGGTATTTATGGAGGCTCTTCCTCTGTGCCAGCTTTCCCAAAGCCTCGCTGGATGTTGAGCTTTGATTTCCGACTGCAAAATAAGAAAAACAAGCCGAAAACACAAACACGGCAAAGTCCACGGCCGGTGAATATAACCCCTCGATAGTGTGGCCAAGCAAAAAGCGTTGAGCTTTAGCTTAGAGGTGATCAAAGACGTTGGAAAATAATCTGTAAGAGGGTCTCAACTCAACTGGTCCAAGCATGATCTTAGAAAGCGCCTCAAGGGTTTTCCTGTTGTTTCACGGCAGGAAAAGCTTCTGCGCATGGCCTGTGATTGGAAACAAGTAGAGCGTGTTGACTTTGAAGCTTTGGTCACTTGAGCTGGAACTGGTAACATTTCCGTCTACACACGCTGTGGAGAGCACATTCTGACAACTATCGTTTATTCAGTTTCTTTAACAAACTATTTATGTAATATCTCTGTCATTTACATCTACAGGGCTTAATTCTGCAGTTTTGAATTGGAGCAGACCTTCGATCTGGTGACAAGCCATGGTTTCTATTGGTGCCAGTAAAAATTATACAAGTTCTACATATTATCCTACATTGACAAATAACATGTTTCCTAAATTATTATTATTTGTTTTTTGCGTGTGTTTTTGTTTTTTCCCCCTAAAATGTAATCTAATCTAAGATGCATTTGTAAATATACGAGCAATTGACAAATTTAATTTCCCCTTTTTCGGGGATAAATAAAGTATCTATCTATCTATCTATCTAAGCTGTGGACAGGATTTCTGCATCGTGCTAAGGTTTCTTTGCTTATCCACATACATACAGACTGTGGGAGAACCACAGTGCTGGTACTGTTAGACGTGAGTGCCATATTTGACAACGATAAACATAAACCTATTAAAACGACTGGAAAGTTGGGTTGGAGTCTCTGGTACAGTACTTAGCTAGTTTGAATTTTAGCAAAAGAACAGGAGACTTTTTTCATGTCCATAGAAAACTTTTCATCAAAACAAACTGAAATCATATGTGGGGGGGTCCCCCAGGGCTCCATCCTGGGGGCCCCTTCTATTTAATATCTATATGTTACCACTAGCCCAGATTATAACAACCAAAAAGTTTAGTTACCATAACTATGCAGATGACACTCTTTACATTACAAGGTCAACAGGTGGAAGCCATCCAAATACTAAGAAAATGTGTTAAGCAAATCGACGGATGGATATGTCATAATTTTCTCCAGCTGAATGAAAACAAAAATGAAGTAATTATCTTTGGACCTAAAGAGGAACGATCATAGGTCAGCACACAGCTTCAGTTAATACAGCTAACTACTGATCAGGCCTGAAATCTAGGTGTACTGATGGACTCAGACCTGAAACTCCAGGTTCACAAAGAAGCGATAACAAAGTTGGCGTCCTATCTACTTAAGAAAATTGCTAGAATTAAAGGATAGATGTTGCAACCGTCTTTCTTAATGTAGGTGGAACAGCAAAATAAATAATACAACAGCGTCCTCACAAGTCTGCCTAAAAAGTCAATCAGACAGCGGCAGCTGATCCAGAATGCTGCTGCTCGCATCCTTACTAGAGCACATTAACCCAGTTCTAAAGTCCTTACACTGGCTCCCTGTTGCTCAGAGAAAAGGCTTTAAAATATTTTTACTAGTTTACAAATCATTGAATGTCTTAGCACCCAGGTACGTTTAAGACCTGTTGTCTTTATACCATCCACCCAGAACACTAAGGTCCTTCAAATCTAATCTACCAATCATCCCTAGAACCAAACACGGAGAAGAAGCTTTCAGTTTCTATGATCTCCTTATCTGGAAAAAATGTTCTAGACCTCTGCAGAGCTGCTGAAACAATGAATTCCTTTAGAGAATTTGTTTAGAGCTGCGTTTGATTAAGTAATTAATAACAACTGGAATGTCATAACTGTAGCATGTTTTAATACTACTTATGTCTTCAATGTTATGTTTTCTTTTTATTGTTACTTTTATTTGTCCCCTAACCACCATAAGCATCTTGAATTTTTCTTGTTGCTAAAACTGTCATATACAAATAAATTTACTTGGCCTTTATTTTTCCTCCTTTTGCTGCGATGCGGTCAAAGACAGCCGGAACAGCTACAATCGAAATGATTACCAATCGATTTTCTAGTTCAGTTACCAAGGTAAAGGGACGAATTGGTTTATAGGCTTTAACCAACAGTGAAATCCCCCCATGCATTCTGCAACATGTGTGAGACAGGAGGAGGAAAACGTCCGACAAACTGGGTTGAGTCTGGGCCACAGTTCAACACGTGGATCAAGATCGTCTAAATGGGGCGCTTGTTTCAAACAAATGGCCTCCTCTTTGAAATGCCAGGCGTGTTGGGTTGGGTGTCCTAATTCATGTGTGTGAGAGGGCGAACTTCATCACAGACACAAAATCTTGTCTGATCATGTCAAAGAAGGGAGCAGTCCCCCGTCAAACCTGATGGGTCTCTCCCACACATTGAGCATCCAGAAAGAACCCCTTTCTTAGTGTAACAGTCACCAGTAAAATAAGCTGCATTCAAATGTTTAAGAATAAAGTACTGTTCATCTCGGATTTCAACCGTCAAAGACTATTCTGCAACACAAAGCTCAAAGAAAGACATCTTGCAAGGAAAACCACTAGAATAAAAGAAACACATTCTTATTCTTCCGAACTTTGTGCATTTGTAGAGAAAAAGGGTTCTTGGAACATTTGAAAATTCAACACAAAAATCCCCTTAAATCTTGAAGAAAGGCACGAGCTGGGGTTTGCATTTTTCTTTTATCAAGCAATTCTTTCTGCAACATTCTTGGAACTAAGAAACACAACTGTTGCAGCCGAAGACACTCCTGCACATCATTACAGACAAAACATCACTTTTCCTAACCAACTCCCCACAGTATTATCACGGCTGCAGCCACAACACTGATTACATTCTCATTTTAGCAGCTACAGAGCAGCCATGTGCAAGTGATTTTGAACCAGTGTCTTTGTTTTATACTTGCTTTAGAGCAGCTATTCACTAAATGGTTTTGGTCGAGAGTATTTCTGGCTAAAGCTGCGGTGATAGTAATTATCGCAAAAGTACTTTAGGATGCCGAAAAAAAATGTAATCAAAGGTGAGACTTCCAAAGAATTTTCATTGAAATGATGCTGTGGCAATAAAAAGATCATGTTCTTTCAAAGTTTTTTTTACACATTTTTAGCTGAACAGCAACCGGTGGGAAGGGAGGCCCAGCTGGATTGATATCCAGAAGAACTGTTGAACAAAAAAAAATTCAATATTTAAAAAAAATTTTACTTTAAAAATGTTTGAAACTTAATGCATCACTAAATTTGTGAGCCACTTATGGATGAAGGGAACAGACTAACAACCAGTACAGCTCTAGAAGCAGTAAATTTGCGTTATATCTATAGCATATTCATATATATTCATTTTCAGCATTTATCAGGAGAGTAGTTCTTATACATGACGCATTACGGTCATTGGCAATTTTTACAACTTTAAAAAGGTATAGAGAAATTATACCGACTAACAGGTCAAGGCATTTCCCACACGAGGGCGACACATTTAATCTGGGGATCATCAGATGGTCTGTTGAAGGACAGCAAGTAGTCGGCACCTATAACGCCTCGTCTAGCACTCGACGACCTGTAAAATCTATCAATACCACTTCTATCACTTTATAGTCCCAATAAACATTTGTGGAGTGACAAAACAAAACATTTATTTTTTCACATAAAAGAACAGGTCTTTATCCACCACTGAGACACTACAGCAGAGAGAGGCATCCCACATTTAAAGAGTAAAGTTTAACACAGGATCTAATGCCTCTTCTTTGCCCAAAGGCCAATAATCATCTGTCAGAGGCAGAGCCCTCATTTGGCCCGTCCTATATTTAGCAGACAAAGCCTCATCAGACTAAGTACTGAATTCAATTTCAAGGGACATCATTAATCTACACTCATAAATAATTTGAACTGCGGTGATGTTTGCCTCTCCACGTGGTGTTTAACCAGGCAGCCTCACGCTCATTTCCACTCAAAGCCAATCACAGCTGAAAAATTGCAGATATTGAACGTAGTCAGGTTTCCTGTGGTCAACTTTGCTGCGTTTTCATTTTTTACAATACTGGCAGGCGACTTGATCCGCCTTGCTGCAGGAACAGATTAATATCATTGGGTTTTTTGTGTGTTTTTTTTTTAAAAAAAGCTTCAATTTTAAGACTGGTAAAGAAAATCTCGTTGGGATTCCAGGGGCACAAATAAGAAAGTAATTAATAATATCAACAAAATATGGGAAACGGAGACGAAGGCTGAACAGTTGAGATGGCAGAAAATGTAGAAGAGAATATCCCGTTACTTGGTTAAATGTCCAGCCTGAATCTGGAGTGGACAGAGACGTACAGTATATCTGAGCAGCCCTGCCTGTAATTCAGTGTCCTCACAATCCCTCCTTGTGTTCAACACACAGCAACATTTCAATCAATTCCAGTCCAGTTGATGGAAATGGGTGAGTCAGCAGTGCCAACAAGGCCAATCTGGCCCATTACAAACAAACCTGCACTTATACTTATTTGTTGATTTCAGCATTGGAAGTGATTGATGAGTTTCTGCATCTTTTCCATACATTCCAAACTCTTTTTATCACTTCTTTTGTGCTGCAACCCTGAGATCTGCGGTAGATCCAACATGTCATCCCCATGCTGCTAGTAAAGCGAACAGAGAATCAGAATCAGCTTTAATGGCCAATTATGATACATACAAGGAATTTGACTCCGGCAGCTGATAGTAAAGGAATCGTTTCTATGCAGTTCCTCCATAGGACAGCGTAAAAAGAACATAAATATCTAAACTAGTGCACAATAAAACCAAATGCTGTGACCAGTTCTGCATGTAGGGTTGTAAAACAAATATTTTATTTATTTGACAGGTTTTTTTTAGAACGCCGATGAAAACTGAAAAACGAAATCTGAAGGCTTTCATTCATTCCCAAACACTTTATTCAATGTATCTTGTTGACTGGTAGCTGCTGGTAAAGAACGGGACGCTTTGGCGCGTTTCCATTACCTGCTTCCGTTCCGAGCCGACCCCGACTACCTCTGCCTTGGTTCCAAGCATGCAGAAGCGACCCAAAACGCCCACCTATGGTCTGATTGGTCCGCTAACATGATATCCCTCTCACTCGTACGCAGCAGCGGTAGCCGCTGATGGTCTGGAGTTGTTTGTTTGCCTCAGAGTAAACTATAGTTGAAAGTTTCAAATAAGCAGCACACTGCCGCTAACTGCGAGCAGCCTAAAATAAGTTTTAAACAACGTGGGGATCTTGTCAGTATATATATTATTAAATCCATGCATTTCATCATGTCATGTTGGCTGAGTGGTTAGTTTTGGTGACTCCCGTTCGGTAGCTCCATATTAATGTCCCGCTACTGCGGTGCTTAAAGTCTTTTTCACATTAGGTTCAGATTCACAGACATTCTTCCTGGTTTCAGAAAAAAGATTTTTCTAGATTTTTTTTTACATTATTATTTATATTTAAATAGTTTGTTTTGGGTTTTGTATTTCAATAAATGAAACCAAAAACACAATTTAAATTGCAGAACAGTACTTTTAATTTGAGATTTTTCAATGCAGTATATCTTCTATTTATTTTTGTGTCGTGATATGACTCCCCTTACTAACATTATTAAACAAGGGCCAAACCCCTCTCATTTTACAGTATTAAAGTTTCAGTATAGAGGGTGAATTTTTACAGAGACACTAGGAGGTAGGGCTAGGCAATATGGCTTAAAAATTAAATCACTGATTTTTTAATTTTTGATTTTAATACTTTTTTTCCTACCTGATTTTTTTTCGTAAGAAGAAATTGCAAGTGATAAAAAAATATTTTCAAAAACCTGCTTTTGTTGCAATCACTCTGTCCTAAAGATTGACTTGACTTGAATTTAATGTCCAACTAAAAACAAGCTGCAAAGTATCCTTGTAAAACAAGATGGCTAGATTGACATCACTCTGAGCTATGGAAGTCTAAGTAGTACATTGGTTAAGAAAAATCTGTTTTCCACAAATTAAATCTTCATAAACAGAAGAGAGATGCGTTTTGCTGGAGCTTTTGTTAAACTAAGCCCATCCATGTCCTCGCCCACTACGGTTCTTTTGAGATGGTAATGGGAACACAACATACCCGTTCCAGGCTGTACTGTCCCATTCCTTTCTCTATTGTACTGGCCCTAGTGGAAATGGGGCATTACTGAGGCTTTGGAGCACGACTGTGTTCGTCGCAGCTGGTTAGATGCGCTCCAAAGAGCCCAATGTGTGCCATACATTGTTGCCTGTTGCTGCTACAGCGAGAAGTCATCTGTCTGAGGCAAAAATCCAAAACCTCGTGACAAAAACTTCTGCAGCAATCCCACTACTACACACAAATGACAGCGTAGTTCACTTCCATACCCAGAATCCATGGGGCACTTTTACAATAGAATAGCATCCTGAACCACACTGACTCATACCGCTCTGTGCAAACGAGCCATTAGAATTCAACCAACTAACTGTAAGCAATGCATGGAAATCGTTCTGCTTGTGACTTGGCCCCTTTAAATAGCAGACATTTCATGGCATTGATTAGGGATGCATTGATACTGGCTTTGGGCCGATAACATTCTAATGTACTCGTTTTTGTTAAAGCTAACTGATACCTTGAACTTATACGTAAAATGTGGAAAATCTGTAATCATTTCACAGAAAAAAAAAATTTAACTTAAATGTTAGTTTTGTGGTGATTTTTCTGAATATCTTATTTTTTTTTAATCTAATTCACAGTCATTTGTTGTAAGAGGCAGGAAAAAAAATAAAAGCTATTTTCAAATTCATTGCAGTTTTTTGTTTGGTAGAAGTATCGGCATTGGTCATCGGTATCGGCAAACACTCAGATCCAAGTATTGGTATTATATCGGTTAGAAAAAAGTGGCATCGATGTGTTCTTACCACGGACCCAACACACATCCCAAAAAATCCATTAAACAGTGAGATACCACTGTGATTACAGTCCGATAATTACAGCAGAAAGAGCCAGTAGGAATGGATTCATTGGTAACAAAATACTGAAAAATATCTCAAACTGAATTTTGGTTTTTCATTTGTCGTAAATTTGTAATCATTAAAACAAAATACATACAATTTGTAAGGAATCTAAACAGGTTGCACAACTTAAATTATTTAAAGACACTGTAGTCAAATTGGATTTAAATATAATTTAGTATGATATATAAAAATGTTTTAATGTTTTTCAGGTCAGGAATGACCAAAAATCGTCTCTCAACCCTTTACCTGCTGATTATGGTGGACTGGGTGAGGATGACCGACCTAAAAGCAGAAATAAAATATTATGGGACGTCATATTATTGATGTCTGAAGGTCATATTACTGAGATAGACGACTGCTGTCCCTAGTCAATCTAATCAAATTGACATATTAGATCTTTGCTTCTTTAAATCAAATGTCAAACTTGGAAATATGCTGCACTATGATTTAATAGTTTACATTGATCATCTGTTAGCATCCAACACAATAGAAAGCAACTCTTTCCTTTTCTTTCCTCCTTTTCCAGTTTAGTTCCTTGCTTTCATGATCATGCCGTGACTTCCAGCTCAACACCATTCTACACAAACTGAAAAACACGTTGAAACCAGTGAAATCAGATCAAGTAAAGAGTCAGATGTTCAAGTTGAAATTTTCTGTCAAATGCATCAATATGCTGGAAGAAGACTGAGGCAGAGGTTTGCTTCCCAGCATGACAGCCCTGAACACACAGATCCTCTTCACCTAATCCAGCTGATCTTGAGCTATTTTCAAACGTTTGTCTTTAGATGATCAACTCTGGTGGACACGTACCCCAAAAGCTCTAGTTGTACTATATATAACTGCATATGTTTATTAACTCTTCCTCTGGGTTGGTTTGGTAGAAGTCTATTTCTTATTTTTTCCAATAAAAACATTCCTTAGTAGTAATGTGTTCCAGGCCGAAAATGTACAGATACCAAAATTGAAAAAAAATGAAAATATGTGTTGCAGTTTAGCGGTGCTCCTGCCCCTTTAAGAAATGAGAGTTGCTTTGAGTCACGTGACTATGTGACATCTCATCCTGAAGGAAACAGCGCTGCAAATGCACCAATGTGGACATATCAAGCGACTGCTTTTCAATAAAATGCGACTAGTGACAAAAATAGTGAGGTTTTATGGTGTTGTTGGATACTTTTGCCCCTTCTAGACTAGGGTTGCTTTAGACCGGATCGGTACAGCACGGTGGAGAGATGCCTAGAACAGGTAGGCTGTGTTTCCATTTCCATCTCAGAAGAACGGTAAAGGGAGAGGACATGGGCAGGCTTAGCTTAACAAAAGTTCCAGGAAAAACCTGTCAAAAAGTCATCATGAAAACTAGGGCTGGGTGTTAAGAATTTGACAATTCAATTCAATTTCGATTCTTAGGGACTCGATTCGAATCGATTTCGATTCAACTGATATTGATTTATTAGCTTCAATATTGATTCAATAATAAATAAATACACAAGTAATTAAGTATGTGACTATATTTTTAAACAATGTGTGTAGAAGTACCAATGTTTAGGAACAAATTGACCCTAGCATGTTTCTTTTCATGTTCCTTTCATGGTTTATTTAGCAGAACAAAATGTTTAATATTGTACATGTGCTGTACATGTGCTGTACATTGCTGAACGCTGTCACTAGAGTGGTGCCCACAGCGCCGCCACTGGCCGGTGAACTGAATCGATCCATAGGATTTGATTAATCGATATTGAATTGAGAAACAAATAATTGCAATGCATTGATTAATCGATATTTTTTACCCAGCCCTAATGACAACACAGATCCTCTCAGAAGTTATGACTTTTGACTCGCCTCACATCTCTCAGACATTGATCCATACATGCCTCCATTTCCTGATCTGATCTAACCAGCAATCATCCAGTCTGTTGAGACTCCGAATCTGCCGCCTTGCAGCTGAAGCAGCTCGCTGATCACCACGGAGACCTCCTGCTCCTCCCTCCACGATTGAGGGAGAAGCCGGGATTGTTTTTGTCATTGTTATCGTCTAATTACTGTTATCGAGGTGAAATGCTCAGCATACCGTGATATTGATTTTAGGTAATATCGCCCAGCTCTACTACACACCACCTAAAATCAGACAACTAAAGACTTCAGAGGGGGGAAAAAACATTCAGATAAAAATAACTTCTTTTTTTAATGTCATAGTAACTCTGACCACATCTGACATTTACTTTAAAACAGCTTTGGTGCACTTAAAATTAGCCTTTAACTAATTTCTTTAAATACAGGAAGGACTTTTAAAGAAAGAGATCCAAAAAGCAGTTCTTATTGCTGATTGATTGCATATTCTAATGTTGTTGTTTTTTAATGAGCCCAAAGGAATTAGCAAACTGGGTGCTTACATTTTAAAAAGGCTAATATTCTTTTTTTGTTTAGTATATTGCATGCTTAGTTTGCCGTTTGGTCTACCTATATCCTTACAGTAGGTGTGACGCTACACAAAACTCCTGGTTTTAAAATGTGTTTAGGGTTTTAAAGTGAGTACAGGACTTTTATTTTTACTTCGATCAGCATTAAACAAAGAACCCCTAAATTCCTTCCATTCAATTCCTGAAATGAACTTCTATTATATTATATTTAATGTTCTATAATATAAAAGTTTAAAGTAAAGCACGGATTTTTTTAAGCAGTCATTGTTAATGTTTAGAAATGTTTAAATAATATTTGGTCCATATTTAAGAATAAAACATACAATATCACTTTGGAGTTGTTTTTTCTCATCAACTGGGATTCCGCCAATTTGCGTTCTGTCCAAAATCAGGAGTTTGGGCTGAGTGGATGCCACTGGTAGCCATGGTGACGTCAGCTGGTTTTTCTAAAGTATCAGTGATGTTTCCTTTCAGCTTGACGTTGTTTCAGGTGAGTCATTCAGTTCAGGGCAGAGCGTGTTATGGATCTTATTGCTGTTGAAAAATGCATTCGTTGACAATCAAACATATTTCTGTGATTCTGAATTACACTTTTTGGGACCACGAAGGCTTTTGACCGGACAGTTTTAGCTCCACGGTGTAAAGTTTGGACACTGCTGCATAAAGCTTGTCTTACTACTCGGATCATTTAAGCTAAAAAATGTAATTCTTTCTTATAAATGCAACGTTAGTACGACAAGAGAACTTTTGGGAACCAAAAGGGGAGCATTGTTCCTTTCTGTGCTTGGAGAAAATGTTTCAGCTGTCAGGAACCTCCATGTTTATTATGAGAGTAAGTTGATGACTACCCTCCTGGTTGTAGTTGGAAAGCTCACTATAACCATCAGTCTGGAAGACTTAAGTGTTGCTGAGGCTCAAACCACAAAAACTCTTTGGTAGAGTCGATGTGAGGCGACTCGGAGGCTTTCACAGAAGCACAATGATGAATACAAAGCAGTGTTCCAGATTACAAGCCAAGACATTGTTCCATCATGACCCCCAAAAATGCTAAAATAACTTTCATGACATCGCACTAAATGGCTTCACATGTTAATTTTTATTTGCTGTTTATGCTGATGAGTTGATGCGTGCCCAGCCTCCAACGCTGTTTCATTTTCTTGAGGTCAAACCGTGCTAACACTAGACCTGAGCTGCTGCAACCGATGGACTCTCCAGCAGGTCGACGAACCTTGTTTTTTCACAATCATCCCTCTGTGAGGAATAACTAAAAAATCTCCTTTACAAATAAACCCACAGATGCTGCAACTGAAAGTCCTGGTTGACCAAAAGAAAAGAAAAGAAAACCAGAGCATTAAGTCAGATGATGCTGTATTTATGAGCTTGCTGATTTTTCTTCTTCCCTGCATGAGTTTACATTGAAGCACTTCCCCTGTTTATACCAGAAACTCTGCAGCTGAACCAAACAGGAGGAGGGAAAAAGTGACTTGACCTCAAAAAACGGCGCTGTGAGGCACCGACGAGGCGATTACCATCTAAACCACACTGCGTCAGTCCAGGAGTGGCTTTTATCATCATTAGGGCGGGTCTGGGTAGTGAGAAGAATCTGATCCCGTAATTTATTTCACATCACTCTGTCAACTTTAAGTCCAGCTCGTGTCATTACGTCTTGTGATCTGGACTCTCATTAAACCGGGCAATCCCTCTCCCCCACCTCCTCCTACATGGTGAGGAGATCCGTTTGCAACTAGAGAAGCTTTGCAAGTTTTTTCTCCTGCGCAGCTTTCAAGGACGAGTTCATCTGCAAAAAGCATCTGTGTGGACAGTTTAGGATTACACCGGTTCTCCCAAACAGCCTACGCTCTACTTATGTAACAGCATTAAGGCAGTCAGATCAAGTACAGAGGTTGTTAAAAGTCTGTCTACTTTGTTAAAATGAGACCAGGATGAATCTTCTCAGAGCCCCACCCCCTTTAATGTGACCTCCAACGTGTACAAGTTTTATCACAAGCTTGACTTGCAAATGGTTCCAAGCCCATATCTGAAAAATCTTTTCAAATACAAACTAGATTGTGATAATATCTCCTTCAAATCACCCCAGACTGTCAGTCCAGTGCAGGTCTGGGTCATACCAGAACTTCAAACTGCTTCTAGTAAAAAGCTGTTTTTGTTCATCTAGTCGTAGACTTTGAGTCATGGCTGTGCTGAAAAATCAAGTTCAAGTAGATAACTAGGGTTCTGAGATTTTTTCCCCCCATTTGATACAAGTACTTTATCTGGATTTTCCACCCTCAAGTGTAAATGTGTCTGTTGCCATATTCCCCAGAGGTAAATAAGTGAGAAAAAAAGCATTTTGTAACCAGCCCAGTCATTCCCATTTCTCATTTGACCAGCAGTCTTTCTGCTTTAGCTTACCTTAAACCAATGTAAGTGAATGGAAACTACTAGCATCTTAGCATCATCTGTACTCAGCCCGCTTTTTGTAGCTTCTAAGTGTGTGTGTGAGTGAGTTTGGCTGATGGGTTGGGTTGGGAGGGGGTTGTATTTGCACTGATGATTTTATTTTTTGAAGGGGGGGTTGTGGGGTTATTTTAAATCTGTAAAGCACTTTGAGTAACTTTCTTTGTTTGAAAAGCGCTTTATAAATAAAGTTTGATTTGATTTGATTTAGCATGCTAATAGTTCCCATTCACTTACGTTTCCTTTTTATGCTTTTAGGAATTTATATACTTTTAGGAATTATAGACAATAAAGCTCAACCATTATTTTCTCAGACTCAAAAAAATATTTCCTCAAATGCTTTTATGAAACTTCAGCTCAGAAATATTTTATTTATTCTAAAAAAAACCAAAATCCAATCAAATCTCCAGTCAGTTCTATACTTGAAACATTTTCAAGTTATAGAAGAAAAATCAAATGAATTTCAGGAATTGAAAGGAATGAATTCGACGGGGGAAATGGTTCTTAGTTTAATGCTAATCAAAGAATAAACAAAGACTAAAGTCATATACATATTTGTTTATTTAAATTTCAGCATTAAAGTAGACCAAAAAGGCATTGAACTGTGAATTTAAAACCCCACATATATACCAAACAGTGATTTTTGTGTACCATCACACCTCTGCTTAACACACAATATTTTTTGTGAATCTAATTTGCTGCTGTAATGAGTAAATTTCCTCAATGAGTGAAACTAAAAAGGATGTTTCTATTCTATTCTAATTTTAGATCCAACACATGTGGAGTTGACCAAGCAAGCCTCTAGAGAGGAGTGTTTACAGGCCGAATGTTTTGCCGAGCAACCCATAAAACATGTTTCTTTCAAGCTCTGACAGGGTTTGTCATGTGGCTAAAAATCAAACGGCTCCAATGCAAAAGCCACACGGATCACATGATGCTGTCCTCATTCTTTAGAAAAGAACAATCACTCCGAGAGATTCCACAGCCGAAACTTAAGTGCTTAATGGTTCTGATGGGACGAAATCTTATGGGGACCCGTTTGCTTCATGGGTGTGGAAATCCCACTCCGGTGAGGAAACGGATTAAATTTGCTGCATATTTCTGCTCTCAGGGTCATCTGACAAAAACACTGTTTACATCTCTCTAGAGGAGAAATTATGTTCGAAAAAAAGAGAAGAGAAAAAGTACATTTGCGGTTCCCAAGGTTTGACACGAAAATAGAAATTTTGCATACTTTTGCACCTCTGCAGAACTAACAATCTCTAATTATGATGTTTAAGTGGAGCAATGCTTAACAGCCTGAAAAAACACTTTGACTTGGGCAAGTTTAGCCTTAAAACGGCCTATAAAGCCTAAAAGGCTTGTAATGAACTAGATGAGGCTGAATCACAGCAGGCTGTAAGATGATTCAAACATGTCACATCTGTAGGTAATATAACCACAAAGCTTCTGCTGCCGTCCTGGTATGAGACAATATTTTTTATTAAATACTTCTATCATTAGAGTATTAGAGTTATCCCATAGCTTTTACAACATTCTGTAGATTTCGGTATAAAACTTTCCCCTATTGAGGTTGTATTATGCCTTTACTGATTTGCCAGCTTCCGCATGATGCTACGTCATTATTTCATGGAGCGTTAAGATGTTTCACTATTTTTGTTCTGGTTGTCGGGACACATTTAAATTAATTTCAAAATTTAAATTTCAACTAATTTATCCACCATTAAATAGATTTTATATTATTAGTAGTGGGTTGTTTTTTTTATGCATTTATTTTAAATGTAAACTTAAAAAAATATATAAGACTTTCAGTGGTTTGCTTGGCAATTAAACTAGAACAAGTTTAAAAATTACACCTTGAGATTCCACTGCTGACTTTAGGAGGTCCAGATGGGTGAAAAGGCTGTCGAATTACGCTTTCATTTGTGAGTGAGTTTCCCATTAAAGCAAAAACAAAAAGTGGAACGAAAAGGTAAAGCAAAGATCAGCCGTTAATTTTTTCTAAAAGTCTTATCTTTTTAATATGGAATGAGGATTAATTTCTGGAACTGAAAATGCTTTTCCAGATTCCATTTCGTCTTTTTTTTCTATACTTACAGAACGACTGGAGAATAGCTAACCTTACTTGAGACCCCCTTTAGAAACCATTTTACCTGCCAATTTTTATACATCAAACACTAAATATACCAGGGTTTTTCCAGCGTTCATATTTGCGTGGCGGCCGCCTCCACCTAATTTGCTTGCCGCCCCAGCCTTTTATCACTCTGCCGCCAGCTACATGGATGTTATTTTAACTGCAGTTGCAGCGCTGCACCACTACCCGGGCGCTGTATCACCAGCGGTGTGCCGGGGGAAGCACAGAAAAAGAAGTGTAAAAATGGGATTTTCCCGCTAGTTGGTGCTACTGGTGTCCTGATTTCCCCCCGGCTCTTCAACCAGGTCAATATTTTGTTTTTTGCATCCAAGCATGTCATGTTAAGTTTTTTTAAACATCCTCCGTCTCAGAGTAACGTTAATGGGTTTTAGCGTTACAGATATGACCTGGGGAAATCAGCCACTACTTTAAAAAATAACCTCGTGAGGATAGCCAGGAATCCAGGTGAAACAGCAGACAAATTATCATAACAGGCAGTTAGAAGGTTATCATAGTTGGGACAAGATGTGAAAATCACAGGCAGGGACTGGCGAGGGTCAGAATTATGGTCAGAATGCAGGACAGGACACTTTTTATGAGCACTGTGAAGTTATCTTTTCGTCGTCTGACCTACTGTGCCAGCTGCGAGTGATCCAGTCTTTTGCGAAACTACAAACTACAAACCAGATTACAAATGCGATCACATTTATGGATCTAAACATATTTATAAGAGCTTTCCTCCTGTCTAATTCACTGGTAAACAGGCAGAGAAAATATATTTATTAAATGTGAAGAGTAGATAAACAAATATGTGTATTACAACAGTAAATACTCCTCTCTACTACCGCGCACACTGTTTTTACAGATTCCTTTCTGCTCCAAAAATGTTCTGCAATGTTGCAGGTACTGTTTCAAGATGAAAAAAAACAAACCATAATCTGAATGCCATGGGTCTGGCGGAAGTTTTTTCTTTACTGTGGATGTGTGAAAAATATTAATATTATATTTTTGGTTGACTCCCACTTTCCATTGTATGGAGAGAGTCTGAAAATCTCTCCAACTTTGCACTGAATGCAGATTTTTCTCGCTATCTCTGCATCCAGCGCTCCAAGAGAGAGATTTGATGTGTCCACCTAAAACAGCAGATTAGCTGCAGGAACACGTTTTATTGCAGGACTCTGATCTGTACATTTTAGATTAAAGTTTCTCTGCACAGAACAGGCAAAAACAGCAAAAGGTTGCAAAGGTAACACATTTATTGTTGTGCATATTCTTCTGGTGCGGATACGTATAAATTTGCCATCATTGTGCTTTATGTGGATTTTTTATTTCTGCCATTTGAGAAACAACACGTAATCCTTTGGCTTCCAACTGTTATTAATTGAAAAAAGATGTGCTTATTGTGATGAAACGTGAAACAGAATAATAGGCTATGAATAGATAATAATTAATTAAAGTTCATAATAATAGTTCATGTCTGGCTGCCAGATGTGTGGATAAATCCCTACAACTTAATGCAATTTCAGTTTAAAGTTGGCTCCTTATTTTTATATGTATATTGTTTTAATAAAATAATTCTTTAACATGATAATTGACATATTCTTATTAGAACGCTTAACAAAAAAATTATGTTGCCTTTAAAAACAGTGGGTCAGTTGAATGCAGATAATTCATGCACGTGTTGGCGTATGGTCAGGATGGTACCACCTCTGCCTCAATTTTACACAGACAATATTCTGAGATGACAAAATTTCTGGATGTCTGAAAGTACAAGTTGGTCTCCAAAAGAAGCTTAAGGAAAACAAAAAAAGGGGAATTTTGGAGGAAATCAGGAGAGATCTTCGTGAAGCAGTTTGTTTCCTCCAGCGCGTCTCCGGTGCCCCTTACCACGCCACATTCTGAAAATAAACCCTGAATATTCTAAGCGGGGAGAACGGATCCGACGCAGGTGGTGTGCTTCGTGGTTGAATAAGTTAACATGAGAAAAACACTTCACTTCTAAAATCTTAATGAGCTTCTCCAGGACAGCAGCGTTCTTCCCAAAATCTGGATCTCTGCCACCTTCCTCTCCATCAGGACCAACAGCTCAGAATCATCAGGAACTCCTTCAAAGTTCCCCCCAAAACTAAAAAAAACTATGAGCTTATTATAATATGTTCTTAAAATATGACAATAAGGCTGACAGTTGATGAGAACTAAGGGGGGCGGGGCGCATCCAAAATGCCGAGCACAGCAAAGAAGCGCGGTGGGAACGTCGGTTATGTGAGCGTCATCAGCTGGAGCGCAGGGTGCAGAATTTCTCATGCCCTGAGGAAAAACCTGCAGGCTGTAATCATCCCTCCTGTTGTTTCGGAGGGTTTTACGTAATGTCTGTCATTTTCTTTAACTCCCAACCCAATTTTTAAAGAAATGAGACTTCATTATCTCCAAGCAAAACAAAGCAACATATTCCTCTGTTTGTTTGAGTTCATGCAGGGAGCCTGAGATGGTCATTTCAGGAGGATTTTTCCACAGTAGTCTGGTCAAGGTCAAAGGCAGCGGCCCGCGAATCATCAGTGAAGCTTTTAATCCTGCGCTATGCTCGTTTTTAGAAGCAGCCGCTATCCCTCCTCCCCCCTGGCCGGTACAGGCCGGTGAAACGAGGATCAAACAGGTGAACTGTGAAGTTATCAGGGCTTTTCAGGTTGATTGCTCTGCCCACACACAAACCTCTTATTCTGGAGCAACCATGCCTTAAAAGTTCATAGGCATTCAAGTTTAAAGAACTAAGAAAGAGAAGGAAACGGAGCCAAACTCAACCTGGATCCAAAAGGCAGGAGGTTATGACTCGGAATAAGGAGAGAAAAAAACATGTTTGCTGAGAACACACTTTATTTGCAATATTAGATAACTGCTTACTGTTGAGTTTCAGAGATGGGATGAAAACAAGGATAACATTCTGGAAGGCAACACAGCACAGCTCCATCTACACCAATCTTGCCTTGTAAGCAAAAAGGTAGTAGGAGATTCCCACAGTAGGACTGACTACTGCTGATTATCAGGGTGGTACAGTGGGACATATATGTGGCATGTGTGATAAACTATTTTTGTGTCTCACACTAACACTGAACAGCCAAGGGTTTCAGTTGGTCCGACAGCATGAGTTCCCGTTCTAGCAGTCAAAGAACATTTGCAAATATTTGGAGAGTACAACAATGTGTGACTTTTAAAACTTATCACAAAAAAACTGAAAATAAAAATGGCTTGTGTTATAGCCATAAAATTCTTTTTAATGGCTGTTGGCAAGCAACGTTTGATACATACTGAATATGCCCTAATTAACTTTTTCACAAAGTCCTAAACTGCCAACCATATTCTTTATATTAATTTTGTCTTTAGCAAATTATTTTCTTGAAACTAGAAATGTAGCTTAAAAAGTCTTTGACATCTTATAAATTAAATAATTAAAAAATAATTCTGTGAAAAAAGCAGGGATGGTTGCCATGTTACTATTCGTTATGTCCTAATAAACTGCTTCACTCTCAGCTTGAGTTAACCACAAGTTCCACTGTTTTGGAGTAAACGGGGAGCCCAAGACTCTACCCTTCCTAAAAATAATAATAAATAATGAATAGAAGTCAATGAAGCGGTGTTATTTTTAGGGCTGCACAATTAATCGGATTTTGATCGTGATCACGATTTTGGTGGCCACAATTAAATGAACCTGATCGTCAACGATATCTACATTCAAAATGTGAGCTTCGCTGCGTGCCTCTTTATCATACACTGCCTCAACCAATAGTCTGCCAACCAACAGGGGGCAAACGCATGGCTAAAGCTTCATTAAGCTGCCCAAATAAAAACCGCGCACACGACACTCAGAGCTAACAATAGCAGCGTCCGAATACTTCGACAAAGTACCATGCGAAAAGCAGTATGCGAGCTAAGTATTCGATGTTTTTTAATATGGTGATTTCGATTAAAATTTGATTAACCACCCAACTGTACATAAAACTAGTCACTCTGTGAGCGTCCTTTTGAAGTCCACAAAGCGTGCGGTGTAAAGACACCATTACCACTATTACCCTGAAGTTCTGATAGTGGAAACTTATATCGTCCCCCCCTGTGATTCTTGGTGTTGCCAGGGAAACCTCCAAAGGGAAGACTCCCAGAGGACATCCTGACAGCAGGCTTGAACCGTCTCAACTGACTCGTTTCAATGAGGAGGAGCAGTGGCTCTACTTAAAGGATGGAGCAATATTTAGACAGTTCAATAAGGAATAACCTGGAAATAACATTTCTTCATTGTCCCATTTTCTTTTTTCCATATTTATCCATCTCTGGCACTAAATAATCTCTGGCAATGACATTTTCCCAGCCTATTTAGGAACTATGTGATCAAAAATTTGCACTTAACTGGATGCAGAAGAATAATTTACATTATATTAGACATTTTCAATGGAATCTCACTGAAACTCAGGTACATGATGACTGTTGTTGGGTAGACTCGTCATGATTATGTAGTGCACACACTGCTTCATGCATGCATTGATGTTCAGGTATTAGCAAGCAGGGCCAGATTCACACACGGAGTCTTTTCCTTTGAGGATGTGGCCAACATTTGTATCTGCTAGCCTAGAAAGGCATCTATCAGCAGTTAGCATCTCCAGGGTTCATCTGCCATCAAAGCCAATGAAGCACTAATTAAAAACAGTCATTTGTGCAATGAATTGAGTCATATCATATTCATGAGAGAAATACCATCAGCATACGATTAAAAACAGACTCATAGGCTTGAGTCAATCTGGATCAACAGCGAGGCATGAACTCAAGAACCTCGCCTCCTCTAGAGGAAATTTCAGTGAGAAACTGAATGGAATTCTGCTGCATGCTGTTGAGGACAAGATAATTCAGCCACCTCGTTTCCCAAAGAAGCTGCTCAGTTTTAGATAAAACGCAAAAGTCCCTGAGGATCACTTGAGCATTTGAAGTAAGAAATTGTGGGTCTTCTGATAAAAGGAGCAATTTTAAGAGCTTCATAACAAAGTTTACAGCAGCTGAAGCATCAGGAGTAGAAGATAATATGATCTTTTTAGTTCTGCAGAAGATTGGGAAACTTTCTCCTGTTCATGTTCAGTGGCATTTCTGAGAGAGAACGGTGTGTTGACTGCTTGTAACGGGGTTCCTGCATATTTTTCAGGTCATGTTTCTGGAGGTTTTTGTTCCTTTAAGTCCATTTTTAAAGAATTTATGCCATTTATGACAGAAATTGTGTGTAGCAAAGCTTCATAGATGGATCCTGCAAAAAGCAGAAACTCTTTGGAAAGGGATAATAAAGGAGGAAAGGAGGGAATAAGAAACCATGGATGGATGGATGGTTATAGAGATAGATGGTTGAATGAAATGATGGAGGTAGTAAGAAATATTCGACATTGGATAGACTGATGGATGGACTGACAAATGAACAGATGGACAAAATGATGGACAGAATGAACCATGCATGGACAAAATAAGAGACAGAATGACGAACGGATGGATGGACAGATGCACAAATGTGTGTATACAACATTTATACAATGCTTTACTGAAAAAAAATGGAAATACAAGTATTTTTTATACTCTGTTTTCCTTTTCCGTGCATATGCAAGTCTAGGAAATACCCAAATTCCATACTTATGCTGATTACGAAAGACGCATTGAAACATGACATAACAAATACCACATGGCTAACCAGTTCTCCCCGTCCAGAAACATACCGAATCAACAACAAGTTTGTAGAAAGCATTGGCTACCATTTGTTCAGTTGTACATATCTGACCATGTCCGATGTTAAAGCCGATGTTATTGTGCATCTCCTCACATCGTCTTGAAACACTAGCCTGAACAACCATCCCAGTGTCTGCATATTTCTATCTCCATCGTTATGGAGTCCCTTTGGAAGAAAACTTAAATTACTTTTTCTCGTTTCCTGAAGATAGCATTCCTCTCTAATGAGAGGGGAAGTCACAAGGAGCTCCACAGTTAAACTGTGGCAGGAGAAAACACCCAACCTAAACTTGGTCCTTTTATTAAGGCAGAAGGGGGGGGAGAGAGCTGAGATCTTCAACACCACATCTGTGACCAAGAGACTTCCTGAGACACACTCGGGGTTGGTGAGACGAAACAGTCTGGGTGGAGCCCGAGCAGTAAACATGGCTATAAGAAGAGGAAACGACAAGGATGTAGTAAGTTTTGTTGTGGTTGAAATGTCCACGGACAGAATTCTAATTTGACCCAAAGCCTCAGAGGCCTCACTGTCAAACTTTTGCAATCAACAGAGGCGAAAACCAAGATAACTATCCATCTCCAAAGCCACATGAACTGAGAACGATGCCACATGTAACTGAAAGCAGTTTGGCTGTTTATGGCTCATATTGTTGTCCCTTCGTCCTACAACAAGCCCCAAACCAGAGAGGCAATCACTGCTAGTATTTACAGCATGTTTTAGCTCTAATTGATGCTCAGAGATTTTCTCATCTGCTCAGTCTGCAGACACGAGCTTCCGGGCTTCAGCAGATCCAGAGTTTGGCTTATTAATAACAACATTTCATAGGCTTGTAGGCAGAAAGGAATGGTAAAACAGGATGGACCTCTAACTTAAAAATGCTTTATTCAATTAGTGGTCCTAAACTGGAAGGTAAGCTCCTTTTCAATGCCACTGTGCGTATTAATGCATATTAAAGTATATTTGGTGTTTTAACTATTAAAATAACGGTTATGAGCGTTTTTATGGGGGGGGTCTCAAGTGTCAGTGGATTTCAGCTATTAGATGTTTCGATCATTAACCCCTAAGAATACCGGGGCTCCACTGTATCTCATTAGTCTAAACCTGAATCTAAGAATGACCCCCACCGCCTTATTTTCAGTGCCATCTGATTTTTTTGTGCTCAGTGAATAATTTGACTCATCTAAGCATTATGAACCAATCATCATGAAGAAACAATCAGATGTAAAGAGAATAAATGTTACAAATTTGGTTTAATGGTGATTTTCTCCACTAAGATGCATGATGGGAGATTTTCAGCGGCAGCTATTTTGGATTTTAAGGTCAGTGGTTGTACAAAAGCCTGTGTTGGGAATAAGGAACTTGGAATATTTGACTTCTTAATACAAACATTATTGTAGGGCTGGGCGATATGATCTACAGCATGTGCGATAACGATATGTATTGCGATATATTCTTATATATACATATATCAAAATGACTACTTATAAAAATTCTCACTTTCCAGATACATTGCAGCTTAACAACTTTAAAAAGCGTTACAATGCAATTTAAAAAAACATTTATTGTGAAAAATGCATTTAAAAAATGCTCACAACATAAATAAAGATGAAGATATTTTAAATACCATAAAAGTTAAATATTATAAAAATATATTTCAAACTTGTCTTCTTTGGTTACTTATTTACACATTTAATAATCGGAAGAGAAGACACCTGCATATATTAAAGTGATAATGACATTCAGTAGTATTTAATTTATATTTTTTCATTTGTTTTATACTCAATCTGAACAAGTTCAACAGGTTTCTTTTCTGTAATAAAAAAAAGTATACTTTCTATATCTAGTGTGAAGACAAACTGAACCGTACATCAGTATCCTTGCGTACCGGGTACAAAGTATGTCCCAGTTACATACAGGTATGCATAGCTTGATGAAATCAAAATGCATAACTGCGAAATAGCGATTTAGTCAAAATCCCTACTTTTGGTTAAATTTATGTCATTCATACCGTATACCTTTTACATTGCCCACTATTGCATCATTGTACTGTACTTGAAAGACAAAAAGCTTTACCTTGCCGTAGTGCACAACATCAATAACCAAAGCAAAGTTATTAGGGTCTACAACAAACATTCTTCTTCTCAGAGACATCTTCAAACCTGTGTACTTCTGCCATTGATAAATTACTCTGAGGGGAGGAGGGTACGGTAAAACTTCTACGTCACGACCATCAATGCAACAGAGGCTGCATTGAAGTTAGCGAGGAGAGCAGCAAAGCATCAATGAGTATTATCATTTTGGAGAGAGCAATCCGAACGACTAGAGCTGCATCAATCAGGCCTTCTTCTGCCCGGTTTCTGGTTTTCTCTGAAGTCAGACCTGCTGATTCCCATTAAGTTCTTCTACCAGTGTTTCACTAAAGAGAAATGTGAGTTTAATGTTCCTTAATAGTGGGAGCACGTTTGAATCCAAGAGAAAACAAAGGGATAACAAAGTTAACCCATATTTATGTTTTAATGCCCGAGTTCCTCATCTCCGTCTATTAATTATTACATTCAGAAATGCTGAAAATTGGGACAGCTTCTCTATTTTTATGTATTTAACGAATAGAAAAAACAAACGATTTACTCTGTTTTTTTAACCAGCTGAACGTCAAATGGAAAATTAACGTCTGGAAATTATGTCTCACTACAATTTTTTTTTTCTCAGTCATTTTGACTGACAGGGCCCTATAATTTAGTTTTACATTTCAATTTTTTAAGTGATAATGACATTCAATAATATTTCATTTATTTAATTTAATCGGTTTTAATTAATATTCAATCAAAAAAAACTGAGTAGACATTCTATGTCGTGCTATCATCACACATTGAGCAGATCAATAGGCTACATGTACCATTTATGAACATTTCACCTGCTGTGGCTTGAACGCTCCTCAGGGAGCTGAACTTAGCTTCCGCTTGAGAGAAACGGAGGCTGAATCCGTGCTCTTTTGCCACACTGGAGACAGGAAATTTTAGCTCCACTTCAGCTGAAGTTTTGAATTCAGGGAACATTTCTCCAAATGATGTGAGGAGGATTCGACAAGAACTTTTCTGATCACTTCAGCAGGAGGAAATCCCCCAGCATAGGCTTTTTTCGCATCAGTGGTTAAGTGCTGGTCTGATTACGGTCCAGTCACAGATGCGTTCCAATGCCTGGGTCAGCCTCCAGATAGCAAGATGCATTGAGCACGGTGTCCAGGTATGAGAAGATGCTCAGACGCTCTCGAGTCAGTTCCCTGTACTTTGTGCGTTAAATTAGAAATGTGATTCAGGCTGTGCATAGCAATCGGTCAAAAGATTTTTCATCTTTAAATGGGGCATTTCTGCTAATTATGTCTCTCCTGAATCTAACAGCAAAGTTTCTGGACTGTGCGAGAAAGATGGAGAGTATCCCACACATGCACAGAGAAAACATCCAGGCTGGGATTTGAACCTCTGATGTTTTTGCCAGAAGGCAACATTTACAACAACTGTGCAACCATGCCACAAATTTCACAGTTATCTAATCCAAGTGCCAAAAAAAATAATCCTGCAGACTTCTGCACGGGGGGAGTTCAGAGGTTATCCAGCTTTTCTTTCCCTTTTATCACCAGGATTTATGCCCGGGGTTCATGCCTGCACCGGGAGCTCCACTGAGCACTTTCCATCAGTATCCTGCGGGATCTGGAACCATGCTCAGGAAGCGAAGAAGCTTCTCTGGGAAAACTCTGGGAAGTCTCATGGAACTTATTGAAATCTTTTGCTGACTTATTTCCACAAAACCCACCTGATTACAACCTTTATCTCGCATAAAGTTAATTTCCCTCCCTGTTCGGATTGTTTTTATTGGCAATCCTGCAGATGAAGATGATGTGGTTCTCCTTAACTGGCCCCTAAACGCCTCTCACCAGACCTACTTTTGCTAATTTGCTACAAAGCTAAAAAAAAAAAAAATACTTCCAACCGAGCTGGAAAGGCGAGAAAAGTCCGCATGTTTAAGTTAAACGTCCGCACCGCTCCAGGAAAATGTTGTCTGCCTTGTTGTGAGGGGCAGTGAGAATCCCTGAGGAAGTTTTTTTTGTTGGTTTACAAACACCAGAACCACAATGGCGGTGCGCCTTTTCTTTGAAAGCAGCAACACACGGCGCAGCGTGCGCGCATTTCTTATCTCCGCAAACTGTGCACCAAAACAATAAGCAGGGAGGAAGAATTGCCTCCAACCCCCTACTGCCGCTGCTACTTTGCGTCTGCGAAAAGTTTGCGCCATATTTGAGCGAGCCTGCGGCGCTTCCAGGAAAACAAGAGGAAGAAAGTAGCTTCCACTCACCTTTGCGATAGCCTTCTTGTACCTCATGACAGCCTGCTGGATGAGTGCGTGGACCTTAATGTTGCCGTCCCCGCACGGAACCACCACCCGGGTCCTGCCGAAGCACACCGTCACTTTCATGGTTCAGTCTCCCAGGACTTCCCCAGGTTCGGAGCAGAGCCGAGACGAGGAGGACAAATCCGAGTGGGAAGCACACAGGAGCATGGAGGGGGTTTTGTTGCTGTTGCCCCGAGGTTATCCCGGTATTCCTGCCTGGGAAAATAAAAACTAAACGTCGTGCCGCTTCTCCCCGCCGGGCGACATTGTTGTCGGTGTTTTCAGACCACCTGTTTAGCTTCTATCTGTTTCTCTCTCTTCTTCCTTTCTTCCTTCCCTCTCTGGATCCCAATCCCTCTCTCCGAGCTGAGCTAATGCTGGGTGCTGCATTCAAAGGCTATCGGGAGTGTCGGGAAATAAGACAATCAATCATATCACAATCAAAAAAAGTTCTTTAATAGGCTATACAAAAAAAAAAAGAATTTATTCTTAATATTTAAACTTTTTTTAGGTTTCTGTAAATATCCGCGGAGATCATACAATTAGGCCTATTTTTCATCCTAGAATGGAATGAGAAACATAATAGGCTTATTGCGCAAAACTTCTTACATCTCATCATTTTGTTGTAAAAATTACACATCGAGTGGATTCAGCGTGTTTAAAAAAATCTAAAACTCTTGACCAATTAATTTCTAAATCAAACTGTTAAAAAATACCTTTGGAAAATAAAAGAAAAATCCACAAACATCAAAAAAAGAGAAAAACTTTATCCTTCACCTACAAATGAATACAGCAAAATTAAACTCAAATCATAAATATAAAACAAAAAGTTTAATCGTAAACGATTTAGTAACAATTTAATAATGGATATGTCTATAACTCATTAACAGTAGTACCAATGAAATATTTATTCAAAATAAAGATCAAACATGTAAGCAAAATTGATCAAATGATGACTTTGGCTAAATAAAATAGAAATATGATAAATAAAAAATTATACAGCGAAAACAAATTATGAAAAAAATAGATAAAACTCCAATTTCAACACAATATTTGAAGTAGGGATGCACCAATACCGATACTGGTATCGGGTATCGGCTAGGGATGCACCGATCCGACTTTTTCACCCGATACCGATCCGATACTATTTGTGACAGTGTGGAGGTCGATAGATCATCTGCCCTGTCTGCTTGGACAGCGATATCCCTTTGGCTGACTGGCTAGCACACATGACCTTCACCTGGCAGTCGTGGAATCAAATCCTGCCTGGGCCCTCGTTGTGTACCTTGCCACATATTGTTGAATTAATAAACTGTATAACTTTTGGTGCCTTTCTTGAAGAGACTAAAGGCACCAGACTTTACAAACTAAACAAAATTGAGACAAAATAACAGATGTAAAAAATAAAATTACCACAAAAAGAAAATTTCAAGTGAAACAATGTATCTTTCTTGGTACCGATACCATGAACTGATACTCAAAATGAGGAAAATCTGCAACATATTCACCAAAAAGATTGATTTTTCATTTGACATTTTATTTTTGTGGTAATTTTATATTTTACATCTGTTCTTTTGCCTCAGTTATGTTTAGTTTGTAAAGTCTGGTGCCTTTAGTCTCTTCTGTTCTGTTGCTCTTTCTGTGTCTCTGTTCTGTATCTCTGTTCTGTATTCTCCAAATCACAGACGGTCTCGCCAGATGACTGCTTGTGCTGAGCCTGGATGTGCCGGAGGTTTCTTCCTGTTAAAGGGAGGTTTTCCTTTCCACTGTCACTTCATGCTTGCTCAGTGTGAGGGATTGCTGAGAATTACACGACGCAATCTTCTGTGGTTCTCTAATTTCTACATTAAACATTGTATTGTAATAACTCTTCTTGTAAAGTGCCTTGAGATGACATCTGTTGTGAAACGGCACTATATAAATAAACTGAATTGAATTGAATTCAAGAAAGACACCAGAAGTTATACAGTTTATTAATTTAACAATATGTGGCATGGTACACAATGAGAGCCCAGTCAGGATTCAATCCCACAACTCCCAGGTGAAGGTTTTGTGCGCTAACCAGTCAGCCAAAGGGATTTCCCTGTGGCCAAGCAGCCAGGGCACATGATCTGTCGGAGCCATAGTGAAAGGACCTCCACACTGTCACAAATAGTATCGGATTGGTATCGGGTATCGACAGATACACAAAATCCAGCCATCGTTATCGGTATCGGAACTGAAAAAGTCGGATCGGTGCATCCCTAATTTGAAGTTTGATATATCAGTAAAATCTTAAAATATCTATGTATACTTTGTTTTTACAGAAGGGGAAGGTAAGTCTGAATTAGTACAAACACACTTAGTATCAGTCTGGGCGCTCTCACTTTTAAGTGATCAACAGAGAGTCCACCTGGAGGAAGAAGCTGTCTCTGCTGCTCTAGCCTGAAGGTAAACATCTGAACAATTTGTGTCCAGGATATGCGGGGTTTCCTCATCGGAAGCTGTAAAATCAGCTGGTAATCAAATACATTCAGAGATTAACACTAATAAAATATGAACAAAACAGCTCTTTTTTGCATTCCCAATCTTTGCATGTACATAAAAATCAACATTACTTGTGCCGTTTTCATTAAGATGAACTTAATTTTGGGGGGTTTTCTGTCAAGAAACTGAATACATACTTACAGGCAGATAATTTAGAAAATAATTTGTAGCATACCAATACATTTTATTTTTAAAAAACAAAGCGCAATACCAAAAAAATAAATAAATAAATAAACTAACTATTTCAAAACGTTGAGTGCCGGTGAAGCTGGGAATTCCGAATGGCTCCCGAACGCCACAGAGAAGCAACGTCTGGCCCCGCCCTGTGGTCAGTTTGGGTAATGTGTGAGGTGCCAAACACAGCAGTACGCTGGGTCCACTATGCCTTTTCTGGTATAAACCACAGACTCTGAAAGTTTGAAGATTATTTAGAGAAAATAGAAAAAAATGGACCAAAAATACAAACAAATACTTTTTTTTTAATACTGTGCAAAAGTTTTAAACTGCTACAGATTCTGTTACGTGTCTGCCAAACAGCTCTGCTGGGTTCCTATTCAAATTTGCTGCTTTCTTTGCTTAGTTTGCCCAGTTCTTGTATCGGATCATGGAGGCATGTTTTGCAGCATGTAAAAGAGTAATGTTTTTGGACTGTGGGAGGAAGCCGGGGTACCCAGAGAGAACGCCACACATGCACAGGGAGATCATACAAACTCCATTCAAAAAGAACCCAGGTTGGGTTAAAAGCAGGACCTTTTTGTTACAAAACAACAGTGTTACGTCATGGACCTTTTGCAGCCTTTGGTGGATCTTCTACACTATTCTAAGTTGTTGGTCATTAGCTCCTTAGAATGAAAAATCTTGTTCTGTTATCTGGTGTCTTTTGAATGCTGCTTGTTGATGCAGTTATCAGTCCAGTTCCTTCCCGTGTTTCAATCCTGGCCTGGACCTTTCTGCATGGAGTTTGCATGTTCTCCCTGTGCTTGTATGGATGGATTCTCTCTGTGTACTCCAACTTTCTCCTACAGTACTAAAACGTGCATGTTAGAGAGAGTAAAAGGGTGCATGTACAATGCTTGCGGGAGAGTGGACAAATAAACAATTCTTCCGGGAGGTGAGAGGCATAATTGTCATAATTGGGATTCAGACGTTTTAAAGGAATATGATCTACTTTAGAATTGCTGCACCCTGTAGTTCTACGTGCTAAATAAAATTGTAAAGTTGTAAGCAATCTGTTTTGAAATGTTCAGCTACCTTTGCAGTTTAGAGAACAGTTGTTCAATGTTCTTTGTTTTACTGTTTTATTATTATTTTTATTAATTTTTGTTGCTGCCTCAAAGTTGTACTTAACACTTTGTGCTGCAGTCATGCAGTATTCATGAAGATTGTTCTGATTAAAACATGATTCTATGCAGGGCTGTGCGATATATCGTTATTAAAAATATATTGATATATTTTTAAACAAGATATGAAATTTGACCATATCGCATATATTGATATACGTAGTTCAAACTGCACTGTGATCCTTGCTCCAAGCAAGTTGCTGACCAGGTGCTCTCAGCACCGCTTCTCGTGCCCCCACTCCTATTTCAGAGCGGGAACGGGCTGGATCGGACACTCCGGCACTCTTCAAAAAACATGGAGGAAGCAACAACGTCTACAGAGCATGCAGAGGAGGGAATGGTTGGTAAACGAAAAAGTAGTCATTCAGTAATAGGGTGATAGTTTGGATTCAAAGTATCAGATGAGCAACAAGGTCACGTTACTATATACAGGGAGTGCCATAAACAAGTTAGAGCCAGGGGTGGAAACGCTACAAATCTTTTTCACCACCTAAAACGGTGGCAAAAACTGCAGGACGAAGGATGAAACTGCGCACTGCCGAAGCCCCATCTGCAAGCCCGCAAAAGCTCAAGGACCGAAACAAAGGTCACACCAAAGTCGGGCAGCTCACTAACGTGCAACATTTTGCATCGACCAGAGACACGGGGTCAAGAAGGACGTGTGAGCCTTATATGAGCCTAACAGTTAATTGTATTCAAGATAGGGAGAAAAATAATCAGTGTCTCCAAAAAGTTATTTACCCCAAATTTTGGGTTTAACTGTGACTAAACATTTGCTCTCATTTTGATAAAATATATTGGGATATACTGTACATTGTATATCGATATTTAGCCCAAATATATCGGGATATGACTTTTGGTTCACATCGCCCAGCCCTAATTGTATGTTTAATTGTAAAATCCTAATAAAAAAAGGCTGTTTGTGGCTTGTCATTATAGTCCCAAAGTATATGCCAAAGTACCCAGTTACCATTAATTGAGTAATCTTTGGGAAAGATGTACTTCAGTAGTTTTATGAAACCCTACTTTTATTTTTACTGGAGTAATATTATTAGGAAGTATTGCCACTTTTATTTGAGTAGAATTTCTGTATACTCCACCAAACACAAGTAACTTTAGTGAATGACAAAAGAATATGGATGAGACACAGACGTAGACTTACTGTTCACATTAAAGCGTAACCCGTAGTTTTATACAAGCTTTGCTGTTCTAATGTTATTTTCTATCTGCTGAGCCTCTTGTATCATTTGGAAATAGTGACATTACGATAAACCCCATACATCGTTCGTCAATGGAGGAACTTGACCCTGTTCTAAGTATGTACAAAGTACCTAATGTAAAGTATTAGTTTAATGTTTTTTATTGAAAACAAATGTTTTACTTCATGTTTTTCATGCTTGAATTTGATTCTGTAAATATGTTATGTTAATTATTTAGTTTTCGCAATAACATAATTTGCACCTAATTTTTCTCCAGGATTAAATATTTACTCAGTACTTAAGAAGCCTTTTAATCAAATACTTTTTTACTCTTGAGTAATTTCTTGGACAGCTACTTTTAACTTTTAACTGAGTAAATATATGTTGCTACGTCAGTCAGATTGTTAGATCCTCTATCACCTATTTATAAAAAATGGTTTCTTATAAGTTGTCAATAATACCTACCTCCCAAAACTCCTGCAAGGGGCTTTCACCAACAAATGTCGCAGCAGCAGAAGGTCACAAGGTGCAGATCTCTGCTTCTGTGGCCACTGACCCAATCCTGTGGGCTCCAGGGCCCTTAGGGACTGAGAAAGGCAGCAGCACAATGTTCAGAGAGGAAACTAACAATGAAATCAGTCTTTGGTTTCGGATTCATGGAAACTGTGTGTGTTTGTGGCTTAAAATGGGCAGAGTTAAAACAGAACCTCTCCATCATCTGATGCCAGCACACAGCTGGGAGGTTATTTTAACTCCTAACACAGCTGGAGCATTGTGGTGAACTCCAGCCTCAGCAGCAGTGCCAAACCATTTAAATCACCTCACATGTGGAGAACATGACTAAGTGTTTATGTCGATATTTATGAGAAGCAGCTGAGTAAATGTGCAATTACACCCAACGGGGAAAAAATAAGATATACACAAACATTAGACATTCTTGGTTGCTATTTATTTTCTCTTTGCAGGATCACAAACTAAAGACAAAACTTTCTAATAAGTTTGGTTAAATTGTAATTTTTTTGAAGTTCTTTAAATACGGCAATGAGATTGAATCCTCTCAGAATCTTGTTGTCATTTTTACCTGTTCACTGCTCTTTGGTGAATATTTAGTGACGGACACATCAGCATTTGCTCAGATTTTGCAGCAAAGTTTTTGGAAATGTTTACAATATTTTAGGAATAAATTAAAATGTAAAAAATTGATTTTAAACAGCAGCAGCGTAACACACAAGCAAATAATTGTGTGGAAGTGGAAGTTGCTCTGAGAGAGGTTTGAATGTGACAAAAACCTCCAGTTATACATCACCAAGAGTTTATGCTTTCCACAAGAGTCCAATGCACCTCCACAATATCTTTTATTCAGGCCTCAAAATGATTTTTAAAAAAAATCAAGAAACATACTTATTTTTTATATTAAAAAGTAATCTAAACATAGTCTGTTTAAAATTATCAGTTGTTGTTACTATGTTTCTATTATGACAATTTTAAGACTACAAACTGTTTTGAGGAAAATAGCATCAACCAAATAAAAATGCTAAAACAAAGTTAAACAGAAAAAGCAATGGATTAACTTAAAATGTCAATGAAATAAGCAAAGAGGGAAAAAAAAGAGAATTATAGTTAACAATGTGGTGGTAGCATATTTTAAATAAAATATATATTATATAATATAACATAGCATAGATATATAAATAAAATATAAAATATTTAAAATAGGAAATCTGTGATTTTTTAAAATCTTAATTCATACAGGGTAAATCTTATTGAGAAAATCAATTGTCATTTTCAAGAAAGACCTGACTCCAAAAATATATAAAAGCAATACATATTTTTCAAACTACATTAATAATAATAATGATACAAAAATTTGCTATTATAAATGCTAAAATTTTAAAAATAACAATAAAGAATAGAATGACTAATTTTTTTTTATTTCGGAACAACAAATAAAAAAAATATAAAAAATATAGAGATTTATTCTTAGCAACTATTTCAAGAGTGCAGTAAAATGAAAATAAACGTAGGATATAAGAATACTAAATCGTGTTTTAATTGCAGTGAAGCTAGAGTAAATAATGTAGCCTACTTTTTAGAGTACGTTTGAGAGTCCAAAACGAGTTAGAATTCATTTTTAACGGGAAATTATTTCTGGATTAGTGGCGACATCTTGTGGTAGACTATAAAGTCCATTGTTTGTGGTTGTTTATGTTCATAGAACTTTAAAAAAAACTACCTGAATTGATATAAAAATATGAAACAAACAAACAAAACAGTAATCAACAATGATTGAATGATCATCCCCTATCAGTGCTCTGATTGAAGATGAGCTTTTTAGGAAAGCAGGTGTTGAATGTTTTGTACTCTTAAAAAAACTATAAAACTTTCATTAGAACCTGAAATGAAAAGAAAGTAAATAGGAAGAACTTAAAAGGACTGGGTATTATTCCTAGTTTATATTCTTATTGTTATACATAATATATTACAGTCAGGTTTGTTTCATTTTTGCACAAATCTTTTGTCTTAAAATTCAGGCAAGACTCAGTTGACCTACATCAGCACAGTTACTGGAAAGGAGTTCTCCTATCTTCTCATCCTCACCATGTAGGAGCACACTTGAATTTGAATTTTCAAAGTAAAAAACTTTATTGGTTCAATTTAAAAGACACTAAGAGTTTCCCATTATGCTACTGTAAAAAAAGAAGAAGTTATAGCTGTGGTCTTGTTGGGAAAATGATTAAGATAACACTGAGTACCTTAACACCACTGCAAATAATTCCAACCAAAAAAATGTATGGAACTGAAACAATTTAAAAGCACATTTTACCCTCCCTCAGTTGAGTGTCCAGTAACTTTTCATTAGTAATCCACGACTTCTTGTTTCCCTGGTATAAAATATTTCCAAAATTCGAAAAACCAGAGGATATTCGAGCCAAGCACAGCATGTGTCTGCGCTGATCTTCAAAAGTCAGAAAATGGCTGCTAGAAAACACTCGAAAGAACTTACCTATATCAACAACTGGATCTGAAAAATAACAAACAAATAATTTCAGAGCTTTCAACATGGTGCACAACAAAGGTCAGGCAGGATTCAGAGCATTTCAGCTGTAATCTTTTACATTTTATGTTGGTTTGAAACATTTCAAATAGAATGGAATAATCCTTTAATTTTCCCACAAGGGGATATTTGGTTGTAATAACAGCAAAAACAGAACCGAACACAGAACAGACACACACAAAACCTTTACAGAAAAAATATTTACATCATGTACATAGTACTTTTCAGTTAATAAGATTTAAGTACTGATAAAGGGGCAAAACTCAGCTGTCAAATCCCTTCATCCTCTTCTTTTCAATATCAACAGAATTTGTGTTGGTTCATGTGTTATATGTCATTATGTCTTTTTAATTCAGAGATGTTGTTTTCAGTGACCATGAGGCTATTTCATTTAAGGTGTCTTGAGTTAAAGAGTCTTGCTTACAGCCTACCATTAAGACTAGGCGCTTTATTGATACCTCTGTTCCTCTTAAATTTATATCTCTTTTTAATCCTAATGACTTCTCTGAGGATGATGATGTGGAGCTCATGGTTGATTCTTTAAACAAACATTCTATTCGTATTCTGAATATGATTGTTCCTCTTAAAATCTGTCACAGGTCAGTTCAGACTTCATTACCGTGGTTGAACAGCCACATTCGGGAGCAGAGACGATCCTGCCAGAAAGCAGAGCGTCTCTGGAAGAGCACTAGTCTGGTTGTCCGTTGTGGTTTCCTCAAAGAATGCCTTAACCTATTTAACGAAACAGTTAAGTACGCTAGGTCTGCATACCTCACCAAAATCATCAACCATCATGACTAAACTAGATGAAAAAGGCAACATGTACAATGAAGGTATTAAACCCCTCTCTGCTAGCTTAAAAAGCTTAAAAAGCTAAAAAAAACTGTCATGCTTGGCACTGTGTGTCTTGTTTTTCTCCTGCTCACCAGCCTGCTAATTGGCTGATTGGTCCCACCTGGGCTGCTCCCTATTTAAGCTCCTGCCCTGCAGCAACTCAGTGCGAGATTGTTCTGTTGCCACTACCTGTCACAGCTATCAAGCGTTCATGTCCGACTGCCTCATTGTGTACCTGACCCCCCTGTTGTCATCTGACCTCTGCCTCTGCCCTATCCAAGGATTTACACTGCCTCTCTGGAGATTAGACCTGGACTGTCTTGGACTACTGAATTTTGGATCACGGACCTTTGAACTCCTCCCCTGTGAAGTTAAGTTATTTTTCGATTCTGCATTGGACCATTCCTGGTCATTTTGAACATTCCTCCTCCCCTGCTCCCAAAGCTTTACTCAGCTGAAGACTCCTGAGCAGCTGCCCTTGGGTACATGACCTGGCTGTGCCCGCTCTGAAGCTTCCCGACTCCGGAGTGCACATTTTCTAGACCTTGTAAATAAAACCCCCTTAACTGAACTTTCTGAATTGTGGTCTTGTTTTGGGTCCAAACTCTGTCAAGCTCTTTTCAGTACAATCTCGCCATCATGGACCCAAGACCTGACCAGAATTGGGTTAAAGCAGTTGAATCATCTATTACTCAGCTTCAGGATGACATGCACAAGGTTCTTAAAGGGTTATCAGATTTAACCGTCGTTACAGCAGCACGATTGTCAGATAGCACAGCTGCCCCTACTACTTCCCAAGCTCCTGTAACAGTTAATCCAGGATGTGAACCTAAAATACCGGCTCCTGAACGTTTTTCTGGCAACGCTGAGGAGTGCAGGCCCTTTATCACCCAGTGCTCCCTGCATTTTGAATTGCAACCATCCTCCTTCCCTTCAGAACGCTCCAAAGTGGCATATGTCATCTCTTTGCTGTCTGGCAGGGCAAAAGTGTGGGGGACAACTGAATGGGACAACGACTCCCCCATCTGTTATTCCTTCACAGCGTTCAATGAAGAGCTCAAAAGAGTGTTTGACCCTGTCCGCCCGGAAAGGGAGGCTGCTCGCAGACTGTTTTCCCTCAGGCAGAGAACCAGACCAGTTACTGAGTACATCATTGATTTTCATTCTTTTATGTCTGATTGCAAGTGGAACTCAGAGGCCTTATATGATGCCTTCTATCAGGGTCTGTCAGAGGACATCAAGGATGAGATTGCAACAAGAGACCCCCCAAAGACTCTTAAGGGGCTAGAACAGCTAGCCACAAGGATCGATCTGAGACTTAGAGAGAGAAGAAGGGAGAGGCTCAGAAGTAATCAGCCCAGACCCTTTTCGTCCTCTGTCTTTACCCCTCCGTCTGCCACAACTTCTCTTGATCCAGCTAGATCTCCAGAGGAACCAATGCAGATTGGGCGAACAAGGCTGTCCAAAGAGGAACGAGATAGAAGACTCCTCCAACGTCTTTGTTTTTATTGTGGAGGAAAGGATCATCAAGCTGCCAAATGCCCAGTAAAAGCCATGGCTCAGTAAAGGTAAGGGGAACTTTGCTGAGCCCTATTTCTAATTGTAAAGATTTTCCCCATCCTGTAATGCTTGCTGTTTTCCCCTCTTCCTCTAAGGAGGTCCCAGTATTTATTGACTCTGGGGCTGACTCAGAATTCATGGATCTGGAAATGGCTAAGACACTTAACCTCTCTGTTTTACCTTTAGACAATCCTAGAGAAGTCTTTGCTATTGATGGCCATAAGATTCATAGTGTCACTCACCAGAGCTCTCCTGTTTCCATGATTCTTGCAGGCAATCACCAAGAAGAGGTTTCATTTCTCCTTATCCATTCGCCTGACTTGCCCGTCATTTTGGGTAACTCATGGCTTAAACGACATAACCCAGTTATTGATTGGATCAAGGGAGAGATTCTCAGCTGGAGCCCATCATGTTCCTCCACGTGTCTGTTAGAAGCTTGGTCACGTACTAACACTCTAACTGAAGACCGCTCGATAAAGGCTGACTTATCCTTGGTTCCTGTTGTCTATCATGATTTGAAGGAGGTTTTTAATAAATCCAAGGCCACCTCACTACCTCCTCACAGGCCTTTTGACTGCCCCATTGAACTGACCCCAGGGTCTACACCTCCCCGGGGTAGGTTATTTTCTCTGTCAGGTCCTGAGAAGGAGGCCATGAAAAGCTACATCTCAGAGGCTCTTAAGGCCGGACTCATTAGGAGATCCACTTCCCCTGCCGGAGCTGGATTTTTTTTTGTTGGGAAAAAGGATGGCTCCCTCCGGCCATGTATTGATTATAGAGGCCTTAATAACATCACGGTTAAGAACCGCTACCCACTTCCCCTAATGTCCTCTGCGTTCGAGCTTCTACAAGGGAGTACCATCTTCACTAAGCTCGATCTCAGGAACGCCTATCATTTAGTGCGTATCAGGGAAGGGGATGAGTGGAAGACTGCCTTTAACACAACCTCTGGTCACTATGAATATCTCGTCATGCCTTTTGGGTTAACCAATGCTCCAGCAGTGTTCCAGACTCTAGTCAATGATGTGCTAAGGGATATGATTAACAAGTTTGTGTTTATATACTTAGATGACATACTAATTTTTTCAAAGGATCTCCAAAGTCATATTTCTCATGTACGTCAGGTGCTACTCAGACTGCTCCAGAATCAACTCTTTGTTAAGGCGGAGAAGTGCGAGTTTCATAAAGAGTCAGTTTCATTTCTGGGTTTTGTTGTCTCACCAGGGGAGATAAAGATGGATCCGCAGAAAGTCTCTGCAGTCACCAATTGGCCTAGACCCACCAGCACCAAGGAACTACAACGGTTCCTTGGTTTTGCCAATTTCTACCGCCGATTTATCCATAACTTCAGCTCTGTCGCAGCCCCTTTACATCAGTTAACGTCATCCAAGGTTGGGTTCTTTTGGACCAAAGAGGCCCAAGGGGCGTTTGAGGCGCTCAAGTCATGTTTTACGTCTGCACCTGTTCTGCGCCTACCAGATCCATCAAGGCCCTTTGTTGTAGAGGTGGATGCCTCTAGTACAGGTATTGGCGCCATCCTTTCTCAACGCTCTGCAGTGGACGGAAGGCTTCACCCATGTGCCTTTCTGTCCCATAAGCTATCCCCCTCAGAGAGGAACTATGATGTAGGCGACAGAGAACTGTTGGCTATCAGATTAGCATTGGAGGAGTGGCGACATTGGCTTGAAGGGGCCAGCCATCAATTTGTGGTATGGACTGACCATAAGAATCTTGAGTACTTGAAGACTGCCAAGCGACTCAACCCCCGCCAGGCCAGGTGGGCTCTGTTTTTCAACCGTTTCAACTTTACTTTGTCTTTTCGTCCAGGTCACAAGAACATCAAACCGGACGCCCTGTCCAGGGTTTTCGAGGGTGAGACCGTTATCCAACCCACCGAGTCTACGGAGTATATCCTGCCTAAATCTGTTCGCCTTTCAGTCACTAGGACAGCCCTTGAAAGACTGGTCACTAGAAGTCATCGAGACTCTCCTCCACCGATTCTGTGTCCTAAGGATCGCCTCTTTGTTCCTGAATCCCTCATCTCCAAAGTGCTTAGTTTCTGCCACAACTCCAAACTATTTTGCCATCCAGGTATCACTAAGACCACTGCTGTTGTACAGTCCAGGTTCTGGTGGCCAACCCTCCGAAAGGACACCAGAGAATTTGTGTCAGCCTGCTCTCTGTGTGCCAGAACTAAGCCATCCCGACGACCCCCTGCTGGTCTTCTGCTTCCTCTGTCCATTCCGCATCGGCCATGGTCACACATATCCATGGATTTCGTTACAGGCCTTCCTCCCTCTGAGGGTAAGACTGTCCTATTGACAATCGTTGACCGTTTTTCAAAGATGGTGCATCTGGTTCCTTTGGTCAAAATGCCTACTGCAGCTAAGTTGGCTGACATCATGGCTCAAGAAGTCTTCCGGCTGCATGGTTTCCCTCGAGACATTGTCTCAGACCGTGGACCACAGTTCATTTCCAGATTCTGGAGAGAATTCTGCTCACAGCTGGGCATCAACATCAGCATCTCTTCTGGTTTTCACCCACAGTCAGATGGGCAGACGGAAAGGATGAACCAGGAGGTTGAATCAAAACTTCGTGCCTTATGTTGTGACAATCCTACCTCCTGGGCCAAGAACCTACCCTGGGTAGAATATGCCATGAACGGTTTGCCATCTTCTGCCACAGGTTTATCTCCATTCCATGTTGTCTATGGTTTTCACCCCCCTGTGTTTTCTAACCAAGAAAAGTCAGCCTCTGTCCCTGCAGCTCATGTTGCGGTCCGTCGATGCCTGAGAGTGTGGCGTAAGGCCAGAGCTGCGCTTTGTAAGTCATCGGCCGTCTACTCACGCTGTGCCAACAGGCGCCGATCAATGGCCCCCAGATACGTCGTTGGACAGAGGGTGTGGCTTTCGACTAAGGACCTCCCCCTCAAGGTGGAGAACCGTAAGTTGGCACCCCGTTTCGTGGGGCCGTTTCCTGTTTCCAAGATTATAAATCCAGTGGCTGTTCGGTTAAAGCTTCCCCATTCCATGAGAGTTCATCCAACTTTCCATGTGTCCAAGGTTAAGCCAGCGGTCTCCTCTAGCTTAAACCCTCCTTCCAAACCCCCTCCGCCCGCCCGATTCCTTGCTGGTGGCCCGGTCTTCACGGTTCGGCGACTTCTGCGTTCCAGGCGTTGGGGACGTGGGGTACAGTACCTGGTGGACTGGATGGGCTATGGGCCAGAGGAGAGGTCTTGGGTTCCATCTCGCTTCATTGTGGACAAGTCCCTCATCCGGGATTTTCATAGTCAGCATCCTGATCAGCCCCGTGGGGCGTCAAGAGCCGCCCCTTGAGGAAGGGGTAATGTCATGCTTGGCACTGTGTGTCTTGTTTTTCTCCTGCTCACCAGCCTGCTAATTGGCTGATCGGTCCCACCTGGGCTGCTCCCTATTTAAGCTCCTGCCCTGCAGCAACTCAGTGCGAGATTGTCTGTTGCCACTACCTGTCACAGCTATCAAGCGTTCATGTCCGACTGCCTCATTGTGTACCTGACCCCCCTGTTGTCATCTGACCTCTGCCTCTGCCCTATCCAAGGATTTACACTGCCTCTCTGGAGATTAGACCTGGACTGTCTTGGACTACTGAATTTTGGATCACGGACCTTTGAACTCCTCCCCTGTGCAGTTAAGTTATTTTTCGATTCTGCATTGGACCATTCCTGGTCATTTTGAACATTCCTCCTCCCCTGCTCCCAAAGCTTTACTCAGCTGAAGACTCCTAAGCAGCTGCCCTTGGGTACATGACCTGGCCGTGCCCGCTCTGAAGCTTCCCGACTCCGGAGTGCACATTTTCTAGACCTTGTAAATAAAACCCCCTTAACTGAACTTTCTGAATTGTGGTCTTGTTTTGGGTCCAAACTCTGTCAAGCTCTTTTCAAAAACAGCTTACTGTTGTCTAGGCTACAGGTTTTGGCAGGTATTTGTGGCTCCGCACTGGATTGGCTTTTGTCCTATCTATCTGACAGGAAATTCTGTGTAAAGACATAAATGTTCTACTCTGACATAGCTCCTCTAACCTCTGGGGTTCCACAGGGTTCTGTCCTTGGCCCCTTACTATTTAGTTTTTATATTCTCCCTCTGGCGAGAATCATCCCGTCCTTTCCTGGCATTTGTTATTATATTTATGCAGAAGATATTCAACTATATACATCCTTTAGAACGCACAAGCTAGACAGACTTTCTACTTTCCTCAAGTGATTCTCTCAAATTAGTGACTGGCTTTCCAGCAACTTTCTGGTTTTAAATTAAAAAAACAACGACTGAGACTTTAATAAATGCTCCTTGTCATCTCTGCTCCGAAATTAAGCACGTTTTGCTCCACTCTGCCCAGGTACCAACTTAACAATAAAAAAACTCAGAGTCACACTGGACTGCTCTTTAGGGTTGGACTCTCATGTCAAATCTACTTCTCGCTCTTGTTTCTCCCACCTCCACAACATCGCTAAAATGAGACACTTAGTATCCAGATCTGCTTGGGAACATTTTTTTCATGCATTTGTATTGTCACGCCTGGACTATTTCAATGCTCTTTATACAGGTTTAGATAAATCCTCAGTCTCCCGTTTACAAGTAATCCAGAATGCAGCAGCCAGACTCCTAACCAACTCCCCTAAACATGCCCATATTACCCCGCTACTATTTTCTCTTCATTGGCTCCCAGTTGATTTCAGAATCCGATTCAAGGTTCTAGTTCTAACCTATAGAGCTCTGCATGGCCAGGCTCCATTATACCTGCGTCAGCTATTAGCTGAACCCTGCTCTGTGTGAAGCCGTCATTCTCAGGCCCAGAACCTACTGGTGGTACCCAACGCCCGTTTCAAAACGAAGGGGGTGTTACACCATTTTCTATAAGTTTTCAGTCTGTAGCCCCCAGAATGTTGAGCATTTTACCCCTACAGCTGTGAACTGCTGACTCTGTTGAGGTTTTTAAAAAGCAACTCAAAACTGTCCTTTTTACTCAAGTATTTTAGTCGTGATTTTATGTCTTTCTCTGTTTTATCTTTTATCTACTGTATTTTTAATCTCGACTCTCGCTGATGTTTCTGCTTAGTTGTGATGTTGCTTTGTGACCCTTGTCTGTTAAAGGCGCTATGTAAAAATGTTTTACTTACCTACATACTTACTTACTTAATTACTTTCTTACTTAAAATTATATAATATAAATTAATGAAATAAAAGATGCCTCAAGTTTGATTTGACAAAAATATTTGTGAAATTTCTCCACTTATGATAATCAGGAGGGAAAAGGGCACAGCAGCTGCCTGAATGTCTCTTTAATGGTATTAACAGCATGTAATTGTGTTTTGCGTTCATCCAGGGCTAATTTTGTGCTAAAGAGCTGTCTGGCAGAGACTCTGTGTGACTCCCTGCTGTCGGGCCTTTGTGCCACCCGAGGGTTCCCCTTCTGCTGCCGGTCCTCGGCCATCTGGACCCTTCCATCCTCTGACTGTAGGGAAGGGCGGGGGAGGAAGATGACACAGACCTGAAAAAGACAAAGTACAGCAGCTCCGACTATTCAAAGAAAGAAGAAATAAACCTATGAAACATAGATGAATGACAAAAATTAAAATATGCTGCATTTTTCATTACAGTATGTTATTTTTCCTGCCCTCTTGAGTCATAAATTGTGATCTGTTTCGTATCATGCTTGAAGCACTTTGTTTCAGTCTGTTTTTTAACTCAATATATTTTTGTCGCCCTGTTATGTACTAAGAGAAGCTTGGCCCTGCAGGATGGTGCTCTTTGATAACAGCGGGGGCAGTTTTTGAACAGCACAGTCTCTTGTGGCATGCACAGGGGACAGATGGTGACTCTGGGGTCAGGCAGAGTCAGATCTAAATAAAGAATTTCATCAAGAACACAGCAGATTACAGTACTTTTGAATTAAAATGGGAGCATATAAGTTATGAAATCCAAAGACTCAACGGATCAAATTCCTGACTTAAGTAATAATAATAATATATAACATGATAATTAATGTACTTCATTACCTATTTTCCCCTAATGTGGCACTAGTTTTAACGTTGACAGTTTCAGATATATAGTAGCTATATATTAAATAAATATTTTATTTAAATATGGAAATGCTTATCTGGTGAAAATCAACAGACAGATATGGAAAAATCTGTTCATAAAAATATTGAATGAAAAATAAATAGTATTTATTTATAGGGTTATGATTTTCTCAAAACTGCTGAAATGTTTTGTCATCTCAAATTATTTATAAAACAAAAAAATGGTGAATGTGTTTGATCACAAATCATTCCTCCCATTTACAATTACACTCTACAACAACTCAGTGTGTGAGAGGTGATTATCAGGACCATCAGCTTTATTTTTATTAATCTGAATAACAACTATACCTTGTTGTATGTATGTACTACTGTTCAGATGTATTTTTTGCTGTTATTTCAGCTGATAACCTTGTTTTCTTTCAGTGTTATAGAAGCTCCACCTGGTCTGGTATCCTGCTCAGCTACAACACCCCACTGGATGGGAAACATTGATTCAGATTATGCTCCCAGTGACCAAGCATCCTCCATGTCCTGTTGTCAACTTTTTACTTTCTTTAATATATAAAGTGCCCTTATATCAGTTCCTTTTGTTCTTTTTGTGTCGCTGCTCTGTCTTCTCAAACCCCCACACGGTCTCAGCAGATGACCACTTGTACTGAGCCATGTTCTGCTGGAGGTTGCTTCCTGTTAAAGGGGAGTTTTTCCTCTCCACTGTCGCTACATGCTTGCTCAGTATGAGGAATTACTGTGGTTGAAGTCTACATGTTCCAGGTATAACCTCACTTTTATGACTCAACGCAATCTGCTGGGATTCCTTACATAGAAAACTTTTAACTGATTGGAATGTTTGTACAATTTTATTGTAATGACTGTTCCTGTAAAGTGCCGTGAGATGACAACTGATGTGGATTGGCGCCATACAAATAGACTGAATGGAATTGAATAATGCTATTCCTTTGTAATCATTGCGTTTTGATCCTACATGTGTATGTATTGAGCTTATTTATTTGCACTGCTTTTTGTGTGTTGTTTTAATTGTGTTTGAGTTCTATCTATCTATCTATCTATCTATCTATCTATCTATCTATCTATCTATCTATCTATCTATCTATCTATCCCAAACAACAGGAAAGGGTATAGAAACAATTTGGTGTTTTATCACAGCAGTGGAAGACTTCTTGTGTGGTATCGCAAGCAAAGACTTCACATCCGAAGGACCTCAGCAGCTAAACACCGGTAGCCCTGATCTCGCATCTGATGAAGATCCTCTAAAAGGATTCTCATCCTTCTTTGCCCCCTGGTAAAGTCTTCGTTGGATCTGCTGCAGTTTGCATACTAGGGGAGGACGCCATTATCTACCTCCTGCACAGAGCTCTGATTCAACTGGAGAAGCCTGGAAGCACTATGAGGATCAAGTTCTTTGATTTATTTTGTGCTTTCAACACCATCCAGCCAGGACTTATGAGGGACAAGCTGTAACTTACAGGAGTGGACCACAGCATGTTGCAGTGGATACTGGACTACCTCACAGGACTCCCACAGTATGTGAGGACACAGGGCTGTGTCTTTGACAGGCTGGTCTGCAGTACGGGGGCCCCACAGGGGCCTCTACTCTGCAGACCTCTGCATCAACTCCCCACGCTGCCACCTAAAGAGGTTTTCATGATTCCGCCACAGCCTACCTCATCACAGGTGAGGACAACTGAGAGTATAGACAGCGAACACCGGAGTTTGTTGACTGGTGATGGGCAGAACCACCTCCTGATCAACATGGGGAAAACCATGGAGTTAGAGGTGGACTTTTGTAGATGCAGATCCACCACACTGACAGAGGTGAAAATCCAGGGAGTGGACATAGAAATAGTGGACTATTTTAAGTACCTGGGTGTTCACTTGAATATTAAACTGGACTGGAATCACAACATTGATGTTCTCAAAAGGAAGGGTCAGAGCAGACTGCCTGCTGAGGAGTCTGAGTTCTTTTAGGGTCCAAGTAGTGTCCCTACAGACGTTCTTTGACTCTGTGGTGGCATCAGCCATCTTATATGGTGTGATATGTTGGAGCAGCAGCTTATTTATAGCTGGGAGGAAGAGTTTGGATAAACTCATCAAGAAGGCCGGTGTGCAGACAAAACACCATACATGACATATCTTCAGTAATGCGCATGTGCAGCAATAACATGTGTACCTTTTTTTGTTTAAGAACAGTTTGTTTGATTGACTGACTGAACAGTTACGATGGAGTTAAAATGTATATATTTTAGGTTGAGGGATTTAAAATAATATATTTTTGTCATTCTGCGACCTTAGGGTTAGAACATAAAAGTTGTGGATTGGTTCAAATTGATAACACTGGACAGTCTACCACCCCATGCATGAAGATGTTGCTGAGCTTCAGAGCTGCTTCAGTGACGGATCAGCTGACGCATCCTAGGTGCATGAGAGAAAATAATCACAGGTCCTTCCTCCCAGCAGCTGTTAGACTATAAGCAGAACTGTTATGAACAAACCAAATAATGTTTATACCTTTCTTGTAATTTGCACTTTTTATCTCACTGTTACTCACTAGTAAGGGGCCACTATAGTAACATTTCTTTAATTTCCCAGTTATATAATTTTTTACTTCTTGTAAATAATACATTTGCTATTTAATGCACAACTTAACATGCACATTCTGTAAATATACAATTATCCTACCAAGTTGAACATTCAAATCTGAGAATGCCATTTTCTTTCCAGCAACTACATATTATTGTAGGACAATAAATCATGTATCTATTCTATTCTGAAAGGCAATCCCAATATCTTAAGAACACTTAGGTTTGTGTAGGGAATTAAGTTTAAACTACATCAGTTTAACAAAGATTAACATAGTGGTCATACTCACATTCTTTATTTTCACTTAAAAATATTGATGAATGTCAAGATCAATTAACTTTGCGGCTTCTTAGTGTTATGATTATAACTAATTGTTATTCTCATATCTCTAAATTATTTTAGCTTAATGACTGCATAAATATATTTGTCAATTCATTTTTCTATTTTTTAGTTGTTTATTTTTTAAACTATTTTAATATTGTCGAATGAAGAATTGATACGTGTGTATATAATATGCAGTTATATTCATCGCACCATATGTTTGCGTCAATGCAATCTTATACTGTTATGTCTCAAGAGTTTGATGGAGAACTTGATGAACCATTTGAGCTGGTCTGAGTGAGAGTGTACTTATGTATGTTTTTGTTTTCTTGTACCCATTAAAAACCTTTATTTACGATTGTCCTCTGCTAACCTGTAATAGATGATGCATCACATGGGCTACTCCTCTTTAAATAAATGTGAAATAAAATATTCTATTCTATTCTTTTCTATTCTATTCTATTCTATTCCATTCTATTAGCCGGTATAAAACACTAGGGGGCATCGTTACTTTGAAAACAAAACATCCACAAATGTATACACTTACAACCAAACTAGATACATTCAGTGTCGTATTTAGTCAAACATCTTTTTACAACTTTGTTTTTCACCGTTATGTCTCGATAAAACTGTGTTAATACTGTTTAAGCAGCTTTTAAGTAAAGATAAAATTGCAGCCATTAAAAATCACCAAGTCCTTCTGAGTTTATTCAAATAATTATACTTCACTAAGTTCAATAAACCCAGTCAAACCCTCCGCTAGTAAAATTATTCGAGTAAAATCAGTTATCTTCTCCACTGTTGGATTTTTACATATGCCCGCTGCCGTATGTAGATAATGTGGTTCGGTCGTATGAAGAGTGGTTACGTGGTTTAAAAAAAGTTAAAGCTAAAAATTTCATACGATTAACTACTTCTTCAGCATTATGTGGCACATCCTGGAAAATAAAAATCTGTTTGTTCATCTTTGGTTAGTTTAAAGTCTGCAGAAGACGATTTGTGCCAACGGTTGTTGTGTTTGTTCCCCCCTGGCAGAGCAGGAAAGAAAATGAGTAGAGGGATTCCTCTCAGTTTTTCTAGACGATCTTCGACGTTAAACTAACAACTCGAGCGACATTTTCGGCACAGCATCATCAGCGCTGACGTGGGAGCTACGTGAGCGAAGGCGAGGCGCAGGCCGTCCACCCATACTGTCATTGGTGACGAGTCAGACTACGTAAAAACTTCGGTAAGTCGTCGCAAAGCTGTCACTTTCTTTTTTAGGTGTGGATCTGCGCGATCCGTTGGAAAGTGTGCAAACCCATCATCGCTGCGAAAGCTTTCATTGATTAAAAGTTTAGTTGTTTCTGCTGTCAGAGAGAGAAAAAAAAACTGTTCTCAGAGGGCTCGGCTGTCAGCAGTTTTTACAGCTCTGCGTCAAGTCCGACATTGTAATATCAATTTGCGAGGAGTATTCCTCTTCAAAATAAAACTTTCTTGAAGCAAAACGTCGTGATGTCGTCAGTTTTTTTAAAAACAGAAGTCTCTAGAACATACACTTTTTTAGTTGTTTGAATAATGTTTCCTCCCTAAAAAAACACATGAGTGAAACCTAACGGTTTAGTAGCCTATAACACTCTCTGTTTTTTTTAAGATTTTCATTTCTAAAAATGAACGTTGCGGTTGTGTCCAACCCACTAGTAAAACGTTGAGCTTTGTATGTTCGTGCATTGTCACGTTATTTAGCCAAGGCGCGGTTGTGTTTAAAGAAAAGTTACACAGACCAATACAATTGTGGCGTCTGCTGCACACATATATGCTACATACATTCACAAGTTATTGTATTGTACACATTCAATTCACTTTGATCTATATAGTGCCAATTCACAAAAAATGTCATCTCAAGGCACTTTACAACAAAAAATAATTTCAATATAATTACACAAACATTCCAATCAGTTAAAAGTTTTCTATTTAAGGAATCCCAGCAGATTGCGATGAATCATCAACATGACGTGCCCAGATCATGTAGATTCCAACCACAGAAATTCCTCAGCAATCCCTCATACCGAGCAAGCATGCAGCGACAGTGGAGAGGAAAAACTCCCCTTTAACAGGAAGAAACATCCGGCAGAACCTGGATCAGTTATATTATTAGATATTAGATATTATTTATGGTTGCTTTAATTTTCATCTTTTTTGCCTAATTTAATTTTATGATAGATTTATTTGTTTTGTTCTCTTGTTGCAACCGTGTCAACGTTCCCATATGGGGCCCATGTGGGTGGATAAAAGGCAAAAAATGTGTCTCGAGATGGAATCATTCATGGCTTCCATAAAAGCCTATTGTAACTGTTGTAACTGTTATATATATTATCAGTTAAAATATGAAAGAAACAAACAAATTCCAAGTAAAAAGTGAGACCTATGTGGTTCTCAGATCAATTCTGCCTACACATGATGGCTGGGTATAAAAATCTAGTAAAATGTTGGGTGAGCTGTGTCTATTCCATACACATTTCTCATTCATGCATTATCATGCTTTAACCCAAGGCAATGCTAATAAAAAACATAAACCAACTTCGTATTAATCTTTATGTGTTCTGATGATATTTTGACAGCAGCAGGTAGTGAAAGCTGTGTAAACATTTAAAATATGTTGCAATTATTGGCTGCTTATTCTCAGCCTTGTAACATAGCTGTTTAACAAACTAAATGAACAATGTTGTTTTTTGCAACTCCTTAGCTATCATGTACACATGGGACCCATAAGGGTAGAAACATTTGGCTATAGAGGCTCTTGTCCACAGGATAATGGGCCTCTCTTTAATAAAGTCACTTCTGGGTCTGGACTGGTAAACATATGGGTTCTAGATATGATGCGTGAGTAGAACTGGTTGCCGGTTCCGGTGCTGGCTGCCTCGGATGATGAACATGTTCTGTAATTAAGACCAAAAGTTTTCACAGGTTGAGCAAACAGTTGGTTTCAGAAAAGGATCTCATCAGTTTACATACCAGAGTATAACTGGATTTAGTTCTTTTTATAAATTATTTCATTAGCTTCAAAGGCTGAAACGTTTACTTGTTTGTCGTGTCACAGCTGATTCATCGTTTCGTAATCTACGATTTTTTTCTTCTTCTTCATAGTATGTTCATTTAAATGTGCAAAACTTCTTAATCATTGTTCAAAATATAAATTTTGGGGTAAAAATGAGTATGAAATCCTTACAAGGCAAGAAGTAAAGAGAAGAGGTGAACTTTTACCAAGTACATAAAGGAGGTATTTATAAGAAGTTAATTGTAGTGAAAGCCGTAGACATTATCTTATATTGGCAAGTCTGTTTCTTTTGCCATGTTAATAGTTGTGCGTATGTCCAGGGGACCATGGATACATCGGCATCGTCTACGCTGAAAAGCAGTTTAAATGATTCAGTGACAGATGGAGAGAATGATCACAGAGAGGCCAACACGTCCCCTGCACCCCCCAATCAGGTACACTCATGGTTTTGTGAAACCATGAGCTATTTAAGCCCGCTTCCTATCAGGTGTCACATCGGTGGATTTCCGTATGATGTTGCTGCTTTGTACCGGCAGGTTTTGTTGCAAACAGAGCCTGAAGTGGCTGTCGTCCAGCTGCCTGACGGTCAGACCACAACAGTTCAAGGAGTCATCCAAGCCCCTCAGACCTCTGTTATCCAGTCACCACAGGCCCCGGCGGTTCAGGTGGGAGCACAAACATCCCTGCATGCAAGTCATATACAGGTGAAACTCGACAAATAAGAATATTGTGAAAAAGTTAATCTATTTCAATAGTTTTTCTTAAAGAGTGAAACTAATATATTGTATACACTCATTATATGCAAAGCAAGATATTTCAAGGTTTTATCCAACAGGACATTTTAGAGCACTTCATGCTTCCTTCCACAGACGAGCTTTATAGAGATGCTGACTTCATTTTCCAGCAGGACTTGGCACCTGCCCACACCGCCAAAAGTACCAAAACCAGGTTCAGTGACCATGGGATTACTGGGCTCTATTGGTCAGAAAACTGGCCTGACCTGAACCCCATAGAGAAACTATGGAGCATTGCAGAGAGAAAAATGAGAAACATGAGAACAAACAATGCAGAGGAGCTGAAGGCCGCTACTGAAATATCTTGAGCAAGTCAAATATTTAAAGGGAGTAATAATCAGAAAATCAAGCCAACACAAATAAATCTATACATTGGCCCTGGTGTAGCTTTCATTCTTTGGTCTAATAGAAACAGCTTCCAAAGAAAAGTTTGAATGAAACTACCAGTCACATCTTATTGCATAGGGATCTAAAGCTTGATTTCACAATTCAAATATGCACTAATAATAACTGACAACATATAGCTGTGTAAGATGAAGTGCTGGTTGTAGCGCGTAAGTACACTCAACAAAAATATAAACTCAAGACCTTTGTTTCTGCTCCCATTTTTCATGAGATGGACTTAAAGATCTAAAATTCATTCCAGATACACAATATTACCATTTCTCTCAAACATTGTTCACAAATCAGTCTAAATGTGTGATAGGGAGCACTTCTGCTTTGCTGAGATAGTCCATCCCACCTCACAGGTGTGCCACATCAAGATGCCGATCTGACATCATGATTAGTGCACAGGTGTACCTTATACTGCCCACAATAAAAGGCCACCATGGAATGTGCAGTTTTTTGCTTTATTGGGGGTCTGGGGACTCAGATCTTTAAGTCCATCTCATGAAAAATGGGAGCAGAAACAAAGGCGTTGCGTTTATATTTTTGTTGAGTGTAGATGTATCTGTGAATGAACAGTAGCTCCTGTGTGTAGGCAAAGTAAAGCATTTGTCGACAAGGTTAACGTGAAAAGCAGAAGCTGAGGTTTCGCGTCTCTGAATCTAACCTTTGTATGCAGGAGATGTTCTGTTTGTTTGTTTTTTACTACAGCTGCAAAAACTGACGCCAAAAAAGCAAAAAAAAAAACCTGCTCTGAGAGGTAAAACTGCTATTATGCATGATAACCAATAGATTTTCCTTTTGAATCCAGCCTGCTGTGCAAAAAACTCAGTATTTTAGCACTGAAAGAAAATACAAATATGGGTTTGGAGAGGGGAAATGAAACAATAATTAACAGGAAGTAGCATCAGCACATCTGCAACATTAGTTGCAAAATGGAGACAAATTGCCATTTCATAAGAACTTGTTTTTATGAGGAAACGGCCTCGCAGAAAGATTAAATCAGTAAACTGCAATGTGGAGTTGCAGCGACAAAGACCACAAAGTGGCTTTGTGTTCTTATTTCAGGTACTCCGTACTTCATATCAGCTAGTCTATCTGAAATAAATGTGGTTGTTTGTCATGTTTCAATGACTCTTACAATTCTAGAAAACTCAACCCTTCTTAAAAAACCCAAATCAGATACCTGGAATGCTGTTTAAGATTCGCTGTAAAACAGTATGCAGAAGTAGAATAATCTACAAACAATTAGTTAATCTACACCATTATCTGGAAAGAAATTGTTGAGAACCCTGCGTTTAAGTTGGAATTTTAGTGTGGTGCAAATATCCTCCAGTAATGATGCAAAAACAGCCTCTATGTTGTTAGCACACAACGATAATGCCTCAGTCTGAGTCATAAGAGCCAACAGAGTGATGACACAACCTCAGATCTACTGTATATTTAATTTTAATCCAATAATACACTTCAAAGACTAGACATTTACAAGCATATTTATACTAAAATGATCTTATACTTGGAGAGGCATGCACTGAACGATTATAAAGCATTTAACCGAGTCTAGAGAGTCTCTGTTGAGACTTGTAATGGGTTGAAAAGATAAAATCTTAAAATTATATTCAGCTCAAATTCCCTATTTGACGTCAAAATGAGTCGAGCAAAGGGAAACAAACCCCCCTCGCCGCCTCGAAGTAATAACAATGACTAGCCATTTTTACAGTCCCTGGCTGAACGACTCATAACTCTTGACATTTTCCACATTTTGTTACAGATGTAAAACCTTGCATTCTATTTCAATGGGATTTTATGCAATCGAATAAAAGAAAGCAGTTCTTGCTTGTGACATAGAAAGAAAATGATACTTTGTTTGCAGATTATTTTCCCTTTACGATTAGATATCTGAAAGGTGTGTTGTATATTTGTATATATCCCCATTTACTCTGATTACCCTTAAGACAATTGAGTGCAATCAATTACCTTCAGAAGTCACCTAATTAACAAAATTCCCCTGGGTGTAACTCAACAATATTATGAATCCAGCTGTTCTGTGAAGGCCTAAGAGGTTCAGTGGACAATGACGATGAACATAAAAAGCAGGCAGGTAAAGGATGAAGTTTTGCAGAAGTTTAAAGCAGAGTTAGGCTATAAAAACAATATCTTCAGCTTTGGTTAACTCATAGAGCTCTGTGGAAAAGAGTACAAACCTGCCAAGACATAACCATCTACCTAGACCGACAGGAGGGACAAGGAGATCATTAATCAGAAATGTTGCCAGGATGCCCACGATCACTTTAGAAAAACTGTTGAGCGTTTCTGGATGGAAAGTTTGGACTTTGCACCCGCCATCAAGGAAAGTACATATGTGGCAGAAGATCCTCCAGCTCAGTGGTCTCTAACACAGGTTTTAGATGCATGCCCGCACCTGCACGGCTGAATCAAATGAATAGCTCGTTACCAGGTCTTTGTCAAACTAGATGCCATGCTGAAGGAGTAATTCAATCAAATGATTCAGCTATGCTGGAGGACGGACGCATCTAAAGCCTGCAGGATACTAGATCTTGAGGTCCAGTGTTGGAGACCACTGCTCTATTCGGATGAGACCAAAATTGAACTCTTTGGCCAGCATGCAAACTGCTTGGTGTGAGAGAAAACCAACATCTCACATCACCTTAAACACACCATTCTAATTCATGAAAATTGGTGATGGCAGCGTCATGCTGTGGGACTGCTTTTATTCACCAGGAAAGGGGTACCTAGTCATAGCAGGACTGGTCTAATCAGTCCAAGCCTAATTCTCTTAGGGAATCTGTAGCAGGAATCGAAACTTTTACTATTACTGACAAAACGATTCCTCACTGAGTTTGAGTTGATCTGCAAAACACATCAGAATCAGAATCAGAATCAGAATCAGCTTTAATGGCCAAGTATGACACATACAAGGAATTTGACTCCGGCAACTTTTCTCTCCAGTACAGAACTTAAATAAGTGAAATTAAAAAACGGAAAAAAAAAATAAATAAAAATAAAAATAAAGGATAATATATACACCAAACCAGGGTTATTGTACAGTAAGTATATACAGCAGTGCAGAGTTTTAGTTTATTGTTCATGTGAGTGGACACACACTCTGTGACTATTCAGAGTTCATCAGAGCGACAGCCTGGGGGAAGAAACTGTTCTTGTGTCGGGTGGTTTTGGCGTACAGCGCTCTGTAACGCCGGCCTGAGGGGAGGAGCCTAAACAGATTGTGGCCAGGGTGTGAGGGGTCAGTGGTGATTTTTCTGGCCCGCTTCCTGACCCTGGCCCGGAAAAGGTCCTCAATGGAGGGAAGATCAGTACCTATGATCCTCTCTGAGGACCTGACTGTTCTCTGCAGTCTGTCCCTGTCTTGCCTGGTGGCGGATCCGAACCAGACAGAGATGGATGAGGTCAGCTATAATGGCACTAAAACTGCACATAACCTCAAACAAATTGGTGGTGGCAGCATCATGCTGTGGGGTTTTTCTTCTGCAGGAATGAGGATGGAGCAGTGACCCTAAACACGTAGATCAATGACGGTTCCTCTGTTAGAATGGCCTAGTCAAAGTCCAAATGTGATTAAAATTTGAAGACTTGAAAATTGCAGTTCATGCAGTCTTTTTTTTTTTTAACCAAGGATCATTAATGTTTGGACTAGGGATGGACCGATACTGGTATCGGGTATCGGTGCCGATACCATTTTTATGTACTGTATCGGTTAAAGTTAAATGATACCATGGAACTATAGTTAAAATGTGGAAAATGCAATGATTTTATTTTATTTTTATTTTTTATTATATTTTTATTTAGTTTATTTTTCTTTTCTTTTTATTTTTTACTTTTTTATTTTTTTATTTTTTTATTTTATTTTTATTTTTTATTATATTTTTATTTAGTTTATTTTTCTTTTATTTTTCTTTTTTACTTTGGTGGTCATTTTGATTAATATTCTATTTTTTTCTACTTCACCTACACTTGTAACAAGCAGAAAATAAAATAAAAAGTGTCTTCCAATTCATTGCGTTTTTGCATGTGGTAGAAATATTAGCGAAAAGTGGAAAAAGTGGTATCATTGCATCCCTAGTTCCTTTTTGTCACGGCACACAGTTTGTGTAATTCAGTACTGTTGGTATCGGATCGGTATCGGCAGACTATGATCCTTAGATATCGTATCGGAAACGAAAAAAGTGGATTGATGCATCCATAGTTTGGAATCAGTGGGACTGAAAACAAAACAAGTCCCACAGAGTGAGGGGTTATGAATGTGTGGTAAAGTAAATGCTGCCTGTTTGTCCAGATTGCTACAGTGGCTGAGCTGGACGATGACGAGTCTGTCACAGACACGCAGAAGAGACGGGAGCTGCTCTCCAGGCGTCCGTCGTATCGGTGAGAACGCGTCAGCAGAAAGTGAAACGAAGACAAGCGGCCCATGCTGAACGTCTGTGTTTTCGGGATGTTTCCTCTAGGAAAATCTTAAACGAGCTGTCGTCGGATTCGCCGGCGGTCCCTAAAATCGAGGAGGAAAAGGCGGAGGATGATGTGCCGGTCTCCAGCAGCTCCACAGAATCGATTCCCAACTCGCTCTACCAAACCGGCTCCGGACAATACAGTCAGTACTCACAGAAATACTTCACTCAGTACATATTATTTGTTCTTTGTTTCCAGTCTCCAGTTTTGATTCTAAAAACTGGAGACATTGTTTTTCCTGTTGACATTTGTTTTTCTGTTAGAAACTGATTTCTAGTGAACTTCACTATGATTTTTGAGTGATGTAAACAGCTGTAGTACCAGAAGTTTGATCGTTTCTAATAAAGAAATGAAATGTATACACGGTTTAAAAAATAGTTATCATTAGCTTAAATGTTAAATTAATTGAAAAAATATTTTCCAATGGTACACTAATACAATGTAAAACTTCTGGAATTTTAAAAAGAAAATTTGATGCAAAAGTCTCTAATTATTTAATTCACAAAATGAGATATTCAGACTGAGATATATACATAGACGCTGACTGATATATACAGAGATAAAACATTTTGTTATCATGACAGGTTTATAGTACATTTCCATCTAAATGTTTGATCACTTTTGTCATTATAAATGGTAACATCTGGTTGATTTCCTGGCTTTCAAACTTTGTCCAAACCTCATTCCTTTCGTATGATAGGAACGAGGTTTGAGATTTATTGCTCCCAAAACCAGTTTTCACACGTGTTGGAATTATTTTCCCGTTGCAAAACTCAACTTGGTTTAAATTTCAACAATCTTAACTTGAAAGATGTGGAGATAGTCAGTCGCTGCTCCCTCCTCTTTGCCCAACTCAACAGTATAACTGGCAGTGAAACAGGCCCTCAGCATGATGCTAACAGCACCATGCTTGACAGCTGGTACAAAGTATTTAGGGTTTGAAAAGCCTCAGTTTGAGCTCTCCAAACATTCAAAGCTTGTTCAATCTGATTTTGAACAAGCTTGAGCCGTGGTGATTCATGGGTTGCTTCCGGACTAATTTTCTTTCATCTTAGGCGTCAGCTTGGGGAATATTGTTGGAACTTTAACAACAGGGTTGTTCTTAACCGATCAATAGTTCCAGATAAAACAGCTTCACGTTAAGCTTTTGGAAGAGCATTCCCAACATCCCAACCTCGACCTTGTTGATTGTTTGTGTGATGAAAACGAGAATTTGTTCCAAGAAACCATTTGCTTGCTGTTGCTAAGGCAACATGAACCAAGTATTCTTTGGTGTTTATGTATAATTCTGATCCTTTGAATCAGAGGAAATGTATTTAATTACCCTTTAATAGCCATACTAGCCTGGAAAGGCCTGGTTAAAACTGAACTCTGACTTCACACAGTTGCCATCGCTCAGGGCAGAGCCATCCCGCTGCCCAGTCCTGCAGTTGAAGCCCTTCAGGGGGCCCAGACCCTGGCGGTGACCGGCTCCCCCACCCCACAGACCGGAGCTGCCCTCCTGCAGGCTGCAGACTCACCACAGCAGTTCTTCATCCAGGGCGGACAGGTGCTCATTCAAGGTGGGTTCAGTCAAGGATGTAGATAATGCATAAAAACGGAGGATATATATCATTATATACTGTATTTGAACTGGTGCAGTGGACCACTCCACTATTCACCTATTTGTGGATTTTTCTGTGGAACGGAACTCCACATTATTTGAGAAAATTATTTTATTGGTAGGAATTGTGATAATTGTATTTGTTCATTATTTTGTAGGGAAAAAAAGGACCTTGGGGAAGCAGAAGTATAGCTTCAATGCTACTTGACTGGTTATTGGGTGGCTTTCACATAGCAGCCAATTCATGAGTGCCATTTATTTTTGTTTGCACTGATTGGCTGTACCCCCAAGCAGGGATGGAGTACTCGAGTCACGTTTAATTGACTCGAGCAGCACAGCGATTATTTGGAAATTGCTGTTGTTGAATCAGAATCAGAAAGGGGCTTATTGCCAAATGTTGTGCAGATTTACAACATAAAAAAATTGCTACGCTACTTTGTGAAAGCATATGAAAAGACAAACACTTAAATAAAAATAAAATGTGCTAAACAGATTGGAATTAGCATGTAGCCGATGCTAAAGTTAGCTGGTTATATCAGGTCAGATTAATGGACAAAATTAAAATAACCACTTCCCAAAACCTTTGTATGTATATAGGTAACATGCCAATTATTTGTTGCTTCAAATTTATTGTAGCATGTTTTATTATTTTGCATATGCTACTCTGTTAGCTTGGTAATAGCGAGGGAGGCATTGAGTACAATTTTTTGTTTTAAAATAAAATGAACCTTGTCTGGCTGCCCTTATTCCAGTCTTAAAATCTACTCTCTGCTCTGTTATACTTGACTTTCTCTCAGATGATGATGACTTTAGCTGGCCTGGAAGATTATTTTTCGCGATATGGACTCGGCATGTAGGACCTAGCGATTTGACTAATTATGTGTGACTTAGAGTTGCATCCAGTCTCAAACAACTAAAGCATCTGTGTTGCAGCGTAACTGACAAAGTCTCAGACTGGAGACACTCTGTTGTTGTAGGATAGTCTTGTGAAAAGAATCATCTCCAGGGGTTCCACAGCCGTCCACACAACCAACCCAGCCTTCTTCATCAGGTTGTCCCTGACTCAGGTATTGGCAGGTATTTGTGGTCCCTACCCATCCCGAATCCTGGGGTTCGCTGTATGTGTAATTTTTCCCCATGCATGGGTTGGGTTTTGCACCCACATCATCTTTAAAAAAGTTGCTGTAGTTTTAGGTTTTATAATAATTAAACACCCTGGAAAGCCAACTTACCCTTTAACGAGTGTTTGCAAACTTTCTCGATGCACCTTCCCTGTTTATTGACAGTACCAGAAACGTTTTCTTCCAGCGAAGACCTGCAGTTAAAATGTTTTCTTTAGACTTAGCGTGTGAATATATAACCTCCAACAAATGATGTCAAACCTCAGTTATCTTTCCCTTCCTTGTTTTCACCTCCTTCCAACATACACAAGCACTAAATAACTGCCCGGGCTGTTTGCACAGCAGCCGCTTGGGACATAATATCCTCCTGTTTGTTGAGCGTCTCTGTAGTTGCGTCACTAGATCTAAAAATATGCCACCCTCCTCCTCCTCTTCCTCCTCCCTCTCAGCCTGGCTCACATTGTGTTTCTCTGCCTCTGCGTCTGATCCGCGCGGACGGAGAGAGGGGAGGGACCAACTCTCTAATCCAGGGTGTTTTACTGACTTCAGCGGGCACCAGTGATGTCACAGTGATGTCAATGCCTGTAATTGTAATCAGGCTGCAAAGTTGGACTGTGAGCAGTCTGAAAGAGGGAGAGCCGAGAGAAAACAAGGAGTAAAGAAGGAGATTCGAATAAAAACAAAAAAGGTTAAACAAAAAGGAGAACAGTATTTTTAGAAGATTCTTTGCTAAAGTTTTCCCCCCCTACCGTGGTGCTGGATTATTGGAAACAAGAGATGGCTGTTACGGGAGATGAGACTGAGTCAGGTACAGTTTCCTTACTTATTCACACACTTATTTAAGGTGTTAAAAGTTAGTTGTTGGCTCTGTTTTTCTGAAAATTGAAATTATTAATAGCTTTAATTCCAAGTTTATCCGTCTGGATCAGATGAGAAACAGTTTTTGACGTTATAACTTTATCCTTTTTGGAAATAGAGACCGTTAGGAGTTTTGTCTGATGAGTCTGCAAGAGTTTGCTTTATTTGAGTGAAGCTGCCTTTTCCAAAGCAGTAAAATACACACAAAGATCTTCTTAAGTGGTTGTCAGGCAGGGAGGGAGGGGGTAAGAGAGCAGAGCGAGTAGGAGGATGGGGTGGTGAGATAGATGCTGCTTTGACGTCACCGTGTTTCCTGGAACACGAGCGAGGCAGGGAAGAGAGAATGCAAAACGTGCGAGAGAGACGCACAGGCTGACGTCAGTGCAGAGTCACTGCGTTATCGCAACCCGAGAGAAAACAGCGAATCGCTCTTATTGTGTGTGTATTTGTGTGTGTGTGTGTGTGTGTGTGCACCTGTTGCGTCTCTTTCTGAATGACTGTGTGTGTGTTTAGACGACTGAATGTGGGAAGAAGACTGAAACATTCTTCGAGCATAGAGAGAGAAGCAGAAATGGTGCAGAGCAGTGACTTGTTGAGTCACTCAAGAAGAACATGAAACCATAAACAGAGCTGCTGTTCCCCACTCAACCACCCTCCTCCACCACCCACTTCCACCCCGCCACAGATGACTTTACTTTCTTTAAAAAAAAGACAGACAACAAACCTGCAGAATTCCTGCAGTTATCAGCTGCCGGCAGCGCTTTGATAAACACGTTGTCACCTCCCAGTGACAGGCGCATATTCCTCCTCGCTGATAAAGTTTAGTTGAATAAACCAATTTTTTTTTTTTTATGAAAACAATAATGTGTTTCATTTTGGGCCATTAAATTGTCTTGCATATTACAATCTAACCAGCTTTGAAAAAATGATTTAAAGAAAATCAACTCATTCATTAGAAATGTGGTTTTAACTAGGCTATAGGATTCTCTTGGTTATTATATTGAGATATATTATTAATTTAAAAATGTTACATGGTATCATTATGTTCATATTTTCTATCACCTTTATTTGGCTGAAAGGCATCGTTGCCATTCAGCATGATGATCCTGGGTTCAAATCCGGGGCCTAGAGACTTTCTGCATGTTCTCTGCAAGCATGCATAGCTTCTCTCAGGGGACTCCAGCTTCCTCCCACAGTCCAACAACATGATTGTTAGGTTAGTTGGTCTCTCTTAATCGTCCTTAAGTATGAGCGCATGCATCATAGACTGTAAAAAAGAATAGACAGCGCCTCCTCACTCCTCCCCGTTTACCAGAATGACACACTTTCATCTGGGAATTCATGGCGGATTCACAGAGTTCTCCTCCCCAGCTCTGACGAAGCATGTTCCTAAAAAGGGCATAGGGGCGGGATCTTCACTGTAGACTCTGACATCGCGTGGCGTGTATCGGCGTGTAGTTCGGTCATAATCACGCCCATTCTGCTCCTGCATCTTTAGCTCTGATGCTAAACTTGGCTAGCTAAGCTAAAGGGTAATAGCCCCATGCCTGACTGCTGCCGTATCTGCGCTCCTCCGACGGTTCTCCTATTTCTCAAACCTCAAAAGGTAAGAACTAGTAACTTGAAATAATTATTAAAATGTAGTGTTACTATAATTAAATTCAAACGAAACAGCCTGTCAATCAAAGTCCGGCCCCCTCATTAATTATACCAGATTTCCAAAAATTATCTTACGAAAACCAGCTTGGTGCCTATGTTATTGACTAGCCCAGCGTTATCTCAGGAAGAATATGTAGCCATAGAAAGTTTTAAAAAAATGGGCACCAGGCATTAAAGTTGTTTTTAACGTGTCTAAAGTTCAATGCTTTTCAATGGGGGCCTAGCGGCCAAATGCAGGTACTACAACAATGGAGGAGCAATGGCGGCCTCCATGGTATGCGGTCACAAAGCAGAGCGGCCAGCGGCCCTTGACGTGCACAGTCGTTGCCTGGCAACCTGTCCAAAGTGGATCCCCAACTCTCTCCCAATGACTGCTGCAGATGAGCTTTTCAATAAATGAGCAGAGTATTTTTGTATTGAAAAAAAATTTTTTTACTTTAAAACACTTGGACTACATCTAATATCAGCTGCATAACATTGCATTAACAACAGTACTGGGTGGTGTTCCGTCAGGTTTCACTTCGACTGTCCCTATTTTCCACATTGGGAAATATTCCCAAACAACTTGAAATTGTCCTGTTGATTGTATCGACCTTTTATTAGCCAGTTGATGGACAGTGTGCAGCAACCAATCCACACGGCCTGGCCTCTCATCGAAATTACGTTAAGGCCGTTTAAGCCTGTAAACCTGTAACTGACCCACGGCTTGTTCAATGCACACGTTTAATGTGATTTGCTGACTTTGCTTTGAAAAACCTTTGCTAAAGTTTGGCTGGTGCTGATCGTAAAAATAAAATGTTGGAAAACCAGTTTTATTAATCAGCCGATGGACTCAGTCTATTTCTACTGCATAGCTATCTGAAGTTCTACACAGAAAGTAAGAAGCATCATCGTCAAATAGATAACCAACAAAATAGAAAAGTCTATTAATTTCTGCAGAAACCTTGAGATGTACACACATACGTATTCTTGTTGGGGTGCATTTGGAGACAAAGACACAGTTTATCAGTAATGCTTTTCTCCTGCCTACCAGACATGTGACATCTGACATTTAATCCTACATCAGTCACTGATTATTACATTTACGAGCAGAAAAAGGATGAACACATGAAAATACTTTTGGAAACTTATTTTCTGTTTATAGATAATTCCCTTCATGAGTTTGGAACATTATGACTCCTCTTACAAATAAAACAGGTTTAAGTCAGACATGTTTACATGGTAACTATTAATCAATATTGTGCTTAAAAATGGCTATCCACATTTATTTTTATCCAATTCAGGTATAATAAGAGTGAAAGAAGTTAATTAAAGTTAAAGCAGAATAATTCATATTTTTTTCTTTTTTTCCCCACAGCTGCCACAGGAGACATCCCCGCCTATCAGCTGCGTTCGCCCAACTCTGGCCTGGCTCAGAGCATCGTGATGGCGGCCTCTCCTAGCAGCATGCAGAGCCCCTCATCACAACACGCCGAGGAGATCACCCGTAAGAGGGAGGTCAGGCTGATGAAAAACAGGTAGGAAAACAGCAGGAAGAGATGGGAACAGAGCAGAACAGTCATTGTGGGACATTATTTGGAAACTTGGAAAGCTGCAAAACATTTTTGTCCATTTCTTTTTGCCAGAAAACGGTCTTGATTGATTGTTAGTTTGAACTCTAAGCAGGATATTTCTCCTCTCTTTTCTGCAGGGAGGCAGCTCGTGAGTGTCGCAGGAAAAAGAAAGAGTACGTGAAATGTCTGGAAAACCGTGTAGCCGTGCTGGAAAACCAAAACAAGACACTGATCGAAGAGCTGAAAGCTCTGAAGGACATTTACTGCCACAAAGCAGAGTAGCAGCAGCAGCCAGTGCTCTGAAGACAGTTCATAGACTGCTGCAACATATCAAAACAAACAAAAAAAAGACTTCAGAACAAAACTAAACTGCTTTAATCGTCTTTGTTTCTTCGCTCACTCAGGCCTGACGTATGCCAAAATTCTAAAGTGTCGTGGAGATTTCAGACAGCTCGAGCTTGCCAGTTTTATTCTTGTTCTTAACCTGCACTCTTTGCATGTGGAGACCCTTGAGTGTTGTAAACTCTGTGCTTGTTGTGGCTGTTGCGCACGGGGCGAACAGGAAGAGGAGATGCAGATGCTTCCTTGAAATCCACTGAGAATTTTTACCCCCCCCCCAAAAAAAAGGAAACAGTTGAAAGTGATGGAGGTCGAGAGGGCCAGCCATGTCCACAGCCAACTGCTTTTTATTTTTTCTTGTTTTTGCATAACCCTGGTCAGATGAGCAGGAGGAACCCACAAGATCCACCAGCAGCTGCAAATCAAAGCGTTTTTACCTAAAGATGTCATGAGTATGAATAATGCTTCTGTTTTTTGTTGTTGCATTCTCATTGTTGGGGAAAAAAAGCACAATTAGGGATATGTCACTTATTTCATTATTTCCAACTTAATGTTTTTGTTTTGACTAAATTTAGCTTAAAATAAGAGAACTCATTTTTTTTAAACAAGACAATATTTGAATGTAAACCATGTTGGTAAATATATATAAAAAAATATTTTTCTGCTCTAAAGTGAATTTTGAGGATAATACTGTTAAAGCACAGAAAGTAACAATGTTAAATGTATGTCGGATTTCATTCTTTAAATTAATATATATTTTGTGGACATATGTTACGTGTAAAGAGAAATCTTAAAAATCTCAACATTAACCGTTTTTAAGTTTTCAAACAAGCGCCCGATTTCTGAAAACCCTGGAAAACGGAAGAAAACTGTATTTGTTTGTGGTCTGATGATTGAAAATACTCTGTTTAAAGGGTGATGCTGGTTTTTTAACTCTGTTTTTTGTAAAAGACACTTTATTTTAAAAAGCAGCTTTATCTTAATTCTGCTGACAGTTGAAAATAACTTAATTTCTCTGTCCCAGTTGATTTTGAGTTGTAGTAAATAATTTTATTGACCTATTCTAATTTCTGTTAATCATTGTATAAAAAAAATCTGTTTCACTGCTGAGGCTCTTGTGAAAGTAATTATTCATTTACTGTTTAATTCTTTAATCTGCATATTTGTCATCAAATTTGTATTGAAGTTTGTACTTTCAGAGGAGTCTATTCAGTTTAACGCTTAGAAGTGAAGTAAGGCGAATTTTGTTTTGCACTTAGCTTATTTTTGTTCAAATAACTCCATCTTCTGTGTTCTCTTAGTGTGTTTTTGTTTATCTAATAAAATTTTTAAATCTGAAAGATTGATTATTTTTATATATTTAAAAGCAATTGCCTCAGTTCTGCTCCAATCTGGAAGCAGAGTTTGAGAACTTTGGGTTGGGTTCTTTGATCTCTGGTGCTGAGGTCGCCAAGGTCTTTAAAAAGCTCAATCGGTGAACAGGCCCCAGGAGTGGTTGAGATTGCCTGGAGTTTCTCAAGTCTCTGGATGTTGTCAGGCTGTGTTGGTTAACACTGCTCTGCAATTTTGGGTAGACATTGGGGGTAGCTCCCTTGGATTGGCAGACCGTGATGATGGTCCCCAGATTTAAAAAGGTGGACCACAGAGTATGTTCCAAGTACAGGGGGATAACACTTCTGTACGTCCCTTGTATTTGTGTTTTCGGGGGTTTTGGTGAGGAGGGTCCAATAGATAGTCAGATCTCGGTTTAAGGAGAAACAATGCGATTTTCGTCCTGGTCATGTAACACTGGAGCAGTTCTACACCCTCAGCAGGGTCCTGCAGGGCGCACAGGAGTTCACCCAACTGGTCTAGATGTAATTTGTGGACGTGAAAAAAGGCGTTTGACCATGTCTTTTGAGGAGTCCGCAGGTCTGGGCTGTGACCAAAACACTGATGTCCCAGATACCGCAGGGTGTTTGGGCTCTCCCTCAGAGATATAGGGTGAGAACCTCAGTTGTCTTGGAGGGCCTCAGAGTACAGTCACTGCTTCTCCATATCAAGAGGACCCAGTTGAGGTCGCTCTGGCATCTGGTTAGGATACCTCCTGCGTGCCTCCCTGGTGAGGTGTTCCAAGCACGTCCCAGTTGGAGGAGACCTAGGGGTAGAACCGCGACACGCTGGAGAGACAATTCTTCTCTGCTGGCTGGGTAAGGCCTTGGGATTCCCCTGAGCAGGTGGCCCAAGTGGCTGGGGAGAGGGAACTCTGGGTATCTTTGCTTAAGCTAATGCACCCATGACCAAACCCCGGATAAGCAGAAGTTAATAGATGGATGGCTGATCAACAAGTGCCTATCCATCCTTCCATTTTAGGCTCAATCTTGCCATTTTTCCATGAGCACAAGAAATTGGAAAATGTAGGGTGCCATCCTCATTTGTTCTGGTTGAAAACCATAGCCTCAGACTTGAAGGTGATTTTTCATAGTTTGAGACCACAGTTCCAAATCAGATGAGACAGTGCCCCTTTGGGTTGAGCAAAAATCTATGGGAAGTCCTAAGCTGGTAAAAAAAAAAAAAAAAAATCCTAATTCATGTAACAGGGTGACTGAACAATGTCAATGGGGAGTAAACCTTCAAAAGAAGCCTACTGATATCTTCACTGATGCCTTCTTTGATAAGTTTCTTTAGTAGTTAACACTACTCCACTATGAAGACTACACAAGTAATTTTGACTTATAGACACACAAACAACCTTAGATACACCTTAGTAGAGTCTCAAAGGCATAGATTCCAATCAATGATCCGGGTGGGAGGAGGTGGCCTGGAGGCGGGAGAAAGGTTGGTAGCATAAGGCTTTACAAGGGACACATGGAATGTGGGATGAATGCGTAGGGTCCCAGGAGGCTGAACACGAACTGCCACTGGGTTCACCACATTGGCGATGGGAAAGGGCCTAATGAAATGAGGAGCCAGCTTCCTTTTCTCCACCTTAAGTGGTAGGTCCTTGGTGGAGGGCCATACCCTCTGTCCAATGGAATACTGTGGTGCAGGAGTGTGGCGACAGTTTGAAGTTTTGGAGAAGGCATCTACAGCTTTGAGGAGGGTCCGTCTGGCTCTTCTCCAGGTTCGCTGGCAGCGGAGAGCAGCAGCATGGGCAGAAGGGACTCTGGCCTCCCCCTCATGAACGGAAAACACCAGTTGCTGAAAACCATAAACGTGTAGAAAGGAGACAAACTCGTGGAACTTGATGTAAGACAGTTTAGTGCACACGTGTCAAACTCAAGGCCCCTGGGTCAAATCCGGCCCTCCCTCTAAACTCTAGATGACCCTATAGATAGAAAAATTAAGTTCTATTTTTGTGCATCCCAATACGGTTTTATCAGTAAAATAAAATCAGTGTTTATTTGAACAGTCCTAAATCACATAATTATGTAAAGGTGTTCAGCATTATTACATTTACACTTTTGGAATTCGGAGGCTGATTTTAACTGTTATAGTTTTATCAATAGTTTGTGCCACAACCGGCCCTTTAAGGATATTCATCAGCTTAATGTGACCCAAAATGGAAATGACTTTGACACCGCTGGTTTAGTACATGGTCTACCCAGGGTAGGTTCTCCGACCACCTGGTAGGGTCCTTGTAACAAAGCATTCTCAGCTTTAATTACACCTCTTGGTAAACACATTCCTATTGGCCATTAGTCTGTCTATGAAAACCAGATGAAAGACCCAACTTGATCCCCAACAATCCACAAAACGCTCTCCAAAACTGAGAGTCAACCTGGGGCCCCGATCCGAAACGATGTCAGATGGTATTCCATGTAAACGAAGCACTTCCCGGACCAGGACCTCCCCAATCTCCCTTGCTGAGGGGAGCTTCTTGAGGGGAACCAGGTGAGTCAGCTTAGAAAACATGTCAACTATAGTGAGGATAACTGTATGACCATTAGATACGGCAGTCCGGTTTTTAAATCCATGTTGATTTGTGACCAAGGCCGATGAGATGTACGGGTTGCGAACCTCAGGATATAGGAAGGCAGTAGGCAATCGGTCCCTGGCAGGAAACTCTGAAAGCTCCTCCACCTCTCCTCTGTTCCACCCGTCTTAGATCGATCTTTGTAGCCAGGTCCTCCAGGTCCTTCAGAGTACTGGCAGTAGCAGTGTCATGAGTGGCGAGCTGGTCCTTGATCTCCTCAGATAACCCTTGGTAAAACACAATTAGTGCCTCCTCATTCCATCCACTTTCTGCAGCGATAGTGTGAAACAATATCTCGGGCAATATTGGGCTAAACACTCAAGTTAACTCCCTGGAAAACTTTTTAAAGGAGTAACAGATCTCAGAGTCTTTTTGCCATTCAGCTGTTCCTCAAAGCTTGGCCCGATCAGAGAGTAATAAAATGGCATACGCTACCTTGGAGCTTTCAGTGGGAAAAGAAGATGGCTGTAACTCAAAGTGAATCTCACACTGGGTCAGGAAAGCTCTGCACTGAGTAGGTATTCCTTTGAAGACCTCTGGGGGAGTGAGACAAGGTTCATGAAGTGGTGAAGTTCGATACTGCACTGCTGAATCCACAGAAGCTTCAGTCTGATTGGGAGGGTTACTAGGGAGAGAAAGGTACGTAACAAGTACATTATCTCAGAAACATTGTTCTCCAGCTTGTTAATAGCAATCTCAACCCCAGTTCTCCACTCATGTGCTGGTGACGGGTCCATACTGGCCAGATTATACTGTAAGGAAGCAGATTGGGAGACCTGATAATTCAACCACACAAATATTTGTTTTAGTTTGATGCCACCCTGTATAGAATGGCAACAGAGTGTATATTTTGGTTGTAAGCGCCCACTTGTACTATAATTATTTGTTGTTGGATAGGGGCAGGTGTAAATAAGAATTTATTCTTCGTCCTGCTCCTTTTCAGGCATGCAGTGTTACATTAAACAAAGGAAGATTATTGTATACAAAATTACTATTGTACACTTCCATGTATGTGTATGTGTGTGAAACAAAATTATCTGTATACTATTTAGACTCTGGAGTTGGATGGCTAAGGGACTTTACTGGAATGAAGTTCTCTGCAATGGAGAAGGTTAGCGGCTGAACAGATATCAGGAGAGATGTTTGATCAAGCAGCCACTAGCCTCTCAAGAAAAAGGGGTCAAAGCTCCTCCTGATTCAGTTCCAGTGGGAGAAGGCAGAGGGTCACACTCAGTAGGTGAATATCCAACAGCGCTTTGTTTTCACAGATCCAAATCAGCAAAAAACCAAGGCCAGGGAAAGCAGAGGCATCCAATCAGTTTTTCTTATGCTGGGTCCAGAAGCAGGCAAGGGTCTTAAACAGGAGATCTAGGCAGAACATGGTTAAGCAGGAAAAAACTGCTAGACATCCACAGCTCAGGGCTCAAGGGCTCTGGCTCAGTAGGTTGAGTAGTTGTCTTCCAGCTTCCTCCAGTCACAAGTCATTGTGCCCCTGGGCAAGGCACTTAACCCCAAATTGCCTACCAATGAATGAATGTGTGCGTGTTTGTGAGTGCAAATGGGTGAATGTGGCTCCAGTGTAAAGCACTTTGAGTGGTCAACATGACTACAAAAGCACTGTGGTCATTAAAGGAGTGGATATGGTCAGCAATGACACTAAAGTAGGCCTGTAGTGTTTAATTGTCAGTTAGCACTGAAGGGCCCACAATTTTAAGAAATATATCCCCTGTACTATGTGTACGATTACACCACCAATAAGGCAGAATGTGTTTTTCTTTTTGTTTTTCATAACTTCTGAGCCAACCATCTGACCGGAAGCTGAAACTGAGAATCTTTGCCCCAGAGAACAATTTCTGACATATGTCAGGTAATGTTGACTAATCTTTGTAGCAGTAGTTTCTTGCCTCAGCTGACATACAGTAAGTGGCACCTACCAAGGTATTCCACTACTGTAGCCCATCAGATTCAAAGGAACAATGTATTGTTCATTCACCTTTGGCGTTCCTTGGTAAGTTGTATCAAGGGGTAATTTTTATGAATGTTACCTTTCTGTCATTTCAAACTAGTCTGGCTATTCTTCTCTGACATCAATGAGGAACTTTAATCCACACAACTGTTGCTGAGCAGACATTTCCTCCATAAGAACGAGACAGATGGCTGTGAATGAAAATCCCAGTAAAACTGAGGTTTCAGAAATACCCAGATCAGCATGTCTGGAAACAACAAACGTGACTGTCAAAGTAACTTTAATCCCATTTCCCTTTCATTTTGATGCTTAGGTTGAACTTTACCAAGTTTTCTTCGTCCAGAATTGCAGATTTTTCATAATCTGGAATTATTCTTTTTATATTAAATTAGACTAAAACATCGGGTGAATACATATTTTGAAAGGAAAACAAAGTAAGAGAGAATATTGTCAAGTTGATTTCAAGTCACTTCAATATACAATTGATCCTGTAGGCTGTTACCTGTGGTATAACCATGAACTATAAGCACCTTTAATCTTATGAGACATTTTAATCATCTCTCTATTTGCTTCTTTCAGAGAATCTGATTTATTGCAGCCTCCAGCTGCACTGCTCTCAGCTCTTTTCTCTCCTACGTCAGAACCAAAAGACAAGGTGAAAGTTTAAGTGAGTTTGTCCTGTTAACGTTTCATGACGCTGCTATTCAAACATCTCAACGGCCTTTGCTCCCTCTTGCCTGGAGTGGAAATTTCCACCTTGTTTCTGGCCGCCGACAGGAGAGCTACAGCCAATCACCCTGACAACGCGGCCGGTGATTCCTTAAAACAGTAGGGGGCGTCCTCTGCTGGTCATAACGTCTTACTGCAACCAAATGCAACCATAAATAAACTGTATAGAACCACAGCTTGTAGAACAACAAACAAAACAGCGCAATTATGTAGTTAAAACGTGTCCAAATATGTTTTTATTTTCCCATTTATATTGAAAATTCTACATAACTTTCAGTTTGATATTAAGGTCGCATTGTAGGCCTATAGACCCGGACGTATTACTGTTTGTATCTTTGGAGACCAACAGTTCACACACACACACACACACAATTTTCCATTTGAGAATGTGGGTTAAGATTACATTCTTTTACCACTTGTCCTTTCAATATATTTAAATTTATTTCATCTAGTTAATGCTAGAGCTTTGGTTTAAAAATTGCAACCATAATTTGGCCTCGCATTCTATGCTGGGTTTGTTTGTGGTGGCATTATGTTGCAGTTTATATCTAAGTGTATGCTTTGAAGTTGACTCCATGGGGTAAATAGTTGATTAGAAATTTTCTTCTGTTAAACTATATTCTGGTAAATTGTTTCTTTATAATTACACCATTGTCCCCTTGTTCAGGTTTTATATGGGAGAGATTAGCCCAACATTTCCCGTTATAGGGAATTATGTTTCAGATGTCATTAGAAACTTGTGTCCCATAGAAAGGGATAAAAAAAAATGAATTTATAAAACGTGTTGGGCTAGTGCTACGCATGTTACTTAAAATTCCCTTCAGTTTTTGCCCTTCCTGTCTCCCATTCTAGCATGTAGCGGTTCTATTCCTAACGCAGACAAAACTAGAAGTATGGTATTTGCTAGACTTGAGAAGGCAAGCCCTCACAATTAAACTTTGGTACTTTTCCAGAAGTCAAAATCTGCACATGCACATTTCGCCATGCATATGTGCCAACTGCACAATGTTCAGTTTACACCTCCAATGATTTCAACCACAAGCTGAATACGTAAGTGACATCTGAGGCTTAAATAGCTCCATATTTATGTGACACAGCTGCAGCTAATAAGCCCTTGTTTGCTTTTGTCCCCAAAGAAGACTCATTGCACATTGAGACTAATTATATCCAGTGACTTAAATTCATCGTGTTGTTTCAAGTTAATTTTTTTCTTTTCATCCTTTCAGAATCAATTCTGAATGATAAAAGATCCAAAATAACTTTAAGATTAAGCAGGCACTATGAAATATCAGTTTGGGGATTTTCTGTGCTTTTTTATGGTTTTTCTCTGCAGATTTTTGTGTCTTGTTAGAATGACAGTTGTCGAAGATGCAGCAATTTAACAGGTCTTGATTTTTTATCTCAGAAAATTGATTATTGGACATCTTTAGTATGTGAGTTACAGTCCATTGAGCCCATCAAAATTGTGTTGTGAATTACCCTTTTAAGTATAATTCAACCATGTTGTTTAGTTTATTTTCAAAATCAGCCTGATAGACCAAATATTGTATAAAGGGAATAAAACCATTCAGATTTCATCTGAATTATTATTGGGGATTTTTAAAGGTCACCTTAAAAATAGAAATAGCATGATAAGTTCCCCTCCAGAGACTCCAACATTGTGGACTACACAATTTTACCAGATGGCTATGGTTGCTGATTTGTACTTTTTGTCCGCTCTCTTCTTTATCTCATAAAAGTCTGCTGGCTAAAATTAAAGCTTCTATGCTTTCGGTAAGAACTGCAATAAATTGCATAGAGGAGTTGAAGCAAAACTTGCAGGCCACATTTGACTGCCCAGATTAGAATGTATTGTCATCAGTAATTGGGCCATTAGACAATCAGGTGAAAGGGGAACAAGGTCAACATGGGACAACAAAGTATCCTTAACCACCTTGATCCCGTTGGACGACAGGAATCAGTTTGTAGATTTTAAACTTTATACACATAGAGCAAAAAGGAACCAAAGTCAAATTAATTTAGGGTAGTTATGCATTATTTTGCACCACCCTTTGAGATATTATCTTGAATCATTCGATGACCACCATCTGAACTGTTTGGAATATTGATAATGAAAAAAAGCTTCTGTTTAACTAAATAGGTGGATGCCAAAAAATGGTGAAAACCCCTTGGTAAGATTAGAATAGTTTATCATGGAATTTTATTCCTAAAGGTCTAGGGGAATATTAAAATTGTATTTTTTACAAATCTGGAAATTCCACAGTTCTGGTAGATATACTTTACAGTATATTCGCTTGAGTGTGACAGGTAAAATTTATATTAAAGAGTGATGTATTACAATAGGTTTCTGACTGAATTAGTGCTGGGCTGCAACAGATGCTGAAGGTGTGCTCATAAAATATAATGGTAAGAAAAGCCACATAATGATCGTTAGAAGCGCTGAGGACAGGAAATCAACGTTCCCAACCTTTTTATTTGACAGTTAAATACCTTGGTCATGTGTTATCTGATGACTGGACAGATGATAAAGACCTCTATCGACAGCGCTGTAAAATTGATTCTGAAGCTGATATGCTTATAAGGAAGTTTTCTATGTGCTCAGACTTTATGAAGTGCTCCTTGTTTAGAACTTACATAAGATCACTATTTACTGCTCAATTATGGTCTAACTATAAGATAAAGAGCATGCAGAGGCTTAAGGTAGCATACAATTATGCAGTGAGGTTGCTACTTTGTGTACCTAGTTGGCATAGTGCCAACCAATTATTTGTGTCCACTAGAGTGCCTACTTGTGAGGCACTGTTAAGACATTTGATGTTTAGTTTTATGTGCCGCCTGGACAAGTCAGAGAACAAAATAATTGAAGCTCTAGTCAGCCCTCTGGAAAGCTGCTATAGATTCACTTGTAGGTTAAGAAGGCATTGGTGCAATTGCCTGTATGTCATATAGGCTAATATGTTGGAAACGTTCCAATGCATTATAGGGGGGAACGTTATATGACAGGTGTTATATAGCCATCAGGATGCATTTCCACTGTATTATAAGGGGGAACGTTATATGACGGGTGTTATTGAGCTTGCAGGATGCTTTCCCACTGTATAATATAGGGGGGAACACTATATGACCGGTGTTATATAGCCATCAGGGTGCGTTTCACATGTATATTAGTGGGGCGACGCTATATAGCAGGTGTTATAAAGTCGTCAGGATTTTTCCCTGATATTTGACGTCAAGATGCATTTCCACAATTATAATAGGATATACTTTATTAATCTCAGAATTGGGAAATTCTGTACATTCATTGGGCCTAATTATTGTTTGTTTTCAAATTATTCTTCTCAGTTGTACATTCTAATCCATGCCACTTTATTTTTTTGAAACTTCACAGAACTTTTTTTTTCTTTCCTTTATGTACTACATATTATTCTTAATTCTGTTTTTATACTTTTCTTTTGGTATGAATATGAATGCATATATTACCTGCCATTTTATTGCTGTTACTGCTTAATTTCCCAACAGTAGAAAAATTATCTATCTATCTATCTATCTATCTATCTATCTATCTATCTATCTATCTATCTATCTATCTATCTATCTATCTATCTATCTATCTATCTATCTATCTATCTATCTATCACAGAGCAGTAATATTGAGGACTGTGGCTGAGGCGTTGAATTCGCCAAAATACAACGTTTGAACCAGTTTGAACTGTCACGGCTTCCGTCACTCCCCTGTGTACGAGCAGAGCACGGCGAGTCAAGTTCGGGGGCGAGCTTGTAGTTTGTGCGCGCGCCACCATAAGGGGGAACCGGGGGAACCGGGGAACACATACTGACGGGGAAGCGCAGACTAACGTTAACACCGGGACCCACGCATCACTGTGCGCCTGCAGCGTCACGAGATGAGTTCTGCTTTACGATGCGTGAGAAACGGCTCAGTTATTTAGCCTCCATCACAAGAAGGGTGGAATTGACACATCCGCACTGTGACAGCTTCTCCATGGACGCTGAAGGTTGACAGAATCTGCTGAGGTTGCGCCCCGAGCGCTCATTTGGTATGTGTTGATGACTGGCTCCTTGGGGCAGCATCAGCTCCTGTTTCAGCGCGGAGAGGATCGTTGATATTTCTACACCTGGAGGAGAAATGGGGAGCACGACCTCCTGCTGCGTGTCTGGCAGCCCCAAGCTGCGGAGAAATGCCCACTCCAGACTGGAGCCGTACCACCAGGAGTCGGATCTGAGCAGGGAGGAGACGGCATGCAATCTACAGCACATCAGCGACAGGGAGAACATCGACGGTACATTAATAACAAAGCTTTTAGATGCTATAAAAAATGCACACTAATCATTTTATAAATCCATATCATTAAATGAACTGTTGTATTTGTAATGTCTTATTGTAAAAACAAATACTTGCTAAGATACAGAAAATGAAATGAAAACAGTTCCCAATTATTTGCAACATACGACAAAAGCTGTAACTTCTGTACTAAAAAATGCATTTATTTTATTTCTGTTTATATAAGTAGTTTCAAAGGGAGTACACACATTGTTATCTAAATACTAAAATGAAAAAATAACACATGATCTGCCTAGCAATCCCAGAGGGAAAAATATCCTCTGACTCCCTCATCCTACAGTAAAAACAGATATGGCCGCCATGAGTGCAGGTTTGTCACATGGAATATAGAGATGTGCGCATTTTCTCAAGGAGAGATTTTGAGTTGCAAAAACATACTGATCATCAGGGGACTCTTTGTGTTGGCCTTTGTTTTCAGTTGGTGCATGAAAGAAGCAGCAACTGTACAACAGCCCCCCCACCTCACCCCAAGCCTCCAGTGATACATGCTAATATGCGTTACAATTGAGCCATTCAGGATTGGAAATGCTCTTCTGAATGGATTGCCTTATTTGCAAGCCAATGATTTCATGTACATGGAGACTGTATGAGACCTCCTGCTTCTTACAGAAACCTATTTTTTACTTGATGACCCAAAAGGAAATGCAATTTCTTTGGTTCTTGTAATACACTATTAGTCATTACACTCTTTCATCCCCATAATATATCAACTTTTACAGCATTAAATGAGCAGGACTGGTGTACATTTTTCCCGTAACCCTCTCTGAGCTTCAGCGGCCACTAGAACCCAGATCTGATATAGGCTTATCAGACAGTGGAAGTCCGTCCCAGAGCTTGGATGTAGCCATACATTGACACAAAAATATAGCATGTAGTAGATTGCATTCAAGAAATACTTTGGAATATTGGAATAGTGAGTGCTGTCTTGTAGCAAGAAGGTTGTCGGTTCAAACCCTGGCCGGAGGTTTTTCTGTATGGAGTTTGCATTTTTCTCTCTGTTCATGCGTAGGGTTCTCGCCTGGTACTCCAGCTTCCTCCCACAGTCTGAAAAGATGACTGTTAGGTAAACTGAACATTCAAAATTGTCCTCAGGTGTGAGTGTGTGCATGGTTGTATGTCCTGTGTGTCTCTGTGCTGCCCTGTGTTCTACTGGTGTACTGTCCAGAGTGTAATATGTGCTGATCACCTTGTGAGAAGAGAAAGAACAAAAGAAACATGTCAGAGAAACTTGAAATATCTGGAATATTTACTATGCATTGGCTGCATTTGGGTACAGGTCTTGTTATCCTTCTAAAAAGTAAACCAATAATAAACCATTCATCTCTGAAGCCCAGTTTTCTTCTTTACATTGAGCACATGTTTCCATCACCAGGGGCAGTTACAGAGCGCTGTGTTGTTTATTTGAGTGGAGAAGCTTCGGATCGAATTACGGACATCCTGATCAGCAGACTACATGTGTCTGTCCCTCGAGTCAGAGCTTAAAGACATAATCAGCATTGCAAAATATTATGGAACATTTATTTTAAGAGAGAACATTGCAACAAATAAAGATGGTGGTGAAAACACATAACAATACAGCAATTATTTATGTTTCCAAATATAAATATTACTACATCCATCGATTTTTTTTTAATTTTTATTTATTTATTTTTTTTTTTTGAACCGCTTAGTCCTCAAGGCGTCGCGGGAGGGCTGATGCCTATCTCCAGCTGTCAACGGGCGAGAGGCGGGGTACTCCCTGGACAGGTCGCCAGTCCATCACAGGGTCACATGGAGACAGACAGGACAAACAACCATGCACGCACACACCCACACCTAAGGACAATTTAGAGTGATTAACCTGACAGTCATGTTTTTGGACTGTGGGAGGAAGCCGGCGTACCCGGAGGGAACCCACGCATGCACAGGGAGAACATGCAAACTCCATGCAGAAAGGCCCTGGGCTGGGATACGAACCCACAACCTTCTTGCAGCAAGGCAACAGCAATATTTATGTTTAACGTTATTAGCTTTAATATTCAAATGAACAGCTATTTTTACCTGAGTCATACACATGATGGATGATGAATGGATAAATAAAGAAAAACTGTTAGTGGCTCATAAATAAGAGAAGCTCTTTGTAGGACATTGATTGACCAGGGGTGCCCAAAATGTGGCCTAGGGGCCATTTACGGCCCTTGAAAAAGATTTTGCATGGCCTGTGACCACCATTTGGGATTGGTACATTCTGCAATTGGCACCACAGCACTTAATTACTTGTTGCAGATGGAGACTTTTTTTTTAATTAGGGCATCGTTGTTGTAGGCAATTTAAAATGATTAGATCATGTTCCATAGCACAAAATATGATTGTTATTTGTCTATTATTCATCTTTTAGCAATCATATTTTTTACTTTCTTTTTAATTTCATTGCATAATGGTTCATTCAGACCAACCCCATACGTCAGCGTCAGTTGCGGCAAGATTACATGTAAAGTCTTTGGTAGAGTAAGTCAAAGTCTCTGCGTTGCGTTGAGTACATTGGCTCCGTCAACTTCACTTGCGTTACATGCGGCAACGTACCAACGCAAGTAACGCAGAAGTTCAGCTAGTTTCACTTTTGACGGACCCAACGCAGTTAACGCAGTGCGGCAACCAATCAGAGTGTCTCACTGTAGTGATGTCACTATACATGTATCTTGAATGAAGCGCGGGAACAGTGAAAACATTTTCAACGAATGCAGATTTCAAAAATCTGAAATAAAACTTACCGACGACAGCTGGACAGGCGCTCCTAAGGAGGAACAGAGCACCTGTAGGTGGTGTCCTGGTTGGATATTTAAGCTCCAATGCGGCCCAGGAGGTCGTAAAATTAGGCGCGGGACAGACAGAAGTAGCACTGAAAGCTGACCTCATCCATAAGCTGCTCCTGGAGCAAATGGTTAAACTCCCCAAACTCAGAACACATCTGAAGAATGAGCGCTGATGCACCCGATGTCAACGTTGTCTAGCTTTATCTATCAAATAAAGCCAAGCCACTCTCTCGATACGATCCACCATAGTTCAGAACATATGCAACAGGAAGCCCCGCCCACACGTTTTTTCCTCAGCAGCAGGCTATGGAAGCCTACAAGTACATACGTCAAACTTCATCCGTTGAATGCGTTGCCTGACGCAGACCAACTGTGCAGCGTGAATGCACCATAATAGTTAATAATTATCCATATTTTCAAAGAAAGAGTGACCCAAGCCCTGCTCTTTAAATATTTGAAAACTTAATCATTTCTTTTAAAAAGGCAAATCTTTAAAACCCAGTGTTTTGAATCTACAATTCTTTAAAGATTAATTTTCGACAAGAACTCATACTTTATTTGTTCATTAAAATATTAGGTTTTTAATTTATTGTTAAGCAGGTAAAAAACACCCAGGTTTTTTTACATTATTTGTTTGAGGGTTTGTTTGTGGTCCATGTGCTCTTTCGACTTGATGATTTTGGCCTATGTAGCAAAAGTTTGGACATTTCTAGGCATATAACCACCGTTTCAGTGGTTTAGATCATAGGATATTTATCTGTTAAAATATTCTAGTAAAAGTCAATATTAAAATCCAATTGGCAATCTGTGGCACTACTGATTACAGGCGCTCTCCCTCCAACCTGAGCAGTTTGGGGAAGAAGAGTGGAAAAAAACTGTTAGTCTTTAGATGTGCAAAACCTGTTGTGAAAGTTCCCAAAATATATGAAAATGAAGCAAATGTCGGTTCCGTGAATATTTTACTAATTTATTTCTTTAAAAACTCCATGTGCCATGTATCATTTTAGTTCCACTTTACAATTATGTGCTGGTTTGTGTTGGTTTTTCATGCAAAATTAAACAAAATACATTAATGTTTGTTATTATTCCACTTGAAAAGATATAAGAGGTATGAACGTTTACAAGACAGTTTTATTTTGCACTAGAAGAAAGGCAGTACTGGTCTTGGTCAAGTGACTTCAATAAAAATATTCAGCCCCTACCGCCTAAGTTTATAAGCCTGGTACCAATCTCATAAAAGAACAGATTTTGAGTAATGTTATGTGACGTATTCTTTATATATCGTTCTGACTGCAGATACTATTTCAACAATATCCAGCTGTATTGATCAGTCCCAGGGGCGGATGGTCCATGATGGGCGATAGTGCATCGCCCTCCTTGAGTCAAACAAAAAAAAAAGAGAGAAGAAAAACGGTCTAATTATGCCGGTCCAAGTCTGTATATTATTGTCCAATCAACAGCCTGAATATCACTTTCCAACCTAAAACCCCGCCCCTTTGGGGCGATCTCAGTCAGATTGAAAATCGCCCCAGGTGCTCTCATAGAGTTACATTGTGAGATTCTTTTTTTCAAAGTTTGGACCTTACATTGCATTTCAATGGGCACGGGGAGTGCTTGCCCCAACGGGATTTCGTAATACGCTCTGATGCGTGCTCGGAGTAGTACAGCCGTAGACTTGTCTATGGCTATAGCAGGAACACTGGTAGCAACAAACCACGGGAGTTGGAGACAAACGAAAAGAGACACAAAATGCAGAAATAAAAAATTATAATTTTGTTATATCACTCAAAACAATACCTTTTGAGAGAAAAAGATAGCAGGAGAAGCTTGAGGTAAAATAGGTCGGACCTGATTATCAGCTAAATATTAATTACCAATAAGAGTACATTTCGTAGTAAGGTACCGCTGTGTTAAAAGTGCGCATTATTCAGTTTAAGTTATGTTTTCTGAATTAAATGACTGCTAATAGTTAGCAGTAACTATTAGCATGCAGAAAATGTTTGCCAGTTAATTTGCCTTAGCAACTGGCTAAAAGATAAAACAATCTAGTAATCGCTCCTTTATTTAATGAAAAAGAACTATGGCAATTGCATTTGTCCCTTTACACCGCAAATTGTTGTTTTTTTAGTCATATTTAGGAATTGTAATTAGTCAGGATTAATTCACAGCTACCCTGTAATTAATTAGGTAAAAAAAAAAGTATAGTTTGGCAGCTAACATTTAACCATCATAGTCATAGCCCCCCCTGGAGAAAATTCCACCAGCCGCCACTGATCAGTCCAGTAATTCCTTCCTATAAAACTTGCACAGGGCATACCTCTTACATTTTGAATGCCATATGTGGAGGCTGCTACCCAGGGTGCCTTGTGTGCCTTTCAAATTAAGATCTCCATCTTCTTTGGAAATCTTTCACCTTTGCTTTGTATAATGTAAATATTCTTAGTGCATTAAACATGTCTTTTGTAGTAACTTGAAGGGGATTCAATGAGTCAACCGACTCCTCCAGAGAGGGATAAAGACGAGCCGTGCTGGGATACAGTCTGCCTAAGTGATACGGTGGCTGAAACCGGAGCGTGTCTAATGTGCTCACTCTCTTATGAATTCACAGACAGTATGATGGAGATTACAGCGCTTCATTAGGATGTGCAGCTCCACACAAAAAGCCAAATTCCCCAAAGAAAAGGACTCCCGGAGAGGCAGCTGTGATCCTCTGATGAAGCAGATAGAAAAGGCCTCCGGGGAGAAACGAGTGCTAAGAATTCACGCCTCAATTTAAAGCCTTAAAGGTCGGCTTTTGAGACATCACATTTTCATTTTTCATCAGTAAGAAGTTGGTAACATTTTAGTGTCACAGCTTCATAATACCTCACAATTATATCTGGTACAATATGAATAATCCAAATGCTGTGCTGCACCCATTTAAAACATTTTGTGTATAGATCGAGAATCTAGGAGCTATTATCAAGTATGTAAGTGCACATTTCTCAAATCATTGTGGAAGTATGTAGGACTGCACAATCTCTTACCATCATGTTTTAATCAATTTGATGGCAGGATCACTGCATCACCTGGATTTTGTTTTTATTTAATTTCTGCTTCAATACAGCATCCATGTTAAATCAACAACAAAGTTACAATGTCACTTCAGGGAGAGGTTTAGTTCTTGAGGGCTTTGCTGACCTAATTGAATGCTCCGAACTTTAAGAAGGCGTGATGGTGCACTATGTCACACCAGTGTGTCAATGACCGAAGGATTAAAGATCCTCTGAGGCTGAACTGCTGGCCGCAGAAAAAACAAATAGGGAATGATTGTTTGCTTTAGTGTTTGTACACATGCTTACTTTATGTACACTAGCTATATTTAATTCCTTGGCCACAGGGGCATAAAACCAGACACTTGGCACACAAATTTCTATGCTCAATGACAAAAAAATGCATTACTACTGTGGGTTCAGTCAGTTCCAACATGCTACCTTAATATGATGGCAACTGTGCAATAAGTAGTGAATTTCCTTCACCAGAAAATATTCTACATCAAACAGAATTAAAAGTAGAACCAGAGGCAGCTATCTTTGTGGCCACGTTATTGTAGGCTTATGCTGCTGGAGGACCTACAGACCACTTTTCCACTGTGCTACTTTCTCCTACTACTCTCCAGTTTAGTATTAGCTGTGTTTGCTCCTGCCAGTAACGTAATGTTCTTCCTCTGTTTTTATTTATTTATGGAGGTTAAACCTAACCTTTTTAAGTATATTTTTGTAGCAGTGTCTATTTTGCCATTCTTGTCTTTAACCAACGCAAGGTGAGCTTGTTGATTAACTACTCAGGCAGTCCTTCTCTAGTTTGCTGCGTAACAGCCCTGCTGCTCACAGTTTGCCAACAGTAGGTCTAAAACCTTTTCTTTGATTAAAGTAGCGAGTATCTTTTCAGTTTTCACACCATCGTTGCTGTTTTCTTTCACAACCCAGCCAATCATTTCTTTCACACAATAAAAGAGGAAGTGTGGTTGCCTTTCTTTCAAACAGCTAATCTCTATTGTGTGGTAACTAGTAAAGCAGGACAAGTGCAATGCATCTGAACGCTTGTTAAGGCAGGAGAACACTACAGTAAATCAAACCGTAGAAATATGTGACGGGACATTTTAGTGGTTCTAAGTCTGGAAATTATTAGAGAGTGGTATATTTTGATACAAGTAACAAGACCACCCCTTCATTATTACCTTGCAGATTATTGTACAATTATTAGAAAATGAGAGATTTACTTATATAAAAGGGGATAAGTGGTTCTTATGTGACTGTGCATCTTAAAGACCCAGTCTGATGAAAATTCGGTTTTTCGTGTTGTTAACCTGTTTTTGTGGCATTTTTCTGATGCTAGAGCACATATCTTAAGAAAATTAAGCTCAAAATTGCATTTCTGCATTAAAATATCTGCATCTGGAGCAAACACTAACCACCCGATCAGGCTTTGAAGAGAACTCATACATAGCCTATATATTTTATATAATTCGAAAGCTAAGAGTCTTGTGATTCTAATATATACCAATCATGGATACAATTCTAACTGTAAACATAGCGAGTACTTTTGCCAACAAGGACACACACACCCCTACACACATCCGCAGGAGATAGAATGTGCGACTTACCCCTTCGTCTAATAAACAGGACAAAACCAATCCATCTTGAGAAAAAACTGTCTGTTCACATCCACAAGGGTCCGATTAAAGTCCTCCAATAAGTGGGTTGTCCAACAAAATAATAAAGCCCATAGAAAAAGCTAATGAACAGCGAGAATAAGGCTGTGCAAGTTTTAGTCATCATATCCTTCCACTCCTTTTCCAAAGATGGCACTATACCACTCTGATGCATCCACTAGTACATGACAAGATCTTCGTACGTCTTCAGGTTCCTTGTCCTTGTCCTAGCTGGCATCTGGGTGGATAGCTCTGATTTTGCACCTGCAATGTGGGGGGCCATCAACTAGCAGGAGAGCTAGCGTAAACAGCTCTATGCAACGGGGAGGGAGAGGTTCTGCCGTGCCAACTGCTCCGCCCACAGCACAGAGGTGATTTGCTAATGAGCTAGTGCTGCTTTGCTCTTTCTACATCCTAGAAAACAGCAAGGGTTTTGTGACTTTGCCTTGAAACGAAATAATAATCATTTAAAGACCACTGGGAAGATTTCGAAATAGCTGTAAAATGATCAGAGGGGGTCTTTAAAGCTTTTCTGGCTTGATTCCAGAATAAAACAGAACGGACTTACTTTAATTAAATAAACCAAGGATGAAAAATTTTCTGAAATTTACGATAATGAAAACCAACATTAATTGTTCCTAAACTGCCATATATTGTTGTTTTATCATCACTGAAGGTAGTCACTGTTTGCTAAAACACTATTTCAAAAGGTCAGAGTCGTACTAAACCTGACGGAACTGAACAGCCTCCTGAGAGCTAAAGTAAAGTTTGAGAAAACTAATATTAACAGTGCAGAGTTACAAACACAACATTGTAGATAGAGACAGCTCCAACTCTGGGTGAGGAAGGTGGATGGGGACAGTGAGAACAAGAGACAAAGCAGTCATATGATCTGCCTTTTTTTCCACAAAGCTGACTGTGTTTTTTCTGAGTCATCAGCTGATGCTGACTTATTTAGGTACAGTATGTAGAGGCCCAGGAGGAGGCGGTTTGCTCTTGCACAGTTTGCCCCATCAACCTCAGTGTTGGGAATATTACTTCATTATTAGCTGGAGATTGTTGATGTACCAGACACTGGACTTTTCTATTTCATGGCTAGAGCACCTGTATTTATTTATTTATTTTATGTATCAGGTTTAATTAAAATATTTTATTTGATTTTACATCAACATAATTAATACTTTTCTCACACAGAAAATAAAATAATTAAATAATTAAAAGAATGTAGAACGTGAGCTTCTGACAAAACTAACTGAACAACAGCAACAAAAAAATCCTTGTACTTTTTGTGTCAGTTTGGTGGGAACTGGTTCTAAAGTATGCCAATAACATACCTGCATAATAATGAACCTTTTTATGTAAGTATTGAACTATTAATGTTGGACCAGATGGACAGCTGGATGTGGATTGGTTCTCTTTAAAAGAGATAAATGGGATTATTGTTTAGGTTTGATTTGGTCTAATAGAATAAAATACAGACATGCCGGGCTTAAAAGATTATATATAATAGAAATGTGTATCAATAAGTATTTTCTTTTGGAAGAAACCTTTTAGCAAATTTTGCCTTCTTATTAAGTCTTTTATGCCTATTTGATGTTACATACGACTAGATTTATGGTAATGTTCACCATCCTGTGTGCAGACTGTTTTATCAGTGTCTTCACAGGCTACTCTCCTATTCTCTCCCAGGCTACTGGGGTCATGAGCAGGTCATGTGTCTTTAATGTGGTCTGATTAAATCCTAAGCCAATAATCAGCACTGATACATGTTTTCAAATGTGTTAAATGTTAAAATTGGGGTTAAGAAAGAAAGTGTGGTGATTGTTGGACATAATAATGAGGATGGAACAAAACCTTTAAAGTTGAACATATAACATACAAAGTTTTAAACTTTCCTCCCTGTGTTTGTTTTTTCTCCAAGCGAACTTTCTAGAAAGATTCAATCTATCATTTTAAGGTCTCTCTTTGCTCTCTGAAAGTTTAACAATTTCTTTGAACTTTGAAACCCTTTTCAGTCTTTTTCTATCCAGTTATTTTCTATTTGTGGACAGATGAGGAAAAATGAGGACAACCAAGTATATGGTTTAATACACGAGTGATATCAAAATACGAATTTATGTTGCTCAATTTACTACACTATCTTCTGATCAAGATGCCCGTGTTATGCAAATTCTGTTAAAAAGAAAGGCTTTAAGATTTCCAAGTATTCAGCCAATATCTCTATGGAAAAGTACCTCATTGCTGCGAAAATACTGTTTTTATTTTATGTATTTTTCTAGATTTATTTAAGTTGTTATTGTGAGAGCATAATGGTACCAAGTCTCCAAAGATGCAAAAATAAAACCGGTTCTTTATTTGTAAAGACCCAAGTCTGGTCCATTGTTTGAATTTCTAAGACATTTTTATGCCTGAATGATTGCCCTGAAATATCAGACGCTGCTTAATAAATGATCCCAGCTGTATAGCTGACTTTCACTTTGTTCATTGTACATTTGGCATTAGTTCCATTCAGATTGGTCCTGTTTGTCCTCTGAAATGAAACCATTAAAGATCACCATGCATGACTGAACAGCAAGCATGTTCCCTGACTGCATGGGAGCGAAACATTGTTCATGCTGCCATGCATTCCAACAATAACACAGAGATCATATTCACGGCAGAGCAATCTGTAGATGTCAGAGCCAATCTGACCTTTTACATGTATTTGTCACCTGAAAGTTTTTCACAAAATTTTAGAAAAAAATGTATTTTCTAATTTAACTGATCATTAGATGATTTTAAGAACAGAACTGAAAAACAACCATAATACATGATCATGACTTGGATTTTATGTTCATCATACAGGGTTTTTCTCAGGTCAAAAAAGGTCAGTGATGGACTTGAGAGCACGTATAATTTTTTTTTGTATTTTTCTGTCAGCCTAAATGAATTTCCGTCAGTGTGAGAGAGATATATAATTGTTATGAAAAAAGTGTGTGTGTGTAAGAGTGAAAGAGGAAGAAAAAAGTTTGACAAATAGATTTGATGACAAGCATGTGAAAAAGAGAGCCCAGATATGCAGGGAATATCGGCGACAAAGTTTGATAGAAAGTAGAAAAGGGTGGTAAGAAATATCTCTAGATTTGTCGCTATGAGTGCTTTTTGGTAAAAAGGGGGTCTGAAAATTCGTTATTAACAGCAACAGAGTGACCAGTTTGGGAACACTGAACTCGATGCAGGGTAATGTACTAATTTCAAAACAGCGCCACCACTGTTGGTGCTTTTGTTCAGAGTAACTGCAGTTAAATTCCGACCAATGAGCGCATAGACCCGACAGACAGCGCTGAAAGTATTTATTTCATTTATACATTTTTTTTTACATTCCCATCGCGAGCCGGTGGCGGCCATAAATTGACAGTGGCAGGTGCCACTGAGATCCCTGTGTAGGAAAACCCCTGTCATAAACAAGAGGTCTGTTTTCAGACAAAACTGAAAACATGAAACTTAAAAGATAGGATTTATTCAATTAACTTTTATTTATACTGTATAGTGCCAATTCACAACAAATGTCATCTCAAGGCACTTTTCAACAAAAGTAATTTCAATACAATTACACAAACATTCCAATCAGTTAAAAGTTTTCTATGTAAGGAATCCCAGCAGGTTGCGATGAGTCATCGACGTGAGGTTGTGCCGAAATCATGCAGTCTTCAACCAGAGCTAACCACAGCTTTTCCTCAGCAATCCCTCATACTGAGCAAGCATATGGCGAGAGTGGAGAGGAAAAACTCCCCTTTAACAGGAAGAAACCTCTGGCAGAACATTATGCTCAGTACAAGTGGTCATCTGCCACGGCCGTTACCCCTTGAATCTTAGTACGGTAGATTATATTTCTCTCTGAGCCCGCAGTTCTTTGTTCTATCTAGCAACTTGAAGAAAATGGAGGGTTTTACTCTTTCGTTCTTTGACATAAATACGAAAATCTTTAAAAACCCCAAATTCTGTTTGTTGAAACCACAGAAAAGAATCTGAGAAATAAATTGGATTAAGCTCTGTTTTCAGAAGCTTGTGGTAACTGATCGCAGCATTTGAGAATTTGCTGCACATTGCACTGGCAAGCAGACCAAGCACATTAAGATTTCAGCATTTAAAAAATGCTTTGGTTTGATTTAAAGACAGTTTTAGACAAACGTTGGAAACACTGCGCTACTATGGAACCGGAACCAAGCTTTTAGGAGGAAGAAGGACGTTTTGTTCATTTATTATGCAGGAGATGGAAGGCAGACACGAAGGCTCTGCCGGGTGATGGGTTGGTTCTCCTCCTGTTTCAGTTTTCCACGGTGAAGGACTATTCTTTGTAGAAGTTTACCTCAGGTGATGAGTATCGTGTTTGACCAGTGACATGAGATGCTGTGAACACTGCGAGCTCCCGGAGTTTGACCTACATGCTCTCAACAAGTATACTGAAAGGCTTTCTGGACTTTCAGGGTATGAAATGAACTGTTACAAATCCAGAAATGACCTGAGTAAATGAACTTTCATTAATCCAGAGAAACAAGTTATCTAAACCAACCTAGCTTTATTAAAAAGCACACCCTTGTTTTAAATTAGGAATGAATTGTACATTTTTTTCTGGAACCTGAAATCAATTTCATGAAGCACACACAGACCTAATGACTGTCAGACCTGTACAATATTGTTTATCAGTCAAGAAGGGGTTATTAAACCATTTCTCAAGATCGTTTGAAATGGGAATCAGGAAAAAATAAAAACAAAAAATCTTCATTGTGAACAAAAAACAAAAAAATAAATAATGAATATATGTGTAGTAAAAAAACTGTACAGAATAATAAAAATAAACAAAGGTGTATCACTGTGGTGCAGCCTGGGTCCGCCGGGCCTGCCCATTCATGGATCGAGCCTGGCCAAGACAGATTGCAACTCTTCCATAAATTAAGATGCAACCATGCAATGCATTGACCGAAGACAACCAGCAAGTAAAACATTGAGTGACATTCTGGTCCACACTCCTTACCATTTGATAGTGGTAATGCACCGATTTGTTGTTTGCGTGCCACCAATAAACACAAAGAAGTGTGCTTTCATTGTTAAGCCAACTTGCATCCTAACAGTAGTTCCAAGGAAGGGAATTATCAAGGATTTGAGCCGCAGATTATGTTGGATTTTGGACATTTAGCTTGTTGTCGACAAGCTATATTACTGGAGGACATTAAGTGGATGTTAAAAGACATTTTTTGTTCGAGAGGGCTCAGTAAAGTCATTAATATGTGGCTTCAACTGATAAGTTGCCCATTTTTTTCTTTCAGAGTGGTTTTACTAAATCATGTATTACATCTACAGTTATTATTGATTGTATCCTTTGGTATATATCATTGGAATCACAAGCAGGGGTGGGCTGGTGTTGAAAATTAGCCTGGGAGCTTGGATGTTTCTTTACTTTGAGTGGATCGTGGAAGAGAAAAGACTTAATATTATGAATATCTTAAGCAGCAGACTAGGGCTGCACGATTATGACCAAAAATAATAATCACAATTATTTTGATCAATATTGTAATCATGCTTATTAATCACGATTATTCATCCAGTCTTGTTAAATATCTATTTTTATTGCAAAAAATAAAATAATGCAAGAAAATAAACCCAACCTGAAAACAAACTCCAAGAATTTTATAAGTACTAATTAAATATGTTATATCAGAGTGCAATCTCAAAGTCTAACTTAATGGAAACAATTACAACTTATACAGAAAAGGCCTAGGACATTCACTGCATCCAAATCCTTATAATTTACTACATGCTATGTAGCAAATACTACTCGCCCGTTGATGCGTAACAAACAAGCGAGTAGTAGGTATGAAATCAGAGGTATTATAATGACGTTTTTTTGAAAAAAAAAGAAATCAGACGTATTGCTCCAACATTTTGTGTGTCTTTTGACCCAGATGTTTATGTTACTTTCACCTGTGGTCCTGCCATCCACTAGCGGTTATTTTGTCTGGTATTACTTAACTTAAATGTTTAATTAGCTGTCAAAAACAATCACAGTAATCAGGAACATCGCTACATGTACATTTATACGCCGAAAATGCGGCAGTTTCAATGGTTGATAGTTCGTCTGTAGCCAATTTTAGCTAGGTTGCTCTTCTACGATTTCGGGGCTTCCGCTGCATTGTGGGATAGCGTAGCGTCCACCGGCTGCTTACTGTGGTGGTACTACACATCCAGGAACTTTATGCCTACTAGTCAGATCCATTCTGGAGATTCGAATCTAATACTTCGCTCGCATATTGCTTTTCGCCTGCTACGCTGTCGACGTATTCGGATGCAGTCATTGTGAGTGCTGAGGAGCGTGGGCGTGGTTTCTATTTGGGCAGCTTAATAAAGCTTTAGCCATGCGTTTGCCCCCTGGTGGTTGGCAGACTATTGGTTGAGGCCGTGTGTGATAAAGAGGCACGCAGTGAAGCTGGCATTTTGAATGTAAATACCGTTGACGATCAGGTTCATTTAAATGGGCCACCAAAATCGTGATCACGATCAAAATCCGATTAATTGTACAGCCCCACAGCAGACCATGACAGTGACTCAACAGCAGCTACTTTTGGAGAACAAAAATAAATGTTCCCACCACCGGTGTGGAAAAGACCGACAGTCCCCCCACTGAAAGATTCTCAGCTTTCAAATGATGTATAATATGTGTATGTACATAGAAAGGGCGTCAAAAAGAATCATACTTGACCCGATTGCTCTTTGAACTTACCCGTGTACTTTTAGCCTGAAATGTGTATTTGTTTGAAGATCTGAAAACATTTACATGTGACAAAAAATAATTTATTCTGCTCTGACTATCCCAACCTTAAGTTCCTTGTTTTATCTTGGATTTTGGGAGTACAGCAATTTTTTTTCCTCACTTTGCTGAGTGAAACTGACAGCATCTAATTTTTGACACATTCATGGGAGCTGTCAGAAATGTTTCCTCAGAGAGTGTGTGTATGGGTTTTACAGTTTTTCACCAGCTCAGCTGAAAAAAGTCAAACTACAACTCTGCAACCCTGAAAAGAGCAGCCGATTCTTAACCAGTACATCTAATGTTCAGACTTAAAAAAAAAAGGATTTTTTTATTTTTGTGGCTTAGGAACACAAACCCATGTAAATCCCAATATCTGTTTTGTATCTGTGCACCTTTAAATTCAATTTGTCTGAAGTTAAAGAAATGAAAATTTAAAAAATAGGCCTTTAATCAACCTCATCTTATTCTTTATGTTTAACCAATACCAAATAGTAAAAGACTAATCAAGACCAAAAATATACTTAACAATGTAATGAAAATGTATGACAATGATTTTGCTGTCCTACTGACAACCTTAACCAATGAGCTGTTACAAATCACAAAGAAGGCAATCTGTACATCTGTAGAAATTGTATGGCTTTAGTGACATCTCAGCACCAGATTTTGGACAATTTTGGTAAATATAGGCTTTAGACATGTTACGTTATCAATTTTACAAGCATAACAACTGCAATTTAACTGTTCACACATCTACAGATAAAGCCTACAACAAAAATTGCAATAAATTTCACTGGAATTTCTCTGCACACACACATCAGCATTCTCCAATCCTGCTGTTTTTATTGTGTTTAAAGGCTGGTATGGTCCTAGATCTGTAGCCTGCATGTTGTCTCTATGCTAGTTTGGTTGTATGTGCAAAATGTACAGCGACAACCATAATCACACTTAATTAACAAACTTTATTGCATGAGAAACATTAAAATATTACCATCTGCAAGGTTTTTGTGTGAAAATGGAAAATAATGTACCGAGGACAAAGACATATTGTATAAAGGGTAATATGAATAAAAGCTGTATGGTGGTTGTGGAAAACAGTTTCCCCTCTGTTAGTAGATTCTCACAAACAAAACATACAGACGTGGACAAAATTGTTGGTACCCTTCATTAAATCAAAGAAAAACTCATAATGGTCACAGAAATAACTTTAATCTGACAAAGTAATAATAAATAAAAATTATATAAATGTTGACCAATGAAAGTCAGACATTGCTTTTCATCCATGCTTCAACAGAATTATTTAAAAAATAAATGCATGAAACAGCCTGGACAAAAATGATGGTACCCCTAGAAAAGAATGAAAATAATGTGACCAAAGGGACATGTTAATCCAAGGTATGTCCACTAATCAGCATCCTAGGTGTCTACAATCCTGTAATCACTCAGTGGGCCTATATATAGGACTCCAGGTAGTCACTGTGTTGTTTGGTGACGTGGTGTGTACCACACTCAATATAAACCAGAGGAAGCAAAGGAAAGAGTTGTCTCAGGAGATGAGAAAGAAAATCATAGACAAGCATGTTAACTGTAAAGGCTATAAGACCATCTCCAAGCAGCTAGATGTTTCTGTGACTACAGCTGCACATGTCATTCAGTAATGTACGATCCATGGGACTGTAGCCAACCTCCCTGGACGTGGCTGCAGGAGGAAATTGATGACAGATCAAAGAGACGGATAATCCAAATGGTAACAAAAGAGCCTAGAAAGACTTCAAAATAGATCCAAGCTGAACTTTATGCTCAAGGAACATCAGTGTCAGATCGGAACATCCTTCGCTGTTTGAGCCAGATGGAGTATGCCAAACTACATGCTGACGAGCCACAAAGCTTCTGGGAGAATGTCCTGTGGACAGATGAGACAAAAATTTAACTTTTTGCCAAGGCACATCAGCTCTATGTTCACAGACGGAAAAATGAAGCATATCTAGAAAAGAACACGGTCCCTACTGTGAAACATGGGGGAGGCTCGGTTATGTTCTGGGGCTGATTTGCTGCATCTGACACAGGGTGTCTTGAATCTGTGCAGGGTACAATGAAATCTCAAGACTATCTGGGATTCTAGAGAGAAATGTGCTGGCCAGTGTCAGAAAGCAAGGTCTCAGTCGCAGGTCACGGGTCTTACAACAGGAAAATTAGCCAAAACACACAGCTAAAAACACCCAAGAAGGGCTAAGAGGAAAACACTGGCCTTCTATGAGCCCTGATCTCAATCCTATTGAGCATCTTTGGAAGGAGCTGAAACATGCTGTCTGGAAAAGGCGCCCTACAAACCGGAAACAACTAGAACAGTTTGCTCATGAGGAGTGGGCCAAAATACCTGCTGAGAGGTGCAGAAGTCTCATTGACAGTTACAGGAATCATTTGATTGCAGCGATTGCCTCAAAAGGTTGTGCAACCAAATATTAAGTTGTGGGTACCATCATTTTTGTCATTTATTTTTTTTCATGCATTTATTTTTTAAATAATTCCGTTGAAGCATGGATGAAAAGCAATGTCTGACTTTCATTGGTCAACATTTATATAATTTTTATTTATTATTACTTTTGTCAGATTAAAGTTATTTCTGTGACCATTATGAGTTTTTCTTTGATTTCATGAAGGGTACCAACAATTTTGTCCGCGTCTGTATCTTTGACTCCTGGCCTCAGGCTGCAATAGAGTTCAGATAGATTCTGTTTGAAAGTAAATTCTGCCTGACTTCGTCCATGTACAAAGACACAAAACACATTTACAACGGTAAAAATAGAAGATGAAAATTATAATGAAAGCAGCTTAAACCTTAATCATAGAAAAGTGGACAGAATTCAGCTATGTTATAATTGCTAGTTCAAGAAATGGTGGAAAAACGATTACCAGTTTCTTGGTAGATAAGGTTTAAGATCTGCTGGTCATGCAGACGTACAAGTCCTAGGAGAGAACTACTTTTCGACAACATTACAGGCATGTGGATTGCCCTCCATCATGCAATACGGCAATATACACATAAAATGAATGAAATGAGCACCTGGACATACCCACATAAAAACTATTGTAAAAAATGTAATTGTACAGGTATTCTCTTCAAATTTGAGTAGTCAACAAGTTCTTTTGTTGGCACATATTATGATAAGTCCCCAGCTACCTGCTGTTGCTATAGGCACCTTCATTTTCACCAAGAAAATTTAGGCTAGGAAAAGGAAATTAATTTTTTCAGTGAGTTCTAAAGTGAGTAACTTTTTATCAGTCATACCTACAGTGATTCTAACTGCTACGTGTAAAACTAGAGGGTGTTACCTTTACAAAGAGACCAAACATGTTTTTATCCTCCATAGGGTTCAGTAACATCAATAATTCTGATTTGAATAGGTCATACTACATGTGATTTAGCCAAATGAACGGACTTGATAAGGGGTTAAGCTAATCCTAAACATTTTTAACTGTTCCCACAATATTTGAGTAAAATGAGCAACTTTATTTAGCATTTTAGCATTCTAATTACCCCTTCTTGCTCATGCCACAAGGTTTACAGATATGTTTTAAAAAAGGCCACACCTGAAAGGTGAAAACTTAACTACTCTCTTCTCTGCTTCTGATTTTGTTTCTGTTGATGTTTGACCAAAATCACAAAAGTAGATTAAATTTGCTACTTCACAATGCAAGTGCAAATTCGTTTTTAAGTTTTATGGTATGTGATAAGATTATTCACGGTTTGCATCACTGATTTTGAAAACAGTTATAAAGATATTTAGGAAAATATTCCTTTCCAGGAAATGTATACTCTTCTTTTAATACTAGGCATCAATGGTTCATAACCTTGTTTATGAATAAATTTTAAATAAATCTTTTTATTATTTCTGTTTGTTTATTTTAATTTGATAACAGAGTTGAACATGGAGTACAACCCATCAGACCATCCTCGGGCCAGCACTATATTCTTGAGCAAATCTCATATTGATGGTGAGTGACTTTATCTGTTGAATATTTTTTTTTTCTCCTGCTGCATGAAGGCACAGGTAATTTGATGTGGAAATGGTCTGGTAGAATCTAATATGTACTTAATAAAGTCTGTGTCGACATACTGTATTCTATTTACAGTAAGTAACTACTATAAATAGCCATTTGTAAATTGGCTTGCAGGAAATTGTGTTTTTAATGTTATTTGTTTTAGTTTTACAGTCTTTTTTCTTTTCTTTTTGTGCAGAAATATGGAGGACTGATCCTGTCAAAACTGAAAATAAATTAAAACATGGAAATAAATACATAAATAAATACATTTGGAAATACAATAAAAAAAAAATAAATGAAAGATATATATGTATATATATACAGTGCTCTGCATAAATGAGTACACCCCACTACGTTTGTCAGAAAACCCTTTAGCTTCCTTTCAGAATCAACATTTTGTATGATATACTATACTACAAAGTACTCCCACAAATGTGGGCCATTGATTGCAAACAAGATTTGTTCATTTGCACACACAAAAAAGTGATTTGCCTAACAAATCAATTCAAGCCCATGTTGCAAAAATGAGTACACCCCAATTATGGTCCCAGGAGAAAAGCCACACTTAAGACTACAAACTTCTAATTAACAGGCATTCAACCACATGTGAGTCTAATGATTCATTTAAGAGGTGTCCAGCAGACAGGTGACAATACAAGGGCATTACTTTACAAAGAAAAGCTGTTCCCATTTCATGCTGTTAGTAATGGCTCCCCATGGAAGAGAAATCTGAGAAAGGAAATAATTTCTTTACACAAAAAGGTGAGGGCTACAAGAAGATCAGCAAAGCTTTACATATCAGTCAAAACACTGTAGCAATAGTGATCAAAAAATTTGAGAAAGATGGAAGTTCAACCATCTTACAAGGCCGACCAGACCGTCCACCGAGGTTAATATCTCGACAGGTTTGTCTTCTGAGGAGAAGTGTTGAAGAAAATCGCCATGCAAGTTCACTGCAGTTAGCTAAAGCAATAGAAAGCCAAACTGGAGTGACCGTTTTCCGGGACACCATACGGCGCACACCGCAGAGGAATGGCATGCATGGGTATCATTCATGAAGGAAGCCTCTCCTAAAGCCCATACACAAAAAAACACGCCTAGAATTTGCTAGGACCCATGCTGAAAAATATGAAGACTACTGGGACTCTATACTCTGGAGTGATGAGACCAAGATCACTGTTTTTGGAACTAATGGTTTCAAAACGGTATACTGTCGTAAAGGTGAGCATTTAAAAGAAAAAATGCATGGTGCCTACAGTGAAACATGGTGGTGGCAGTGTCATTATGTGGGGCTGCATGAGTGCTGCTGGTGTTTGGGAGCTGCATTTCATTGATGGTATCATGAAATGAACAATGTACTGCTCTATACCGAAGGAGAAGATGCTGCCGTCACTTTTCCAACACGACAATGATCCAAAAACACACATCTAAAGCTACGGTTGCATTTCTGAAGCAGAACAGGGTGAAGGTGATTGAATGGCCAAGTTTGTCTCTTGATCTGAACCCAATCGAACACCTGTGGGGAATTCTGAAGCGACAAGTTGAGAATCCCTCTCCATCCAGCATCCAGGCTCCAAAATAGATTATTCTTGAAGACTGGCAAAAGACAGATGCCTAGATTGCCTAGACCATGCCTAGAAGACTTGGTGCTGTCCTTAAAAATCATGGTGCTCATACAAAATACTAGATTTAGTAGTTTTTGTTGCGGCGTGTATTCATTTTTGCTTCAACCAATTTGAGTAAAACTGAAGATTTTGTGATCTAAATTAGACTATTAATCTTAGTTTCATGTTAAGAAGTTAAATAAGTGTTCAATAAAACTCGGCCTTGTGGAAAGTTTGGAAATTGTTCTTTTGTTCATTGAGCTACTGATTAACTTCATACTTTTTAAAGGGAGTGTACTCATTTATGCAGAGCATTGTATATGTGTGTGGGTGTGTATATACATATATATAGCCATCCTCTGCACTCATTGCTTCAAAACTTACTTGTATTGTATTAGGCTTTGAAGTTAAAACCACTACATCTAATTCAAGAAATCAGTTTCTTCATGCTCAGATTTATTACTTTTTTAATTGACACATTTGTGTTCTATTGTATGCTGTTGTGCATTTATCCTTAAAAAAATGAAGGAATACTTCAAGAATCAGCACAGAGTCGGATGAAAGATGAACTTTAGCTTTCTCTTCGAGCAGATATCAAACAGTCTTGGCTTATTATTAACACATAAAAAAAGTCAAAAACTGTATAAAACCATACAAACTGCTGTACATCCACCATCTTGCTCAATTGTCACAAATCACTTTTTAGATAATTACCTAGTACGTCCGCTAGAGGGCACATTTATACTAAAACCTTAAAGTTAATGACATTGAAATGTACAACAGAAATACAACCATCATACACAAAAAAACAACAATATTACATGATTACATTTTTAGCTTTTTGTTTCACAGATTTAGTTAATTCTGGAATGCTCGTTCCTTTTCATTAACATATTGATCTGTTCATTTATCATTAAACAATGATATTCCACTGAATGTGATTGTTTCGATTATTCCATTAGATTTAAACACAGGCACTATAACCAATGAACACAGAGGTTTATTTGATTTCACAAACAATTGTTTAATACATGAAAATATTATCCAAAATTGTTCTCAGTACTATAGCACTACTTCAACCTTTTTTTTTAACTAAAGTAAAAGTAAAACGCAATTATCCAAGACATTGTTCAAAAGTAAAAACTCATGTGGTAAAAAGCTACACAATGACTGATTAACATTTGATTTATTATTAGTTTTTCAAAATGTCATCAGACAGACAGAACTAAGAAAGTTATAAGAAAATTCTGGTATATTATAAATTGAAAAAAATAGGTTACAGGCAAATAAATAACATAAATACAAAACAACAAACTTAAAGCACAAGAAACATTTATATATTTTTCATATAATACAAATACTTACATTTGGTCATGTGTAAAGTTAATCCTAGAAAAAGGTAGAAAAAATTACCTGTGACAATAAACAACATAAAGCTAAACAGAATTACATTAGCAAACAAAGCTTGTATACAAACAAGAGGTCTCACTTTATAATAAGCTTTGAGTGTGTCAGTGTCTGTTGCATCTTGGGTTAAAATATTTTTGTTTGTACAGCATAACTACTCCAAAAATAACTTTTTTCAAAGAGTTATTTAACCAAATGCAACTAGTTGCACTAGTTGCCTGCACCTCTGTATCTTACACAAAATGTTATGCTGAAATATATTTAACTGATGTAGCTTTGTTACTTATTGGTTCAAGTGCTTTCTTGGGTTTAATTTTTTGGCCTTTTGTTTGTTTAGTGGTGAAAAATATAAATTTAATAGATTTTTCAGATTTATCTTGTAAAAATGTAAGCAAAACAATTGTATCCTACTCATCAAGTGCAGCCTTTTTTAAGTAAAAGGTATTTTTTCATACATTAAAAGCTCATATTGAGAGTTTATGAGCAGTCTGTTGTCTTACTTGCAGCAGGTAACTCCCTTATTGGCTTATCTTTAGATAAAAAGTTTATAACTTTCTGGATGATGGAAGCTACTACACAATCAGAGAAGAGCTTGCAACAAAGCTTCTCAATATGCAAAATCCATGTAAAATTCATGCAAACGGTTTATTGAGCATTTGAAACGGCATCACATTAAGATTAGATTTAGAGGCGCAGACGACTGTTTCTACAGTAAGATTTAAAAAAAATAGAATTTGTTTAAACACTGCAGAAATATCTTTGGTACAGTATGAGCTTTTCAGTCAGATAATCTTGAATAAAAATCCAGTTTCTGTGTTATCAATGGGTTTCCGTAAATATAAAAAAAGGATTACATTTCTTACTTTAAAGCAGAAGTTATTCCTACTACTACTTAAATAATATAACAAACATGATTATGAATCTTTTTATAGCTTTCCTTCAAGAACTATTGGTTCTTCTGTTTTTCAGAGGTGATTTACAGAAGTGGTGAGTACTGTGATTTGATCGCCCTCTAGTGGCCAGACTCCGCTGCTGAGTTCCAGCTTCTGCATCAGCTTTCTTTTAGCTGAATTGTTGTTTTGTTAAAATGCTTTGTTTGTGTGCTTCCCGTGGTAACAGCATGTTATGCAGGTTGATAACCTCTGGCTTTTGCATGTCGCTTATTGCTGCTCACAGTGAGTTATAATCGTAAATGACTGTATATTTGTTCTAATTTTTACAGTGCGAGAAAAACGAAAGAGCCTCTTCATCAATAATGTGAGTGCAGGGTACAAACTATGCTGGACTGTATCTTTAATGCAGCTCTTTTTTTTCCTGAATGAAATAAACTGGAAAATATCAGGTTACGCATCATTGTTATTCTGCATGACAGCTTTATTTGGGTTAGACAAAAAAAACCCTCCCACCCTAACACCAGTCTCTGTATGTGTGTGTGTTTTTGTAGCATGGCAGTTTGAAGCGAAAATACAGCTCCTGTTCAACCATCTTCTTGGACGACAACACAGTCAGCCAGCCCAATCTCAAATACACCATCAAATGGTTGGAGCATGAAAACTGTGCACTGATGGCACAAATTAATGTTTTCTAGCTAATCGTTGACTTTTCTTTGCTTTCATAGTGTTGCTTTAGCGATTTACTACCATATAAAAAACAGGTGAGGAACCCTAATAAGCCTCATTTGTCCATTTGATGGTTAGCAGACTGTTACAATTTGATTGCAAACTTTTCACATGTAAATTCATTTAAAATCCATTCACCAAGTTAGGGGTAAAATCTGTATGACGGAGTATACCATTATAAACAAAATAAAAAAACATTTTGGACTAAATTTCCACCGAAAAAACTTCTAATATTCTGAGATTAAAGTCATATTTTTTTCAGGAAAAAAATCGGAAATTCTCTGTTGTCAATAAGTAGCAAAATTATGAGTAACAACTCAGACTTCCTGAGATTAATTGCACATATTTTCAAGAAAAAAACTCAGAAATTCTCTGACACATATGTAATAAAATTTAAGATTAAATGCAGATATTTTCAATGAAAATAGCACAATTATCTGATGTAGAAAAGTAGAAAAAAAAAGAAATTTCTATGATTAAAGACATACATTTTCTATATCTAAACTAAGATATTTCTGACATTGTAAAGTCAGAAAATTGTAAGAAAAAAATGTATGCCTTCAACCATAGAAATGTCTTTCTTTCTACTTTTCTACATCAGATTATTGATCTTTTTTCATAGAAAATATCTGCATTTAATCTCAAATTGTATTATTTTGAGGCAGAGAATTTCTGAGTTTTTTTCTGGAAATTATGTGCAATTAATCTCGGAAATTTAGATTTTTAAAATTGTAGTTTTACTGCTTTTTGACATCAGAGAATTTCTAATGTTTTTCTGGAAAATGTTTGAACTGATTTTTTTCAGTGGAAATTTACTCCAAAATATTTTTCTTTTGTTAACAATGGCCCTAATACTTTATTGTATATCTCAGATTAAGGCTTTTTGTTTTGTTGTGTTTGTGTTTTTCTTTCTCTATGTTTCCTGAAACTTCTGAAAAGGCAACCTGTAGAATTTTACTTTGCCATTTTTGTAAAAGATTTCTTAATGTTTCTTGAAGATTAAAACTTTTACTGAAAAGTGTAAAACAAAGTTTTTTTTTCCAATTGCAGAGACACAAATGGAGGCATGCACTTGGACATCTTTGATGAAAAGCTTCACCCTCTCTCAGTGAGTTGTGTATTATTTAGGGATTTATTTCCCTCACAACTTTAAAACTAGATTATATTGTGATCATTTTGTAACATTACAGCCACAAACTTGTGTATTTCTTTGAGATTTTATGTGACGAACAGCCACAAAGTAGTGAGCAATTTTGAAGTGGATGGAAAACAATCCATGGCTTCCAAATATTTTTTTTTTTACACATCTTAATATGACTAAGTGTTACATGCATTTGACGGCACCCTCCTTTACTTTGGTTAAGGTCAAATTTAATTATATAGCACATTTACAACAGTAATGCTGCCCAAACCGCTTCGCAGGGTAAGACAGCATAAAAGCGTAGACAGTTACAATGATGCTATAAAATATATGAATAACAACAAATAGATAAAATAAAGTAAAATAAGTGAAGGTCAAATTTTATAAAACAGAAAATTGAAATATGACATAATAGCTTAAATATCATACAGTAAATTCCAATTTGAATAAAAAACAGTTGTTAAAGGTAAGTCTTCAGTAGATTTTTTGAAATTTTCAGAGATTGGGCAGACCTAAAATTAAAAGGCAAACTATTCCAAAGTTTGGGAGATGCCAGAGAAAAAGCTCTATCTCCATGACAGTTGCATTTTGGTCTTGGAACTACTAAAAGCATCTGTAAACTGGACCTCGTGGTTCTGGCAGGAATATGGGTCACCAGTCGTCCTGACAGATAAGAAGGGGCTAGGCTGTGGGGACAATTAAAGGCAAATTTAAAACAGGAAGCCAGTGACTCTAACACCAGAGTTATATGCTCAGTCCGCTTTATAGTAGTTAGCAGGCGAGCAGATGCATTCTGGACCAACTGGAGATGTTTGACAGAAGACTGATCCAAACCATAATACAGGGAGTTTCAGAAGTCCAGTCTGCAAGTGATGGACAGGTGGATAACCTGCTGGAAAAATTTGCAGGAAGGCATGGCTTTACCTTTGCTAACTGCCTATATTTGAAAAAAGACTGATTGAACCACAGCACTACCTGTCTAGATAGCTTAAATGAGGCATCGATAAACACCCAAAGACTTTAACATTTGTTTTATTGTAAGTGGATAGAAGGCATATGGAAATATCAGAGAAATTTTGGGAGACAAAATTGCCAAAAAAGAAAGTCTCTCTTTTATCCTTATTTAGTTTCAGAAAATTTAGGCTCATCCACTGTTTAACGTCCATAAGGCAATTCAGTAATATATTAATAGAATCTGCTCCCACTTTTAAGGATGGATAAATTTGAAGTTCATCAGAAAAACAAAGAGGAAAATGAGTGAGGAAAATGGAACCCAGGGGCAGTGTTGCCAACTTTCCAACTTTGTCGCCATTTCTAACGACTTTTTTCAGCCCCTTAACGACATTTCTTCCAAAAAGTACCTAGCAACAAATCTAGCGACATTTCTGATCACCCTTAGCTACTTTCTGGAAAACTTTGTGTCTGATATTCCCTGCAGATTCCCTGCTCTGAGCTGTCTTTCAGCAAGGGAATGAGACAGCATGAATACACCTCATAAACCCTACCAGCTTTATTTATAAAGCACACATAAAACCAGCTTAAGTGCCGAGCCAAGATGAACAGACTTTTAAAAATGTCATAGTTAACACAGTTGGAGATACCGTTTTTGCTGCCATCAGTACGCAAGGAAAAAGTGACAACCTGCTTCATTGAAGAACGATACCATCTAGTTGTCACAGTACAGTTTCCAAACCTTCTATTTATAAGTGTAACAACTCATTAAGCTGAAGCTTAATGAGCTGAAACTTGATGTAACAAATAAACAAATAAAAGGGGAGGAGTTTGCGCCCGGAGAGCGCAGATTGCAAGTGGCAGGTGACAGAATCTCCATGCACGATCAACCCCAAAATGAGTAAATGTATTTCTTGGCTAATTTCTAACATTACCTGAGTGTTTATATAAACCAGTGTTTTTATAAACCCGCCCACATTTATTTTTGAAAAACGGCTCAAAAGGAGGCATTGCCTGGCGGACCAGGAAAAAAGCGGGGGGATGAGGGGCTGGGCGTGGTCTCGGCTGTGACTGACATGTTGCAGGTGGCAGCAGTGCCGAGTCACAGATGGCCAGAAAGATGGAGAGAGCCATAGTAATGTAAGCTCCTTTGCCTGGAAATAATCTGGAGGTTGAGATTTTTTCTCATCTTCCTTCTCCAAAGGGAACAGAGTACAGAGAGTTCTGTGGAGGAAGAGAGCGGCGCCATATCGTTATGAGCCGTTGTCTCGTTCTCTGCCTGGAGCAGCAGCTGATGCCGAGCCTGTAGCGGCATTGCGGCATAGTAAGAGCATGCTAGTAGTTCCCTTGCAAGCTTTAGTTTTAGCTTTGAATAAACCAATGTAAGTTGATGGGAACTAGTAGTTCCCATTAACTTACATTGGTTAATCAGGGGACCTGGCTGCTTACAAATTACTTTTTTGTCACTTCAATGGGGAATATGGCAACAGACACATTTTTACTTAGCGGTGAATATCTGTTTAAAGTCACCAATAACCTCCTTCACTTATTAATGTCTGTCTTTTGTTTCGTCGCTGTCAGAAATCAGAGGTCCCACTGGACTACAACCAACATGACCCAGAGCAGAAGCAGATCTACCGGTTTGTCAGGACCCTGTTCAGTGCCGCTCAGCTCACTGCTGAATGTGCCATCGTCACACTGGTGAGATTTCTCTCTATATTGCTTTTTAAAAATGCAATACCACAGGTGGGGATTTATTTCCACCAGTCTTGCATACAAAGGTGATGGGTGAGAATTAAAGCGGCGTGCATTTTGCAATGGTGATTTAATGTAAGACGAGGAATTCAGCACAGAATGAATGCCATTTCTTTTGGGCATAAAACTGCATGAGTAAAACAGTTAGTGCTATCATGTTAGTTCTGTCTTTATTTGGTTTTGCAGGTATACCTGGAGAGGCTGCTTACGTATGCAGAGATGGACATCTGTCCAGGAAACTGGAAAAGGATCGTTTTGGGTGCCATCCTGCTGGCCTCGAAGGTCTGGGATGACCAGGCTGTATGGAATGTCGACTACTGCCAGATCCTCAAGGATATAACCGTTGAGGACATGTGAGTCAACTCTGTCTACATGTTTTGGTTCTATGTGAAAAGACCAGATTAGGGTGCAAGCTGTACAGGCAGCATTTTCAGACTTTTAGAGCAAACTAGAAAAGGTTTAGTTAATAAAAAAGATGCACGTATTGGAGTTGGCTGTCTCCTGTCTTGACTTGTCCTCAACAAACATTGTAATTTGGCACTTTAAGAAATATCCTCATCATAAAGTAGCAAAAACTTTCAAGCTTCTTGGATGTGGGTTATCAAATATTGGACATACTGTCTGCATGCAAATGGAAGCGGTTAACTATTACATTTGAACATTAAGAATCTCTTCTTTCTTTTCTGAAAACATTGTGCAAAGCTCATCCCAGTCTGAAAACCCCAGCATATAAAATAAGGAATTATTCATATAACTTTAAATGTGAACAATTTCTGTACAAAAAATATCCACTGAGAGCTTTCCAAGAAGCTGTCTGTCCCAGAGACATCAAACCAGACAATAGCTGGAGACCTCTGCTTTTTACTGAATCAGTCAGCACCGTTTCTCAACTTCTATGGGAAGAGAGGCTAAGAGGGGACACATTCTGGTGTTTTTATCGTCAGTTTTTGAGTTAGAAATCTTATCACCAAAGTCTGCTAAGTTTTGTTATAACCTCGGTCAAGGATCATATATTTACCCCCCAGGGTTTATTTTTCTGTTCACCTGTTAATAAGCAACATTATTTAACACATGGCAGGAATATCTGTTAGGATTATTTTAAGAGTCATCCTGAAAATATTGGCATGTTAGAAGAATCGAGGCAAAAATATCCAAAAAATCTTGCAGTGTAAACCAGGCCTAAGAATTAGAAAAAAACAACAGGGTGTTTGGTGAGGATGATGATTGTATGTTCAGGTCAGTGTGAAATAACAAAAGAATGTCCAGATCAAGAAGTTATTTTCTGTTTCTTCTTTAATTAGGGACTAACCTCCTTCCACACAGGATGCAGTGAGTGATTCTTTCTCATACAGCTATTCATGTCTGCATAGGGAGTGGGCTCAAAAAGAGCCGACTAATAACTACTTATGTAGTGTACTGCATTAAGGTTTGCAAGGTTTCCGAGTGCCTTTCTAGTTCAGTAATAAAAAAAATGTTTAATGTTTATTTTTAATCAGGAATGAACTGGAGCGACAATTTCTGGAACTGCTACAGTTCAACATCAATGTACCGTCCAGTGTCTACGCCAAGTACTACTTTGACCTGCGATCGCTCTCAGAGTCCAACAACCTCAGCTTCCCACTGGAGCCGCTCAGTAGGGAAAAGGCCCTGAAACTAGAAGTGAGAACTTTTTCATGCAGGTGTTGTCATATTGTGTTCCTTATATATATTTTTTTCTGTAGTAAAAAAATTATGATTTGGAGGAGTACATTTCTGCCAGAAAAACCTAAGAAATTGTGAGATTAATTTTACATATTTTCAAAAAAAATCTTGGAAATCCTCTGATGTTGAAAAGTCATACATTTGCGAGGGAAAGCTCTTAGATTTCCATGACTATCAATTTTCCATATTTAAACTAAGACATTTTCTGACATTGTATCCCTGCTAATGAGAAGGAGTTTTTCCCTGCTGCCCATGCTGCATTGAAGTACAGCTGGGAAACTTTGGCTGTCGAAATCTCAAAATAAGAATCCAAACATCTACTTTTACAACTTTACCAACTTGCAAGGCGCCCTGAGCAGACTAATGGTCAAGTAAGATAGGAGCACTTGGAAGTACTGATAAAACAACTTTATTGATACACCAACCCATTTTAGCATGTGGCCTTCATTATTTTAAAAGACATACAATCAGTTTAAATACACGGCATCATACACAAATCAGCTAACTGATACATGAACAGGTTGATCAATCAGTGTAGGGGGTGGTACCTTTAATATGGTTAGGTCACATGTATCATAGACGGAACCATTGGAAGGGAATTTAAATATAACTAGAGATAACACTAAAATATAGGTAAAAAAGGGACTAGTTAATAAGGATTAAAAAAAAAATATATATATATATATATATATATATATAAACGCTTGAGTTGCTGTTTCCTGGGGTATAAATACGGCGTGGCGCAGAAGCCCCTGAATATTTGCTTTATTTGTACGTAATCTTTGATAAGATGAGACTAAGATGAGCCTTTCGGTAAAAAACCCTCCAGTTGGATCTGGAGTGAAAAGAACGATAAAAATATATAAAATGACCTCACGCACACAGTTAAGTACAGTGGGGGATCCATGATTTTGTGGGCTGTTTTTCTTCCAAAGGCCCTGGGAACCTTATTAGTATTTTCACTTCTGCATATCTTTACCAGGGGTGCCCAAGGCAAAAAAAATAAATCATGACATGCCATAACAAAAAAACCTCCATCCGTCTCATCATATTTGGATATTTTTACTCTCTTCAAAGGCTATTTCCAGATTATGTGATGACAACTACAAGGACGTACGGCGAGCTGCCAGGAAACGCTCGGTCAGTATGGACAACTTGTGTGGGAGACGGTGGGCTCCTGCAATTCTCCCTTAACCACTCCTCGTTAAGGCGTCAAATCCTGGACAGGAGCTTCGTGGTACTGACTGAAAACAGGTATCACAGGAGAAGATCCGGCTCTGGTTGGTGACCTTGATGGAACAGCTGTTGAACAACACCAACCGGTCAAGGTCACACCCAAAAGGTGGATCCATGTACAACATGAACACGGGTTTTGGAAGATAAGACTGCAGAGACTTTTCTACCTTTACATAATGCCTTCGTAGTGCCTCAACTTGTTGACTGGGAAGATGCAGGAATTTTTGAATTTCTTTTACTTGTGAAAAGACAAATAGTTTTGGACCAAGTCTTTCATGAGGCCAAGCCTTGAGACATTTTAGGACGTGGCAATGTTAATGTAAAAAAACCCATTGCCTATGTTTCTAGGCTTCTCCCAAATTTGCCTGAAGATGCAGATCAAATATAATCTTCTCTTCAGACAACGTAAAAAGCAAATAAGTTATTTTGCTCCATACTTCAAACTGTAGCCTAGCATATAGCTTTTTTCTTATTTATTTCCTTTTGATAGTGTTAAAAACAAGAAAAGTGTTCTTGAAGGTTTACAGTATTTCTGGTGTACCTCTTAATACTCAGGTTGTGCATTAAATATATTCATTCGCTGTGATGCTCTATATTTTATATATTTGAAGGATGGAAACATTTTTAAGTAGCTCAGACTGTAGCTAGAAGGTGTGAGGATCAATAAAATTAGTAATAATCTTCATACAGACATGACTGATAGATTTTTCTGTGGTTTCAGTTTCAGTTAAGCAATACCAAAATAGTTTTCATTCTAAATAGTATTTGCAAATTAAATCCATTCCTTTTCCCTAGTTTTATCATGTTCATGAAGTCATTTTAACACATATTTTTCAAAGGGTAGGAAGACTACAACACATTTCACACACATTTGAAGACTCCATCAAATAATGTAAAACTTAAATGAAACATTGAAGATTGACATTTAAAACAATAATCTTGGTACTCCTGGAAGGGATATTGGTTTTAATTCAGATTTAACAAGCTTTTCACACTTCTCTGTATGAGCCTGGTAAGTCTATAGAAATACCCTAACAGAAAAAAATATGTCAATATTGTTCTTGAAATATAAATAAGCATAGTACCTCTTTTCAGTCTGATCAGAATATCTAATTTCTGTTTTTAGTAAATTTCCCTCAAAGGACAGAATCTGATATCTTAAACATTGAAAAGTCAGCATTTCCACAAATTTTACTTTAAGGGCATAGTGCAGATTTTTTGAAGTAGGGTTATATGGAGTTTACTCTGAGTTTTCAGTGCTAACATCAACCTTATGTTTGGCGAAACAAAAGTTCTTAACGGAAAATTAAGAATAATTTGTGTGGACACTTTAAGAGAAAGTGTCTACCATCTCAAATGTTTTTTATGTTGTTGCTTTAGATCATTATACTTACTGCTTCCGTTGTTGCCACAGATAAATGACAATTTTATCTATAAAACTGTTTTTGGCTTTATTTTCCCATTAATTGTTTTACCTATGAGTTGCTTTGTGTTGTGGAAGTTTGCAGTGAATAACTTAGAACTTTAAAAGAAGTTAATTGCTGTTCCAAAACATTGGTTCAAAACACTGTCTACTCCATATAACCACAAATAAGAAACACTTTTAATATGCGGTAAAACTTTTGACCTTGGTGATTGCCGTATTGCAGTCTGGAATAAACGAAAGATTCACTGAACCCATCATGCATAATACTTCTTCAATGAAGTCCCAAGTTTAAGTCAGAGGAATATGTCAGAAAACATTAGAAGAGTTATCAGCAGCAGCCGTTTGTCAGCGAATAATGCTGGGACCCCACAAAACCATTTTTGTTATATCTACAGTGCATTAGGACAATTTTTAGTGTTACTGGTGTCTTTTTGTCTAGATTACTTTTACTGACTGTTAAGGGGTTCTCAAATAGACGTCACAAACTAAGCCATTTCCTGTTTTACAAGCTCAAACTTAGGGAGAGTAATTTATTTATTTATTTATTTTACAAAGAAAGAACAGAAACTGCAGCAAACAAAGATTTATTTGATTGGATATAATTTAGACCTTTTGAAACAAATAGTTTTCTTATCCAAAAATGTGGTTAAAAACAAGAAAGTAATCTTCACATTCTGTTAAGTTATCCATCCTGTCAGCATATTTGTATTTGTCTTCAATTAGCACAAATATAATGCACAACAAATACATATATATGCTTTTATTTCCTTTAAAATGGTCTGAACACTAAACTAGTAATACATTTATTTATTTTTATGAATTAACTTTGTACAGTTTATCTAAAGTACAATTCTCAGAAAAAGCCTGTTAGACATTATTTGTGGTTTAGTTGATTTGTGTTTTTTTAAATAAAAAGATACTCTTGTTTGGTAATTGTGGGTCACTGACGGATGAATGGCTGTAAAGGGTTGCAGAAAAAACAAAAAAATCTTCTCTGCAGAAATACATTTTCAAGTTGCCTTTCAAATTCTTGTTTTTAAAGTAGTTTGAAGATGTGTGTGCATTATAATTCCAACCAGTAACAAAAAATGTTGGGATAATAATTGATGTCCAAATTTAAGGATTAATTCATGCTCTTAATAAGTGTATGTAAATATTTAATTGAAACTAAAATCATCGTAGCTATAAAAGAGCAAATAACATAAAAGGACAACAATTGATTGTTTGCTCTGGGCATTAAGCCTCAACCTATAGATGCTTTCTTAAGTAATAACAAAAAATATTGCTTCGTCATTACCCTGTTTCCTTAAAGGGGAAGTTTTTTGTTTTTTTAATCTGGACCTTATTTTGCAAATATTACATTTATTTACCCACCCAGACAAGTTTGGTGCCACTTGGAGCCCTTTGGGAGAAGTTTATATACAGTCTTGATCAGCGTATATCCATACAGTGGGAGTCAATCAGGGCAGGAGATTTGCTGCCTGTAATATGGCATTATATGTTCCAAAACTCCTTCGTTTTAACCATTTCTTTATTAATAGTTAGCACTACTCCCCTCGGAGTTCAGAACATGGCAGAAATGCTTATTTGTTCTGTTGTGGGTTGATTTAGAGGCTATAATACAACTACACTATTGTGTTATTACAGTTACATCACTGCCGGACTTTCTCTTTGTGCTCAATGGCAGTCGGCTAGACAGAACTTGCTAATGCAGACATCAACATGGTTCACGTTTGCTTGTTTCCAAATTGCACTAACTCAATGACCAAATGGACTAAGTTCAGTATCCACAGACTCCCTCTCCACAACCTACGCAGACAATAGCTGTAATGGTAAGAGCTGCGACGTCATTTGCTGGTATGTTGGATTTGGCTACATCAAAAACCTGTAAAAAAACCAAAATCTAGTACCTTAGCACCTCTGACATGTTCCAAACTTACAGCGAAATATCGCTAACTATTCGTAATAAAACATGGCTAAATGATGGAGTTTTGGGGCAGATAATGCCTTATTACAGGCATCAAATCTCCTGTCCCCATTGACTCCCATTAGATGGATGTACGCTGATCGCGACTGGATAGAAGCTTCTCCAAAGGACTCCAAGTGGCTCCAAATTTGTCTGGGTGAGTAATTAAACGTTATGTTTCCTAAAAATAAGGTTCAGGTTAAAAAAAAAAGGATCTACCTCACACCATTCATAGGCTAAACAGGAACTGTGATGACAGGACCAAAGTAATCTTTTTGGCCTATATAAGGCTAAAGATAAGCAGCAGACTTAATGGGACGTAAAACCACAAAGCATGCTAGAAACATGACAAACATACTCAAAAAAAAAAAAAAAAAAGAAACCTTTGTGCTGCTTTGGTATTATTCAGACCTAAATTTACCAGCCATGTAAAATCAGTTAGTAAATGAGGCTCCTACCATCCTAACATTATTTTCGGACTAAATTGCTCACTGTTGTCTTGTGTCAGATTTTGCAATGAAACAGTAAAAATACCAAATCAGCTAAAGACAAACAACGCACCATTAAAGACCACTTTGCTGACTAAATTTGGTAAAAACATTATTTTGTTCTGCATTATGGCATCAGCAGTAGTTTGTTTAGGTCTGAGTCTGAGTTTCTCTGTTGTTTAGAGAGTAGTCTGATTATGTAGTAGCGTCTCTGCTCAGCTGTTGTCTGGATAACTGAGTGTCTGCGGCCCAAGCGGACAAACTGACCTGACCGCTGACCTTTCATATGAATACCTAAAGACCTAGGGATGGACAGATTAAAGCCAGAACAGCTCGAATTACATGAGAACTTTTTAACACAGGGATTTCTCCTCAGCTTAGCATTAAAGCAGACCTTTGCCACTTGACTTTTGAATGTCAGAAAGTAATTGACAGAGCATTATTGAAAGGATCGTATTACCTTATGAAATGCAAGTTTATTTATGATGAAGGGGCTTCCTTCCTTTGGACGTTAATCTGGAAAAAAAAAATCTACTTCTTTGTGTCCACTTGTCCTTAAAAACAAAACACATTTCACTTTTTCAGTTCAACAACAAAGTACAGACTGATGTCTGAAAGGTTTTCTTTTCTGGAAAAAAGAGTGGTAAGGATAAAGCCGTCCTCAAAAATAGAAGTACATGTTTGCAATGTGCCACAAGGCATGCTGGGTAAGCAACAAATATGACAAAGAAGGTGCTCTGAAGAGATGAAACCAAGATTGACCCTTTTTGCTGTGGAAAACTAACACTGCACAGAGCCATGGGCACATGATTCACACCAAGAAGCATGGTGGTGATAGGATCATGCTGTGGGTAGAAACGGAGCTAAATATCGAGTAGTCCATGAAGAAAACCTGTTAGGAGCAGCAAAAGTCTTGAGACTGCAGCAGATGTTCTCCTTCCAGAAAAATAATGACCCTAAACATACAGCCACAGCTGCATTCGAATGGGCATATTCCTGTATGAGAAAGGCTCAGTTAAAGTCCATCCATCTGTAATTGGTACTTTAAGATCAGCTTCACTTATGACTTTAATTTGCAGCAAAATTGGGAGTTATACTGCCATCTAGTGGCCAATTAGTCAGTTGAGGCTGCCCGATTGCAAAGATATTTTTTGAAGCACTTTGAAAACCAAAAGATGCACTGACACAGTGCCAGAGGAATACAGGTTGGGTGGTGGCTGGGGGTGTAAACAATTGTTTTATTTAACCTTAGCATTTTTACGTCCCGTAGGCGGCACATTATGTATGTATTTATGGATTAAATAGACCTTTCTTTTGTGACACCTTTTCTATGTGATTATACATATTATGTATCAATGGCAAGCTATGTTTCTTTTGATTCCAATGATGTATACCAATCAAAGATACACTCCTACATAGTAAATGCATTTGGCAAGCAACTTTGAAAATAAAATTATGTCCAAAGCCTTAATATCATTGACAGATGCAAGTCAGCAAGTCAAACAAAATTGACTTTTTACATCCGCTAGGGTACAGTTTATGTCTTCCCTTAAAATAGCTAGTCCAGAACAAGTCTTACATCCAAGAATCAACATAATCTGTCACTAAAACCTTGACAATTCCCTTTCTTTTGTGGTTTTCTCACAAAATGTACATCATAACTACTGTCAGCATGCTCATATTAGCCTATAAAAAACAGTGCTATCTTCTTCTTCTTTATGATGTTTATTTGCAGCTGGCAAACAATTGGTGGATAATCACCACCAACTGGTATAGAGTGTGGACCAAAATGTTACTCATAGTTGCACAAGCCTCTTTAAGACTGGTGATTTGTTAGCATCTGCTTGTGCTAGCTTTCCTCTTTAATTTTATTAAGCCACGCTCTAATGTCCATTTTGGCATAGAACCATATCAATGAATCATCTTTACTTCCTCTAAAACTCCCAATTAATAACCTACAGCGCCCTCTGCTAATTGTCCTAGATTAATACATTGCATAGTTGCAACTTCATTTACACAGATGTTGTAATCATGGGCTTGTTAGCTGAACTGGCGCTAGGCCTGCAGCTGCACCAGATGAATTCAGAATTTAGTTAGGGAGTAAATTATCACAAAATTTAAAACAAAGAGTTGATTTAACAATAATTCTTTAATTTCAAATGAAAGTAAGAAAAAGATTTTTAAGGGAATGCCAGGGATAAAAAATTTAAACGTTTAATATTTCTTTAAAGCTTTTGAAGATCTGAGCATTCCGATCATGGACTAGTGGATAATGTCTATAAAAAAAAACCTGTTGTGTCAGATATCCAACGCTGAGACAAAGAGCTTTATATGTGAATCATGTTCTGTAAGTCAATACATCAATCTTCTTCCCAGCCGGAGGTAATCTGACCTATATCAGCCTGAGGTACAGCGGCCCTTTCTGATGTCATGAATCAGGGAAGAAGGAGATTGGAAAAATTGAGGGAAAAGACTACATCAAAAACAACAGAATCACATCAGAGAGGATGTCAAAGGCATCTAAAGTATCGATCACACACACGTCCCTCACCTCTGAAGCTGAAAGGTGAAAAAAGGGTAGTATAGAAGGGGTGGTCCCTGGTGCCTACAGCTCAGAAGATAAAATCAAATTTGCCTTCTTTTTATGTAAGTGACCGAGGAATTGCAGGGGTACAGTGGTGTTAAGGAATACTGAATAGTTTTCAGTCATTGTGTTAAATGATACTGAAGAACTTCCCCGGAGGGAACGCTTCATTGTTCATCTAAACAGACAAAAACAGATTTTTAAAGGAAACAGAGTTTTTTTTATTTTTCTTTGCCTGAGTTAAAAGATAAAGGTGTAGAACTTTTTAATTTTCATTCAAACAGCTAGGACTTATATAAGCTGTCACATACATCTAATAAAGATTATCCACTGTTTGTGACAGCTTTGTGTATCTAGAAATCCTCTCAGATAATTAAAGATAAAGTATAACTTTATATTATAGTACAAAGAAAACGACATAAAGTCTTTCCTCAAAGAGTGAATCATATTCAATTTTCAGCTGGTCCTTAAAGGGATATTCCACCCCTAAGTAGAATTTGTTCATTGCAGTATCCCCTAGAGTTAGATAAGTGAGAAAAAGCATTTGGTTACCACCCCAGTCATTCTCCTAATCTGGACGCAGTGCGTTTGCTTTGGCTTAGCATAAACAATGTAAGTGAATGGTAAAAGCTAGCAGTTTGTGTACAAAACATAATGAAAATTATGTAATAATGATCCTAATTATTCTTGGTGACCTCTATAATTATATCGATTGCAAATGACAATAAGTGAAATTACAGAAGCTGATTTAGACTTGGGACTAGATCACGACAAAGCAGCACTGTAAGCCACCACTGCAAAGCACAATGACACGACGCAGCGCCTGCAAATACATTTAAAAGTTATTTACTCTACAAACCTCTTTATTTAGTCATTAAGGTGAAGTGTTATAAAAGTTATAGAGTAAACCTGGAGATGACAATGTCAGGCAGACGAAAACGAAACGAAACTGGATGGAACTGTCGTCATATTCTTCAGATGCGGTACTATCCTTCTGTTAGAATTTTGCATTTGGTGTGAATTGTTCATGGAAAACTGCATATTGATTTTTTTTATTTCTCAACAGGTGTTGGAGAAATTTCCAGGGCAGTAAGCCTTTGTGTCTTCGTTCCACATTTGGTGGAATTCTGTGAAACATCCTTTTGCTGTGTCTTCGGTTTGTTTTTACAAGTAAGACCATTTTCTTGCGTTAGACTATTACTTGGTAGTAAAAACTTATCAAAGCATACCACTACAAATCTGCCAATGTGGAAATTGGCAGCTATGCTGGTGGAGAAATAGTCGGTGGAGTGAAAGCCAGCATGCAGGACAAGCTCTACAACGTCTCAGAGAGTATTTCAAGTTAGGTAATGTTAGTTGACGTCAAATATGCGTCTTGTGATTTGTAATATTTTTAGTTATGAATCTTTACAAGCAAATCAATCCCATCACATGACAAACATACTCAAAACTTACATCATTAGTTGTTTAAATTGAGTTATAGCATATGTGTGATTTAGTGTATAAGGTAACACAGACTTTTATCCCTCCATTGACTTTCATTCCTTTTTTTTCAGCCAGCAACACGTATTACATGGTTTCCCAGTAAATTAGACCTTTAATAATTAATGAAAAGCTGAAATCCATGTTTTTTTTGTTTTCATACTCGAGGTTAGAGTCAAAGAAATGTAGAAGCAGGTAAAGAGTAAATTATTTACACTTTAACACACTAAACATGGCAGTGGGTGTAATTTTTTCCCCCTTTACTGCAGATTTTGTAAATTTTTTGATAGTTCAATAATTGGTTAATGGGAGGAAACCTTTAAATTTATCATTGGAAAATAAAACAGATGATAACTTTGGATATTTTGAGTTTCAGCCAACAAATGTGAATAAAATCTAAAGTTTAATCCTCACGTCTAACCATAGTTTTACTGCAGTTTTTACTTCTATGTTAGTAATATTGTTTTAAAGTAATACTATTTTTACGTCTTTACAGTTTCTGGCTACTTTACCTACCTGTGGTCACCATACTAAGCGGATAGAAGGCATATTTCTAACAAGCTAACAAAGTAAAGGAAGTCTGCTTGTATGCATACAAACTAGTGGACAGATAAATAAAAACTATACAATCATTTGAACCGTTTTAACATTGCTACCTACTTTAGGTGTAGGTAAAAATGTTTTTCAAGTTTTAACCTTTGTGAAAAAGTGAGATTTAAAAATCAACGTCTTTGTTCCTTAATTCGTTTTCCAAAGTTTCTTATTTTTACTCACTACCAGAATTTACTCATATTTTTCTATTCTCATTTGTCTGATTACTTCATCTCTAAATGTCAGCCATCACAATCTGATAGTCAGGAATTTTCAGCAATTCTTTTTGTAAAAGGAATTTATTCAATACCAACAAAAAAGGGTTAAATTTACAGCAACTTAACATTTCACAAAAAATTATTTTCAAACATCTCAAATTAAAACAATACAATCTCTGTTTGTACATAGGGCACATATAACAATAACGCAATAATTCCAACAATGTATTTTCCTTTTTTGAGCATTTTGGTTCGTCCCTGCATGCCTTCAGGCAAAAAGAAGCAAAGATCATCAGTCATCGCCGGACTTGTCACTTAGGCCAGTTTAAGTTAAACTGCGCTGTAAATCAGCCGTGACAATAGCTGTCTGTGAATGCTGAAGACTTCCCACCCAGCTTTGTATACTCAATGAAATTGTAACGTTCCAGTAGCTATGTGACCTTTAATGGCCCACGTAAGCCATTCAGACATGTTAACATGATTTATTGTGAACTAATTGCTGTAGGACATCTAATTAGATCATCACATAGAGACTTCATTCATAAACAGCCTAATTGGAGCTAATGAAGAAGGAGCTGGATTCGCTGGGTTTTACCAACAGAGAGCTATCCAAGACGAGCGCCTCCTGAGCTGACAAGTCAACGCTTTGTTTATGTTGGAAGGAGATGGATCAGGCATGACCTCTCAACCCATTCCCTCTGTGGATTTCTTTCAGACGGGTGGGGGGGCTTGAAGAAACATGTTCAAGTCGCTGCCACAATAGAATGGCACACATATGTGCAGCGCTGGAAAAGGAAAGCTGCATGCCTTAGGTTTAACAAGCAACGACAGAGCAATTTGTTCTCGTTGGAATGTCCAACCCTGCTTTAATTTGATGATAAATTTAGGAAGATAAACAGAACCACAATAAACTGACTTTTTAAACAATTTCTAATACCTTCCAGGTGGATCCACTTTTGCTTCTACTGTCTTTAAAGGGATTTATACTGACTTAAGTGTTTATTGTAGTTTTGTGACAGTAGTGGATGATTGCAAAGTGAAACGAAAATAATAGTTTTGACATAAGTTTACAAAAAAGCTGAGAAAGTTGTGGTGTGAATTTGCACTGAGGCTCCATGAGTTTATGTTTAGAAGAATCACCTTTTGCTACAATTATAGCTGCATGTCATTTTGACTGACAGGGTAAAAAAATAATCTGTTCATAATCTTTATTTACCCATTGATAAAAATGGTCTGATGATCTTCTAGCTGCACAGTGACACAGTTGGTAGCACTGCTGCCTTGCAGCAAGAAGGTCTAGGCTTCAAATCCCTATTGGTGTCTTTCTGCATGGAGTTTGTACTGTCTCTCTGCCCATGTGTGTGTTCCCTCTGGGATCTCCGGCTTCCTCCTACAGTCAAACACATGACTTTTAGGTTAACTTGTCTTTCTTAGTTGGTAAAGATGATGGGTGGATGGATCTTCTACTAGACATATTCCCTAGATGCATTTACTAACATAAAAAAAAATCAAATTACATTTCCTTGAAATATTCTCTTTACATCCATCATTTTGTTAAATAATGACAGGTTTAGCAGTGTTTAATTTTAATTCACTTTAAGTAATGATAAATCCAAACAAACTGAACAAAGAATCCACATGGTGCCATCACACAAAAAACAGATTAATTGTACACGTTTTATTTATGAACATTTCCCGATCTGCATGGAGATGAAATATGCCCCTGCTTTGTGCGTAATGGAGGCTGAATGAAGGAATTACATGCACCACTTCACGCAAAGTTTTCATCTCAGATAATATTTCTCCAAGTGAAGTGATCAGAATTCGGCAAGACTGTCTTTAGTGGGAGGAAATTCCACATCATGCACTATTTTTGCATCAGTGGTTAAGCTACAGTGATCTGTCAGTGCGGGTCTGTTTCCACTGCAGTCAAAGATGCACACCAAAGCCTCTGTAACTCTTCATATACCATTTACTATGGTGCAGGTATGAGATGATGCTCAGAAGCTCTCATGGAAATGTTTTTATGAGTGATTCCGTTACCTAAACTTTATGCATAAAGTTGAAAGTATCTCCACATCAGCACCAAGTGGTCTGGGATGAAAATTGTAATCTGTCAAAATAATTGATGACCTTCAGATGTTTGTCACAATTTAAAAAGAAATAATCAAATATGGGAGATGTTTGGTTCTGAAACTTGCTCTAGACCTTCACATTTTTAAAAATATTAATTTAAAAGAGAGCATTTGTGACCATTTTTTTAAAAGTTTCCAGTCAGGCATGAAGTTGAATTTGTGTCTGGATTTACATTGAGCCATTTTAACACAACATGCAACATCCTAGTATTCTTCTGCCATTATGTTTAGCGTTGTTCTGCTGTAAGGCAAACCTTTACCTCAGTCTTAAGTCTTTACCATCCATAACACATATTCTTCCAGGATGGTGCTGTACGTATCTCCATCGATCTTCCCATTAGATTTGACCAGCCTCCCTGTCACTGCTAATGAAAAGCATCCCTACAGTATAATGCTGCTACCTCTATGTTTTACAGTGGAGATGGTGTGTACAGGTTCATCCGCAGTGTTGGTTTTCCTCCTCTTAGTGTATTATATATGGCTTAAAAAGTTAGAGGGCAAATTTTCTCTCTATAGCAAACCCCTGAGGCATTCATAAAACCGCTATACTTTCATTGGAGCAGTGGTTTATTGAGGGGTATTAGAGTCATGAGGTCTGAACACCCATGAACGTCACACTTTTCAGATTTTTTTAAATAAAGGTGAAAATAATTTATCGTTTTTTTCCCCCCAACTTCATATATATTTGTGCTGATCAATATAGATACCCCCAATAAAAAAGTGTAGTGCTGTTTGACAAAAATGGAATAAAATATTTGGATCCAATTTAATTTCATGTAACCTATTCTCTTTAAATTAATATTTAGTATTTCAACAATTTAACAATATTATTGAGATTTTATGAACATACATATAAAAATATCATAATTGCAATTATTAAATCATCTCTTCAGCCTTTTCCCCCTTATTTCTCACCTAAACGTACTTCATTTACGTTCTATCCTACCACCAGGTGGCATTCTAAGTTAGAAGTCTGTCTTCACAGTGATGAAACATTTTCCAAATTCTGAAGATTTATTTAAGTTTTGCCATTACATCTGCCTACTGTTTTTCTTCTAAGAATTAATCTGACATTATGGTTTTAACCGTGAGGCAAAAAGACACTGATCGAAGGCACACAAAATGCCTCCAAACCTTAAAACTCTCCTGACTGACAGCCTTTTCCTGCAGAAGATAAACGGACCACACACTGATGGGGCTGTAATTACCTTTCCACACGCCACAGAGGGAGTCAGCCGGCCAGTTACAATCCTGTCCCTCTTGTCTGACATCTTAATTAGATGCCTGAGGCTTAAAGAGCTACAATGTAAATAATATATCCTATTTGGGGTAATCTAATCGTCCACCTAATGCAACCGAAAATAAGCAAAGAAAATAAGTTTCTTTATTTTTGGAAGCTTTCATTTCACCAAAAGCAAACAATTAATCTAGACACCAAGAATTATGTTCCACTAGTATTTGTACACCTGTTTGAAGTGTAAAAAAAGTATGGGATCATTTTACTCCTAGAATGATCTCTTGAATAAGAGACGGCTGAAGAATGTTTAACAAATAAGAAAGACATTTAAAAAGAAAACCAGCTGTAATTTCTCTGGTGATCTGAGATGGGTTTTTTTGTGATCATAAAGATCACAACTACAACTTATGTTAAATATAAAGAAACCCTATTTACACAATTACAATAAATCAGAAACTCACTCAACTTTTGCAATAAAACACCAGCAAAAACATCTATTAAAATCCTTTTTATTTTCAAAATAAAGTTTTCTATCAAGGTGTGAATTATACATATTTACAGTCTCGTGAAATTACATGTACAAATATACAAAGTATGTACAGCAATAATTATATAAATACACTCTATACGAGCTGATGCAACCCATATGAGGCAGTTTTAAGGCATTGATGAATGGATGTAAAACAAAAAAAAACAGCTCAGCTTTGGCCTCGCTTCAAGCGGAGTGCTCTCTTTGAAGATGTTTAAGACACATTGGTTCTTCACAGTAGGAAGAAGAAGAGCCCCAGGTATACCATGTGACCAGGGCTGGCCTGAGGAAAAGCGAATAATCGACAAGTTGACAAATGTGGCAGCTTTACATTTGCTAAAGGAAACCTTTACAGCAGGAGGGTTGCATTAACAATTTTGTGGTTCCAGGTTAAATTTGTGTTTTTTGCTGAATTCCAGAGGGAAAATAAGTTCCTGTCTTGCCACTGTCCAAATCATAAAGAGACACATGAATCAAAATCGTTTCAATATTCATGTTTTTACTCAGCAGCTTGGTAAAATGCACAGTCCTGCATGGCCAAGACTGCCACTTGACTAACAGGTCTGACTGATATTCTGACAGAAAGATGCTGCAGCGAAAACCTAAAAACAATTAAGACTGATGGGTGATTTTCAGAAAATAAATGTCTTTATTTTTTCTTGTTTTACTTTTTAATATACATGATGCAAAATCTGCTGTTGTGAAATGACTTAAGTTTTTTTTTATCTGATAAAATTCTGTGATTTCATTTAATGTATGAATTTAAAATCAATTTAATTATCTGTTGGCTCATTTGTTAACTATAAAACTGTTGTATCAAATGCAGGAGGTACAAAAAGGGAGAATAAAATAAAAATCACACATGGAAAATAAAAACAGTGGGTCAGCGGTGCTGAAATGGGACAATCTGGACCAACCCTGCATTTTAACCTATAGAGCAGGAGTAATGTTGTCAGCTGCAGTCTACCTTAAATTTTTTAAAAAGCCTTTCAATTTTAACATTTACAAGTTGTATGAATTGTTGTTTTTCCTTCTTTTTATGTTAAAGTTTTTACTCAAAGCCCTGCTTGCTTGTGCCTCTGGCTGGCTCTGGCTGCAAGCGTTCAATTAATCCTAAATAAGACTCTGCATTCAGCAGGGCAGGTGCATTGTTCTGCTGCTGCTGCTGTCAGGCTCATTATTTTAAAGAAAAGCCATTAGACGCTCATTAATGTGCTAATTACAACACGCTGATGGACAATCCCAATACAATTACTCAGACACCCCCCCCCCCCCAAAAAAAAAAGTTAAACCCGCACATGGACGTCATTTGGATAAGGCAAAAGAAGCATCTTCTCAGTTTTAATAATTTATCAAATACAATAAAAAATGTTCCAAAGAGCTGATGTTGCAGTTTTAGGACAGGAGCTCCACTCTCAACAGCCTGGTTTAGACCCGGGACAGAGGCATTTGTTTGGGACAGGAGACCGAGCTGGCCGTCCCGGAACGCCAGGTTAGTCCGGTACTCACATCACTGTACATGGAGCCCGCTGACGCTTTGCTCCCCCAACAGCAGCGAGTACAAAAAGTCCTCCAGGATTCCAGCGTCTTCCCGGACCAGATCCAGGCCCCCGAAGTGATCCCCACCAAGAGGCACATGAAGTATTTCAGCATGAACACGGCATAGTCCGGTCTCTGTCTGCTGCGTTCTGTTACGCACGTACAGTTGTGCGTAATCTCCCACGTTTGTCTGTTGTGCTGCTCGTAGAAGTAGCACGCCACTATGACTGTGGCCGGGACGGTGTATAGAACCGTGAAAACTCCAATCCGGATCATGAGGCGCTCCAGTTTGTCAGTTTTGGTGCCGCCTTGCTTTATAACGCTTCTGATGCGGAAAAGCGAGACGAACCCGGCCAGAAGGAACATGGTGCCTATGAAAAGGTAGATGACCAACGGGGCAAGCACAAATCCCCGTAAGTTATCCAAATTCTGATTCCCCACGTAGCAGATCCCAGCCACAGAGTCCCCGTCCACCGAGCTGAGTGCCAAGACAGTTATGGACTTCAGGCTGGGGATGAGCCATGCGGCGAGGTGGAAGTACTGAGAGTAACTGGCAATAGCCTCGTTGCCCCACTTCATACCTGCCGCCAGAAACCAAGTGAGGGACAGAATCACCCACCAGATGGAGCTAGCCATGCCAAAGAAATAAATTAGCAGGAATACGATGGTGCAGAGCGCAGGACCCGTTGTCTCATAGTGGATGTGCTCTGCGCCGTTCTCCCTGCTGCAAGCCACTTCTTCGTGTCCAGCGATCAGCCTGACGATATATCCCACCGACACGAACATGTAGCACGCGGAGAGGAAGATGATTGGCCGCTCCGGGTACTTGAACCTTTCCATATCTATGAGGAAAGTTGCCACGGTTGCAAAAGTTGAGATGAAGCAAAGAACAGACCACAGGCCGATCCAGAACGCAGTGAAAGTCCTCTCTTCCTGGGTGAAGTAGGGGTTGTGGCAGGGCATGGCGCAGTTGGTGATCTGTCCAGTCTTGACGCGGTTGTGTAGCAGGTGGCCCTCCGCGGTGACGGGCACCATTGGCGCACGGCAGAAGCACCCCATCTCGCAGGGAGACGCAGCCGGTTTGTGTTTGCCTGGGAAGCCACGACCGTAGCCGCTTTTCTTCTTATTGTACGGCTTCACCGGCCGGTGAGTGGGCTTGGCCAGGACGGGAGAAACAGTGGTGGTCTGGCTCTGGTTGTAGTCCATACACAGGGTGTCCTGATCACCCTGCTCGGGCAGCAGGTCGCACCTCATCCGGTCCGGCCACGGGAAGCCGTACTGGCTCATGAGCGGCGAGCACCCAGTCTTGGCCCGCTCACAGACGCTCCTGCACGGCGGCAGCGGCTTCTTATAATCCTCCAGGCAGATTGGCGTATACATGCTGCAAAGGAAGAAGTGCAGGTCCGGGGAGCATTTTATCTTCACCAGCGGCCAGAACTGGTGCACCTCCAGCCCGGCTTCGTCCTGGGTGTCATGGTTGAATTGATTTGGCATGTAGGTGTAATTATAGCCGATTCCTTTGCACAGAGGGACTGATATCTCCTGGCACTGGAGCTCCTTGGCCGCGTTGCAGCGCGTTGAGTGCAGGATGAGGGCAATCAGGACCCACCATCCCAGGATGCGCACCTCCATCGTTGCCTTCTGTGCGCAATCAGTCCAGGACAAAACTGACAGGAAACTTGCGCTGTACGCAGGTCCAGTCAATCCAGTGACTTTTTCAAACTCATGCTAAATCTCAGAAAAGTCTGTAACACTTTTCAGTCCATGTAAACCCAAAACGAAGCGTTACTATCGCTCAGTCCGGGGCTCCTGCCTGCCTCCTCGCTCTCCTTTGTGTCAGCGCTCACCGTGTCTCAGCGTGCATGCTCTGTGGCTGACAGGCGGGTTGCTTTTTATACCAGGAGAAAGAGGACACTCCCCCCACAGGGACAGGGAGGGAGGTTCAAGTCAAGCAGGGTTTCCTTCTGTAGATGTTTGCTAAAAATTTTCACCCCGGAGGAAAGGGGTACAATCACGCTGTCATTGTTTACATTAAACAAAAATGCTTTACAAGAAGTGTGTGTGTGTGTGCGAGACAGAGAGAGAGAGTGTGCGTATATGTGTGTGGTGGTTTGGGAAGAGGGTTGCGGGTTACAATAGATACATTATGAAGGAATGCAGTTAGACATGCCAGTTGTTCGCAGTGAACTAACAGGTCAACTGATGCAGCTTTTTAGGTCAACAGAACCCAACAATGAGGACGCATCAGAGCAGCAATCATGTGTGTTAAACAAGACGAGACAAACTGAGCAGCTCCACGCATCCCTCAAACATGAGTATTGTTCACATCGTTTCTGAAACACAGCTTGTTCAGGGACGCAGTCAGCATTATTAGCAAATGTATTTCCTCTTTAATTAATTCCTCTTTAGAGATTGTCTAGAGGGAGAGTCAGAACATGCTTGTTTGCACAAATTCAGCATTGTCTTCTTGTCAAACACTATGAATCTGTATGTACATGAATAAAAATGTTTTATATATTTCTTTCTTTCTTTCTTTCTTTCTTTCTTTCTTTCTTTCTTTCTTTCTTTCTTTCTTTCTTTCTTTCTTTCTTTCACCATGAATTATTAGAAGGGTTTTATTTTTTAAATTTAGAAGTTGACAATAATTTTTATTACCGGAAAATAAAAAACATATTTCAAGAAACATAGGCAAAATGCATAAAGCCCTGAATTTTTTTAAATTCTAACCACAAAATTCAAAGGATGTAAATAGATTTTATGTGATGGATTGACATGAAAAAGTGTGTAATTTGGAAGTGGAAGAAAAAGGATACATGGTTTCTACATTTCTACATTTAAAAAAAAAAAAATATATATATATATATATATATAATCCATTTTTACTGTGAGACCCTTAAAGAAATTCAGTGTGACAAAAACAAGAAAAGAATAGTGTCAACTTGTGTTTAATTTAAATCAGGTTTTCTGTGAAACCCTCAGAGATTTGTTAGAGAACATTAGAGAACAAACAGTATCATGAAGACCAAGGAACACGGCAGATAGGCCAAGGATTAGGTTACTGAATGGCTTAAAGAAGGGTAGATTATAAACTAAATATCTTAAGGTTTAAACATCAGAACTGTTCAACCATAACCATAGTCAAGCAACCAAACTGACAAATCAGGCAAGAAAGCATTCATCAGAGAATCAGCCAAGAGAACCAAGTGTAACTCTTAACTTTGTGGTGTAATGTTATACAATGTAAAAAAGTTGTAGGAATATTTCTGTAGTACATCACTGAAACATGCACACATTTCACTGTAAATCTCCCAGAGGTGGGTGTGATTTTGTTCATTGTTTAGAAGCAGGTGGCCTAACCAGTCCCCTTGCATGCCAACCAGTGAACATACCCGAACTAATGTTTTATGCAGACCCCAACCCCCCCTCCCCCGAAGCTTTAGTTTGCCGATAAGTTTGACAGAAGCCAATTTATTCATCGTCTGTCAGTAAGTGGTTTTGAAAACTGCAAGGGAACAATGATGCTGTCCGTCACTTGCCCTCCAGGGGAGGCAGAGACTTCCTGTCTCATTTGGGCGTCTGACAATGTGAAAATGTACATGTAGCCTTGGAGTTGGATGTATGTGTGAAAGAATGAGACAATGTGTCTACATGCTCATGTGTATGGCTGCTTGTCAGAAGCTGAAATAAACAGAGAATTTGTGTGTGTGTAGCGAGGCTACTATGGGCTTGTTAGCCCACAGCAGGGGGTCGACTTGTTCTAAAGGGAGGGTGCTGTTTTTCTTAACGCTTCTGCCAGTGTTTCACTCAGAGCATGCTGGGTCGGCTATTACCGCATCACACCAACACCCTAACAAACAAGACTGTGTGTGTGTGTAAACAGTTTCAGGTCTCTGCCTAAAGGAAATAAGCTAACATGGGCAGATACAGCATTGTGATTGCACTAATTAAACTCATTCACACTTATTATTGGATTTAACAGCTTCAAATGGAGCTGAGACAGTTTGGAAGAGAGGCAGCGTGTTTCCAATCCACAGGTTTTATCAGAACTAATTAGTCCCAAATTAAAGCGTTGGTAAAGGGGTGCATGCTTTAGCTCGGTTTGGGGTCTCATTTGGGTAAGGCTGGTGACAAAACGATTAATTCAAGACAGCTGCAGGGTACAAGACATCCTCTTGACATATAAAAATTCCACTATTCATATGATTGACAAGTTTTGGACAAAAAAGAACAAACCTTCAAATTTAATTAAAGATGGGTGGGCAAATGTAATGTGAATTGGTGCAGATTGTTTTGTGTTCACTGACCAATCCACAGACATGGATGCACCTTGATAGACTGTTAATATTTCGAGAGCGTACTCCATGTCCTATCCTTTAAAAAGCTGATGTAAAAATCTTTGCCATCCCTCCAAGATGCATAATAGAATGGATTTTGCTTGATAATAACATATTTCTGAATATCAACTTTATATCACCATCTAAAATGATGTTAATGAGCAGAAAACCATCGGTCCATCCATCCCTGGTTTTTCCAAAATCTATTTTTAAGGTCCACCCTCTTTAGAAATATCCACACAATAAAAAAAAATATTGACAGCAGTCTATGCTCAAAAATAGCTTAAAATAGAATGGAGTACTCCATAAAATGCAGTCTAGAAGAGTGGGGACAGACACACACATTTATATACCAATGCACAGATCAGTAGGAAACTTGACGTTAAGTGCCCAGCCAAGGGGCGCTTGACATTTGAGAGGAGGTAGTTGGAACTTGAACCTGCAACCTGCTGATTGCAAAACAACAGTTTTACATCTCACTGACACACAGTCCCTCAAAAATGGAAAATATTTCTAAGAAAGACTTACATTGTACATCATTAAATATATAGCCTCTATAAATTGTTGTTGGGATAGTAGGCTTACAGGCCAAAGTAGCTCACAGCCAGTCAGAACAGAAATTATTCAGTATAAATTGGCTTGCTTCATCTACATCAGCAAAAAAATGTTATGTTAAGGTTCTAGAGGCAGTAGCCAAACTGTTTGTATGGAACACAAATTCAGAGTATAGTCCTATAAGAGCTCCAAAGTTCTAATGTGGCTACATTTTTCCACCAAAAATGTTTTATATATGAAAAAAATAAGACACTTAGAAAAATGTAGTCTAAACCCCCTACTGTGATGGTTAAATGACGTGCTAGGGGTGCTAGGAGTTATACTTGTTTCTTTTTGGATACAAAAGAACATTTCCTGAAAATTCATTGGTCATGGTGTCTGCGTCTAATGTTGTGGGACTTCAGCCGTAGACCATCAAATTAGATGCACTTTCCAAAACGGTTACTAATTAACTCAGAATATGAGAAGTGCATGTGTATGAACAGAATAACTAACACAAATAAAAAAAAAAATACTGCAGGACAGGAACATTTTCGGAAAAATAGTGCGAATTTAGTCCTTCCAGATGGTACTGAGATCTAGAAATGTGAACAAAGCTTTTCAGTCTTTTCCAATTTGCAGCTGTTGGTGTAAGAAGCTGAGCAAACAATCTTCCAGATCCTGATCGGCATTCTTCATCACCCTCCCAAACTTTCATGAAGTTGCTTCTACACAATTTCAACACATCTAGACATTACAAATGGATCCTTGTGGATCAGTTTTTTTGCATGAGTAGTCATAAGAAAAAGCTCTTCCACCGGGAAGAAATATTGGTAAATTGAGGACTTTTTTTTAATTTTAAAGGTTAAAGAGTGTACCAGAAGGTTGACATGAAAGCAGTTGCTGAATGAATGATGACAGTTTGAGGAGAAAAAATGACCATGTCTTTTTTTGTGTGTTTTTTAGAATTACAACTCAGGAAGCTAATTACATTTTTTTTTAAACCTTTTAAGATGTCAATTATGAAGAATATCGTACACATGCCATCTGAAACATGTGTCCATACATTTATAAATTTTTTTGAGTCCGATGCATCTTTTACTCCTGCTGAGTTGTAGGATTCAGGTAAAAGTCATAGGAAACGGGTGCCTGCGTCTCCCATCACGGCCAGCTACACAGCAGAATTAGCATTAGTTACACCAATCGCTGTCTGTTGGACTGGAACCCGTATTGATTAACAAGGCTGATAGACTCGGTGGCCTCAGCCACCAACTGTTGACTACGCCTCCTCCCTCCTGTGTGCAGCAGGGATAGTGGGTTTAGGGTTACGCACTGGCCCCCTGCATACCAAATTTAAAAGGGTGGAAATGGAATTACTGCATCTGCTTAGAATTTGATTTCTGCATTCTGCAGGCCGACCCACTCTACTATACAAGCTATCCTCTCGTGCTTTCCCACCCGATCTTTTTCTAGATTCTCCCAGGGCTCTCAGTGTTCCTGAAGCCAAAGGGGAAAAAAAGTGGGTGTGTGGGGGTGTTTCTTACAGAGTCACTGAGGCATGCTGTGAAACTTTTTCTTTGTATCCTTCTCATGGAAGGTTTGGCCGTCTAACAAACTCATAGCCATTGTTTCCTTGATAATGTGCTAATATTTCTGATGATTAATATTCATTAATGCTGACTTTTGCCACAATTGTGGGTCATGGCTTTGTGAGTCCAAAGGAGTCTTAGGTAAATGCTGTTATAGATTTAGATGAACAGATCTTTAGAAAGTCTACAATGTCATTTTAGATTAAAAGATATCTGAAGAAGACAATTTAATGGTGCTAGTGTACAACTAGAATACTGGTCAAAGACTGGAGCCAAATTAAAGATGATTCTGAGGTGATGCTTAAGGGGCATTCACACCAGCACTGTTTAGTCTGCTTTGATCAAACTGTAGCTTATTTGCCCAGAAGTCTGTTTCGTTTGGTTCACTTGGTTCCGAAAAAGCCAACTCTGGTCCACCTAAAATCCAAGGTTTCAGCTTGTTTGAAGTGAACTCTGCTGCAGTTCAATTACATACGTGAATTTCAAGCGGGGCTGCGCCACTCCAAAAGCAGGAAATAGACAAGCAAAGGCGTTCTGCATAAAACAAAATAGCCACAAATTAACAACTTCTACTACTCTGCCTCGTTGCATATTCACATGGAGCCCACTGTTGCAATATAATCCTCTTGAACATTTGTGAAAGACAACAGATGTCATAAAACTGCTAAAATATTGATGCCACTCCATATTAGTTTACATTTCATGGAACAGGAAGAGTTTCTTTGTGCAACGGCACCACAGGCAGGGGGATAAACGTATTGCTCAAAAGTTGTTGTTTTTCTTTGCTTGACAAAGTGCATTGTGAAAGCGAACCACATCAGCTAAACAAAACCAATGTTGCAATTTTGGTCCTCAATCGAACGACTCTACCGAGCTATTAGGTGTAAAAAAGACCTAAAGGCCAGAAATAGATAGTATACATCAAAATAGTGATTATTTTTATCATTTGGTTTAATTATTTTATTAGCTCGTCTGGTTGTTTTACTTTAAGTTGTTATGTCTTACTTTATGTCACCATGTGACATAAATTCTTTACAATCAGGAAGTCCACATAATGAAATTAAAAGCCTTCAGTTGACTCAAAATGCGGCAACAAAAGTTTTGCGGATAAATCCTTGGAGTAAGCAATTAATAAAAGTTTGAATATCATATATTTTAATGTGTCATATGTTTTTTGTCTCAAATGTTGCAGTTGATGCTTTTGTTGTTGTTCTCTCCAAATTGTGTAATTTACTTCTACTTGTTTTGGTGATGAAGGTGTGCCATGCAAATAAAGTTACTTTGCCCAGATTAAAACTACAAAGAGAGATCATATTACTCCTGTTTTAGATTCCCTTCATTGGCTCCCTGTTAAATCCAGAATAGAATTTAAGATTCTCCTCAATAATCAAGCTCCATCATAATCACGCTACATCATACATGCTCTCAGACTGCAGGTTTACTGGTAGTTCCTAGGATTTCTAAAAATAGAATGCATGTATGTATATTTGAGGTATGTTTAAAGGTAGATTTGAAAAATACCTTACCACATATTAACATACTTTATGACAGTCTGACAGGGCTGTAAGACCAGAAAAGGGGCAGGAAATCATCACAGTAAGTAATTACTGCTGTCCTTGTCTGGTTAGTGAGTTTTGATGGATGACCATGGCTTGGTATTACTGCAGTTTGAGCCATTTTCTCTCAGTTTTTTAAAGTCTTTTTCCTCATTCTTCATAGTATAATTTGTTTACTAGTGTTCTCTACCAAACTTCTAAGACCTTCATAGGAAGGTATAATGTATATAAGATTAAAAGCTAAACTGATGGACTTTACTTACTCGTAAGGTGACTTCTATAGGTAATTGGGTTTGACTGGGTTCTATTTAGGGATGGGTTTGTCCTATCACGAAAAATCGCATCAAAATAAACAGAAGTTTGTGATTGCAAAGAGACAGATTGTGGAATAGTTCAAGTGTTCAAACATTCACAAAACTCTATAAATGTAAGTTTGTTGTTATGAATCACTCTAACCTTTTTAACCTGCTAGCTGGTGATTCTTCTGTCTTGTACACTTTGTTGTCTTTTTAACTTCTTAGTAACTCATGGAGGAGTGGAAGTCTCTAATTATCCGGCCATGACCGGCGGAAATTTGAGTTCCTGCTCCCTTCTGCTGCTCCTGGTCAGTGATGGATGGAGGATTTCTTCCTTCCTTCCACAGGTTAGATTCCTCGGCATGCCGTTCTCAAGCATGTTTACTTAAAAGGCAGGCAGCAAATCAGCCTGAGGTAGGTTGTTAGGCTTTAAGCAGTCACCCTTAACACACACACGCACACACACACATACACACACACAAACACACGTGTGCGCCCTGACCGTGTCTCTCCGCCGACAGTGTGTGTATTGTGTTGGCTCACCTTCCCTCCGTTCATTAACCAGAGCAAACACTGACAAATCCACTCCCATCCAATCAGTCTACCGCAAGGCAGGACTGTGACAGCTTGGTCTATGTTAACCAACCCCTGAAACCAAACACACACATTGATAATAAGTTAATAGATAAGTACTAGAAGGTGTTAAAACTGAAAATTGGCTTAAAAACACGGAGGATCCAAAACACCAATGGAAAGGTTTGTAAGATTCTGCTTTCGTCTGTTGCTTCATTTTTATTGTGAGTGTTTAACAAAAAGGAATTCAGAAAAAATACTAAAAAAAAACAACTAACATGATAATCATCAAAATCCTCAGAAATTTATTGACAGAAACAGAGTCCAGAGTAAAAAAAAAGAAGGTAAAAAAACAACACACACAGAGAAAACAAAAAACAGAGCAAACAGCTATACCAGTCCTGCCACAGTTTTGACTGGAAGTGGATGGCCCTACTTTTGACATTAGTCAAGTCCTTAATAATTAAATTTTCATGTTGGGTGAGCCAACAAATAAACCTGTAAATTAAATTTCCTCTAAAGCACATGCAACCTTTGTATTTTAGCAGAAAAAAATGGCTGCCACTATACCATCAATCTCTTTTTAGCAGAGTTCTTAAACAGTCATTCTATGCCACATTGAATTTCCGTAAGCTCGACTGCTTCTAGTTGGCCCACAGGTTTGCCATACACTTAGGAAAGGGTCTCTTTCACTGCATCTGAACACGCACTGAACTTGCGCAAAAGCAAATTGGCCTGCTAATACATCATGCCACATTGCTGGTAGACATCATTGTCATCAGTCACTGGCTCATTGATGAAATGACCCAAATATTTATATTTGTTACTCAAGGCCAGGTTATTACCACACAAATTAAATTGGGGAAACTTAAAACCCTTATCTTCCCATTTTCTGCAAATCATAAGGGCACTCTTGCTAGCATAATAATTAACGTCATAATCCAAGCAATGCTTGGAACCAATATCTAAATGTTCTTGGAGACCCGCAGCACTGGGACCCAATATAAAAAGGTCATCGACATATGTAAAATGATTGACAAGGGTTGAACAAATCATTCAGCCTGTTATACATTCATTTAACTGTTGCAACAATTCATCCATATACAAATTAAAAAGTACACGAGACAGGCTTCCTCCTTGCTTCGATCCGTTGGTAATGCCAAACAAAGTTGAGAGACTACTCCCCTATTTCACCTGTATCTCCTGGTGAGCACACAATTAGGCTAAGATTCTCCATATGTACTTAGGAACCCCTCGCTGATATATTTTAATAAATAATTTTGTTAACGCGATCAAATGCTTTGCATGCATCAATAAAACATTAATACTGAGGAGTAACCACTTTTAAACTTTCTGACATGATAGATGATCCTCTCAGTGACTGCAGAGTACTTAGAGTCTTGTAACCTACATAACAATACAATACTTCCAGTAGATACAATGTTTTCTTCCCAACCTACCTGATTTATCCTTTATGACTGGGACCAAGGCGATAGTGTCAAGGACTTCACATTTTTACAGTGAGAACAATAAATGAATGATTTATTAATCAAAACTTACAATAAGTCTATTTGGCCTAAAAAAGTAAGATCAGTTACAGTTATGTAAAAAGAAAGAAAAGGTAACACCTCCAATTTTTCAGATTTCTGTTAAGAAATTATACAATTTCAACGTTTCATCTAGTTTTTAAATCCAGGAAAGGACATTTATTTAATTGCATTAAAATAATTTACCTTGCTTAATTCAATAAATAAAAGAAAATTTTACCAGCTAATAACTAAATTTCTCCTTTGGTTGAAAAAATTTCAGTGAGATGCTTCTTGGAACCATCTATCTCTCATATTGGTCTGAGGAACATCTGTCCCATTTCTCACATTTAGAAGTTTGTGTGGTTTCTTTCTTGAGCAGTCTATTTCAGTTCTCCCCACAGCATTGGATGAAGATCTAGGCCAGGGATGTCCGATTTATGGCCTCAAGGGCTGATGTCCTGCAGGTTTTAGATGTGTCCTTGATCTAACACAGCTGACTTAAATATTTAAGGTACCTCCTCAACATGTCTTCAAGTTCTCAGTCGCCTGGTATGAACCAATCATTTGATTCGGGCATCTTGACCCAAGGTGACGTCTAAAACTTGTAGGACACCAGCCCTTGAGGTCTAGCACCTGCCTAGAACTCTCCATGTTCAATCAATCATTTGGGTATTCACTGCTACATTCTATGGTCATTGCCAAGCTCTAGGGCCTGATTGAAATTGTATTTTCTTCCGATATAAACACATTTTTTAGAGATCACACATTGATTCTCTGATATTGAACTTGTCATGTCCTGCTGCAGCAAAGCATCTCCAAACCATGACACGTCCAGCTTTTTTGTTTTTTGGTATGAGGTTCTTTTATTGGAATGCTGCTGTTTTTTAGGCTCTGGTTCTTTAGAATGATCTGTCCTAAGACAAAAGTCAAATCAAACTAAATGTATGAACAGTGGAATTTGATCCAAATCCATCCATCCATCCATTTTCTGAACCGCTTAGTCCTCTAGGGGTCGCGGGGGGGCTGGTGCCTATATCCAGCTGTCAACGGGCGAGAGGCGGGGTACACCCTGGACAGGTTGCCATCACAGGGCCACGATCCAAATCCATACAGTTCAATGATAATTCAGTCAAAGCATTAAGATCTAGATTTAAATTTAGTAACACACATTCCAAGAACAATTTCTGAACAGTAAAGTTCCGTAAAATATTAAAGAGAAAGTAATTTCTCTTTAATATTTGTCTTCCAGACTATGGACTGGTGGAGCAAGTCAGGATTTGGGTAAAATTATTCCTATCGCACTTCATACCTCTGTTTCATCCCAGCATTCTTCAGAGTCAATTTTTTCTGGTAGATATTACCAGCTGGCATCCATCACAGTTGACTATGGTTAGATGACATGAAATACTTAAAAACTGTGTTGCAAAGTGGGAACAAAACAAAACATGCCCCATGTCCCAGGAAAGGTGGCCTCTTTTCACATTTGAAAGAGTGGGTGTTGAAAACCGTAAAAGAATGAAATGGTGAACAAGAAGAAAATTAACAAAAAATAGTGAGAAAGAAAGTACAAACTTTGAGAGTCTCACTTCCCTGAGTTAAACAAAACAACAGCAATAGATGCTATTTTCCCCCTTTCATTTTGATACAAGCAATAAAACTTCCTAACTAAAAACTAAATCTGCTGTTTTATGCGTAAGGTCATTTACGCAGACACCTAGGCACAGACAAACACAATAAAGATCAAATACTTTTTACATTTGTGTTAGATAAAAAAAGAAGGATCTTAAAGAAATGAAATATAATATAACTTAATGAGAACAACAACTTGGTTATTTGGAGTACTTTACATCTTTTTTGTCCTTTTTTGCTTTGTTACAATAAAAAGTAATGAAGCAATAAACTCTGAGTCAGATGAGGAAGTTACATTGTGACATTCACTCCTTGGGATGTTTTTCAAAAGTTTTACTCACTCTTGAACTTCTGACTCATGGCTTTAGGAGGTTTGGGCTGATTTTACGGCCTTGGACTACACTAGGCAGCTTTAATAATCAAGCTGTCACTGATGAAATGACAGAAAGAGGCTGATTGTAGAGCTCGGTGTAAAACACTTTTGTTGAGAGTCAAACCCACAGAAATATTAAGATCAAGCTTATCTTTAAACTGCACAATGTTCTTTAAATAAAGTAAACATATTAGACATTGAACACATTGCTCTTCAATCTGTCTCTGGTGAGCATTCTTGTATTTCTGATTGAAAAAATAACAAAATAATATTATCAAAGTCTGTTTCTATGTTTCTTTGGGACCACTGTCCTGCTGGAACACCAAGCAACAAGTTTGAGATAGCCCGTCTCCATCATTATTCTACCAAGTGCACCAGTCAGTGACGTGCCTTCAGGAAAGGCAGGTAAGGTGCTCATGACAAGTGAAGTTCTAACAATAATAAAAGAAAAAAACAAATGGTCTTCTTGACTGTTTAAAAAATGCCCTCACTGCCAAAACTGCTGAATTTATACATTTGTTAAGCAAATAAATGGCATTAAGGGCGAGATGAGGCCATTATGAGCTGTGCCTCACACTGGTTGAAGGAGTGAGTGGACGACGCCCATCGATGTCTTTCTTTATATTGCCAACATACATGTTTGATTACACATGTGCTAAACATGCTAACATTCCACAGTGAATCTAATATATATTTAGTGATGTGTGTGTGACATATTTAGTCTTTCTGACTGCCCATAAAGACGCTGTGAAAATGCACAAGGTGAGGCAGAAAGTACCATGCAACAGTCATAAGGGGCAGTGCTGAGGCCCTAAGGAACAATGCTCCTCTTCTACAAATTGGAAAGATTGAAAACACAAAAGTTGAAAAAGAACCACCCTAGGACGACCCTCTTCTGTGGTGATCATCTTTGTTGAAGCATCACGAGTTTTGAATTTATGGAATTCATTAAAGCATTATTGAAAATTTTTAAAACAAGTAAATGTTTAGATCGAGGTAAAAATTGAAATATAGGCTCCCGATGAGTCGGTGCCTCGGCAGTAATGAACCTTATCGCATGTTAGCTACACCATCAAACAGGCCCACACAATGAAGACATCACAGTACTTAACAGTTCATATGGTGTACATAGGTCTGAAAGCCCAACCTTGAATCTTTCAAACTTTCTGCTTAGTGTTGAGGCCAAACAGGGAAATCTTTTTCTCATCTGACCTTGAAACGCTTCTCCAAAATGTATTTGGTCGCTCTATGTGGGCAGCTGGAAATTTCAGCTGAGCAACCCTTACTAAAAGATTTGTACAGTGAGTCTGTTACCTAACATAAAAGATGATGAATTAAATAACTTTCAGTGTATCATTTCATTTTAGTCTGAAATGTTTTTCTTGTAATTCTTTCTTTCTTCTGGCAGAACTATCAAGCATTCATGCTGCCGCAAATATGAAAATAAACATATATGCAAATGAACAGAGAATTTATTACCTATATAGCTTACAATGAAAACGTTGGAAACCAGAGCATCAGTAAAAGGTGAGACAGTGACGCACAAAGTAAATAAATAATTTGAAAGTATTAACATGGGCAAAGTCTGACCACCTCTGCTTTATACCACCTTATATTGCTTTCTTATGGTAGTTTATATAGAGAGTGCATGTCAGCTATAGAGGGTGTTACCTAGAGGTCTTCTAAGCTGCGACTTGTTCCTCTGGCGTCATTAAGACTCCTGGGCGACAGGGGCCTGTTCTTAATTAGCAGCCACTGGAAACAGGATTTGCGTGTTTATAATTATGGGCTTTCTTCAGTGACGATGACGTCTTCTTAAAGGTAAACACGGTCATTTGCCTCATTCTGGCCCTGCACAGACCAGAGGATTCATAAAGGGGTTTGATGACAGCTTCGTGGCTCTGTTCGCTCTGAGTCGCCGGCGGTGTTTTACGAGCACCTTTAAGCTCAGAGGGAGCTTGTCAGCGAGGCAGAAACGGTGACAGGGTGAAAAACGTAGCCATGCTGAACTGAAAGCCATTACTGTTCCATTAGTGTTTGGCCTTTAGGAGTGAGCGGTGGAAACCAAAGGTGACAGGGGGTATTTTAAACAAATCAGCCCTGTAGCAGGTTGTGTAGTATGTAATTATCTAAATACAGACTGTTTTAGGAGAAATTAAAATGCTTTAAATTAATAATGTGTCTGTTTTAACACTTGGTGTACAGACATTGCTGTAACCCCCAACCTGCCCTCTATTGTAGCTTTGTTTATTAGCTACCTAAAACCATATGTTCACTAGTCTGATTTGACTCAAATGCTTGAGTCAAATAGGTGAATCTGATATTATTATAGAAATAGTATTAATCTATTGCCATAAATATTGCATTTCAATCCACTTAACTAGCCCAAAACCACCCAGTATCTGTCATATTTTGAATACCATGTTTTAACCACAGAAATGATCCCCTTCTCTGTGCTGCAAATCTGAAAATGTATCAATCAATTTATTGATCCTGTTTTAAACCCTATAGCATACAGCTCAGGTTGCAAGTTTTATATAAATATTTATTTTTGTTCTGAATGTAATTTTTTTACTTTTTTTTTCTTTGCTAACAGTTATAGGTTTATACTTTGCTCTTTTTAAAATTCAAGTTGTACTTTTTATTATTTATCAAATTCACTTTATTTTTTGAGTTTACAATCGTTTTTTTTATTCATTACGAACTGATCCTAGTTCGACCCCGTATTATTTGAAGCTGATTATGTTAGATCTGTTTACTGGAGAAAACGTTGTTGTCTTGTGGGGTACAAGACAACAACGCAGCACCTCTGACAAGCTCCAAACACGCAGGGTGTCTGAACGGGTTTTGTGGCAGATAATGCCTCATTTAGACATTGCACTTTAGTTGCCCCCATTAACTCTCATCATATGGATATACGCTGATTGTGAATGGCTAGATCCTTGTTTAGATTCGGCTCCAAACTTGTCTGGGTGAGTAAATAGTAAACGACCTGTATTTGTATAGCGCTTTACTTAGTCGCTACGGACCCCAAAGTGCTTTACACTACATTTAGTCATTCACCCATTCAGACACACATTCAAACACTGGTGATGGCGAGTTACGTTGTATCCATGGCTTCTCTGGGGCGCGCTGAGGTGCAGTTGCCAGACCCTGGCGCCACCGGGCCCTCTGACCACCACCAGTAGGCAACGGGTGATGTGTCTTGCCCAAGAACATAACGACTGAGACAGTTGGAGCTGTGGCTGGCAACCCATCGATTACAAGACGGACTCCCATTTTGAGCCTCAGTCGTCCCAAATGAATGTAATCCATGGTAAAAATAAGATCCAGGTTGGAAAAAAAGGTACTTCCCCTTTAATGAAGTGCAGAAAGGAACCAAAACTTAGGGTCACCAAGTCTTCATTGGGCTTTTTCCACTGGGCTGGTTCCTGTGCAATTTTGGTGCCAGAGCCTGACTGGGCAACGGTTCTTTGGTCTTCCATCGCCAAAGCACCCATTTCATCGTTTCAAAACAAGTCCTTAACGTAGCACTAAGTCCTTGCTGGGTCAGAGATGGTGAGAAAGCAGTCACCCTTTCTACCACAATACAAACGGCTTAGGTTATTGAGGCAAAACACACCACTGTCACTGTCATTTATAACAATGATCAATGGATGTAACCAAGACATGTAGGTATCTTTGCAAATCCAGCAAAGTGTGGAAGCACAAAAGCAGTACTTGTAAGAAGTCCTATTAACTCCTCCATTGTTTAAAATCTCTCTCTCTGTTTCTATGCTTTCTGTTTTTGTCTCCACATGTGGATGTATACAGCGGTGTTGCAATGCTTTAGATGCCGTCATGCTGACTAGGCTCCCTGTCAGGAGAAAAGCCACCGGTTAATTGAAAGAGCTGGCTAAGAACCGACTAAGGACTGACTCTGGCAACGACAACAAATTAGCACCTGCTCTCTTTCGGTGGAAATGCCCTACATGTCAACTTTTAGACACTCTCTAGATGCCAGCAGGTTGTTTGGTAGTGATACAAGAAAAAGTCTTTTTTAATGGCCTGTTTCTCTTCTGAAGGCCCTGGAAACATCGTTAGAGTCCATGGCATTATGAACGTCCTGAAATTATGGATAAACTTCTAACTGACTCAAAAAACTAAACACCATTGGATAACCATTGGGTTTTGAGCAGGACTTTCGTCCAAACCATACAAAACAATTTTCAGGGTGAGCTCCAAATGAATGACCACAAGGTTTAATAAGTTTGCAGTCCGTGTGCCCGGAACTGTTGCTATTAAAGAGAAAACTACTGAAAGAATAAGTCTCTTCCATATTTACGCCAGATGATTACATTTTGGTGAAACAGTTTCCTTAACACATTAAAGTCAACAGTGCAAATGTTAGAAACAGAGATAAGTAGTACAGCATCACCATAGTGCCTGGGTCATGGCCTCTACTTCGCAGGCAGGTTGGAATTTGGCAGGTTTTCCCTCCTCTTTGTGACCCCAGCTTGTCTTTTCTTCCTCTTTTCTTTATTACTGCTACACAATCTGTCAGATTGGAATACCTGAAAGAGTGAAGCTGGAAAAGCCATTTGAGATGGATATCAGATGAGGTGCCGTTTGGGCTTAAAATAGCGTGCATGCAGTTTGTTATTCTGACTGCTTGCCTTTGTTTGCTGTGGCCAAAGTGGCGCAGCTTTAGTCATTTGGTAAAAATTCGACTAACATACACTTTTCCACAGACAGGTTAATAAACACTCCGGAAAACGTCCCACGCATGCAGGCATACATCTGCACATCTGTCTAAACTGTCAGCTAAGCACATACTCACTGTTTCTCTTACATTTACAGCTCACACAAGTGCTCCTGCACAATATTTACCCACGTTTGCCCTTCCACCGTATGGTGTCATACCTTGTGTGTGGGCATAAGTAGATATTTCTGTATTTAAATTCATAAATGACAAATTTTTGTATTAAGACAGGAAAAGAGTGTATTGGCTGTTCCCAGTGTGTTTTTTTCATGCGTGTATTTATATCTGGAAGCTTGACAGATTCCACAGGAAGGTGATGAATCAACTTTGACCCAGAGAGAACCTTGCAGAGGCCTCAGCCTGGTCTGTCAACGTAACTTGTCTCATTGTAAGTAATTTCCACCTCAAAAATAAAATCATGTTGCCTTTTCCTTTTGTTTTGGACAATTAAACAAAGTCCTTTTTACATACAGGTTCTTTTTTTAATTAATTTATTTTTTTACATGTCCTGTCTAGCAGTTTGCTGCTCAGAATTGGTGTCTGAGTACCAAGTACAAGCCCAACAGATTTACTTTCTCAAGCAGAGCATTACGGCTTTGCTATAGTACTTCGCTTCATATATAGTATGTGTGAGAAATCTTTATTAATGATTGCTGTGGGTTTAATTTCTTGAAGTTATGGAAACGAAAACGAGAAAAAAAGAGAAGAAAGAAAGAAGATTAAGAAGAGAAACGGGACAGGTAGGAGTGTGAACAGACTTACAGGATAGGGAGGCAAACAATAAACAAAAGAAAACATCCCAGTCCTCTACCTCTGTTGGACGGCAAAGAAGTGGGAAAAACAAAAAAACAGAAGAAGAAAACAACAACCAATAGAACAGAACAACATTAACAAAACAGATCCAGAGATATGAACTTAGAACTACACAGTAACAACACACAAAAATTGATTAATAAATACAAAACCAATGTCCCTGGAAAGCTCCTGGCATCAACTATCTGTTGATGATAACATCAGCCCAATAATATGTATGTACACACCAATGTCCCCACACCTATGTGTGTGAGCATGCAGGTGTAAAGTGATTAATTGCTGGTGTAAGGCGCCAATCCGTCCTAGAGGAATCAACGCAGACTTGAAGGAGGTTGGACTCGTATACACCCAGAGCTCCCCAGAGTCCAGGAGCCATAGGTGGACCAATGCAGGGCCGACCGCCCCCCCCCCCCCAAGAGAGGTATGGATGGAAGCCCCGGGGGGAAGACCCAACAGCTCCCAGGACCCGGAGGTCACAGGGATCAGGGGCGCCCAGGACGCCAGGGCGTCATTGCAACAAGATTTTGCTGGTGTTGAGAACGGATGTAAAGTACCCTTGGGGGGTTCTAGGTCTGCCATAGGGTAGATTCCCAGTGGAGCATGCACAAAAAGTCTTTAAAGAGGTCCACCGACTCTTGGATGTAGAGTAGTGGCTCCTCAACCTGTCTCTGAAGTGGAGTCTGGTCATTAAACTGAGGAAGGGGATTTCAGGCACTTATAGCTTGGATCTCTTTCTTCCCTGCTTATCTATATCCCATAACGATAGGTTATGTAGGACAACAGACTGACTGCTAAATTCAGAGTTTTTCTTTTTTGCTCAGGTTTGTCTTTACCACAGTAGACCAGTAGAGTGCACCTCCATTACAGATAAGGCCTTATCCCTTGCTCCATCTTCCTTTTCTGGAATCTATCTTGACCATGACACAGAGATAAATAAGAAACCAGTTGGTTGTTTCAGAGAGTGACCTCAAGCCAAGAGGGAGAAAATCAACTTATTCCATTTGAGAGCCATTTATTCGGATTTAGTAGACCTGAATCCATGTTAATCCTTATTAATATTCAGTGCATGCTCAAGGTCTTGGTCGAAGATGTCACCATAACCACATCAACTGCAAAAAAGCAAAGACCTTGAAATCCCATCCATAAACACCACAAACATAATCTGGGGAATCAGAATCTAACGTGCGGACACAGGTTTTGCTTTGAGTGACCAAATACCAGATAACAGGGTCATGGTGGCAGGTCCTCTCCAGATTCATAAGGTCTATGAGAATAAAAGCCTGATCCTCTATTCAACAGCCAGAATGAAAGCCACAAGACAATTGGTTGGAGCCTCCGTCCAACACCTTTACCAGGTAATCTGTTTATGTAGCGTGATACCTAACTAAAAAAGATAAATGACAAATAAACTCAACTCATCAACAGTGGGTTAAATCCCACACTCAGGATAGCTGCAGTTGTTATAGCTAACATTTTTTGCTGATGAAACCAATTTACAAAGTCTTTTTCTATTTAGATGTTCATAGAGGAGGCTCCATGTTGCATGGAACCCATTCTATACTGTTAATTGGGCACATCCACAAGGAATTGACTGACTGCTCCTCACTAATCACGGAAATCTCTGACGATTTATTTTCCGAGGATTTTTGTTGTTGTTTGGTCCCCACAAGATGAGTACTACAGGACCACACAAGCAAACGTGTGCACCCAGATGGGCTCGCAAGTAAACAGAGAGTGACCTCACCCGCCTCAATCAGACAGAAAGAGTTATTGGGGTAAACATGGATCTGGATGGGAGTTGGGAGGAATGAGTAAATCAGGTGGTGTAAAGAGAAAAAAGTGGGTGGAAAAAGGTCAGTAGGCAAAGAAAAAACACAAAGTTTACATGATCAAGAGGAAACCTGATGGTATTGCGTGTTACACATGCAATAAAACCCAGAAACACTGTATAGGTAAGTGAAATTGTATTGTTTTTCCTCATGGACATTTATGGACTATTTTGTTTGAATAAACTCCCTAATTTAGAACTTAGTTCACCATGTGTATATTTAGTAAGTCTCTGCATATCTACATGAATTGGTCATACAATGTGTGTTTAAGCTGGTGCCACTTACTCACAGGAAAGGATTGTTACACAGGTGAGGATGAAGAAAGTTCTTGTTACAACTTTATCTCTCAAAGAGCACTATATTTTCTGAATGGCATTCCAGAGGCCCCTGGAAGTCCACACCTTGACAAACTCCAACGTTGTCACTCAACAATGATAAAGCAAAGAGCGCTGCGTAATTAACCTCGTCTCACCTCACTCAGTCTGACAACAGGTGCATTTAGAGAGGCGGAGGACATAGGCTGCAGCTGCAAGAGACCTCATTTAGGAGATAGCGCTGTCAAAGGCTAACTAACTCAAGGAGAAATGTTGGTAAACGTTCAGATGCCTGTAAAAATGTCAATTTGTGTGGCTGTCTAATGACATTTAGTCTGCAAATGAGGGTTGTAGCATTATCCCGCTTACAGCGAAAATTAACTACAAGCTTTAAACAAAGTAATTTATCTTTTTTTTGAAGATAACAAAATTTATGCAACAGAAATTTATACAATTTTACATTTGAAAGGGACACAAGAAAAAGGGACACAAATGGCATTTCAAGCCACCCTGGCTGTTTCACACGTGAGAATAAAACCCAAAACAAGGATTGAAGAATTTTCTGCTGAGTGCGAGACGCACATTTGGCCCCCTGAACTCGACTGGGAAGGTCACAGACGTTGACACAGAGAGATTCTCCTCTCTTTTCTGTCAGAGAGCCTTGAGCACTCATAGCACAGACGCTCCAGATTTAGAGACACAGCTCTGAATACATAAAGCCTTTTATACCATACGGCGCATAAACGTCTCATCCTGCCCAGACAACAACCCACTAATCTCTGAAGGTAACTGTTTAGTTACTGTGGTAACGTCCTGTGTTGTGGTGCCTCATGGAATGAGCTATATAAAGTCTACAGGATTTAAATGAGTGTTTACACTGCAGGAAATACAGGATAAATACTGTTTTACACGCATAGTTAAAAAGATGTGGTCACGTAGTTTTTTTGGGTCTATATGGAAACTGTGGAAAACGTATATAAAACAAACTGCTCTGTGTATTTTTTTTTTGCCACAATATAGAAGATACATATTCTTCTACTGATACAGGTTCCTGTGGTTTTGCACAGCTCTTAGTAGAAGGCTTTACAAATGAGCTTTTCCAATATTTTTGACCTTCTGGAAACCTAGAAAATCGGACAAAGCCCAGCAGTTTAAGATGATGTTGCTTGCCAGAGTTATTCCTTCTTATCTTCCAGGTTTCCTCTAAAATATCTTCATTTTGGGTAGTCAGTAGTATAGTTAAAAAATGTTAATTTTGTCTTCTTAATGATTCATTTGGGTTCATTTCTTTTATAAAGACTAGGTGTTCAAGGAGACATATCATGGAAAATCCACTTTTTTAGCCCTTAAATGCATGTAAATGTGTATTTTGGGTGTTTAGGAGTGCAGACAACTTACATGTATTCTCTTCTGGTGTTTATATCTTTACATTCTTCTTTGGTCATATTTTTCAGTCTGTTTAGTTTTCTCTGTTCGCTATTACGTTTTCTCGTCTATTACGTCACAGCATTTGTTGTTGAACTGCCAAATAATGTAATGGACTTCTGGGTAACCAATTTCGTGAAGCCGCCATTTTTTCTCCCCCACAGCCATTTTGTAGTCCAAGGTCAGTCATGTCGAAATTATAAGAAAGCAAGTCAAAATGTTCAGTTATTGGGTGTATTAACCCACACAAATCCCTACATTGACCCCCAGCATCAGAGCCTCTGAGAAGTGCCTGGTTAATTTTTTTTTTTGTGGAAATATACCGACATCCGTGGGGAAAGTTCTCCTCGTTTGCGCGAAGCACTTCGAGGACGAGTGCTTCAGCAACCTCGGTCTGTATCAGGAGGGATTCGGCAAAAAGACTTCGTCTGATTGAGGGGTCAGTTCCTTCTCTCCACAGAAACGACGGACAAAGCAAAGCAGTAAGCTTCAAATAACACTAAAATGACAGTAAACTTTATTTTAGACATGAAAGTTTTGTGTTGATATGTCGTACGGGCGAATGTTTTGATAGTTGTAGCATTGTACATTCTGCTTCTGTTAACAATGTGTGCTAGCTTTTAGCTGAGGATATAACTGTAATGCATGCTTTGAATAAAAGATTGGGTTTTTTTGACGGTTTTTGTCGTGGGGTACACATGATGTACAGGAATTTAGCGACGACATCTTCGCAATAAAAAGTTTATCTGCCGGTAGTAATCGTATCGCTGCTATCAGACTACAAAAATGTCCGAACGGGGTGGAGCAGAACGCTCTTTAACCTGGAGAGGGCGGGGCATGAAATGTTTCGCTAACAATTAAAGGGACCGCATGAAAATGAGTTGCTCTAAAGATGCTCCTCAGAACGGTATAAGGAGGGTCTGTGGGGCTACAATAACATGGAATTCAGACCAAACCACTGTGGTTCTACTTTACATAGACCACAAGTGAAAAATATATGCTTAAACTGCTTTAATGCAGCCGAACTTTGTGATGTACTAAAATTATTAGCTTCATCTAAACCTTCAACTTGCGTTTTAGACCCAATCCCAACTAAACTCTTAAAAGAAGTTTTCCCTCTGATCGCTGCTCCAATTTTAAATATAATGAATCTATCCTTAGTCAATGGATATGTACCACAGGAGTTTAAGATTGCTGTAATTAAACCTCTACTTAAGAAACCCTCTCTTGATCAAAACGACTTAATTAACTATAGACCGATATCTAATCTTCCCTTCTTATCTAAAATTCTTGAGAAAATAGTTGCACACCAGATATGTGAGCATTTAAACAATAATGAGCTGTTTGAGACGTTTCAGTCAGGCTTTAGAGCTCATCACAGCACTGAAACAGCTCTGGTGAAGGTTACTAATGATATTCTCATAGCCTCAGACAATGGACTGGTGACCATTCTGGTCCTGTTAGATCTCAGTGCTGCCTTTGACACTGTTGACCACAATATTCTCATAGAAAGGCTTCAAAGTGTCGGTATAATAGGAACAGCACTAGGTTGGTTTAAATCTTATTTGTCTAACAGATTTCAGTTTGTTCAGGTAAACAATAGATCTTCCTCAACCTCAATAGTTACTTGCGGAGTACCACAGGGTTCAGTGCTTGGGCCGATTCTCTTTACTATATATATGCTTCCTATTGGTAAAATAATTAGGCAGCATGGGATAAAATTCCATAGTTACGCAGATGATACACAGCTATATCTATCCATAAATCCTGATGAATCCAATCAGTTAGGTAGACTACAGGCATGTCTGGAAGACATAAAAACTTGGATGACTCTAAACTTCTTGCTTCTAAATTCTGATAAAACAGAAGTTGTCGTCTTTGGACCAGAAGCTCTGAAAAAGAAACTACTTAGTCAGCCCCTTCACCTGGACGGCATTAAATTAGCCTCCAGTAATAAAGCAAAAAACCTCGGTGTCATTTTTGACCAAGATATGTCATTTAGAACTTACATTAAAGAAGTCTGTAGGATTTCCTTTTTTCACCTTAGGAATATTGCAAAAATTAGAACCATCCTGTCCAGGAATGATGCTGAAAAACTAGTCCATGCCTTTGTTACTTCAAGGCTGGATTACTGTAACTGTCTATTATCAGGTAGTCCACAGAATACAATTAAAAGTCTTCAGTTAGTTCAAAATGCTGCTGCTAGGATTCTGATGAATATTAAAAGAAGAGATCACATTTCCCCTGTTTTAGCTTCTCTTCACTGGCTCCCAGTAAAATCTAGAATAGAATTCAAGATCCTCCTTCTGACATATAAAGCCCTTAATAATCTAGCTCCATCATACATAAGAGACCTGATTGTTCCATATGTTCCTAACAGAGACCTTCGCTCTCAGACTGCAGGTTTACTGGTAGTTCCTAGGATTTCTAAAAGTAGAATGGGTGGCAGATCTTTCAGCTATCAGGCTCCCCTCCTATGGAACCGGCTCCCAGGGTTGGTTCGTGAAGCAGACAATTTGTCTATCTTTAAAACTAGGCTAAAAACTTTCCTCTTTGACAAAGCTTACAGTTAGAGATATGTTTATAGGTAGTTAGAGTCAGGTCAGACAGGTAGATAGGAAGAGACAGGTTAATGTTAGTAGTCAGGCAGAGTGTCAAAAGTTAGGAAGAGATAGGAAGAGGTAGAGTAGCTAGGTAGAGATAGATTAATGTAAGCCAGGTAAAGATCCGGAGCCGGTCGCGGCTTACCGCCGCGGAAGAAATGCGCCCCACGGGGGCCAGCCAGCGCCGGAGAGAGGTCCCTCAAGGGGATCCTCCCGCACAGTGCGGCCGCCCATTACCTGCCGGGTTGAATCCCCCGGGCAGACTGTGCGGACCCCACCCGTTTATCTCTTAAACGTTTCTCGCCCTCTTCAACTCTGTCCTCTCAGTTCTGTCTATTTTTCCTTAAGATAGTTGTCGACTATCGGTCTCGTGCCGGTATTTAGCCTTAGATGGAGTTTACCACCCACTTTGGGCTGCATTCTCAAACAACCCGACTCCGAGAAGACCCCGGCATGACGGGGGCCGTTACCGGCCCTACACCGTCCACGGGTCAGGAGGACTCAGACAGAGTGTTGGTAGCCAGGTCTCCTAGTAGCTAGGAGACAGGTTAATGTTAGTAGCTATGCTGCTTTAGGCTAGGCTGTTGGAGGACATTATTAGGGTCTGTTCCTACTTTCTCTCCTACTTCTCCCCAACTGCATGATGTGCTGTCAATTCAAGCACTAACCTGTTTTCTATTATAGTAGGTGCTCCGGATTAGCCCTGCTTGACGACCCTGACTAAGATGGCATTGCAGTGACGGAAAATTCTCCACGTCCTGCAACAAACTTGTGCATCAGTTCTATTGCTCTTTCTGTGTCTCTGTTATGTATTCTCCAAGCCACAGACAGTCGCGGCAGATAACCGCTTGTGCTGAGCCTGGTTTTGCCGGAGGTTTCTTCCTGTTAAAAGGGAGTTTTTCCTTCGCACTGTCGCTGCATGCTTGCTCAGTATGAGGGATTGCTGAGAATTCCATGACGCAATCTTCTGTGGTTCTGTAATTTCTACACTTAACATTGTATTGTAATAACTCTTTTTGTAAAGTGCCTTGAGATGACATCTGTTGTGAAATGGCGCTATATAAATAAACTGAATTGAATTGAAATTGAATTGAATGGAATGATTTACATGTGAAAAGGAAGGATTTAAAAGCATGATATATCTCCTTTAAAGTGGAGAAAAAACCCCAACAACTTTTCTTTCTTTACCTTGACATGTTTCGACTACGTCCTGCAGTCTGCCTCAGAAGCGTCAAGTGACAGCTGTGACGTGTCGTTTATCAGTTGTTACTTTCAGGGCATGGCCAACCCAGCGGACTTGACGGTTCCGCTGGGTTGGCTGGGTTGGCCGAGCCCCGCCCCTCCGCCCATGGCGTTTTTCTGGAGGATGGTGTTCCAGGTGTGTGAGAGCATACACGCTCTCTCATCTCGGTTGATGGTATCTTTGGCCTGTTTCCTGATTTCGATTGCTTCCTTTATCTATGTTCTGTATCTGTTTGGTTCTGATCCAATGATGTATCCGTTGTCCCAGTCCATAATGTGGTTATTACGGTTGAAGTGATCTGATATGGCTGATTTTTATTGCTCCTGTTGTGCTTTTTCCTTTTGGGTTCTTGTGAAACGTCCAGTTGTTTCTTTTTAACATTCTTCTTGATGTTCTTTCTTTCTTGTGTTGAATGACCTCCCTGTTTCTCCTACGTAGGTTTTATTGCATGATTTGCATGGTATCTTGTATATGACATTACATTTTTTGTGTTGTTCTATTTTGTCCTTGGGGTGTACGAGTATCTGTCTTAATGTTTTGTGTGGTTTTACTACTGTGTTTATGTTGTATTTTCTCATTGCTCGTTGTACTGGTTCTGTGATTCCTCTGATATATGGTAGGGTTACTATATCCTTATTTCTGGTTTCCGATTCCGGTTTAGATTTTGTTTTTGATTTGGTTTGCTTGTTTGCGACTTGTTGTTTTCCTTTGTTTATAGCCAATGTCGGAGACTGGCAGCGTGCAAGTGCATGTCTGATATATTTTTCCTCTTTTTGTCTGTCTTCTTCCTCCGTAATGAAACTGGTCCGTTCATAAAGTGTTGTCACTACTGATAATTTATGCGCCGTGGGATGTTCGGATGTCCAAAGTAGACTGTTATTTTGATGCTGTCGTCATCTTTGCGGTGAATCTTTAAGTCTAAAATGCTATGGTTTTATTGCATTCTTTCTCATGTGTGAATTTTTTGTTTCCATTGAGGTCAAGGCTGTTTGGGTGATACGTGAGTTCCTGTGTCTGCCCAGTTTTGATTTTTTCCAGTATGTCGTCCACATAATGTTTCCAGAGGGTGGGTCTGCAATAAGATGGTGCTGTGGCTATGGCTGTGGTTTCCAAGTCCTCCATGAAAAAACTGTTCATTTTGGCTGATAGTGGGTCCCCGATGGCAAATCCCTCCTTTTATCTGAACATTGTTCCTCTGAAATGGAAATATGTGGATTTTGTGACGAAAGTCAGTAGTTTGGTTATGTCATCAACTGTGAGGTTGGTGCATCTTTTAAGTGTCTTGTCTTTTCTGAGTCGTTCTTGTGTTACATCCACGGGGGTGTTTGTGAACAGTGATATGAAATCGTGTGAAATTAAAATCTCGTCTGAATCTATTTTTATGTCCTTGAGGTCTTGTACTAGTCTTTTTTAATTTTGACAGTGGTGTTCTGTTAGGCCAAGGAGAGGTTTTATGATTTCAACTAAAGCTTTTGATAGGTTGTAAGTGACTGAGCTGATACATTCTGTATCATGGGGCGTAGTGGAATGTCCTTCTTGTGTATTTTTGGTATTCCGTAGATTCGTGGTATAATAGTTGCGGTAAGTAGCATATTGCTCTTAAAGATTGGAGCAACACTTTTAGAAACCTACACATAATAATTTCTCAGGAATTGTTTTCATGTAAACATGTTTTCTTTTAGATCTTAACGTCACACAACTGTATTTATCCTGCTTTAGCCACCAATATTTACAACAACTTTGTTTACTTAACGTTTTTCGGAACCATGAAACAATTTCTTTGAATGTAACCCTTTGGAATGATATTACCATAATGCTTAAAATAAATAAAATATTTTTTGTCAGCTTATTTTCTGCAATGTAACACTTACATTTAGCCATTACTTTTAAAAGAAGAATCAATTTCTGTTTTTAGGGATAGCAATAACACTGCATTCTTTATTGATGTACTACACCATTAATAACATGCAGGACTCAAGTTCCAAATGTGTTTTATTCTCATAAAGGAACAAGTTCATTAATACATATTCATACTGTGATGACCAGTGTTAAGCTCCTAAAATGCCTTTAAGATTCTATATGTTTAAAAAACCCAATTAAATTTCACCCAGACAGGGTCCAATTCACACCACCTGGCACTGTTGACACTCTTTGCAAAGATGCATGTAGACATTGCACCAGTATAATGAAAACTGCTAAAAGTTTTGTAAATGTTCTGTTCTATTGTTTTTGTTTTTTTCCCCCACTTCTCTGCCGTCCAACAGGTAGAGGACTGGGATGTTTTCTTGTGCTCTTTGTTTACCTCCCTATCTTCAATCATCAGTTCACACTACCTGTCTTCTTTCTCTTCTTCATCTTCTTTCTTTCTTCTTTTTTGTTTTCTCATTTTCGTATCAATAACTTCAAGAAATGAAACCCACAGTAATCATTACTAAATATTTCTGATACATATATATCAAGTGGAGTACTATAACAAATCTGCAATGCTCTGCTTGAGAAAGTAAATATGTTGGGCTTGTACTTGGTACTCAGACACCAAACTGCCAGACAGGACAAGTAAAAAAAAAAAAAAACTGCTAAAAGATGTATTAGCTGAAATTGAGCTGATGAAAAAACAACAGTCGGTTTTAAATTAAAATCAAATATTCTTTTTTTGTGAACTTAACATGTAATAACTATCCGAAGAACATAGGAAACGCTTGAAAAATTTACGCAGCCAATGCACATAAAGCGCCGCAGAAGCTCTGAAGCATCTCTGACAGCCTCAACCATATACTTTATATGTAATGTTGCCCAGTTTAATGCTGACGTTTGGGGCGTTGTGAATGCACCATTAGAGGCTGTGATGGCCGGGTGGCCAAATAGCTTTATAAGGGGGAAGTACAGTACTCTGAGCACATTACTTCCTTTGGTCTCCCAGTTTGGACCTGTGGCCCCTTCTCACCCCTAGAGTGCATGCTCTCAACAATGTGCAATTGACTTTAAGCGAGTGTCAACCACAAATAATGATTTGGTGAAACAAAAAGATAAGCTAAGTGGCAGTTGACATCAAAATCCAGGAATTGGGACAAGCTGCACACAATGAGCAAGACATAATAGTATTTCACACTAAATCAGGATATGTAGCAATTTCTAAAGACAAATGGAGCCAAACTTTACAGGGAAAATTAAATAAAAGTTGAAAAAAACCTAACCTGGTAGAAGTGGATACAACTGAACCCAATTTTTACAATTTAAACCGGACTTAAACGGGACAGCATTTGTCAGCGGTCGATGATTCTGTATTAGTCTCAAGTGTTTAGGAATTAGAAAAGCAACTGCATGCTGCTGTTGTTAGCATCTTCACACTAATCCTCTTGCCTAACTGCTTCGGTTCTGCGGAGAAGCAGGGAGAGTTGGGTTTCACCGGCGGGTCTTTTGACCGGGCTCACAGGGGATGAGAGGAGATTCTGAACGCTGCACAGGCACTTATGAAGGACACACATTGTTGCTAGCCCTAGGGAGAAAACTGAGCAGGCTGGCAACAGAGGCGGAATTTCCTACTGCGATGTTATCTCACACAAGACATTTAGCTTCAGCCAAATGATGGGGGGGGGGCAAGAGAAAAGAGGGAGAAAGTGGAGGGACAACAATATCAGAGGGATGGAGAAGAAAGGTGAAGAGAAGGGACTGAGAGGATGGGGAGAAGGAAAGAAGAAAGATTAAGTAAATCACCACCTGTTTTTGCTACTTGGGTTCAACATATGTTTCTTTATGTTTGTCTCTCAGCAGGATGACAGGAAATGACCAAATGTATTTGCATCTGAAAATAAACCATGCAGTGGGACAAGTCGAGTCAGATCTGCAAGATCAGAAATGAGCAGGGAGGTTGGATCCTAAAAATCTGACTCTATAAAAATACTATAAGTAACCCAGTGATCTTTAAATCCTCGATCCCAGACTGAGTAAAAAATTACCCAAAGAAAGGTAATATGTGGTTAGGTGTGAAACGTTAGGTGCTTCGACGCTTCTTACCTGCCAGGTGTGCCTCAGCATGCAGAGCAGGTCGCTTGTTAATTGCAGGGTTGGTGCTTTGAATAACCTGACCGTTCTATTCAAATGACACTGAATCCCAGGTTTCTCCTAATGGGTTCAACAGCATACTGGACAACAGGTGTGCCAGTGTTTGTATGTATGTGTGTGTGTGTGTGTGTTTGTGAGAGAGAGAGAGAGAGAGAGAGAGAGAGAGAGAGAGAGAGAGAGAGAGAATATGAAATAGCAGGGTTGAAAGCTACAGATGTATGCACGCAAATACTGTAGGTATAAAGTAAAATTGCTTTTGGTTTATTTAAAACTTCTATTATATATATATATATATATATATATATATATATATATATATATATTATATATTATATTTTAATTGTTGCAGTGTATTATTTTTCTTTTGTTGTAAATTTGTTTGTTTGTCTTTTATTCCTATCTGTGCATATTTTTGTTTACTTTTGTCTGAGTATGGTGTCCCCACTAACCTAATCTGCCCCTCAATGTCCCCACTGTGGGATAATAAATGATGTTTCTATTATAAATTCCTAATTCTTTAAAGCTGGTTCTTATGATATAACGTTTTCTCATTGTTCTGCAAAAAGTTTTTTTCCCCTTTTACCTGCTGAAAGAAATGAAATGTTTTTCATCAGAATGCAACACTACATCTTAAACTGATGTTCATTTAACAAGTGGAGTTCACTGCTCTGTTATGAGTTAAGACTGCAAGTTCCTAAATGTTGGCTGTTACCGTCCCAGAGGTGTGAAAGAACCTGCTAGAAAGAAATTCCTCTTTTATCTAGATATATACAGACTTTAGACAAGTTTTAAATAATCTTTTTTGGAATGTTTACACAGAAATGTAAATATTCCCTTGCTATTGCTCAACTGTGTTTGAATTTTTTATTTTTATTTGAAAGATTTGATGGTTTTTATCCCCAACTAATTTAATTATTCAAAAGTTATACTACGGTATACAAATGTATCAACTGGCATCTGTGCAATCACAAAGTTTGAATAAATATCATTGGTACTTTGGCTTTAATGTGTAAATGTAATAAAAATAGAAAATGTTTCCACAAGCGACTTTAAATCAATGTATAAAGAACAAATATATGTTTTAAAATATTCTTTGTTTTCCAAGTTTGTAAATAGTTTTTACTCTATAGTTAAAATGTTCATTTATTTAACATGGTCAAAATTTACCTTGTGTTCAAATATCATGAAAGGTATTTAGATTTTTTTCATCAAGAAAGCAACATTTATGCTTCTGCCAGTGGGGAAAAAAATAAGTTACACTACAATAAAGTGAAGGAAGGCAGAGTGAAGGAAGAGACGACCTTTGGTCCTGCAATTACAGGGAAATTACGGAAATGGTGCAATATTCTTCAGACCTTTGTACGACAAGATTTCATCATGTGTTCCTTGTAGATGAACAAACAACTTCAATGCAGAGCTATAAAGAATTTTAATTACATATTCATTCATGGATTTACTAAAAGTAAAAAACAAGATTTAGACAGAATTGTGCAGAATGTTTATGCTATTGGGACTAAAATGTTAAAACCACTAATAGGTTCATATTTACTCGATTGCAATGCAAGATTAAAAAAAACAAAAAAACCCAATTATGAGTAAATAAAGGAATAAATAGGAAGTAAAAAAATATTTTTAGCATTTTAAAAGTTGAAATAGATAGTTCAACAATGTTGATTTTGAAGCATCTCTTTAAAATTTAATAAAAATTCCACTGGATTCAAATTGTATCTCTTATCTTTCTGATTGGGCAGTATAAGGCAGAGTAGTGACAATATCATAATGAATTGTTTTTTATTGCCGGGAACACTAGTTAGATTTGTAACTGTTTAACAGTTCCCGAGAAGGCAAACAGCAGTGAAAAGCTAATAACTGACCAGAGGACATGAGGTTTATGGAGTTTAAAAGCTGAGGTGGTGATTACAAAACCGCTTGGTATCTGGAACACCTCTTTAATTCAATTGTACCTTTAAATAAGAAAAAAAAATAGAAATCGAGTCATCCATCTTTGAAATGAGCGGAGAATTATTTGCAAATTACTTTGTAAACCATTCTGTTTCTCTGTATATATATATATATATATATATATATATTCTTCCAGATCCAGACAGACAGGATGGTAATGGCGAACCAACCGGACATTGTGGTGGTTGACAAAGAGCAGAGGAAAGCCGTTGTGTTGGATGTGGCAATAGCAAGTGATGGTAACATCAAGAATAAGGCACATGAGAAACTTGAGAAATACCAAGGGCTCAGAGAGGAGCTAGAGAAGGCTTGGAAGGTGAAGGTGACAGTAGTACCCGTCGTAATCGGAGCACTTGGGGCAGTGACCCCCAAACTGGAGGGATGGCTCCAGCAGATCCCTAGAAGAACCTCAGACATCTCAGGCAAGAAAAGTGCAGCACTTGGAACAGCAAAGATACTGAGGAGGACCCTCAAACTCCCAGGCCTCTGGTAGAGGACCCGAGCTTGGATTGGAAAACACCACCCACAGTGGGCGAGAGGGGAATTTATTTATTTATTTTTTTTAAATATATATATGTAATGTGTGTGTGTGTTTGTGTGTGTGTGTTATCGATTCTTTTGGAATGCAATTGGTTATAGTCGTAAAGGCACATATTAAATTGCCTGTACTTTAAATGAAGGACGTGTGACACCATTCTTTTCTTTCTTTTTTTTAAGAGAGAGATAATAAAGGATAATTCCTAAACTGTAAGATTGCTTTCTTAATCTTGTCCCATGGCAACAATATCCCAATGAAAATTTATAGGCAATATTGGCACGTTTTCATAGTTAAATACATTTTTCAGTTGCAAATGAAGTGAAGGAAGTAAATACAATGATTTGCAAGGGTTTTGAGGCCCGTTGAACTGTTTGAAATTACATTGCATTGAAGCTTTAAGACCTTTGCCTATTTCATTGGGATTTTATGTCACCAACACAAAGAACAAAACTGCTGGAAGGGAAATTACTTTTTCTGTTCAAGCATTCACCAACTTGAAAAAGTTTTGCATGTATTTGTGTGCAATACCATTCATTGCTATCACAGCTCCAAGTCCACAGACTGAAATATTTCCCAATTCTTCTTGAGCCTCTCCCCACATTATGATGTTGCCACCACCGTGTTTCGGAGTGGAAACAACACAGTGACAGTTTTTCTCTGCACAGAACCTTTTGAATGCACAACAAAGGTTCATTTCTGTTCACATCTGACCAGAGCACCTTCTTCCACTTTCATGCTGTGTGTCTTTTATAAAGGTTAGGTTAAAGGTTCAAATGTTCCTGCTGACAAATTCCCCGACCTGAGCTGTAGCTTCTCTAACGTTATCCTTGACCTTTAGTTTGCTTCTCTTATTGAAACTCTCCTTTCATGGTCTATCATTTTTGGTGGACCACCATGTCGTGGCTGCTTTGAAGCGTAATATATTTTTCCTTTTTTAAATAATGAATTAAATAGAACTCTGTTCAGCAGAGATTGCAGCAGACTTTTTTGGCATTCACAATTATGACTTGAGAGGTCAAAAAGAAATGATTGTTAGCTGTTTTTGATTCTCTGCTCATTATAAAGTTGGGATGCGCTCATTATGCACCAGTGGTTCGGCTGCAGCGGTCTGTGCCAGGTGGAGCTGGACACAGACGCCCTCTAAAGCCTCCATAACTCAGCGGACCGTTTCCCAGATAGCCAGATGCAGGTTCGAGATGATGCGCAGATGCTATCATAATAATCTTTTTTTGATGGATTTAGTTGCCTGTACTCTGTGCGTAAAGTTTAAAATCTTCGATGACCTTCACATTTTTCAATCACCATTTAAAAGAAAATGATCAAAGACAGAAAATGTTCAGTCAACACATCCCCTGGTGCTCTGTGAGATACTTAAGCATGGGGTATTATTTTATTATCACCACCAGGACTTGAAAAACTTATCTTGAAAGCTATTTATTGAAAACTGTAAACTACAAGCCGATAAGATTATACACTATTATTAGAAATCATTAACTAAACAAAAGTACCCTCTCAAAAAGGAAATTAGTTGCACTGGATATATTTATTTCTTAATTTTTTTTTTATGGATTTAGGAGTTTCATCTTTAAAATGACTTTACTGAATTGATACCACAATTGTTTTTAGATTTTTAATATACTGAAAAAATTAATCTCAAATATGTAAGTAAATTGAATAAGTAATATTGAAAAGTATCAACTTTCTTTCACTTCACAGCTGGTGTATGCACAAACAGCGTGCAACAATTAAATTAGATTTGTTGAAGTTGGTTCATTACATGATATAGTGTGTCAAATATTCAAGTTGGATGTAGACTTTTCCAAGGCACTCCAATGTTTTACATCTCGGTTCATTTAAAAGGCCGGTCACAAAGTGTTTTGCATAAAACCAACAATAAAATGCACACAATAAAACATTGCAAAAGGTCTTGGTAGAACAAAACAAAAACAAATCCTATCCTGACTTTGTCAGGGAGCAGATCTCTACATATGGCACGAGTCATGGCAAACCAGAATGCCTTGACAAGTATAAGGGGTAAATCATTTACATTTATACTTCATGTGAAATTTGAATCAAAACATCACAACGAAGGTTGACGAATTATTATAGACCATTGCTTAGTCAGCTTGACCTAACAGCCTTTCCTCCAATCAAATGTACCCATTAAATGTGTCCTCATGTGCAACCAGACACTTTTTTATGACAAAGTTAATGTTTTCCCAATGTAGCAGCAGCAACAGAAGAAGAAAGGGGAAACAAGATAATGTTCTAGTTATTCTGACGGGATCAAAGAGTAAAAACACTATGAAACACTTTCAGGGTGTGAAAGCAGTCATAAATTTATTGAGGGACAATCTGACATGACTCTCTTACTCAATATGTATTTTACTACACCTACGTTTTTTTAGTATTGAAACAAGTTTTAACAGGAAAGCAAACATTTGACATATGATTACTCACTTTATTTGTCTAACAAATCTTCTGGATGAGCCTTGCAAAGAGTTAAAAGTGGTTGCACGATTATGTTGCATTCACTCTGTTATTAGTAACAGACTTCATGGTAGGAATATCTGGAATTGTTACTTCCATTCATTTCTATACACTCTTATCCATGCAGGGCTGATAGCAGGTAGATGGGTATTCTCCAGGCCAAACACTGGGCAAGACAGTGAAATACATGTCATTCATGCACAGACTCAGGCCTAGACCAAAAATACACATATTGTTCATGCAGCAAGAGAGCATGCAAACTCCTTGCTGGAAGGCTCCTGGTTTGGCTGTGAACCCCAAAGCCTTTTTGTGCAGGTAAAATGAGAATTAAATACCAGCAAATACTGAAAATCAAAAGAAATGCCACAAAAAAAGGTGAATAAAATGACTGAACTGTACAGTATGCCCTATCTTGATACATAAAGAATAGATGATTAGAGATTTACATCCATTAGAGCAGGGTGGCCAACTAAATCCCAGCAGATTGCGTTAAGTCATTTTTCATACATTCCAATTAATCCTACTTATTAAACAGTGCATTAAGTTTTCTATCTAAGGAAAGCCAGCAGTTTGCATAAAGGTATTGACTTAAAACATTCACTCCACCTCAACAAACGTAGTGTAAGCAGACATTCACCTGAGTTGTTTTTTTTTTTTTACTTCACAGCAATCCCTCATACTGAGCATGCATGTAGCAACAGTGGAGAGGAAAAACTGATTTTAACAGGAAGAAACCTCCGGCAGAACCTGGCTCAGTATGAGTGGCCATCCGCCATGACTGACTGGGGTCCAGTCCTCGAGATCAAATATCTTGCAACATTAGAACACCTGAACCAAACAACTAAAATGCTTCTAAAAGTTGCAGAATAGTAGCTCTTGAGGAATGGAGTCAGGGACCTCTACATTAGAGTTTGTCTGGGACTATGTGAACAAAAACAAATACATGGCAATAAAAGCAAAACTAGAAACCTAAATCAATGTGTAATATTAAGGCTTTAATGTTTTTTTTAATGTTTTTGTTTTTTACAGAAAATAGGGGATTTCTGAGGAACTCTGCTTGGAAGAGCCTGTGTTTATAGAAAGTGGTTGAACAGTAGAAACTGATGTTTCCTACACATGTTTAGGTTAAGATTTCTGCAGAGCACAAACCAATATAATAATATATCAAAGTGTGCACCTTAATATCTGTATTGTTGGCTGTAAACAATATTTTTTGGGTCGTTTTTAGTCACCCAATGTTTGCTGATGAACTGATGCACGGCCACACTTTCTTCTACTCATACTACCAACTCTGTAAAGATTTTGCACAGTGCAAGAAGTTCAAGGACTTCTATGCGGCAAACAAAATGTTTCAATTGAACGTACTGGCTGACAGTAACCAAGATGAACTTGTGACCAGCTGCAGGCTCTGAGGAGAGGACTCCTGAAACCACTTGTGGAAAACCACCAAATAAAGCATTTAAGCTGACAACACAATAACACAGAGCATGCTATAAAAGCAAGGGCAATGTTGAGACTATAAAACATGTATGGTTAACAAGATGATGGTTAAAGTCCTTACAAATTATATAATTACCTTGAGGCAAAATCATATGTTTACAAAAAAGATGTATTACCTCTAGACTGTTGACATTTCTGGACAAAATGCTACTCATCTGGAGCAGACCAAGTGGGAGTTAGAGGTTTTTTTTTTTTTTTTTTTTTTACAATTTCCATTATCCATCCATCCATTTTCTTAACCACTTAATCCATTATAAATCTCAGATATAAAGCCAAAGGTAGATCCTGGAATCAACTTTCATTAAAAGACCCTCAGATGGTAAATTTAACACATTCCAATTTTAGAAAAAGTCTCTTAGGGTTATTCTAAAAAATAGCTTTGAAAAAAAGGCAATGTGATATTTTAGTTAAAGGATGGCAGAAGGATACAAAGCGTTAATTCACTTCAGTGCTTTGTGGCACAGTGCCACCACAAGCGAGGAGGTTAATATGTTGCTCAAAAGGCTTGGTTTATTTAACAAAGTGCAGTGTAAAAGCAAACCACACCAGCTTCACCTGGTCTTAAAGCACTAATTAAAATAACTTGATAAAAGATTTCGTCAGTAACTGTTAGGGAGAAAATATTAGTGTTGCTTGTGACGAAGAAAAATGTCTCTACTAATTTAAATAGTCATTCAATTCAGCAGTTTCTACATGCCAGCTGCAGTTCATTTTCAAGCTTCAGCTTTTCTGAAAAAAAACCCAACCTAAATGCTATGAGCTAAAGTCCCGTAAAATGAACATGTGTCTACAGTCAGCCCGTCGTGTGTATCCCCTAAAGAGTATTGAACTTAGGTATCCAAATGTCAAAACACTGGACTCACAAGAAAGAGCTGAAGAAGTTCATTATTTTTTATAGTGAATACTCCAGGGGTCTTAAAAGGGTCTCAGAAAGTCTTTGATCAAATTCCCTTAAACTAACAGAAACCCTCAAGGAAATTAAACATACTATATATTTATTAGGGTGTAGAACTCTGTCAATGTGCCATTATTGGGTCTTTTGGATGCATAATAATCCAAAACCAATGGCTAAAACTACACAAAAATGTTCACCAAACATATGGTTACCTTAGTTACTAGAACTAAATGCTATGGCCTAGTCTTTGTTGACGTCTTTGTATGCATGTGGCAAGCAGAGTCACAGACTGATTTACATCACCCAGGAATGCAGGAATCCAGTCTTTCTTCGGACCGTCGAGGTTTAATCTCCTGATCGCCTGCAATCTCTTTCCTCTTTTGTGGTCCTCTTCAGAGGGAATTTAAAAAAGAAAATTTATTATCAGGCCTCCTACGGGCTGTACTTTGATTAAACTTCTTCCAAACAAGCAAAACATTCAAATTATAGGTAAAACACCCTGTTTTCTTTGCCACTCAATCCCATGATGCAATGCGAGGAAATATAAAGATTAACGTTACTAAAGATGCGCCTATAAAAAAACCTGTGGACTGAAGAGGAGAAAGCGAAGAGAGTACCAAGAATTCTGCAGTATCTGGGGAAATTGTGCAAATAAAAACTCTCTCTGTATGCTCCAACCTTGGAAAATGCTGTAGGAGAAGACTTTGTTCTGACGAGTTGCCAAAACGTTAGTACAAACTATTAACAGGAATAGTGCAGCTCAACTGATTCTGTCACTATTTCTTATGTGTGATTGTTTTTCTCCCAGTGAATAAAAACTCAAATTAAGATCGATGTACTGTAACAGCTTTAACAAATCTTTAAAGTGAGGTGCCACTAAGTAGGCAGGATGATTTGTGTAACCTACAATAAGTAAAGAGCTGTGTATTGCATCCTTAAGTGATGCGATGCAGTTTCTCCCATCAGGTTGCATTGTTAGCGATAAGAGTTATTCAATCTTAAAAAACTGCTTGTGTGAATGGACAATTGTTGCCATGTGTCCAAGTGATGAAGCCTGGTCCTGGTCGACTTAGCCGTGTGACACGCGATAGGGTCCAAATCCAAAGTGGAATGGCTGCAGGCTTCAACCTGTGCTTAAGAGGGTCACTGGTGAACAAAGAGGGTTCAGTCACTGGCTGAGAGGCTGCACGCACTGAAAGAGACTTCGGGTCAGTGCAGACGTGTGGGACAAGTGAGCGAGAATGTCGGAGCTTTTATTCAGGAACAATTTTAAGGGAGAGAAATGAGTGTTTGTCTCGTCTTAAATACACCGCTCCAGGCTTTTAACTCTTTCGCTGACAGTAAGCATAGTCAAACTGAAGACTCTGGTAAAGGATGGGAAATAAAGGAAATGAAGAATTAGTGAAATGATCAATCAGCTACTGTGAAGTCTCACCAAAGCATACACACAACAAGCAATCTTGATTTTTTTATGTTTGAATCACTGGAGCTCCTCTATTTTCACTAGTCACAAAATGAACAAAGTGGACAAAATTCTATTCTAGATGAAGAACAAAATATGTTGTGTTTAAAGACCCACTAATTTTCTTAAATGCATATTTTAGCTAAAACCATTCTGGTTATTTATTTACTTTTCAATACGCTAGGTTAACATCACAAACGTATGCAAATGTTGTAAAGGGTTGCTAATGATTAGCACCAGATTACAGACACCAGTGATGGAGTGGTCAGCTCCTTTCAAAGATTTATTTTTTATTCTTTTGCTTCTTCTGTCAAATTCTTCTTTTAGCATTACTTGAAATACTACTTAGGTTGGAAAGACTTGTCAGTGGGTAGGCAAGTATTTTTCATCTTCATTTTAACATCTTCATTTTAGCTCCTAATATTACCCCTGTTGGGGTTTTTAAATGAAGATACAGCTATTTGGCTAATAAAAGTTAAAGGACTGCTTATGGCAGTCAATAAGAATAATATATGGAAAGTTATTATTTTTGGGGCACCACCTGATCTACCAGGAACTATTTTAATAGCCATATATCAGTCTGTAATAGTTTGGCACCAGCCTAGATAAGGCTGAGGTAAAATGCATGAAGTAATGAATTCTTAATGTGTATTACACATGGAACTTTGCCAAACGTGTGCAGTATAAAAATGACAATGACTTTCCAAAATACAAATGTTTATTCACAAAAGAAGAAAAAGACAAACATGTAATCACTCAGGCTTGGAACTAAGACACTACTAGTAAAAAAAAAAAGGAATAGCTAAAAATAAAAGAACACAAGTGGATACAAATGCAATAAAAACAGAAACCATGAATTCTAATGTTGTGGTTCTGGAGGAATCTGGATTCTTTAAGAACCAAGGCTTGATTTGTAGATGCTGTAATTAAAGCTAAATTAGTTTACCAATTGTAATTAGTTTTGTGTAATTACCACCAGTGACTTATTTGTAAACCAATAAAACAATGTAAGGTAAAATAAAAAATGTTTTTGGATCAAGAAATGTTTGTTTGAAATTTATCCGGATAAGAAGTCATTGAGCTTTGGAAAATTACCTCTATTTAGATCACGGCAGTAAACAATCTAATTCCAGTATTTTGACGCATTAAGGGGTTCAAACACGGCTAATAAGATTAGTTTATGTTCTTAATCTATTTTGAACCGATCTCTTTTTGAACACCTCTGATTATTTATTGAGCGCAGGCCTGGGCCGAACACGTGGGCTAATCTTTAGCATCTAGCTTCCAGGTAGCACACGTGGGGCCATTAGAGCAGCTCAAATACATTTATTAAACATATAAAAGAAGGGCAAAATCCTGTTGGATTGAGTAACTCAAATCGCAGGATTTAAAACAACTTGTTGTCGGGAAAGTCTTTTAAAATACTGGTTAAAACTTCAGGCCGGATGGCCTGTATTACGTAAACAGATAGCAGGCGAAAACTTATACAAGTTAACAGTAAACACACACACCCTTAAAATTAGTAATCTTAAACTAATTAGCCTCTACCCAAACAGATCTTATGAACGATTTAAGTTCTCGGTGGTCGGTGAGGGGGGTCTCCAAAGGGCGTTTGGCAGCGGCTAGCAATGGCTGCGGTAGCTGTTTAAACAGTGACCCTTGTGGCCATTGGAGACACAGTTAGCTCATCCTCAGTACGTTTTTTGGCAGCTTTCTCCAACCAGGCATCCAACACTTCTTGGCTCTGTGGCGGCGAATGAATGCGGCTCCAGTTGGTACAGGCAGGTCAGCTCCCAGATCTCCTCGGACGCTTGCAACTCAGGGGAGGTCTCATCGGGCTTTGAGGATAAAACAATGTTTTTGTTCATCAGTGTTTAAGATTCCCCTGGTATCAGCAGTTCTTGAGCTCCTTGGAGCGAGTTTCTCCCAGAAACTCGTGTTTACCTCCGCCAGCGAAGGAAAATGCTCCCAATAGCAAGCCCGGCCGAAGGAAGCTTTGATGAAGGCTCAACTTCCGGTCGGGGGACTGCTTATATAAACACTGCCTTTCTGTGGGAGTGGGGCTTCTTCTTCTATCGGAGCTAGAGTGCAGATTGGCGCCACCCAATGGCTGTTTGTGACCAAACACCCCACATATAATGCAGAGATAGTGTTAGCTTTTTATTTTTCTTGAAATAAGAACGATTTTGGGAAATAATCTAATAGCAATATTTTTTTCAATATTGCAACTGCGATTTAATTTGTGATTATTTGTAATGGGGCTTTTCTGATGCATTTTTTAACTAATGCAAGCAAAAATATCCATGTGTATTATTATAAACAATATCTGATTTTTTAATACATAATTTATTCTATTCCATAGGCTAGACTTATTTTAAGATAAAGGCAAATGAAGCATGGCTGAATATAAACAACTTTATCAAGCCTACTTAACTCACCACATTCAATGGTGATCACCGTCGTTATGCAATCAAGGTTTTCTTCCTGTAGGTCCCAGCTGGTAAGCCCCTCTCAGGCCGGCTGCAATGTTTTCCCCTGTGGGATAATCTGGGAAGAGGTATGCTTGAAGCAACAAGCTCTGAGATTTAAGTCTCCATCAATCTAATGCACTTTCAGACTCTGGTATGGCTCCGTAGAGCGGCTTGACCACAGGTCAGTTGTTGCAAAATACTCTGCTGTTTTCGGTGCGGCTTTTGTATATAGCTTCAGTATGGCTACCTGGCAAAAATGTGTGTGTGAGATTGAATCCTATCTTATTCATCATGCTTATCAAAGCATACCCTTGGCTATGAACCCCGTTATAGCACAAGTTATTTCCGTGTGCTGCTTTTTATCGTAAGGAGCGATTCTTTCAAACAGCTCGGTCAGCCATCCCTGTTGGTTGGAAGTTTGTTTATTGGAAATTGAAACACTGGTGGCGGTCATTTTAGCCGTGCAACTCTTATATATGGTGGTGTGATGTTTTTAGTTGTTGATAAAGGTTCGTAGTGTACCTCGTGAGGTAGCAATTCCAAGGAAGGTTCTGTATAATACCTGGCATTGCGCAGCATCACCGTTTTCATAGCCGATATAATTTCCCACAACTGATGTACTGTTCTTCTTTGGCACCAAATTTTGTGCAGCGTTGGATTTTGTTAAGCTTTAGACCATTTTATAACAGGTTAAAGAGCAGTGTTTCCTTCTCTCTCTGCATAGTTTGAGCTGCTTGCAAGTCACATGACTTTCCCAGATATGTTTATGACCACTCAAACTGCAGCCTTTGCGATTAGAAAATCTGATTGGATTTAATTGTTCAGCACTACCTGTGAGTTTCTGTGAATTCTCAGATAGTTATTTTGCATTTTAATTCTAGACGGACAACTTAGAGAGCTTTCACTCTGAAGGGTCATTCCTACTTTACTGAGTGATGTAACACCTGCTGCCCCTTATGCAGACTCTGTATTATCCTGCAAACTACATTCCTTCAGGTTTTCAGCATTTCCACTCAGAACTGATTGACATGAGGTATTTTGCTTTGCCCCTGATATCAGTTTTCTCACATATTCTCTCCGTGTGAACGTCATACAAAGCTTACAATAAACTTTCAATCCCGCAGCAACACTTGGGAGTTCCCAGACCTCGCAACAATATCTGTACCAAACGCTCCCCATGCAGTCAGGAGCAGTCTGCAAATTGTGGCTTTCTCACCTTTTATTACAGCCCCTACTCAAGCCAAACTTGTTATGTTGCGTGCCACATTTTTGGCAGGAAGGCTGCCCTTGTCGGGGAATATTTCACCTCTTGAGCCAAACCTGTAAAACACAAAGACCGCCTGGCACACATCATTCAATGTCAGCCCATTTCCCACGCCAAATACACTAAGAAAGCTTTAAAAAAAGAAACAGAGATGGAAGAAAAGAAGAAAGTCCTGTCAAGTTTTCCACTTGGTTTTGTTCTTTTTTTCTGCTTCTGTTTTTTCACCTCAGTATCTATTTGTCCCTCTGTTCTTGTCTCCTTTTCCCTCCCTCCTCCACCTCCTACTCTGCAAGTCTAACATGTCATTCTTCATCCTTTGTACCTACAGGCCCTTTTCCCTATTGAACCCTCCACCCTTTCCACTCCTTTGGCTCTCCTTTTCCCTCTCAGGGGCCTAATTATCAGCCGGCATTAAATAAAAACATTTATATTTCTCTGTGAGAAAGAAAAGGCCACTCTCTATGCCTTTTCCTGGACAATGAGAGGCTTGTGATTCTCCTGTCCCTCCTGCGCCCACTTTCTGTCTCTTTGCTGAGTGGCCATTCACCGGGGGTCTCTGTCTGCCTTTGTGATTGGCTCGCTCTAGGACTCAGAGGGGGCAGTAATTGTGTCTCATTAAGTCTTACAGTAGTCGTGAGGGGGAGCGCTGTGTAGTGGGCAGCGTTGGGGGAGTTTGCTGCACAAGGCCTCGCAATTAGAAATCCCAGAGAGCTTGAATGGGTACCCTAATCAGACCACAATAGCAGAGGCTCCCTGCCTATTAGGGCTAAAGAAGGAAGTGTTGCTATTGTCCAAACACACACCTACACACGCACACACACATACACCTACACACGCACACACACACACTCTACCACACAAGTAACAGGAATGCATGCTGCACAGTGGGGATGGATGAAGCTGCAGTGGCGTCATCCCGTAGGCCAATTTGGAAAGATTGAGAGACTTAAGAAAGCTTTTCACTGCCTCAGTCATGGCACCTACACATTCGCACACACAATGACACACACAGGTGCAGGCACGCTTTTCCATCCGTACCCCGTCGAAAAGAGACCTCATTATGGATGTTCAGGAGTTTGCTTTCTGTTTGCTCATTTGTCATCCTGTGATCCGTGCGCTGCACACCGGAGGTTTCTGGGAGGGGGATTTTTTGCGGAAAAACATATTTCTGTGAGAAACATATTTCAGTGTCTCTTCCTTCGATTCAGCACCAGGGGTAATATATCAGTCTGCCGTGTCTGTGTTGGATACATAAATAACCCATGCAGCTCATCTCCATGGAAGCTCTAAGTTTCAGTGTCTGTGAAATTTAAACAAAAAAAAAATCAAATAATGATATTCCACAACCATCTGTCTGTGAAAGGGAAATGCAGTGGAAAGTGTAAACTTTGCAAAGCATTCCCTTTCCCTTTTTATCTCATAATAGGAGCAGAAAGTGGGTCTCTTTTCCTCCGTTTATCTGTGTAGCATTCCCAGGAGAAACAGTGGCTACCCCTCCTTATCTTTGTTACTGCCGAGTGCTGCAGTGGATTATGAAGTGGATTATGCAAATGTCTCACAATATATTCATATTAACAAAGGTTGAGGTTCATGTTTCCGTGCCCGGAATTGATGAATACATAAAAAAGAAGAATTGGAATCTTTATCTTTTAATGGGAATAAACTCAGTATGAATTACTCCTCAACATTTCCTTCATTTATTTAATCATTCAAATGAAGTGATATTTAATTTAACACATTATTTCAGTGTTTTCTGGATCTTTGAAAACAACTTAATTATTTAACTGGCTGTTGTTATTATGATTGGGCAACTGGGACTTGGTATTCAGAATTAATTTGGCATCATCTTCTTAATTTTTGTTTTTGTTGAAGGACTTCAGTCCAATTGGTTGTTCTGACCCTGTTGCCAAGAAATGACCAACCCATATATAAGATACACATTTGATCTAAAATCTAAAAGTTTAAGAGAAATATGTCTGTAAGCATTTGTTGAATATGAGAAAGATATATAACATATTTGGCAAATTTATTTCAAGTTTGCCTTTGAGATTCTCCACCATTTAGATCAGGAGGAATTTTCTTTCTGAATTTCAGAAATCCAACCTTTTCATGAATGAGGGTCCACTTTTTCACTCATTGGACCCTGAGGCCAATGTGATGAACTGTTAATTAGGTGATATTGCCTTCAATAATTCTAAAATTCTTGTTTTTCCCCCCCTCTTAGAATACAACAGTTCAGTGTGAAAACTTGATGCGTCAATAATCAGGGACAGGTGATGTCACTGTGCTGAGATCTCAAAGCTGAGTCAGATTAGGAGATACAGAACCAAAACCAAAAAGAGAACTCGGTCAGAATTAGCCTTTATCCTTGTTTGTAATTCAGCTGTGACTATAGATGTAGACCAGGGACAGATATTAAACGCAGCAACTTTTTTTTTTTCAAAAAAACGTGGAAGGCATGAAGTGCCTCTGTAGTGGAATTATTTCAAGAGTTGTTCTTTTCAGTGATTAGTAATTACTTGTAAGAGCAGCAGAGGAATAGTCCAGAATGTTGCAGAGTCTTGAACGTTCTTGTTAAATTTCATGGACATTTTGAAAGACACAGCTGTTATCTTTTATTTTGTCTAAATAATACTGATATAACACTCAGGCTACGTCCACACTAAGCCGATAAGGTTATACGGGGAGTTAGACGCCTAATGTTATCCACTCAACACGAGCATTTACGCCCCGTTTAAGGTCCGTTTAAGGTCCCATGATTGCGCAATCCCATATAGACCTGGATAAATACTGGGCATGCACGAAAAGACGAACGGAACACGCGTATAATCTACGTGACGCCAGCGCCTACATAATATATACAAGAAGCTCTACAGCACAGTACATATCTGCTTGTCCCGTTAACCGAAGAGAACAATAGCTGCTCAGAAGAAGAGAGAGTTTTTGGTGTGGACAGACGACGAGATCGATTTATTACTCTTCGCTGTTGTCTTTGTCTGTAGTGTCGTATTGTTATTGACGCAGCATTCATTGACGCCACTTCCTTTCATTATCCGGGGAAGCTGTCCACACTAGCTCGTTTAGCCGTTGAATTAAGATTTACACGGCTCTCTTACACGGCTAATAGTTATCCGGCCACAGACCTTAAACGACGCCGGGTTAGTGTGGACGATAGGGGGGTGTAGACTAAATAATTATACGTTTAAGGCATTACCCGGCTTAGTGTGGACGTTGCCTCACATGGCAGCAGCAGCAGCAGCACTAGCAAGTATGAGAGGCACACAGGGGCAGACACCCACTAGGAAACACAATAATGTCTAGATGGGGAGAGAGCAATTACCCAAGAGATGGGTTTCTGCTCAGGTCCTAATAATTTTTTTTATAAATCCAACAGAGACTGCATCATCCTTATCCTCATCTCAATCCATATGGCATCCTACCATATCACCTTAAAGCCAAAGCGTGATTAACAATAAAACTGGTGTTCTCATTTTTCCCCCATTGCACAGAGCCAATGATCCAGTCTCTTGGAATTTTGCATGTTAATATAAAAAAATCTACAAAAAGTTTGGCAGCATCTTAATGAGAAATGTATGAATAAAACTTTGCTTCATCTGGATGTGTTACATTTGGATCTAAAGAGAGATCAACATTTTTGATTAAAGTGAGTAATATAACTTGACCAATTTAATATGTATGGAAAAAGTAAAATTATTCCAAAAGATGAACCAGGATCGCACAATGTGTGTACTTAGCTTGTTTAATTTTTCTCATGTTTCCTGTGTGTTCTATGAGCCATTTCTCCCATTTCCTCCGTTCTACTTGAGTTACTTGCCATCCCTCTGAGCTGGACCCAGTTTCTAACCGACCACCTGCTTCTGGTTCAGCAATAAACTCTCCTGCAGAAAATATCTCACTCATCCTTGGTCAGATCCTCACGTTGTGCCACCAGCCTGTTTCAATTGTGCTGTATTATTTCATCAGACTTTGTTTTTAAGTTTTTCTTTTTTTATATATTTTCAACTACTGACTTTCCCATGGCTGGCTCCTGTCTGCATTAAGTCCTGCAGTTTGCCTTCATGAGAGAGGAGGGTATTTCAGAATACTCATCTAGAATATTCATTGCGATAAAGGCTGGATTGTCAGACTAAAATTATCTTTTTATAATAACTTTGAAGCAGGTATTTTTGTATTAAAATGTGTTTTTTAATGTTTAAATGTAATATTCTAATCCTAAATGTCAAGTTTTAGCTGTAACCCATATCATCAGAACTAACTGAAAGCTAGCTTTTTCATTCATTTAGATCCCTTCATCATGAGGTGATACAGTATATGCTGCTGAGTAATGCCTGGTTCAGACAGCAAATAATTATGCTGATTTCTGGATTCTCCTCTTCTGACTATATTAAGGATGTCCCAACTATCAGCATGGCATATCCTAACTGATACTCCTGCCATGTGTTGTGTGTTCAAGTGTTCTGGTCTGCTTGGAAGGACGTCATTACCACTCCAATCACAGATTGGAGAAATTCAACATGTTGGATTGTCTTGGCCCAATATCACAGCATGTTTGTTGTTTTGCAAGGACAAACAAGCATGCTTCCTGCTGAATGTGACGTGTAGTCAGTAAGAAAGCGTGGTGACAGGCAGCGATACGCCTCAAAAGCTTTAATTGTGTTTGTTTAATCCAAAGTTACATTTGATCTGGTGAAGTTTTGCAAGATTTTCTGTCTGATCTGAGAGCTGTTCCACCAAGTGAGCTAATCTAAAAAACCAGACTTATTTTGACAATCCTGGTGTAATTTCATAAAATTCGGTTCCACAAAAGAGGCAAACCTGAAGGCCCGCACATTCAATGTGGCAACATATGCTCTTGGACAAGCCTGCTCCATGGCAAGCAAGCTATTTGGCTTATTTTATCTTGATGAATATGATTGGATGAGCCATGTGATGTCACACTGCTGGCTGGTATTCTGCTCCTGTTCTCTCTGTCACCCCTCCCACCCTCCAATATAAAGTTATTACAGCAGTTGCAGCAGCTTCTCTTGGCTAAATTATGCAATGTACTGTAGGTTTTAACTTTTAAAATGTAGTTCTCAGATTTAGATTTTTACTTTTTTGAAGAGGAAAATAGAGTATTTAATATCTAATTGCTGCCACAAATAATTTGTTCTACTCATGTCGCTCCTGACCCAAAGCATTATTAAGAGTTACAAATTAATCACTTTTTGTCTAAGATGGAAAAATCAACATGGTGTCCTGTTTAAATGTATTAAAATACCCTTAAAGTACCTTCAAAATTATAACAAAATACATATGAAAAAATAAATACTGTTTTAATGAAACCTTACATTTTACCCGCCTCTCACCCAGTGACTGCTTGAGATAGACACCAGCAACAAACATATTTTTAAAAATATGTTTTAAGAGATTCTGTGGGTTTCTAATGAGTAGAGCACAGTCAAGTAAGCATCTCCCAAAGTTATAAAATATGTGAAACAATACAATATCAGTGAATTAAATATAAATATAAATAGACAGTGACCAGAAATGGTACCATAATAGCTGCCTCTGGCATTTAACCATAATGAAAAAAGGGGGACATTTTTTTTTTAAATAGCACAATTGAATTATGTTACTCAGTTTTGTTCCACGCCATAACAGCATAAAAACCTCCCCCTTTTTAAAAACAATTGTTCTGTTCACTGACCTTCTCTGCGCCCAGGAAGTGACATCACTCAAGTCTTTTTTCTGTTTAGGATTAAACGTTAGCATACCTTATTACCTATATTTTATTGTTTTGCCAATCAAACTGACATTCTCAAGCTCAACCTTTCAACACTGTTGCATGCGCAAATTATATTTATGATTGGTTTTGAAAAAGCCAATGATTGTCTTGAAAAAATATGTTAATTTCTTGTTTTTCTCCTACTATATTCTGTTCCATACAATAGGTAATAAGGACTTAAGGCTAGTGTTAGTTAAAATCTTCAACCTGATAACATTCAATCCTGTAAAAAAAAAAACTGTTTTAAAACAACCAATATAACAAAACTATTCTTAATAATGTTTGGGATTTTATGACCAAGGTGAGTAAGTATAGTTTTTTTAGCAGTAAAAATAGTCCATCAAATGCAATGTTCTGAAACAATTTTGTGTTGGATTTTGTGTAGATTTTTGAGTAAACGGAGACCCCAATGTGCACCTAACTCAGAGATGACATTATAGTTTTAATCTGTCTTGGATGATACCTGAATGGGCAGATCCAGCCCGCCCGCTGGCGATAGGCCTAGCTGCAACTCTTAAACAATAAAAAGGAGTGGCTTCAATTTCATTACCTACTGTAAGTATGTCACTCAGCAATGAACAAGCTCATCTGAAATGATGTAACTACAATAACTGTGGGTAAGAAGGTAGATGGGTAATAAAGTAGTGACTCATCTTGCCCTTTGTTGAAAGGGGAAATACTATTTCCAAATGCAGTGCAAATGTTTGTTTAAAGAACTTTAAGCCTCAGAGATGGTAAGGATGGCTTATGTTCTTTGCTGCTTTTGAATAAGATTATTGGCCTAACAGCTCATATGAACGCTACAAGTAAATGTTACAAGTTTAAACCTGTAGTAAGTAGAGGGAAATCTGGGAGTGAAAAGTCAACAGGAAAATTATACTTTTAGAGGTGTTGAGGCATTTGTTTAAGATTACTATTGTCAGAGAAGACGAGGGTAGAAATTATTGCATTACATGGCAGCAGCCTAAGACTTTAATATTTCCTAAAAATATTGAACAATAAAGATTTTATGGCAAATTTAAATTATTCTATAGGTTCATAGCATTTCCCTTCCTTCACTAAGTTTTCATCGTTAACCTTAGTTTTAAGTTGAACCCTTCTAAGACACACATATGTAATATTTGTTTTCCAAAGTTATTGGATTCTGTTGCTTATACTATGACAGTGCTCAGATTTACTTTCATACTTGTTTTATTTCTTAGCAAGTGGGAAAGTATAATCAGATAAAATAGAAGATTAAAAAGTGATCTGTCCTGTGTACTTGGTCTTAGACTTTTATGTTGGTATCAGTCCTCAGCCTTTGTTTAGTTTTAGTCTGTGCTTCCATCCAACTTCTCTTGTGTCATTTATTTCAACCTTCCCTCAGTTCCCTGCTTAGATTCTCCTGCAGCTGCTCTGCATTTTGGTGATGGTACTCACCAGGGTTTTTATTTGTAAAGCTTGTTTAAGCAAAAAATTGGTTTTAAAAACTATGTACAGTATGTAACTTTCCGTGAAAAGTTTGGGATTTATAGACAAAAACATGGCGGAAAAATGAGTGGAACTTTAAGCACACTAAGCACCTTGAATATCCACTTTTAGGACATGGAAAACACTGACAATGCGACAGCAGAGATATCAAAATTGTGAATTTAAGCAATTTTTTTCAGACTTTTCAGAACTTTGCGCCTGCAGACAAACACGCAACCAACGCTCCCCCACCACCCCATCTCTGAACTATGAATAAAAATGATAATCTGAATGAAAATATCTTGCATTTATTGCATTTCATCTCACAGCATGTTCATATGTATGTCTTCAGATTATATAGCAATTGCATTTATATTGGTGCATGTGTGAAGTACAAAATGGACCCATGGCAATTTACTGTTCAGTATTTGCAAATTTTTTCCGTGGAACATATCTCCAAATCCTTTGCAGAAACCCTGGTTATTTGCAAAGTTCTTTCATGGAGCAGATCTAAACTATTCAGATGAAAATGCACAAATGAACCCCTTTGCAGTGTTACTGGGAGACTATATAATAAGTGAATCTTTCCTTCAGTCATTGAGAACTCGAGGCTTGACTTGGATGTCACGAGACCTGATCTGAGCTTTGAAGTTGCGAAAAAATATATGTGAACAAGATCCTTCGACAGAAAGGAATGGAGATGGTCATAGTGGAGAACATTAAAACCTTCTTCAATCTGTACTGTTGTTTTGGTGTCTGTTTTTTCCTTTCTTATTATGAGCAACAGATAACTGAGAAACAGACAAAAGTCTGCAGTCAAGGACATATCAGTTGAAGACATTTAGTTTCTTCATAGTACACCCCAACCTTCCAAATGCTACTTCACATTCTTTCTAGCCACTCATCTGTGATTTCTCACGGTCTCACCATCCGAATCTAAGTCACCGTACCATTTCCCACACAGAGAATGATCAGCCCACGATTTTCATGATCTCAACGCAGATCACTTTTGTGTGTTTCCATTTGCCTAAATTGAGCTTTAGACCAGCTGAACCAGTGTGGCTGGCCAGTCTGTGTATTGGAGAGAGCATAATGAGTTTCGCCCCTAACAAAAGGGAGGTAGTGGCAGGATCGAGCACAGCGGCTAATTGGTGTTGTCAGCATTTTAAACACAATTAATCACAGTTTCTTCCTCCCCCTTTTCACTGTCCTAATTGCAGGTGATAATTATTATTTGAGCCTAATTTAAACAAATAATTAACAGATGTATGTTGACAAATAGGCAGTAAAATCCTGCTCCATTGTGCTGCTAATAGAGCCCAATGTAAGCAGATACTCTGACATGCTTTTCCCCCTCCAAACAGCGTCTCCTTGAATACAATCTTAAGCTCCAGAACAAACAGCCAGAACTTAAGGACGTGTTGCTTATAGAGGACAGATTGAGATTTTAATCGTTAGTGAGGTTAAGTGAGGTTAAGATAGACGAACCAATTGTTTATTCAGGAATTTACAATCAGTCCTTTGCTAAACTTTTATTAGAGAGGCTAATCTGACAAAAGAAAGATGACAAAATAAAGACAATCTATGTAGCAGCTATCTCTGATCTTTTAGCAATGTTACTTCATATGAATGCAAATAAATTTGGTAGAAAAAAAAAAACAGAAAAAGAATGTTCCTTGTGTCTTTAAGTTATTTTGCAACACCACAGCTAGGTGAAATATGTGCTCTAATTTTTGATTGTTTATTTATTTCCAGCAACAAATGCAAAAAAGAAGATCACCTCCTTTAGGGATGCTTGCTAAATTGTTGCAGTGCATGCACATGTAAACTGTTTCAGGAGATTGATTTGCAATGTTTAAAGCATCAGGCAAACTAAAAAAACTTTTTAAAAATAATTGTATACTTTTTCTTATTTAGCGTCTTTCTCCAAAATTTCAAGAATAAATTGGTTTGCATCTTTAACAAAGTGAAACAATCGACATTTTAGACCATATTAAAGTTGTTCCAAATCCAAGATAAAGGCATGATTGTGTTTGTGATGGCTATATGTAGGAGTTTCTCTCCCTGCCACACTAAGGGGGCTTAGCAGAAGGGCAGCATGTTCCCAGGCATTGTCTCAGGTCCAGGACCACCCGTTCCCCCTCGCTGTCCCACTGTCACTCAAACAATACAATGCTACAACCCCTGCTTGGACCCCCAACCCCCATCCTATTTACTCAGACAGCCCCTCCCAGTCATCCACCACCCACACTCTGGACACAAGGAGTGGTGACATGATGTTGTTTTAGTGGTGAATGCGCCCTATTAGTCAACAGCTGGGCTGGGATTCACTCGGAGCCGAAAGTCAAGTCAGGACACGGTGGCTTTACACAACCAAGTTGGAACAGAGGGCAAAGGACATGAATATTTAACTAGATTAAATTTTAAAGTTAAACAGTTTTAATTGAATTTCAGGAATTTAGAGTACGCTGTTTGGGTCCATCATAAACGTACAAACTAATAATTTGTGCATAATAAAAATCACTGTGACCTATTACAGACAAAATAAATAAATATGCTTTTGATATTGGGTCACAATTTTGTAACCAAGTCAATGCAGAAGCTCTTTCTAGAAAATATAAAATTATCAGGACTTGTTAAAGATGATCAGTTGTTTTAGCTTTGGAAATCCAGGATTAAGCTTTGATTGAAACCATTTTATTTTACTTCTAATAGCCCATAAAGGGTCGTTGTTTTGCAGAAAGACAGACTTCTCTCCCAGTTTTAAGTCGTTTTAGCTTGGCTTTCACTGCTTAAGAGAAACATCCCCACAGCATGATGCTGCCACAACTATATTTAAGGATACCATATTCACAGTTTTAATCTGCCACAAATCACTTTTCACATATTTGGCAAGGCAAGGCAATTTTATTTGTATAGCACACATAAAACATTCTATTAAGCCCATTTCTCTATCTACAATTTTTTTTTATTGGTGTGATGTAATATTCTAATCTTAAATGTCATGTTTTTATCAGCTGTAAATTCCCAAAATTTTACAGCTGTAATTAATCTATAAGCCCCTTTTCGCTCGAATTACTGAAATAAATGAACTTTCACTAATATTCAGATTCATTGAATGGGTGTTTTAGATCATACAGTTATAAAATTTTATTTGTTAATCTGGTTTTCTTAGTTGCAAATGGGGAAAAAAATAGAAGGACACATTAGATCAGAATTTCAACTTGGAAAGTTGGAGGTTCCAGCACACCTCTGGTTCAAAATTTAATATGGCTGGGACTAATTTAAAAGGTAGAAAGTCGCAAAAATAATTCAATTGTTTTTACTATGTTTCCGTTGTGTTTAATGCATTGAATGCAGACAAATTTCTATGGACTTGTGTTGCTTATGGTAGTTAGAATTGTCTCTGACAGTTATCAAATACCACTAGTTTTCCAATGTGTAATTTTAGTCATACCTAGCTTAGACTATCTTCTCTCACATATTCGATGAGTTCCTAACATTGCAGATAGGAATATAAGATAATAAAATGGTAGCTGTTGGGGCTCTGTGGCAAGTGCTCTCCACATTCATCTTTATTTTTGAGTTCATGATCCCACACTGCCTTTAATTCAGGATTTTAATTAGGATTTTTTTGGGGTTTCTTTGGCTGAATTTGAACCAGAATTGTACCTGTGGGATGCTACTTCGTTTGGGGGTTTTTAACCACTTTTCTATCCTGAGGAGAAACAAACATGGGAGAGGCAGCCTGCCACAGTTACTGTTTCAGTCACTGAAGTTGAAGAAAATTGGTTTCGTCTTGTTTTAATATACCATCTGCCTTGGATGTACCCAGGAAACTAAAGTATGTCAAATTATATTACATTCTTATAGCAAAAAACATCTAACCGTCAGCCATCCCAGGCTGCAACCGCAGATTTAAATCAATCAATATAAAATCAGTATTCAGAAGAAGCAACAGCATATAGGGTTACTGGGAGTTTGAGCATGGTACCATAATATGGCCTTGTGGGTCCCTAGGGGGCTCATCTGAGTTTTTAGCCCTGGTCTGAGCCAATCAGAAGTAAGCCTGACTTTCAAGACTGATCTCTCTGTGCAGGCTCAGGCACGAGTTGTTGCAAATAGTGCCTCTGGCCATGCTGACCGGTAGTCTGGCAGGAGTCAATATGGCTCCAGGCAAAAGCATCTGGGCTGCTTGTTGTGGGTAACCAGACCTGCATTCTACATTACGTGGGAGAAATTAAACGATTTCTCTTTTCCAACAACTTAACAAGTTGCACACAACTTAAACCCCAAGATAATTAGAGGTGATTTGCAGCAAAAGCAGAATATAAGTATACACTGAACTCACCAAGACATTTATTATGTTAGAAGATAATTATAACTCAACAGACAGAGAAGCTTTATGAGCCTGAGATTTTTTTCATATGGTTAGCTTTATTTATTTAACATAGTAAGAATGTGTTTGACTTAACCTAGCATGCCCAGGTTTACCAAATATAAATGGCTGTTCAATATTTTGACAGGACTTTAAATGTTTTGGCATTTGAAATTTAAATTACGAGGTGCAGCAGCAGGCGATCAAAAGAGTTGTCGGAATATGTCTAGGCGTTCAAATCATCAAAACTCTGTCTGGGCAGCAATGAGAACAGGAAACTTAATTTCCATGACCTGAGCAGTGTGCATCGGTATGCACCTCCCTTCACTCTGATATCCTTAAATAAAATCCTGTGCAAGCAGCCCACTAACCAACTTAATAAAGAGAGTTTACCTGTATGTGATTTACTTTACTAAAAACTGCGCTGTTTGATGGTGAACAAACAGCATCATGAAGACTAAGGAACACAGCATATATGTGAAGGATGAAAATTGGGGAGAGGCTTGAGGCAGGCTTAGATTTTAAAACAATATTCTCGGTTGAAACTCTCACAACCTTTTTCTGATGAGACAAGTTTGAGTGCTCAGTTGAAAACACATTGTAGGTACTAATGTTCTGTTCTGGACATGTCAAATTTTGCATTTGATCTAAATTTTGAGACCTGGAAATTATGTCTGAGTTGCTAAAAGTCAAAAGACCCAATTTGACCTTTACAAGCAGGTGGGTGTTGCAAAAATATTTCCTTCTTGAATAAAATGAAAAGAAATATTGATGGGTAAATTCAGAAAAAAAGATGTGATCAAATCTGTTTCACTGTTACCTTCCTTACAACATAACTGGGTCATTGAACTGTTGTGATTGTTTCACTGTAAAATTACTACATATTAAACCTTTAAGAATGAGTTAAGAATTTTGCACAGCAGTATATGACCACTGAACCCAGTAAAACATCATCCTTGATGTTTTTTTCATAAATTGGTACATCCGTGACAGTGAAACAAAAAAATCAAGAAATTAATCTCCTAGATACAACGTAAATAAATAGATAAAATTCTAAAAAAAATATTAGTCTGCCAAAAAGGAAAAAGAGAATTCTTTCACACAGCAGACGTCACGGCTGCTCCTTTTTTACACCCTAATCAGCCTGGTGAGGTGGAGCACTAATGACAATGAATCAGACGTGTCAGATTGATGCACTGGAGGCAGTAAGGAACCTGAGAGACCACCCAAGTTTCCTCCCGTCTCTCCCTCAGAAACTCTGAGTAATTACAAGGATAGAAAAACTTGTTTTGTGCAACTTCTGATCAGGTGCCTTAAAGGTAATTTAAAGTAACAAAAAATATTTACAGAAAACTATTGATAACTGTGTCAATTCATATTTCTGTACCTGCTGGCAACAATTTGCTGCCGCTTGAGGCTGCGATTGGGTAATTTTTATTGTGTCATATTCTGTTGACTGTTGCACTTCATGGAAATGTGGCCAGAGTGTGGTGTAGTGGTAGAGCTACTGTTCCAGAGGCTATTAGTTCTCGATTCAGCTGTAAAGGGTTCAATGCCCGACTGTAATGCATATTGCCCTTTTTTTCTCTACCCAATTCCGCTCTAAACCACTGTTACAAAAGGCCACTGGTGACAGGAAAACCTTTAAAAAAAACTTTGTGGAGCTGTTTGGTGTTCAGACTCTTGAAGTTATTACTGAGACCTTTCTGTTTTATTCTAACAAAAAACCACATTAAATCACATACAGTTGATTTAATTTACATTTTTGGAACTCTCTGTGCTTTTCACTAGTAAAGTCTAATTTATACTTCTCAGTCTGCATTGGAACAGATAGACGTAACAACATTATCCATCAACGCAAGTTCTCTCCGTGATCTACGCAAGGACTCTCCATAACCTAAGCAAGGACACATAGAGTGGAGCCCAGTTTTCTAACTATCTGTCAACAGAGAGCCTGTGATTGGTCAGCCCAACAACAGCAAGAGATTCTTTCTCCAGAACTGTGCTCTATAGTCAATGTAATCAGTAGTCAGTGCAGAGTTTGGGCACTAGATGCTTTAAATTGAAAGGACAGTTTATGTAATATGGTCTTTTATGAATTTGAACACAAGGATATGAGCTGCACTTCTAGTTAAAAACTTTCCAGCCCAATCAAAACATACTTTCTGTCAGCCATTGCTCCCTTAGGGAGAATGTTTTTACAAGTTGAAGAAAAATACACCAGTTGACCAGAAATGAGATTGCAATGGTAGGCACACCTGCCAAAAAAAGTCAGCACCCCCTGCTGTCCTGGTGGGGAACCCAACAGAGGTAACCCAACATCCCCACATATGAACTGATAGCTCCTGTAAAGTGATGTCTCTCTCACTCCTACCTTCATAGCTGTAGCCACTGATTGGCCTGGCGGTGTAAATGTGAAGTGATGTCAGAGAATGGAGATGCATCCATTGCAGTGAGCTCAAACACTGCAAGGAAAACAAAACAAAAAATCAGTCCTAATATTAAGCCATGACCACAATGGCCAGAGCAAGATGCTGTGATTCCACCTATGGTTACCTAGGTGGTGTCCTGAAAACAATGTGTGCTACATTGATGGTTGGCAAACATTTTGGAAAAAAACTGGTCTGATCTGTAGACTATCCATCCCATGTCAGATGGAGCAGCTTTTCTTTTTATGAATCTGGATGATTTTATTAATCCTCCGGAACACTGACAACCCAGGGTCCAGACCTGGAAGCAGAGTTGTAGTTTAACCCACCTCTCTGCAGCTTCTGTACTGTTAACCTAGTATTATCCCATCGAGAAAGTGTCTTGCCCACGGCCAAAATCAACTGGATTAAAGGTTAACCTAAGAAGAGCAAATCGTGAAGATCTCATAAAGATAAGAACAATCTTGAATGAACAGAAAAATAAAACAATTAAATGTGGTTTATTAACCTTTCCAAGAAGGGTTTGTCCTTGCCACAGTTTGTTTGTTAGTTTGTCTGTCTTCAAGCAACATAACTGAAAAAGTTTTAGACGGATTTTGATTAACTTTTCAGGTAATGTCCGTAGTGGGACCAGAAACAAGTAATTAGATCGTGGGGTATAGCACGATCATCGTCAGAGCTCTGTTGAGCCAATTATTCCCCTAGCTCTCTAAAGTGAAGAATTTATGGTATTGTTCATAAATAAAATCAATCCTATTGAAAATAAAATGATTGACTCCTGAGGAACCAGGTACTTAAAACGGCTCAACAACTTGATGAAGCAGACTGGGTCTGCTCTGTGGACGACTGTGGAACAATTGGAGAGGACAATGCAAAGAAAGATTCTATATAAAAAAAAAACTAATTATGGGCAACCCTGAGCATCCTCTTAGTGAGACTATCCTACAGCAACGGAGTGTCTTCAGTTGGAGGCTTCTTCTGTTTTGCTGCAACACAGACAGCTACAGAAAATCCTTTCTCCCCACAGCCATCATGATCTACAACAACTTCTTGAAGAATGAATTAGTGCTCACTTATTTTTAGTAAGTAAGGAAGCATTGGAGAAAACTGTAGAACCTCATTTGTTTTTGAAGTTTTTTTTTTTTCAGTCAAGCGTTTGGAATTATAAAAAAATACTTGCTTCTTCTAAACCTTCAACTTGCATGTTGGACCCAATCCTAAACAAATTAATTAAGGAACTGTTCCCTCTGGTTACTGGCCCCATTTTAGATGAATCTATCCCTTGTAAATGTAGATGTCACTAGGCAGCCTGAGTTAAACCCTACCACCTAACATGGTTTCATACTGGTGTAACCCACCAGTATGTCTATGGATCTACAACTGAAGGGGGCCCAGGAATGGTATGGTACAGCTGTGTCACATGATCCATTTTCACAATGGAAAGAGATCAAATTGTATACCAGATCACTCTAAACCTATTCCATACTGCTCATTGGAAGTAAGGAATTATATGACAATTATAATTTGAGTTTCTAGATAGCTTAGTTTATAATTTTTTGCTAATAAACTTAAATTACTGTATTTTATGTCTTTTGCTGCCACCAATAGATTTTCTTCCAGAAATGCCCTTTATTCAGCTCCATCTTTTCCCCCCTTAGCTAACTAGCTTTTTTGCCCCTTCTGAAGAAAAGTATCCCCATAGCCAATTTTACACACAACCTAAAAAGTTCAGCATTGGTCTTCTCTGACTAGAGAGCCGGCTTTTCACGCTTTGCTGTGTCCCCAACAACTCTTGTGATAACTGGGAAATTGATTTTCTCAGAAATTTCTGTCAGCAATTGTTCTCTTTTTTGTCAATCGTCCACAAAGGCTTGATTTATTGAGTACACGAATAAAACGTTCTCCCACCTGAGCTGACAGTATGTGGCTCAACCGGAGTAACCAGAAGTCTTTAACTGCATCTCTGACTAATAGATCTTCTTGGCAGGACTGTCATTTAGATGAACTGCCATGTCTTCATAGGTTTTCAGTTTTGCACAATTCTACCTATTTCAAATAATTTAATAGTGATCCATGTGACGCTTAAAGCTTGTGACATTGTTTTGAAATAAATCCCTTCCTCGTAACATTCTCCCAGTCTTTTCTGCAATGCTTCTTGGTCTTGAAGATGCTATTTGTTCACTAATGTTCTCTAACAAACCCTTAAGACTGTCACAGCTGGATTTATATTGAGTTTGAGTTACACACAGCTGCATTTTGTTTACAAACTTCTTTACTCTGGAGGCAATTCAAGGGCCTCACACCAAAAGGGGCTGAGGATAAATACATGCGCCATTTTTGTAATAAAAAAAAAAACTCTAAATGATGCATCATTTAAATCTTACCTGATAGTTATACATTATTATAATTCCATTGCAAAATTCAAATAGCATGCATTATGGTTTGTGAGTAAAGCATGACAATATGGAAATTATTCAGCCTTTTATAAGGTGCTTAATCTTATTAGCCAATTGATGTTCTTAGGTCAAAAATAAGGAATGTTTGCATTCGATTTCAGGCGAGATGATTGTAATGGTTGTTTTCAAGAAAATTGTAAAATGTAAAACTTTATTAAGGAACAAAAAAAAAATCTTGCTGACAATGCTACTAAACAATTCAGGTGATTAAAATAAATTATGGTACATCAACTAATTTGCAAGTTGTATTAGCTATATTTTCAATTGGCCAAGAGAATCTGCAGGTGTGTTTAGTTTAACTTCAAGGAGATTTTCTGTCATGTTTAGGCTCAAGGAGGACCCAGATGCGGAGCGGCGTTTGTGGCTCTTACGGCCCATGTTTATTAATTGTCCAAAAAGACGAGAAGCACAGAGAACTAGGGGAGGTAACGACGACAACGACCCGACGAGGACAGACAGACACAGAAGGGTATATATACTGTGGGGAGGGTAATTGGGAAACGTGGAACACCTGGGAGCAGAGGCAGAAAACACAGGGAGGACTAATAAGACAACGGAAACAAACTAGGACTAAGTAACTAAAACAGACTGGGAGGAAACAAGGAGGAATAAACAACACAGACAGGGACGGATCATGACATACCCCCCCTCAAGGTGCGCCACCTGGCGCACCAAGTAGGAAACTCAAGCAGGGCGGGAGGAGGGGTCCAGGACGGTGGGACAAAACCACAGTCCCCAGAAGACATGACGAGGAGGCCGGCGGCGAGGAACCAACAGACGAGGAGGCCGGCGACGAGGAACCAACAGACGAGGAGGCCGGCGACGAGGAACCAACAGACGAGGAGGCCGGCGACGAGGAACCAACAGACGAGGAGGCCGGCGACGAGGAAACAGCAGACGAGGAGGCCGGCGACGAGGAAACAGCAGACGAGGAGGCCGGCGACGAGGAAACAGCAGACGAGGAGGCCGGCGACGAGGAAACAGCAGACGAGGAGGCCGGCGACGAGGAAACAGCAGACGAGGAGGCCGGCGACGAGGAACCGTCAGACGAGGAGGCCGACGACGAGGGACCGTCAGACGAGGAGGCCGACGACGAGGGACCGTCAGACGAGGAGGCCGACGACGAGGGACCGTCAGACGAGGAGGCCGACGACGAGGAACCTTGAGCCTTGGGAGCCGGCGGCGTGGAACCTTGAGCCTTGGGGGCCGGCGGCGTGGAACCTTGAGCCTTGGGGGCCGGCGGCGTGGAACCTTGAGCCTTGGGGGCCGGCGGCGTGGAACCTTGAGCCTTGGGGGCCGGCGGCGTGGAACCTTGAGCCTTGGAGGCCGGCGGCGTGGAACCTTGAGCCTTGGAGGCCGGCGGCGTGGAACCTTGAGCCTTGGAGGCCGGCGGCGTGGAACCTTGAGCCTTGGAGGCCGGCGGCGTGGAACCTTGAGCCTTGGAGGCCGGCGGCGTGGAACCTTGAGCCTTGGAGGCCGGCGGCGTGGGAACTTGAGCCTTGGAGGCCGGCGGCGTGGAACCTTGAGCTTAGGTGGAGGCGTGTTCGCCTGAACACCCTCGGCAGAGTCAGGAACCGGAGGCGTGTTCGCCTGAACACCCTCTGCAGAGGCAGGAACCGGAGGCGTGTTCGCCTGAACACCCTCTGCAGAGGCAGGAACCGGAGGCGTGTTCTCCTGAACACCCTCGGCGGAGTCGGAAACCGGAGGCGTGTTCTCCTGAACACCCTCGGACGAGGCAGGAACCGGAGGCGTGTTCTCCTGAACACCCTCGGACGAGCAGGAACCGGAGGCGTGTTCTCCTGAACACCCTCGGCAGAGGCAGGAACCGGAGGCGTGTTCTCCTGAACACCCTCGGCGGAGTCAGGAACCGGAGGCGTGTTCGCCTGAACACCCTCGGCAGAGTCAGGAACCGGAGGCGTGTTCTCCTGAACACCCCTGCGAGAGCAGGAACCGGAGGCGTGTTCCCTGAACACCCTCGGAGAGGCAGGAACCGGAGGCGTGTTCTCCTGAACACCCTCGGCGGAGTCGGGAACCGGAGGCGTGTTCTCCTGAACACCCTCGGCGGAGTCGGGAACCGGAGGCGTGTTCTCCTGAACACCCTCGGACGAGGCAGGAACCGGAGGCGTGTTCTCCTGAACACCCTCGGACGAGGCAGGAACCGGAGGCGTGTTCTCCTGAACACCCTCGGCGGAGTCGGAAACCGGAGGCGTGTTCTCCTGAACACCCTCGGAAGAAGCAGGAACCGGAGGCGTGTTCCCCTGAACACCCTCGGAAGAGACAGGAACCGGAGGCGTGTTCTCCTGAACACCCTCGGAAGAGGCAGGAACCGGAGGCGTGTTCTCCTGAACACCCTCGGAAGAGGCAGGAACCGGAGGCGTGTTCCCCTGAACACCCTCGGAATAGGCAGGAACCGGAGGCGTGTTCTCCTGAACACCCTCGGGAGAGTCAGGAACCGGAGGCGTGTTCGCCTGAACACCCTCGGAAGAGTCAGGAACCAGAGGCGTGTTCTCCTGAACACCCTCGGCGGAGTCGGGAACCAGAGGCGTGTTCCCCTGAACACCCTCGGTGGAATCAGGAACCGGAGGCGTGTTCGCCTGAACACCCTCGGTGGAATCAGGAACCGGAGGCGTGTTCGCCTGAACACCCTCGGTGGAATCAGGAACCGGAGGAGTGTTCGCCTGAACACCCTCGGTGGAATCAGGAACCGGAGGAGTGTTCGCCTGAACACCCTCAGAAGGGTCAGGAACCGGAGGCGTGTTCGCCTGAACACCCTCGGGAGAGTCAGGAACCGGAGGCGTGTTCGCCTGAACACCCTCGGAAGAGTCAGGAACCAGAGGCGTGTTCTCCTGAACACCCTCGGAAGAGTCAGGAACCAGAGGCGTGTTCTCCTGAACACCCTCGGCGGAATCAGGAACCAGAGGCGTGTTCTCCTGAACACCCTCGGAGGAATCAGGAACCCGAGGCGTGTTCTCCAGAACACCCTCGGAGGAATCAGGAACCCGAGGCGTGCTCCCCAGAACACCCTCGGAGGAATCAGGAACCCGAGGCGTGCTCCCCAGAACACCCTCGGAGGAATCAGGAACCCGAGGCGTGTTCTCCAGAACACCCTCGGAGGAATCAAGGAACCGAGGCGTGTTCTCCAGAACACCCTCGGAGGAATCAGGAACCCGAGGCGTGTTCTCCTGAACACCCTCGGAGGAATCAGGAACCGAGGCGTGCTTCCAGAACACCCTCGGAGGAATCAGGAACCCGAGGCGTGCTCTCCTGAACACCCTCGGAGGAATCAGGAACCCGAGGCGTGCTCTCCAGAACACCCTCGGAGGAATCAGGAACCCGAGGCGTGCTCTCCAGAACACCCTCGGAGGAATCAGGAACCCGAGGCGTGCTCTCCAGAACACCCTCGGAGGAATCAGGAACCCGAGGCGTGCTCTCCTGAACACCCTCGGAGGAATCAGGAACCCGAGGCGTGTTCTCCAGAACACCCTCGGAGGAATCAGGAACCCGAGGCGTGCTCTCCTGAACACCCTCGGAGGAATCAGGAACCCGAGGCGTGCTCTCCTGAACACCCTCGGAGGAATCAGGAACCCGAGGCGTGTTCTCCAGAACACCCTCGGAGGAATCAGGAACCCGAGGCGTGCTCTCCTGAACACCCTCGGAGGAATCAGGAACCCGAGGCGTGCTCTCCAGAACACCCTCGGAGGAATCAGGAACCCGAGGCGTGCTCTCCAGAACACCCTCGGAGGAATCAGGAACCCGAGGCGTGTTCTCCAGAACACCCTCGGAGGAATCAGGAACCCGAGGCGTGTTCTCCAGAACACCCTCGGAGGAATCTCGGAGCCGAGGCGCATCCGTCTGGACGCCCTCGGAGGGAACTCGGAACCGAGGCGCATCCGTCTGGACGCCCTCGGAGGGAACTCGGAACCGAGGCGCATCCGTCTGGACGCCCTCGGAGGGAACTCGGAACCGAGGCGCATCCGTCTGGACGCCCTCGGAGGGAACTCGGAACCGAGGTTCCAGGTGAGCCTCTGAAGAGCGCTCAAAAACAGTCTCCACAGGGGACCTGGGCTCAACATTCCCCACGGAACTCTTCCCTCCGTTCCATTGACCCTGGGTCAACTCAGCTCCACCCGAAGGAAACGCCGGCGCCTGGCTGTGCTGGAGAGGATGAGGAGGCAGACCCGAAACCGGCCGTGGGCGGCAGGAGGAAGCGGCGGTCGAATCACCGAAGCTGGAGGCAGCACCAAGCGGGACAGGAGGAGCCGAGGCGCTGCAACTCCGAGAAGGAAGCGAGAAACCTCCTGGAGCCGATGGAGCAGCTCGGCGACGCCTCCCTCCTCGTCGCCGGGAAGCAGGAAGAGGGCCAGTCCCAGAGGGATCACAGATGGGTGGAAGATCGGCGGAAGGAGCCAGGGAGATCAACCGGTCAACCCAGGAGGCAGAAAGCCGCGGCGAGGGCGGCGCACCCCGGGCACCGCCGCAAAAGTCCAGCTCGTCGTCCTGGGAGTCGGAGAAGAACTCCGGGAAGCCGTCATCGTCCTCCTCTGAATCGTCATACATAGACGCAAGGAGGAACGACGGGGAAACTCCAACTACGTTCCCAGGAGGACGCTCAGAAGCGCGGCGATGACTCGAGGCCCGAGGAGCGGAGAGGCCGCCCTCCTCACGACGGCGGGGCCCAACACCGGGCGGACAGCGAGCCAGCCGCGATCCACAGAAAGGTGAGTCTGAATAGAGTCCTTGATTCACGCTCCAATCAATCAGTCTCCTCCATTCACGATCAGTGTGGCGATACTCCGCTGGGTCCAGTGGCGGGTCGGGTCGTAATGTCATGTTTAGGCTCAAGGAGGACCCAGATGCGGAGCGGCGTTTGTGGCTCTTACGGCCCATGTTTATTAAATGTCCAGAAAGACGAGAAGCACAGAGAACTAGGGGAGGTAACGACGACAACGACCCGACGAGGACAGACAGACACAGAAGGGTATATATACTGTGGGGAGGGTAATTGGGAAACGTGGAACACCTGGGAGCAGAGGCAGAAAACACAGGGAGGACTAATAAGACAACAGGTGAAACAAACTAGGACTAAGTAACTAAAACAGACTGGGAGGAAACAAGGAGGAATAAACAACACAGACAGGGACGGATCATGACATTTTCTGTTTGAAATTCAGGCAATAAGAATTGAGAAACCGTTTACAAAAAACACACGACTGAAGAACATCACAAAGATTCAACATTTACAACATCCTATTTTAAATAAATCTGTTTGTGTGGGATGAACCTTTAGTTTACCTCATGAAGAAACTCTGCATAACAGATTGTCTCTCTGCTGGTGACACGTTTTCCTCCCTTGTATGAAACCGTATATGTGTGTTTAGTTGATGGGATAAACATCTGCATCTGCAGCAGCAGGGATCCCAAGGCCTGCTCAGACCAGTCCTCGTCCTTTTCCCAGAGAAACACCAATGGGTTCAGTTTACAGGAAACAATCAAAAACAAACAAGGCATTCAGAAGTTTAGACAATGTCGTGGTGGCCGGTATAAGAGTGCAGCACATTCCTCTCCATTTGGACTAATTTCATGGGAGATTCTGTGCTTAATGTGATTACAGAGGAAACTGTGGTCTCCTAACCACAGAGGAAAGTCACTGACACATTGCTGAAATGGACTGCAACAATCTGGAACTCACTCTGTCACATACGCATTTGTACAACAGGCTTTTTCCAAAACTACAATGCTAAAGTCTGATAGGGAAAGGAGATTTAAGAGGGCCTTTATAAAGTACTTTAATTTGTTAAACCATATCTTGGCGATTTTCTGGGTTTTAATAGGGAATAAGGCCAATAAAACTTCAATCTTGGTCACTATTGTATATTTAGCTATCTGCAAAATGATACAGACATTGCTTTTTCTCAAGAGTGGAGTTTATGTCAGTTTATGATATGTCTAAATGAAAGCATTAAACATATACTGTATTAACAGTAACCAGTATCAAAACTTTGTTGACCCATCCGTTTTTTTTGTCACTTAAAAATGATCAGGTTCTAGAAATTTATTGATTTATCTTCCAATATTTACACCATTACATTGGTCCATTTTAGTGCATGTTTAAAATGATACAAAGATCCAGTTTTAAACTAACCCCTAACTATCAACCTTTAATTCTATGACAAGCAGACAAATACACTGTTGTATCCTTGTACATTTCCAAAGCAGCATGGGGATGTCCAATTAAGAAAAGCAAACAAGCTGTTCAACAGGAATTTAGCCCTGAGTTTATTCCGTAATCCAGCATGTAATGCTGAATCATTTAATAAAAATGTCAGTCTTGCAGTGACATGTAAAGTTTCGTCATTGAAAGACAATTGAGCTGAGACCAATGTTGCATAAAGGGAAGAAAGGCAGCAGCTGACTCCATAGTCTTTTGATATTATTTGATTAAGTCAAATATTTTACAACTTAAGGTTTAAAGTGAATATGTATTTAATGTATTTAATCAATGTTAAAGCCCAAGCTAAAGTTAATTATCTGTTGATAACCTATAACATAACTGATTGTACGTCAAGTTTATTTCTTGAGCACCACTCATGGTTTCTCTGAGTGGATCAGAAGAACAAATGAACAAATATTAAAAAACAAAAACTGTTAGATCAAAAACATAAACATAAAAACACAAGACATAAATGAAAGAATGAAACATAAAACTGACAAATATCTAGGTGAATAAAAAGCTGAGACATGATGCAAAGCTGAAACAATCTTTGGTTATAATTATAAATAATAAATAAAATTAGATTAGTAGGCCCTGCTATTTACGCTATTTCTCCCACACTATTACAAAACATGATCAAAGCTTCTCTTTCTCTTCGACAGTTAGAAAGAAAATTTTGCATCTAAATTTCAGCCTGAAAAATGCACAACTTCACTTAGTTTGTCAGCATCAAGTCTGTATGCACAATTTGGAGGTATGTTGTTTGTTGTTGAGGGAGGCAGAAGGCCATGCACATAGTAAGCAGCACAGTGAGGGTGTAGTTAGGTCTCCGTGTATCCTTTAAACTTCTCTGATGACAAAGCCACAAAGAAGAACACCATCCACCAAACCTAAGCTAACACAGTTCTCTTCACCCACAACCCAGATTTTCTGAAATAAAAATGAACCACAGCAAAGTACATGCTCAAAAGAGTCATGGATTTCTCAGGCTCCATCAGGTGCAATGGTTAGTGCACAGGGTTCTTTAAGAGGACTTCTCCAAAACGGTGCAGAGCATCCATGTTCATTTTTTCTAACTTCATTATGAAGTTCAGTTGTTCAGTATGAAGGGGACTGAGGATGGAGACCAACTTTTACAAATCAGACTTGTCAGTTTGGTTAGAAAATATACTGCCTCTTAAATGTTTATTTGTGTAATTCATAGTAGTTACCTTTAAACTTAAGAGACAGGAATATCTGAGAAATCCTTAAAATTACTTTAATCTTTCCCTTTTCTGTGTATGGGGCGACCGTGGCTAAGGAGTTGGGTGTTCATCTTGTGATTGGAAGATTGCCAGTTCGAGCCCCGGCTCTGACAGTCTCAGTCGTTGTGTCTTTGGCCAAGATACTTCGCCTGTTGCCGTTGTCCAGCAGCCTCGCCTCTGTAGGCGCCCCAAGGGACACACTCACACACCTGTGTGTGTGTGACTGAATGTAGTGCAAAGCGCTTTGTGGTCCGCTGACTGAAAAGCTCTATAAAAATGCAGGCCGTTACCATGTTCAACAAGAAACATTTGTATTCCTCTTTGCCACTTAGAGGTATATGGACGCTTTTTTTACCATATCTGGATGGCATAGCAACATTAGAAGTGTTGAAAGTGCAGCTCACCAATCAGCTTTTGTTTTTTGCTGATAAACTGTATCAATGAATGTCAAATAGTACTGTCTACATGTCTGTTCCTTAGTTTTGGTACTTTATTACATTTTAGTAAAACAATTAATTTTGTATCAAAAACCGTTAGTGGAGTGCCCTCTTTAGGTACATTTTTTTTTAAAATTGAAATTACATTGTAAATTGAATAAGGTACATTTTGAATTGGGCATTGCTGCTGGCTTAGCCCCCTTATTAGACAGCATCCTTCCTTTGTGGAGTTTAAAAGAAGCTCAGTCTCAGCCATGTCATGTCAGTGACAGCGCAGACCAAACCCAGCTCTCCTCCTCGTGGGTCAACACCTCATTTTGAGGCATTTTTTAAACAGAACATTTGAGTGGAGTTTGACTTTGGTAGGGAGTGACGTTCTCTTAAAATTGTGGATTATAAACTACACACACTTTTAAATTGTATTCATAGGCCTAGTAAAACTGGAGTTAATGCCAAAAAAATTTAATACATTTTTCAGAATAGTAGAGATATGGTAAAAAACAGCTATTCTGTAATCTTAGAAAACTTGAAAGGAAAAATGTGTGTAAGCATAAAGCGACATAAGATACATTTTTTATTGCAAGTAATGTCATATATTCTATCAATAAGAAAGGACACCATTTTGTTGCTGTATAATGGAGAAAAGTTGTGCAACAACGGCTCCAAGAGTAACAATGAAAAGCAGAGTAATGTGTGATTGGTATAACGGCACAAAACGGGAAGCAGGAAAACCAGCAATAATTATGGCAAGTTTACTTGAGCCTTTTTTTGGTTTTGTATGTAAAAGAAGATCTGAAGAATGAATGTGCAGCTCCTTTAAGAGCTGGAAGATGATGAGGGAACCTCAGGGCCAGAGTCTGAGGGAGACAGCAAGAAGTTTAACGACAACATGGCGGATCAATAATTATTATTTTTTTAAGTTTTGAAAGAGGGGAATGGAAGTGGTGAAGAGGAGGTTCTGGCTGCTATTTACAGATCCAAGCAGAGGAATTGTGATGGTACACAGCTGCAAGCTCCCGACCACACGGGTTGAATAGGAGCTGCTCCTCAGCAGTCAGTAGTAAGCTTGTTCCAGATACTGGACTCAAGATAGAAAAGCTTTTTTTCTTGGAGCCCAAAATAGATTTTTAAAGGTTTTGTGTCCATAGTGGCCTTTATTTGACAGTGGACACTAGTAGACTCAGATTAGAGATGTGTGAAGGTTTTCTGGTCACCTGATCAGCATACCCTTATTACTACCAAGTATTTAGGACTACTGAAAAAAACAAAACAAAAAACATTGTTGTGGAATATAACTGAGAGATTATTTCATAATTTATTTTCATAATTATAATGATCATAATGTCTTTATTTTTTTGGAAGTAGAAGGCCTGTGATGTTCTTTATTTAGTGGTGGACAGCAACATCTATCTGGATTGTGATACATAATTACGGTGGTATCTTGTTGTGATCCCTAAGCCTTAAATAATTGTTCAAATGTTGATAAATACTTCTAGTTTTATAATTACTTGGTACAATCATGTATTTTTGGTATATTCTTTTGAATTTTGATGTAATTAGATGTACACAAAAGAATGAAGTTTCCTTAATTTTCCTGCTTAATAATTCTATATAGCTGTTTTGTTTTCTATATTTGTACATAGTTTTTGAAGAGCACAGTAAATGCAGTCATTTTAAATAATAAAAATCATTGTTAAACATGTTTGTGGGTTTCACAGTAAAAAAAACTACTTTTTTGTTCCAACTCTGGTTTTATGCTTTATGTATATTAAAGTCTAGTATGCAATCACTACACGTCTAATTTAAAATAATTGATTTAAGTCTAAACATTTCAGGTTGTACTGAAAAAACAAACAAACACATAAGCCAATATTAATGATTTGTTCTTGTTGAATATCAAGGTAAAATCAAAATGTGCCTAAAATGACTGTATATACCCTGGACCTCAGAGGGTCATGATGGTATTCATTATCGTAGAGGAGAAATTGTACATATATCTGTGTTCCTGCTTGTCTGCCTGGATTCCTGCCTGGTCGTTTCTGTTAACCGTCTGTCAGTGTGTGTAACACCTCAACTTTAATTAACATAAATAATATGTTTGCAAGCCAGGAGTTGAAACCTTACAAGCCTTCTCAATGGAAACCTGTCAGACGGGGAAATGTTTTACATTATGACTGGGGTGGTTAACTGACACTGATCCTGAGTGATGTGCAGTGAATGAACATGGGAAAAAAAACAAGCAGTCTAAAGACATGCAACAAAAATACAAAGTAAAATGCATAAACTTTGTTGCAGAGCTATGAATACATTTCCACATTACACAGGGTTCTAAAATAGCAGGAAATTTATAATTTTTCAAACAAAATGAAAATCTGTGAGCAATAAAAGCCTGCAATGTTATAGAAACGAAGTACAAAAGCCAACACCTTCCTGAATTAAAATTCAATGGTTTATATATGTTTTTTTGTTGTTTTGACAATTAATAGTGATAAAACAGTAAAGCTTTTATCCAACCAAAAAATATGGAACCCAATGGCTAAAAACATTCTCAAGATGTTGTTACTTCTCATAACTTTGAATCTTCATTAAGTAAATGCAGAAACGTATATACTGCATGTTCTTACAGGAGTATGTATCATGTTTATGAAGGAAAAATACTGAAAGCACATTTTATTTCTAAGTCCAGGGTTTCATTTCAGAAATATGCGTGCACCTCTGCCTGCAGCTGAGCTTAGTTAAAGCCCCAGGTGAGGAGAACTGTCGGGGCAGGTTAACATCACGGAGTGCTGCTGTCAGCCAGCTGTCTGCTGCTGTGTTGTTGCCAAAAATATGACGCGCCAACCCTGGCATCTGCATACCTGGCAAAGGATTCTGAGCCAAAGCTCTTCAACTGCAACCTTTCATGCGACACTGAATGTACAAGATCCACAGACCTGTGATTTAGGCTTGGAGGCTGCGAATGGTGGTTAACAGAATCAGGTTCTATTAAAGTTCCTGCTTCATCATTTGTAAAGCAGGTGTTGAAAACATTCTGTAGTTTGTTGATCAAATCTTTGACATGAGTCCTGAAATGGGTGAAAGTTCTTCTGAGATGATAAATGGAACAATTAATACCTAAACTATGAGGTAAATATAGTAACTATCCAAAGTTACTATATATAATGGAGTGTAGATTTTAAAAAGATATTAAAATATATCTGACCAAGTGAATTAGAAATATTTTTTAGCTTTAAATGGGTATGTTATTGTTGTAACCTAAGATTCAAATCACACCCAAGACCTTTTCATCACAGGTTCTCAGTCAAGACAAACATTACTGATTAAATCTGGCCGTGTTTTACAGGGAAAATCCACAGCACATCATGTTATCAGTCTTTCTTGTTCTTACATTTTTCTTTACAAATTTACAGGGAACAAGTCAATGCTGAACAAAGTACCACAAGCACTATATAAGTAGAGGCACAGAAAAACTTTTTTTTTTCAAAGAAGTGTCGGATGTTGAGTGGGTTGTCTAAAAAGAGACATTGAACAAGTCTATTTTTCTACAGCCAGAGAGTCAATATTGTCTGCAAAAAGTTTTATGTCTTGCTATTCCTAAAATCTATTGTTCTTATATGACCAATCTAATTTAGAGCAACAAAAATGTGTAAGCATCTGCAAAAACTATCTTCAGTTTTTGCTGACATTTATAAGAGAAAGTAAGTCAGGAGTATTAAATGTGGTGCTTTCATAGTCAGAGTGTGTCTTTATTCAGGTACAGTAATGATTTGGTGCTGAGATAGTAAGCATGAAGACTTGTAAATTACTGCTGTAAACTAGCATCATTCCAAATCAGCTGCTTATTGTTTTAAAAAGAAAATGTCACTCTTTGCTGTGCATACAAAACAATGACAGAAATTTCAGCATACTTGCAAAATTACCTTTGTTTTATATCAACACTGACAGATCAAAGGGTAAATGCTTAAGAAAAAATAATAATGCAACTACTCCTCATTTACATCTTCTGCTGCCCTTTTTGAATTTCAAGCTCAAAAGCTTGGCTGTTTTGCCATCCTTTCATGCCTGTTTCTTCTAAAAGTTAGACTTCATGAAATCAAGCTTTAAATTATCTTAAACTGCTTGACTCAGCTGGCACTTATCTGCAGCATATTTCATTTATCTGACACTGAACACTACGTTCCCTGAACCTGCTGGGTATTCCATTAGTTCAAGGATTTCAGCAGCTGTGAAAGTTTCAGAGTTACAGACAGTTTACTCTGTATACATCCTCCAACTCTGTTTACAGAGGAAGATGGAGAGCGACAGATCTGCCAGCCACAGTTCTGGCTCTCTTTAGCTGGGATGTTTTTCTGTGGTTCATCTGGTCAGTTGGGCAAAAAATGCTGGATTTGTGAATATCAGAAGCTAAAAAAAAAAAAAAAAAAATCATGAAGGCATCTCACAGATTGTAATTTAAAATTTTTTTTTTTTTATTTCATTTAGAAATTGTGTATTGCCAAGCTTATTTCCACGGCCACCTTTTAAAATGCATTAAATAAAATAACAAAGTTAAATTTTCAATACTTTATAGATTGGGAACAAGAATAAAAATGTACATTACATATTTGTATTTGTAGAAAACAACTGAAAACCATGCATTACTATCCTTCCACGTTACATTTATGTGCTAATTAGTGTGGATCAGTTACACAAAATCTAAAAGTAATGCATTGAAGTTGGTTGTTTCCAAGTGACAAGATGTAAAAATGTTCCACAGGCCTGAATATCTTTGGAGTTCAGTGTAAATTATTCTGGAATTCACTGAACAGTATGAAAAAAACTCACTAAATGTCTGCTGAAAATCTTAACTTGCAAAACATGTTCAAAGATTTAAAATAACAATTGGGGGAAGAAGTGGAAAAAAATCAAAGGTGGTTTGTGGGTTTTGTTGAAACTGAGAGAAATGGAGAGAGTAAAAAAAATAAAAAAAATAAGAAGAATAGCATTGAATTTATATAAAAAAAGGGGAAATAATAAGGGGAAAGAAGAGAAGCAATGCAGGAGGAAAGTGTCAGAAGGGAGTGGGCAGAAATGGACTGCAGGGAGGTTCACACCAAAGGTCAGCAACAACCAATCAGGGCAGCAAGGGCCTTGCTTCCAGCATCGCTCCACGGGTCTGATGGAAAATCACACTGAGGAGCCACTGACCTCAGATAAAAAGGACTGGGGAGTAATGTGAGACAGAATGAATAAGAAAGAGAAAAAAAAGAGAAGCAGGCGATGAATATAGAAAACAGAATAAGACAGAAAAGAGTTGAAAAAAATGATCTTTATAGTTTCAGCTGTCAGGATCAATACTAATGGCTGTTGTTGGGAAACTGCAGCAAAGTATGAGTAAAACAGCATTAAAAGATGTCTAAAATACAAATTATCAAAAGGAAGACAGGCAGTCACATGCTGAAAACCACTGTTAATAGGAAAACCTATCCCTTTGGTTAAAGGATTTGACTCAGCAGGAGAAAAAGTAATCTTATCATATCCAGATTGACTTTGCTTGACGTAATGACCTCACTGCATAGATAATATTACACACTGCTGAAAATGTTTTTTTTTTCGCAGGTCAGCATGACATTAAACATTATTACATCTGAGAATTTGAACTTAAAATGAACATAACTTGATGTCATGGCAGTGACATGAATGTTTCCATGTTTATGAGGTTTTCTTGGAAACATTATTAATTATTAATGGGAGTTAAAAATTTTACTATTGCTCCTTCTTCCCCATATATTCAGTTTGGTGTTTTCTGAAAGAAAACTGAAGCTACAAATATTAAATATATTCAATGCTAAATCCTTTGTATATGACAGAAATGTCAAAGGAACACCTAAAACACAACTGAAATATCAAGTCAGCTGTTTACTTAATCAAACTAAAGAAATATTTAAAACAGAAATAATCCAATAGACAAATAACCAGGGTTTTGCTTACTTGAATGAAAAGAAATACATGAAAGCTCAAGCTGAGGTTGTTTTTTGTGTCAGTTTCTTCACTGGGAGTGTAAGCAAAAATCAGTCTCAAAGAAAACTGAAAGCCTGTCTAAAACCTCATTTATAAGGAGCAATAACTTTTAAATTGAGGTTAAATGAGAAGCTACAGAGAGATTTTACACATTTGCACCAAATGAGTGTTTGCAAAAGCCTCTGGGACAATTAAGGTTGTAGTGGCATCTTGCTGCATTTTGGAAATGTGAAATTTTGGAATACCATGAGTGCATTTTGCAACCTGATGCTTTAGAAGTCTGAAGTGCAAATGTAAACTCGTAGAACTTCTCCAAATATCAGTCCAGCTTGGTTCAATTTAATATAAGTTTCATTACATCCCCGTTCTGTTCTCCCTCCAAGTTCTCCATAAAGGTTACTTCTGCGTTATATTTGAATGATGGACGTGATATGGATTCACATGGGATCACATATTACATTTAGCAGCAAGCAGACACATTTTTTAACTCATGTATTACTTCAGTGGTGTATTTTTAAACTCAGAAAATTTACAATTTGCAACATCCTCCTTGATATATGTATATATTACAGCAAGTCTGTGAATATATTATAAACAATGGCCAATAATATAAAACAATTTACCCCAGTACTAATTTAAATCCACTTTGTGTTCGTTTCTCACATTTCCTTGCTATTCCAACTCCAACTCACTACAGACGTGTGGCCAAAGCTGAGCTTGTTTTATACTCACAATGGCACTAAAGGCTTAGCCAGTAGCAATGTTCAATTGAAATTCAAGTACATTGTAAAGTTTTAAACTGAAGGGTTTTTTACAAAAATCAACTAAAATAACAAAAATAATGCCAAAAACATGTAGACAGCACTAATTTATCAGCAAAAGAAAGTTGATATGGGGATGAGGTGCACGTTAACTTTCAGTCCTTCAGGGCCGCTTCACACCGGATTGAGACCACCCTCCAGTCAGAAGAGGTTTTCTGTGTGTCCTCTGAATAATAATTTTAGATGCCTTGGTAGGCACAGTTATGGGAATAATGGACTCAAAATCTGAAATTTGTGTTCTTTCCAATGATCATTGCATGGAAATTACATAGATGTTCGTACTACAATATTTGTGACTGACAGGTGGAGAACATTTTAACATTTTAACCGCAATGGTTTAATTAGCCCAGCGACCAGGAGAGCCAAGAGATGGTTCAGTTTGGAGGTGTAGGGGACAAATTCCCTATATGGGACACCTAATCCATTCTGATTTCTATGTACACAGGGTCTTAGCTTAATGTTCTGTTTAGTGGAGTGGAGAATGAGGATTTTGTCACACAACAGTAGGTGTGTACAGGTCCCATGGAATGGATATGCTGCAACTGCAGCAACCACACTTCTTCATGAACCCCAGGACTCTCTGTGGTAAACCACAACATGGAAAATTTGTGGATATTCAAAGCAGCTGGGTAGTTCTTAAGCACTATGACAAATGAAGCAACCCCAGTGTGCTCTAATACATACTTCAAAAACGGTATCCACAGTTTGCTTAAAATTAACCTGATATTTAAAATTAGTCCAGCATACACTACAATAGACCTACACGTAACAAATTTCAACAATATAATTAGTAATGATCAATGGGCCAGAAGGGATAGATTACCTTAGTAAATAAATGTTTTAACAAATAAAACATCCACATGATTTTTCAACATTTAGAAATATAAAAAAACAAAGTAGGTCACATCTATGGTTGAATTCAGTCTGCAGCACTTATTATATAATGTGAATTATTCTCTTCTAAAAGATAATTGTGTCTTAAAAAGCAAATGTACACCTACGACAGATAAAACAGAAAATCATGTAACAAAAATAACACATTCATCCTCTATGCTTTCTTTATTTTACCAGAGAGAGCAACTTTGAGGTGGTTGCTCAAGGAAAAATGCATTGACCTCCACAGAGGAAAGAGTGGAATAAATTCAAATTTCCAACTTTCTCTTAAAAACACCTACATAGTCTATGCTCATGATGTATTCACATCAAACAGTTCACTAATTTTACAAAAGTTGCCTCCAAACATGAGTTTAAAATGTGTCAGCAGAATGGGTTTATACAAATTTGTGTTTCTTTGTTTCATTGGTAAACTGAGGAAATTGTTTGGCTGAAGGCTGGATGCCAAATTGTGCTGAGAATTTTGTTTTATTAAGAGTACATTGACTTCGGGGTGGAGGTTTAAAAAAAAGAAAACTTCAAAATGATTGTTTAAAAGTTTAGTTTTTTTATATATATACTTATGCTACATAAAAGAAATGCATTAATGCCATTTGATTCTTCTGATTATGTATTTATGTATGTGTATGTTTTATTTCTCTTTTGTCTTCAAACACATAACCGCACAATCAATATAGTGTTGTTTCTGTTTAAAATGCTATACCATTAAAAATAGTAGCTCATTCACTAGTGTGTCATTGTACAGAGTTACAATAAGACAGAAGTGCCACTGACCTATAATGTAACCAATATTATACCAAAAAGCTGTTTATCCTACATCATTTTTTCGACAGTGATTATAACAGCAATAATGATAATCAAAAATAAAGATTCCAAGATTATCTAAAACAAGTCTTCCTGCTATAACAAGCATGTAGCTCATGATAGGGATGCAAGCAGGTGGTACAGTGCGGGGGAAAAAAAGGAGCTGGATCTTCAAGGGTGCATTCACATCACCCCTTTTTAATCAGCTTTAGTTGTTCTCTAGTTTGCCAACAAAATTCATCAGCTCATATATTAAGAGGAAATATTTTCATTATTTGAAAATAATTGCCGTTTTAAACCAACTTATTAACTGGATTCAAATTGTTTTATCTTAATTGTTTTAATATTTTGGAAGTCTGCCTTATTTAGTTAAGTCCAAAACCTTTTGGGCATGCCAGCTATTTTTTTGGTTTAACACCAAAAAAATTATTTTGTTGGAAAAAAGACAATTAAGAAATAAAAGTCTACAATTTAATTTAGGATTTATTACGTAGGACAACAACTGACACTGTACAAAGTTTAAAGGCTGTAAAGCAACCAGTAATATATACAGTTAATATTATAACAATTTGTTATTTTACAATTTTACTAATGGATGCTAATATTTTTTACATTTAAAATTGAAGTATGTTTTGTTAATATTCTTTAGAAATTGGGAGTGTTTGTAGAATAACATCCTCGCCTTTGAGCACCTGAGAAAATAAATATGTGTCTTTGCTCTGTTCACGTTTCTTTTTTTGCTTTCTGGGTAAAACACATCTCTATTCTCTGTCACTACCTCCTTAGTGTTTGCCTCCCAAACACGGTCCGACCTCAGGGATTCAGTCCACATGTGGCTAAGTGTGTTTCCGCTGCCTCCTCATTTCAGAGGAGAGGAGGAGCTGGGCCCTCAGGGCATAGCTGTCTAATGAGACACTGGCTGCTGTGGGTTTTTCCTGTCACAACAGAGAAACGGTACCTTTATGTTGTAGCTGAAGCCGAGTTACCCCAGTGTGGAAACCGGCCAGGCTGCAGCATCTTTGAAAGGATTTAGTGCAGCTGAGCATGAAATCCCAATGTCTCATGGTGGATGTCCTTATTTTAACAGATGTTGAACTCACAGCCACCTGGAAGCCTTTCCCTCTGTCGGCTCTTTGTGCATGTTGACTGTAAAGCTAATTTCTGCAAACCAGACCATGTTGACATATTGATAAATCAATGAACCACTCTGCTTGTTTTTGATTCATCATTCAGTAGTTTGTCTAAAAAATAATCGAAAAAAATCAACTTTTATTCAATTAGTCACTGAATCTGAAATCCCACAAAAAATGTTTTAAGATTATTTTCAAACATTTTATAAGACACTTTTATATTCATCAGATTAAACCGTTTAATCACATGAATTTATAAAGAAATAAAGATTCCTCAAAAGGTTTGTGCAGTTTTTAGAATGAAGTTCTGAAGAAAGTAAAAAGGACCTTCTCAGAGTATAAACTATTCCTCGTCTGGTACTGATGCGAGCATTGATGCAAAAAAAAATATTTCAATTGATTTAACAGCGCAGTGTTCTTCCACTAGCAGCGGACTGCAACAGTTTTTTTAAGTTTGAGAATTACCTACTGCAAAAACAGATTGTTTAAAAAAAAATTATGTTTATTTTTTTGTGACCTTTGACCGCAATAAATGTAGAGAGCACAAACAGTACTTGATCTCAATTCTTAAACAGGTGTCAGTTTAAAGTCTGGTACTCTAGATTTGATCTGACTCGTATTGCAACAGAAACAAACTATGTTAATGCAACATTACTTATTTTTTTCTTTAATCAAAGATATTAGCATCATCTGGTGGTAAACATCACAATTTAGGGGTTCAGAGCCAGTAAGAAAGAAAATAAACACCTTGTACATTAAAAAAGCTACAATGAATGAGATAAATTGATGTTTGAATTGGTAAGTCTTCATTCTTACCCTCAGTTCTTAAGCAAATGATTTATTTCAAATAAATCTTGCAGTGGAAAACAGACTGAGTGGATGAATGGATGGACAGATTAAAATATGAAAAAAATACAAATATCTACAAAATATCCTCACTCTATATTTTCTCTTTTTATTTATTTCCAGAATTGTATAATACAAAATCCATTGGCATTTATTTCCAGACTTTTCAAGTCAATGTAAGAGAAGATATACAATAACACCTATTTGTCATTTGACTGATTACAGGATGAATAAAACACTGGTGTGGGAACGACCAAAGCACTTTGGACACTCTGGAATTTTTTTCGTGTCGGTACATACCATGGTTTAATGTCACGGTTCGGTTCAAAATCGGTACCGTGAACTAACAAATAGTCTTTTGTGTAATGACATTTAAAGAACAGGTTATAGGTTAGAGCCCCCCTAAAACAGGTGCTTAGAGAAATTTATTAGGATAAAAAAAAAAGGAAAAAAAAGGTATAGATACATAATTATTTTGGGTTTTGGAGTCTTTTGTGATTTTTTTTAACCTGTGCTTGACAACCTGTCAGCTTGATTAATAGAAAACTATAGATTTTAATGCCAACTCTGACACAGAACAAACTTTAAAAGTTACAACCACACATATGATAGAGCACAGCTAGAGCCTGTTCCTACGCGGCTCAGAGAGCAGAGAGAGACCACGGGGAGAATGAATGGCTAAAATATTGCAAAGAGGAACTAATGTTATTTGTCTGGGTACTGCAAGCTAGCTTTACGGTTTCTTTGACAACAAACATACCACACTGCTTCTAATCTTTGACATAATTCTTTCAACAAAGTGTGTAATAGGGCTACACGATTATGACCAAAATAATAATCACAATTATTTTGATCAATATTGTAATCATGATTATTAATCACGATTATTCATCCAGTCTTGTAAAATATCTATTTTTAATTGCAAAAAATAAAATAATGCAAAAAAGAAACCCAACCTGAAAACAAACTCCAAGACTTTTGTAAGTACAAACTAAATATGTTATTTCAGAGTGCAATCTCAAAGTGTAACTTAATGGAAACAATTACAGCTTATACAGAAAAGGCCTAGGACATTCCCTGCATCCGAATCCTTAGTATGTACTACTACATGCTATGTAGCAAATACTTTTCACCCGTTGATGAAGTAAATACTGCAAACGAGCGAGTAGTAGCTATGAAATCAGACGTATTGTAAAAACTAAAAAAAACCCGAAAAAACCCCGAAATCAAACGTATTGCTCCACCATTTTGCGTCTCTGTTGACCTGCTTGTTTATGTTACGTTCACCTGTGGTCCTGCCATCCACTAGCGGTTATTTTGTCTGGTATAACTTAACTTAAATGTTTAATCAGCTGTCAAAAACAATCACAGTAATCAGTAACATCGCTACATGTACATTTATACGCCGAAATTGCGGCAGTGTCAATGGTTAATAGTTCGTCTGTAGCCAATTTTAGCTAAGTCCTTCTTCTATGATTTCGGGGCTTCCGCTGCATTGTGGGATAGCGTAGCGTCCACCGGCTGCTTACTGTGGCGGTACTACACATCCAGGAACTTTATGCCTACTAGTCAGATCTATACTGGAGATTCGGATGTAATATTTCCCTCGCATACTGCTTTTCGCCTGCTACGTTGTTGATGTATTCGGATGCAGCCATTGTGAGTGCTGAGGTGTGGTTTTTATTTGGGCAGCTTAATGAAGCTTTAACCATGCGTTTGCCCCCTGGTGGTTGGCAGACAATTGGTTGAGGCAGTGTATGATAAAGAGGCACCGAGTGAAGCTGGCATTTTGAATGTAAATACCATTGACGATCAGGATCATTTAATTGTGGCCACCAAAATAGTGATCACTATCAAAATCCGATTTATTGTGCAGCCCTAGTGTGTAATTAGCATCTGCATAGAGGGGAGCCTCTGATCGATCCATGATCGTGTCTCCCGCCTGCTCCAGGTCCGGGAGCAGCCAGTGATGGCGGTCCGGTGAAGCTGTATGCAACGGATCTTTGCATCAATATCCCATGTTATGGTCCATCCACATCGTTGGGATGGTAGTCCTCAGGTGAAGTGAGCTCCACTAATGACTGCGTCTTTCATACCCAAAGCAGAAATGAGGTCTCTTCGGCCTCATAAAACGCGATTTTTTTAATGGGACTGTTGCTCAGGAGTTAGCATTTCATCTTGTAATCGTTTGCTGGTTCAAGCCACAGCTCGGTCCCTGTGTCCTTGGGCAAGACACTTCACCCGTTGCTAACTGGTGGTGGTCAGAAGGTCCGGTGTTGCCAGTGTTCACCAGCCTCGCCTTTGGCTACAACGTAGCTTGCCATCACCAGTGTGTGAATGTGTGTGTGAATGGGTGAATGACTGAATGTATTTTTAAGTGCTTTGGAGTCCATATGGACTAAATAAAGCGTTATACAAGTACAAGCCGTTGTTTTTTTTGGAAACCCGACAACTATATAACCTCTACAAACAATAAATTTACCATCTTTAAGAAAAGTAGTAAACTCACCGACTCTAAACGACACGAGCTAACAGCAAGCACCAGTGCTACTGGAAGAACATAACCAGTTACTATTACAACGTCGTCTTCTGTAACACCTGTAAGCTGATGTGTCCAAATGGGGGACATTCACAATAGAAGACACCTGCCTTCCAGCTCCTGCTCTTAATAACAGAGTAGCTGGCCATAACATCTGCAAGCAGAAGGCCAGGGTTGCGTGTGCGTGCTGGACCGAGGGGTGTGTATCTAGAAATGTAAAACTGTGGTTTAATAGGCTGATCACATATTTGCACATATTTACAGTGGAATCTTAATACAATATGAGAGAACTTCAGTAAATACAGCATGAATTATTTTGTATACTGAATGGAAGGCAGCTTTCTCCATCTTTTTGGCTGCAGCATTATCCAATAAAACATTCAATTTGTGAAACTGATAAAGACCTGAATATGTAGCCGAATAGAAGTGTTGGGAGACGGAGGGAAGCTGCGGCACAGGCGTCAGTATGTAGCTGTCAACACTTTCAGGCATGTGTCGGCTCAGTGCCGAGGAAGGAGGGAACCCCCCACCGAGAGGAAAGTCCAACAAATAACTCATCACAAAGAAGCATGACAGTGTGTGTGTGTATGTGTGTCTGTATGTATGTATATATCAGTAAGTGTGTGTGGATGAGTGTGAGAGGTAGAAAGGGAATTACAGCACAACTCTTCATCCACAACTACACATTTCATATGTTTGTTAGCAATGATTTTAGGGACTGAAATAAATTGGTTTTTCTTCAGATTCCGGAAATATATTTGCAAACTATTACTTGCACATGACAGTTCTTTAGAGCTGCTTTACTTTGACTTTTATTGATTAAAGATGGAAGTATATTGACTGCTCTGCAGTAAAAGAAATGACTTTCCAAGAAAAAAGGCACTAAATCTGAAATAGAAACCTGTTAAGGCCTCCTCGGCTTCTTTCTGTCTCAGTCTTCCTCCTGGCTTTGCTTTTCTGCTCCGAGCACTGTTCAAGGTCAGTGGCTTCCCAGCAGGACTTCTGATCAGAGGGATGAGCCATGGCTGAAGGCAGGAGGTTTCCTGCACCTTGCAAGACGTCGCTGCGGGTGAGCAGCAGAGTACCGTCTTACCCTCCCCTCTGCCTTTTTTTTCATGAATAAGGGCACACACACAGTTTAGAATTGAACTGTGGAGCCTTTATTCTCCTAAATAGTGGTGTTGGAATAAATGAGGACAAAGACCTGGAATAATCCTGGGTGGCACCGAATAGCTTTCATACCTTGCAAAACCTTGAGCGTAACCTGAACTGAGGTCTATGCATTCAAATGCACCAGACCTGCACACACTTTACTGTCTGTTCCTTTGCGCGTGTGCGTTTCCATGGTTACATCAAAATACACGTGGTATTCATATTAAGAGAGAAAGAAAAATGATCAAGAGGGCTTAGCTACTATTTTAGACGTAACTAAAACAATGACATTTCCATAACCCCTCAATATTTCCAGCTGGGTGATGGTATCTGCAGGCAGTATTACCAAACTGTGAGTAAGAAATATGAAATCTGAAGAAGACTGGAAATGCAGTCTATTACCGCTCTGATAAACTAAAGCTAAAGCCACATATTTATATACCCTGTGAAAATACAATAGCTTTATTTTTTTACTTCGTCATTAACCTACAATAAAGTTTTTCTGTGGTTCATTGGATTAACAAAAATCCTTTCCATATTTCGAAAACGAAATATGAGATTTTATAAACAAAAAAATATTGTATTATTTTTTTAAATTCTGTTCACATACATGTTCTTAGAAGTGGTAGAAAAAACAGCTTAGAAGACTTTTCTGGAATTCTGGGTTATAACTCCAAACAAAACTGATGTAACTATCTCATGTTGCTGGCTGACTTCCCCTGCTATGGGGTGCTGTTTGTTAAGTTAGTCAGTTAAAAAATAACTAGCAAATATTTGGATTGTTTGGCCTGTCATAAGATAAAAAAGTGGATTACTATAATATAAAGTATTACTATGTATTATATTATATACTCATTTATCAATTTCATAGTTTCAAATGATCATTTAGTTTGGACCTAAATATTTAGCTAGGAAGCGAAATGTTTACTTAGGAAGTTAGATATTTAAATATTGAAAGCAAAAATATTTTGCTTTCAAATAAATATTTAGCTAGGAACATAAATATTTAGGAAGTTAGCAAGGATGCTAAATATTTAGCTGGGGGAGACTAAATGTCACTGTTGGATGGTGTTAGCTTCTGTCTCACTGAGAGGCCACTCAGATCCTGTTGTACAGGACTTGACTGTTAAAAGTGACACTGTACAACAAGGTATTTTGTTCTTGGATTGATCCTAACATTTCACACTACAAAATTACAAAACCTGGATGTTTCCTTCCAATCTTCTAGAAAAGACAAGGCAAGACAGAAAGTGGTCAAATAGGCTGCCAAGAACCTTCAGTAGTACATGTGTTATACAAGAGACAACAGTATGCTTTGTTCTCTGTAGATAAAGGAGGAGAGAGAGACGTTTTCCTTGTGCTGTATGGTTACTTTTTATAAAAGGTAACTGGGAGTTTTGTAAAGGTGGATGACATTATAAACAGCTAAAAAATACAAATCCGCTTTCATTTACCTTCATTCTGTCCATTATCTATACAATATGCAGGGTTTTGTGTGTGTGTTTGTGCATGTATATATATGATTTTGAGAACCAAACTTTGGCAGGCCACCAGCATTTTGTGGACATTAAGTAGTTGTAAGGACATTTTGCTGGTCCTCACAGTGTTCAATCAGAAACACAAATTAAAAGATTCTTCAGTTTTGTAAGGTTTGACTCAGACCAGAAAGCCAACAGTAAAAGGAACGAAGGATGCAACTGAAGAATCCTGAAGAATACTGAAGAACACTCAGTAAATTTACATGCACATCTACTTTTTAGAGTAATTGGATTAAGGGCTCGCCCCCTGTTGAAAGCAGAGTTCCAGTTTACTGTACATGTCACTCAGAAAATCTAATTATTAAATGAACGACGTTCGACTCCTCGACAATAGATGGCAACATGCAACCCTAAATGTTAGCCTTATAGCAGTTAGCTTCGAGCTGCACTCAGGCAGGAAATAGAGCCTGGTGGGAGTGACAGAGTAAAAGCAGGATACGCACAATCACAATGCACCAAAAATGCACTGATAGGCTGCTTACCTTTGTCTTACCTTCCATATTCTTCTTATAGTACTACTGTGTTGTTGATGAGTCGCACTTCCGCGTCTCTTCACTTCCCGAGTACAGGTGGGGGAAGGGGGTTGGTGGAAGAGAAGTCCGATCCCCAATCACCTTATCTGGGGAGCTTAGTCAGGCTTCTGAAACTCCTGTTTGGTTCAATTCAAGTCGAGCTAAGGTGTAAATATGCATTTCAAAAGTCTGATTTCTCTGCATATAAACGCACTGAGTGAAAAATCAGGAGCCTAAATTTAGAGATGTGATCAGATCCATAGACAGCAGGTAATTCAGTCAGTGGAATGTCAAAACAGCTGTGAAGTTTAAGCAGGGCGACTGAGGACAGGAGACTAATTACACAGATTGAGTTGAACCTAAACTCAAACCTAACCTGCCGATCCCCAGTGGAAGCATTTGGAACGGCTGTTCTGCTGTCTGTGGAAATTTTCTCTCGAGATTACAAACTCACTGGTGAACAAACTTCAAATTACTTAATTTAATTGGTATCACACAAGTCTCATGACATTGTATACCATCCTCTTCTATAACTGTTTAAATTTGGTGTGGTCTTTGTAAAAAGTATGAAACTGTCATTTATAATTGTATGATTCTCCACTGCCAGGATAAAAGCCTCGTCATCCATGCTAAAAAAACACCTATGATTTCCTTAAAAGATGCAGGGAGCAAAGAAGCTCTTTGGTCATTTTTAATAAGGTAATGTTTACATACTATAGTTAAGCAATTGCAATCTACACGTCTTTCTCATTCCGTGTGAACCAAAGCACTCCAGTCATTGAGGGCCAATGTCCTGCCACTTTTAAGCATGTCTTTGTCTCAGCACACCTGAATCAAATAATTAGGTCATCAACAGGACCCCAAAGCACCTAACTGCCTGCCGAGGAGGTAGTTTAACGCTTTTATTCAGGTGTGTTGGACCACAAAGACATCTAAAGGTTGCAGGACACCAGCCCCTTAGGACTGCAGTTTGACTCCTCTGCCGAAGACTATAACGGCTTCAAGAAATCCAAAACACAACACAAAGTTAAGTATGGCAATAAAAACGGGACACAAGAGACTAAACTTGATCAGAAATAAACAGGTGAGGTGAAAATTAGAGAACTTTGTGAAGAAGCATAATTTTGTCATATTGTTTCCCCTTTTCCTCCCTTGACCTACAGATGCTTCCCTCTTTAAAAAGTGAATGAAGGTTAGACCCATCAACTTATCAGAGCATTAAATCATCTACTTCACCATAATAATCTTTCCCATTAGTCCTATCTTTTTGGTCGATCTCAGCTTCAACAGCGATGGTGCTTCCCCCTCGCTGATGCAATTTAGATTGCTTCCCCAGGTTGAGGAACGGTGTCTCAGCAGGTGAAAGCACAAACTTTCACCATACCTGCATTACAGCAGATTTGAATCATGTTTTTGCCTCATCTCCCACTCATTTTCAGTTTCAGTTCATTTATTTTTTGCTATTTCAGCAATTCCACTAAAGTTCCTGACCTTCAAACTTATGTGTAATTTCTATGGTGCTGTAGTGTCAAGTAAAAACTTGCAAAATATCAACACAAATTGACTCTGCAGGCATAACAGAGATATCAAAATCCTAGTAAAATAGGATAGTAATTTCTTATCTGTTATAAGCTTAATTTGTTGCACTTTAGAACGTCTAATGAGCAGTTTTCTCCCCACAGTATCGATATGCAGCACTATCTTCCACCCATCAGCTTTAAAAAGAGACAGGAAACTTAAGGAACACACATTTATCTCTTTATGCTGAGTTGTTTCCATACATATGAATCAGAAAATGACAAAGCATTTTGGGTTAATTAGGGACTTGACCCCCGCGGAGAACCTGTGTCTCAGTTTATCTGCTACACTAACAAGTGTGCAGCTAACAGCCTTTTAAACCACCACTTATTTACATTTAGAGTGAGTCATATGACCCCAACAACCCTCACCAGGAACATTACGAGTTGCAGTTAAAAGGAAACAAATACGTTTAAGTGCTGACTTTTTAAAAAGCAATTAACCCATTTGTGTAAATGTCATGTCCCCGAGTTCCCATCCCCCTCTTTTTTACACTAAGTGAAGGTTTGATTAGACATGGCATCGCTTTGTTATCCACTTAAGAGTATCTAACCATTTCATCTCGCCACTGCTTCTGGAGGCAAATTCCAATTTCTTCATCCTGATTGGGGTGTGTGAAATTGGAAAGTTAACGCCAAATTGCCATGAGGGGGAAAATAAATGTGTTTTATTTGGCTTTTCCCATTTAGAAAGCACTAAATGAACCTCTGGTATATCTCCAGCTTGCGAATCAAATTGTCCCTGCTTGACATGTGTTGGCAGTTGTGCTTGGAACACTTTTTTTTATAGGAGTGCTTTAAGAAGTATGCTTTCTTCCTACAGATAAGACACAAAGGATAATAAACTTTTAGTGTGTTAACAATAAAAATAATACAGGAAAACTGTGGCGGCTCATTAGACTGTAGTTTTTTAATGTGCGCAGAGTTTTATTTGCACATCAAAAGAATATTAATGTGACAACTTGAGTAAATGCAAAATGCATATTTAAAATAACGATTTTATTCAGACTCTGTTGGTTCCAGTGTGTTGCCAGACTGGTAGAATCATGAAATCTATGAGATAGAACCTCTCTGACAGCGTGAAGTAGGCAAAAAATAATAATCTCAAAGGCAATGCAATTCAAATGTGGATCTTTGTTTCCAGTAACGTGGTGAAAAACTAACAAAGCAGAAACAGAAAATCATGCCAACAGTCAAAAGTAGTGGGGTGATTGGGGCTGCTTTGCTGTGTCAGGATCCTTACAAGTTAACATAGCTTACAGGACCATAAATTCAAGTATCTACTGGAAAATTTCTGAAGAACGTCCATAAGTAAGTTTATGACCTTCAGTTCAAGCACATGTCATAAAGCAAATCTATCTCTGACTTGCTCCTGATTAGAGTAATGACAAGGTTCCGCGTTAATAGAATACTTTCCATATTTGTTATATATAAAAAAAAAATGTTAATAGAAAAATACGAAGGCTCTCGCTCATTCTGACATTAAAATTTACGTCTCTGACCCAGGGGTCTGTCTATGGGTGGGCCTGAGTGGGCCTTGGTCCACTCACATAAATGTTTTTCTTAAAATAAATTTAAAATAATTACTTGTATGATTGCACTTTAACTTGATTTGGTAGGTTTTCCACCTGTAGTATAAATCTGTAACATCATTGTCAGCTTGGTCACTTGATGATTTAGAGCAGTAGTAATTCAATTCAGTGTCTATTTCCATCTCTAAATAACTTGTTTCAATCTACAGGAGGACTACTGATGATTTGTGTTGGTCACTTTTCAGTTGCTACTGAGTCAAATCTCTTTGTTTTTACTGCCAATAGAGCAATACCATGGCCAAAAAATATCTGGGAATTTCACATTAGAACAAGACAAAAGCGGACAGGAGTAATTAATCATGATATGACTTCACTCAAAGGAAAAAAGCAAATGAGACTTCCTCACTGCTACACTCAGAGTACATCAGCTCTTCACCAAACAGCTGTGCAGCACTGGCGCAATCTGAGCTCCAGAGGAAGGGCTTAAACGCTGCGAGCTCCAAAGTCTCCGATTCCGCTCCCAACACAGGCGAACCATTGTGGCCACGCTGAGCGCATGTAACAGCTGGACCACACGGTGTTTATTTTGGACCCCGACCCTGCGGCGATGACAGACTAAGCTTTGCCCGAGAAGTTGCCTCTTCCACAGACGGCACATGATAACATGATGGATGAGCGTGCGGACAGGCCGGAGGGCTGAACTGGCACAGAGCAACAACTTCTACGCTCTTTCTGGGTGGCACATTGCACTCATCTTCTCCAGGGGTTCAACCAATGTGTTAATTAACTCATAAAAAATGTCCCGCGCTCTTAATGAAGTATTAATTGAGACTCAGAACAGTCCTTGTTTAAAGCCAGCTAATTTCTTTTTTTTACTTGGCGCTTTCATTAAGACATCGTTGATAAATGTATTTAGTTCTTGACTTTTTATACCTTATTTAAAGCCTATACAATTCAATAAAATATAGAAAATGATCCAGAGTGACATCTTTGTTGTAGCTCATACTATTTAATTCTTTTTGCTATTAATAAAATACCTTTATGATAAGCAAAGCATGATCTTAGGAAAACGTATGTCAAAGTTTTTAAGTAAAATACAAGTAAATCAACTGGTAATGCTAAAATGATGGATCGGTCAGTTTAAACGGTGAAAACCTTTTGTTCTCATATCTGTGACTCAGAAGTCAGGATGTCAGTCATCAGATGTGTATATTTATGAGAGGATTATGATTGGACCCCGGCTTCCTGCAACCTTTGACCCTCACTTATCCCCACATGTTATAAGCCAATGAGTGATATTCAGACACACCTTTGATATTCAAAAGACATGCACTTTATTTTTTGGCAGAAACTTATGGGTAATTTGTCTTCATCTCTGCGGATTTATCGCTTCGTGTGTTTTACTTTTATGTGGTTGGAGAGAACTTCCTCTTTAGCCACAGAGAATGAAACAGTTTGTTTTAGGAGATGCATACAGTCAGCTGCTTTACTTTGCAGTCAGTGATCAGTTTGGTTCATGGTTACACTTACGGTAATGATGCTGCAATAGTTTAAATAACTGTCTCTTGATGTCCCTGTTTACCACATTAAACAAACATTTTGATGTCAAAACAAAATCTGAGAAAATTTAAATAGCAAAACATTGAACTCCATTCAACGAAGATCTTGTTTATGTTATAAATTTATGCTACTGAATTATGATTGGGAACTCAAGTTCCTGAGTTATCCCAACAGTTAACAAACAGATTACAGTGTGTTTTTTGTTTTACAACTTTTAGGAGCCTAAGTCACGCCCTTCTATTTCCGGTCCATGGGTCCCCAAATGCAAAAAGAAATGAAAGGGAGTCAATGGAGCGATAAAAGTTATTTTCTGATCCAGTTTGAAATGCACCGTGGATCGAACATATGATGTCCGTTGATTTTAAAAACTAATTTTGATGCAGAGAAAACGCTGATTTTCGACCAGGGGCAAAAATTACTTTAGGTTTTGTGTAAAAACGTTTAGTGGACTACAACTGCAGAAGAAGGAGAGCAAGGGTTGTAGCCTCCAGGCGGAAGAAAGGAGCATTAAACACGGACAAAACCATTATACATCTGACTATGTGGAAAGTAGCAGCTATGTCAGGGATCAAGCTGTCGGTCGAGTGAGATCCAACGTGGACAAGCTCTAGGTGAGTGTTTCATGTGGTATAGCTAGTGCTAGCTCCCGTTAGCCAAATGGCGTCATATATGCTTCTTCTGACTTCTGATTTCAAAATGTACGTCATTAGTTATAATTTAAATCAAAGTACATCATATGTGTGATTCAGGACGTAAGACAAAGCAGACCAGAAAAAAACTTTTATCGCTTCATTGACTTCCATTCATTATTTTTTCGGTTTGGGGACCCACGGGCCGACCGGATGGGGAGGAGACTGAGGCTCCCCATACTAATGCTATATTGTTTAAAGAAGTCAGGAGAAAATGTCCAGCTTTAATGCGAATGTTATATTCCATGACAGAGAAATGTCTTTAAGTCGACACAGAAATGAAAATGCTAACTCACTGAAGATTGGGAAAAAAGCTTAAAAACAAAGTATTTTTAACTGCAGCAGCATCACTTAACCTGGGTCTAAAAAAAGTCTCAAATAAAAAAGATTTTGTATCAATTGTACTGTATATAAAATCCACTCTCCGACTGTACTTTTACAACATTTTTTGGCCGACAGAACATAACTGAGTTTTCTATAATGTTTCAAAAGTTTAAAGATAAACAAGGATTCTTCCTGCATTTCTCGTATAGAATCTCTCTAGATTCCCACAGTTTTTGATCCTCTCCTTACTTCAGCTCATCTCACAGCCTTTCTGTCGAACTTAGGTGTTACTACTGAGCTGGCCATGAATGAATGGTAGTTTTGTGACTGATGAATGATTTTTGAAAGATCTGGCCATACATTTTGTCAAGTGGCATGTTCTCCAAGCCACATTTTCTTTAGAAGATTTTAGATATGCTCAATGAAGAGCTCTGCAAATAGGAGAATTGTCACTGTCAATCTGAGGTCACGTTCCACAGAAATATATGCAAACAGGTGAATCCCCAAATACTGAACCACAAATAGACTACGATCTATTGGAGATATATTATTATTATTGATTTTAAAATTGACAATATGCTATTTCATAAAAAAATCTATCTATCTATCTATCTATCTATCTATCTATCTATCTATCTATCTATCTATCTATCTATCTATCTATACGTATGTACATGTATAGGGGGATGTGTCGTATAGTAAAGACCTGGTTAAGCAGTACAGTAACATCAGCTTTTATAAACTAATGACTGTATGGACATATACAGTAGGTAACAGTACTAAAGGATAGATACAGCGAAATGCACAAAGTAGAGGTGCATGGAGTGGCCATGTATTATGAATGAACAGCTGAGCCACTGGAGGATTATGCCTGGTGAATTTATTTATTTCTTTATTTATTTGATACACATGTTAGAGTTCCATGCATATTTCATTGAGCATGTCTGGTTGGGCTGTTGCTTTCCTGGGGAGCCTGACAGATGTTGAATGAGTGTGCGTGTGTGTGTGTATCACTGGACAGAAACAAGGCATCAGAAATTAGACGGTGTGTAAATGTGGGATCAAAAAAATCCTGTCTAGATTTGTGAAAAAGAGCAGGATGCTTAAAAGAGAAGAAAGTCCGAACAGCATGAGCATTTTATTTCTGATTTAGTAACAATCCAATAATAAATTAAGACTAATAATATTTTCTTCTGCAAATAAAAAGAACATGTTTAAGGCCAGGGAGTGACATTTTTCTTCAATTATTTAATACTCAGACATATTCCAAAACCCAAAAAACAAACAAACACATTTCTTGTTTTTAAAAGCACGATTCAGCAGGTTTCAGTAAAACCTGCAAACTGTTAAAGGAAAAGTTTGTATCTCTGAAGTGATGGTTTGCTTCGGCAATTCTAGTCACTTTTGCGCAAACTGATTGACAACACTTTTGTTGTCTCTGAGCCAAGTTTTCTAACAGCCTGTCACCAGACAGTTTTTCATAGACAGGATGATGTCAACGTGACTAGAGGCTCATTCATCTGCAAGCCTCAGTGTGAGGGCTGCCTCAGTATCACACTGGGATTCTGACAGGGAAATTTATGGCTGCAATGCAGCTAGACTAAATTCCACCAACATCACAATAAACTCATGCTTAAAAGCTAAAGGACAGAACTGATGTGAAAAGAAGGATTTTTTTGTCTCTAAATATGATGATTTACGTAATTCTTTTTAGCTACACTTGTCAGAAATAGAAATTTAATTATCTTTTACCACTCATTGAAAGTGTCTTCAGCAATAAAACAGTTAGCTGATGTGTTAAAATGTTGTACCCATAATCAATTTCTTAAATTTATATTGAACCTAGAGCATGCATTTAAAGTAGTAGTGAGATATTTTAATACCCTGCCTAAAAAGACATAAACCCTTGTGTCTCCCTGTGTGACACTAAATCTGACTCGGTTGTTGCAGTTTTATCCTGGACAGATCACAATTCCATTACAGAGACAACTACACACACTTGCACTCACTTCCAAGGACAATACAAAGGCAGGGAAACTTAATTTGTATAGCAAACTTTCAATAAATTGACAATTCAAGGTACCAACGAACATAATGGAAATGTTTCAGCATGGGTGTAACGGTTCACATAAATGTGCATATGACTTTATTTTTTTAGGTCTGATCAACATTAAACAAACAAACAAACCCAACTTTAAAAAAAATTAAATTGCTTCCTTTCAATTCACAAATCATGTTGTTTTGCTATTCGTCTTTCTCAAAATTAATCAAATCTGCAGCCTGAAACCATTTGTCTGAATAAAAAAAGTTCAAATCCTGAAGCAGCTTTTGTGGTGCTTTTACGTGATATTTCTTTTCTGCTACCACATTATTTATTGTGACTAAAACAATATATTTATTAATCAATGCACTTTTAATTAACTTTGTTGATATCATCAGATATTCACTGCTCATTGACCCGTTTCATTATTCAGCACACTGTTTCACTTAAATATTGGCTACAGAGAATGTCCATAGTTTCCATGAATGTGTTGCTTTTGGCTGTATCCAGGTCTCTGGGATTTGTTTTTTCTCTCCAGAGTTTCAGTTTGAAAACATGCACTCAAACTTTCAATGCTCAGGTCTGAGCTAGGTTTGTCAAACACCATTCCAATGAGGCACATACAGAGGTTTTTTCATGGAAAGGACCATCGCACAACCTCATCTCTTCTGAGCACATCCATGTACAGTTTTAGCAAGAACTCATTGATCTGGAGGAAGCACAAACTTGGTGAATAAAGTGAAAAATGGAAAGACAATATTTTTAACACTGCAAGAAAAGGAAAAACATCAGCTCAAGTTGACTTGGAGATAAGATTGGAAAATAAAGTTTAGAAAGGACATGGTTGACAGGAAAGCACTATGAAAAACTCTTGGCTGTCAGTCTTCACAACCTATATCTCAGATTTGTTCTTACTTTTTTTTGGCTTTCAGATTTAGTAAGTACTCAGTTTAGGACCTTTTTATAAATCAACTCTAGGGAGAGCAGAACTGAGGCCAATATTTGAAAACTGGTCCTAAAAGTTCCCAAAAGCCCTACGGCTGAACTTTTCACATGCAACATCAAGGAAGAGGGAAATCCTTCTCCAGTTGAGCTTGGGATGTGACAGGACACCAGAAATTCTTCCGTGTGAGTTAAACAGCACTACTGAGAGTTGATCAGTTGTGAGTAGGTTTCACCAGGCCGCCCCAAAGTCTTATGGGCCCCTTTCTGTTAAGACCACTACCCACAATAACAGTGTTTCAATCAAGATTTGGTCTAATATGGGAAAGGAGGCCGAGTTTATTTGGCTCATTCTAAAATCAATCAGAGGTAATTGTTAATATTATCTTAGACAATCTAAAGCTCGAACAAAATAGAAAGGTTAAACTAAAGCATCGGATTGTAACAATGGTAACACAACAATTAAACAATGAATATTAAAAAGTAATTTAAAAATGTATTTTAATTTAATTCAAATGTTTAAATATAATTAACTTTTTTATAAACTAAAAGAAACAATATACATATTTGTGTTCCTTTAAATGTATTTGATGTTTTTAAAGTAAAAAAAAATAGAATTTTAATTAACAATATTAATAAAATATTAGTTACAAAGAAATTTGTGTAGTTACTGTACAAAAAATTAACAATAAAATTTTTTTAAAACTCTGAAACAAAACAAAGTCAAATGGAGTAATATTCTCATTTTCATAAATTTTAACATCTGTAGTCACTTATTCTCTCTTAAACTTCAGCATTTAGTGGGAGGGGAGCGGAGTGTGTGTGTGTGTGAGCGTGTGTTACCTCAAAGTGTTATGTAGTATGTAAAATAGTGATTTTTTAACATGATTACTCGTTTAACATGTATAAAGTATATGAAAAAATTAAACATTAGTGATACAGGATGACTGGTGCTAAGGGTAATGAAATTACTATCACCACTGTTAATGTTGCACCTATCAAATAATACAACAGCCTCTTCAGTCAGGAGCTTCATCAAAACTACTAAATGATCCTTACAGAAAGATCCTTCCTGCCTACAGCCATTTTAACATCTAAAGTCAAAGTAAACATTACATTCTGACAAAATAAGCATTTTAATGCAATAATAAAAATAATAAGCAGCAGTTGTTAAAAAAACAGCAGCTGCGCTGTATGCTCTATGAACTGATCAGGACCAGCCTTGTGTTGTGTTGACATTTTCAACAATCTATGAATACCCCTCGATATCTAGGGGGGAAGGTAAAAAAACCAACATGTCTGGGGAAAAGAGGAAATCACTCTACTGTTGATGCTAATGTTCACAGCTAAGCTTACTAGCTGACAGAGGCTACTGTCCCACTTTGTCGTTAGCCGCAGTAGTCTTCCCTTTTTTTGAAAAGCTGAAACAACACTGCTGTACTGCTGTGGCAAGCAGCTTCTACTTTGTCAGTTTTGCATTACACATACTTCTCATTTTATTTAACAAAATTCTCCAGAATTTTAAAGCTACGTTGTCGACTCACTGCTGATAGTGCTGTTAAAGCTTTTCTAAAATGCAGCTGACCCCGATTGCAGCAATTGCGCATGTCCGTGAGGGGCATAAAGGCAGGCAGAGCAGATAAAGGCACAGCGACAGTTTTAAGAGACAAAAAAGCTTTGAAAAATAAATTATAACGTTGATTACTAAATGTTTTGTTGACAGTTTTACTCCTCAATGTCATCATGCTGAATCGACAAATCGTCTCATTCCTAAAGACATCTTTTGTTTGCCTTGAAAGGAGCGAGTCAAAAATAGTTGCTTTTATAAAAGTGACCAACAGCACAAGACATAATGCTTTGTTTTACCTCCATTTTCTACCTTCATTTACAGCAGTGGACTTGACAAGTCATCTGCCTATTTTGTAATCATAGTCCATTTATTCATGTCATTGTGCCAGTTTCTGAAAGATGAAGAGAGGATTTAGGAAACATTGACAATCAAACATGTTTGCTGTCTATATTTGCTCTTGAGAAGACCATCTGTTGAAAAGTAAGAATGGTAAATGGTTCAAAAGTTGTCAAGATCATTTGTTCAAAGTATAGGATAATCAAGGAATAACATGGAACAACTGCATTTAAAAAAAGCATGTACCATTTGTAATTTTTTTCAGTATTTAAAATCATGCATACTTAAAATAGTAAAAATCTTCCTTTCTTTAGCTCAGTTCTTTAGGCGCTCTCTTGCAGTAAAAACTGAGCCATCCTGTTGCAGTTCCCTCCCTTCGGTCCTGACCTACTTCTGACTGATGTTTTCATTGGAGTCCTACTGACTCTGGAGTGATGCGCCTATTATGGAGGTCACAGAGGTCCATTATTTTACTCCCCCTTCAACTGCAACAACTTGACAGCAAAAGCTCAGACAACTATTCCTAAAAGTAGCATGAAACCGAGTCTGTTGTTTTGCATTCACATGCTATTTAAGTTAAGATTAACTTATTCTTGCCAAGAGCTCTTAGAAAAAAATGTTTTAAAAAAAGCAAAAGTCACCCACCCTTTCCTGGCTCTTCCCATCTAAACACAATTTAAATTTGCTTCACCTCAAATTTAAACACCCACACAATCCTTCTCCGAGTTCCAGATTACATGGATGTCACCAATTGTCCAGTACATGGCCCACTGGCATAAGTGGGGGGAGTTATTAATAAAAATATGCTGTTGTAATTGAGCAAGGCTTCCCAGACAGTGGCTTTGCTGTAACACGGGAACTTAGAATGCATTACTGCTCAGAGTTATTTACTGCTAAAGCAGTTTTGACAAGGCTGTTCATTCCAAATTAGTGTCGGTCAGTAATTCAGCTTGTTTACCATGTTTATCTAACAGCACATCTGTACACCCCAAAACCTAAAGCCAAAGCAAATTTTTTTGACAAGCAAAACTTCAGCTAGGAAATTATCATTAAGATGTGGTTTGACAGCAAATAGGGAGCAGCTCAAATTAAAACTAAACAGATCTGGATGACAGCTCTAAACTAAAGCACTTTGCGAGCAGTCTACTAAATTATCGACATCATGAATACCACATTTTCATTTCTACAAAAGATGCCAAAAAATGAGGGGTTAAAAAAAAAACATATTTATCTATTCCCTAAGTGCTTCAAAGCACCCAAAGAGTAACATGGGCCAACCAAGCCAAATACAAACACTTGAAAGGAATATGATGATCCAGAAGCAGCCAAATGGTACCGAGCAGCGACTGTAACAGGAGGCAGCGAGGGGGGTTTGAAGTGCCATGCTGGGCTGTTGGCGGTGCTGACATTCAAGCCGCGACACAGCTCGCCGGGATGCGATTTAGAGCGTGTACTTCCACCTTACAAATGATGGCACTTCTAAGAGGTGAAAATAGATCCTCCTGCCTTCTCACAGAGTTCAGAGGCACTTTATTTCAGCTACTGAATCATGAAAAAGGTCTTTTGGAGCTATGAGGCACATTAGGCTTAGTTTCAGCTTGGTAAAAACACCTTCTTCAGCTCATTAAAACTAGTGCAAGGTGGCTTTAAAAATAATTGGACATTTCTGGATGTTTATTTGGCCTTAAAAGGTGCCATTTTATATTTTTTCATGAAGCTGTATTTATATTTAACCACAATTCAATATACCTTATCAGAATTTGATATGACAAAGTGATGCATGCCTTTTAACTAATGAAGAAAAAATTGTTTTCAAAAATTTTATTTTTGCAAAAAAGAAAAAAGAAAAACAAGATATTCATATATATCCAGCCCCACATACAAAATCTATTTCGACCATGGGGTTTCAAAAGTAACTTATTTGACCAATTGAACCCAGCCAAGTGAATGAAGGCCGTCTGTGAGGAGTTTGAAGATTTTCAAAGAATATTACTAAAATGCATCCAATGTTTTCCACTTTTCCTGGGTCGGGTCGCAGGGAATCAGCTTAAGCACAGAGATCCAGACTTCCCTCTCCCTCGAAAGCAATGGAGAGCGCCCCTATGTGATTGGTCAGCCCAATGTCAGAATTCATTTCACCAGAAAATTTGTCTTTATTTTCTAAGGCCGGTTGACCTAAGATGGTCTTTTAGTGATTTTGAACAACAGGGGAGTATTCCACGAAGTGAGCTCAACAAATATGCTTATTTGAAATATCCTTGCTTGCATTAGTTTAAAAGTTCACTCCAAGCTATTTCGGTTAAACCACGCTCAGGTGAATTCAATCCGCGCTGATTCAAACAAGGCTAAAGAAGTGGGGCTCATGTGCGTCAACAAGCAACCCCTGTGAAGCTATGCAAGATAAGTGCAAATAAAAGGAAACGAAAAAGCCATGTTATTCTCCCTGCCTGAGAAAGACTTATTAATGCAGCCTGTGAGCATTACAATTACATCATAACCAATTAGAGAACACCAGCTGCATATAAAAGCTGGTCAGGCTGCATTGTTATAATGTGAATTAGATCACGTTCCTTATAGACGGTTTAGTGTGTGACACAGCACTGAGAACCGCTTCTAACTGTAATCTTCTAAATTCACCTTAATAAATCATAGTACCTTGTTGGGTTGGACAAGATTTTCTGGAGTCTGTTGTGAATGATTAAAATCAGAATATAATACATGACAGAAGACAGCTGACAGGTTGAATGTTTCAAGACATTATTTAAGAAAGGATGTAAAATATTTATTAACAAAATAATAACAGTTAAAATTCTTAAACGTGTTAACTCGAGATAAGTTACATTAATACACTACTTAAAATTACCAGTGTATTTTTTCAACCAGTTTTACTGTTCTATAAGGTTATTCTTTACACGTTTAGGCAGGACAGTATGATGATTTTGTGGCTCCATCTTAAAAATAGTTATTTATTTGTACTTATTAATAATGCTTGGTGTCAGGTGCAACACTGGCGGAACTAAGTTTCTGGTAGCAAGGAAGTATTCAATACACTAATGTTCTTCATAAGGGTAGAAGTACAATCATTAGATTTCATACATAATTAAATAATAAGAACTACATTCTAAAAGATAAAACCTACACTCCATTGCATAATTTAACCACCAAAAAGATTTAATAACTTTATATTGAAGGGTGGGTGTGGTGAGGGAGAGAACAGCAGCAGAATACCGGCCCCACAGTGTGACATCACCAGGATCATCCAATCGTTTGATCAAGCTAAAATAAGCCTCAGAGTTAGCCTGCTACGGAGCAGGTTCATGCAAGAGCATAAGTTTCAACGGTCAATAAGCGGGGATTCAGGTAAACCTCGTTCGTAGAACCGAATCCGGGGAAATTGAGCCAGGATTGTCAAAGTAAGCCTGGGTTTTGGAGTTAGCCTTGTGGAATACCCCCTAGGTGGTGTAGAGAAGAACAACACAGACTGCATTTTTTGTTTATGTTTTTAGAGAATTCAATCAGCTGCACTTCTCCTAAAAAGCTTTCCCGCTCAATCAAAACTCTCTCTGTCAGCCATTGCTCCCTGAGTTTTTGTGTGTTTACAAGCTGAAGTAAATAAACTGTTGTTACTGCAAAGACACTGCAATGGTAGGCAGACCCATTAGAAGAGGCCGAACCCCCTGCTGTCTTGTTGGGGAATTGGTTCACAACAGAATTATAAAAAGAAAATGTATCTGTCAATACATGTGTAAATTTGCAGATGGAAAAATATAAACTAGCCTTAACTGGGAACCAAGACACCCACTTCAGCCGCTTGTATCCATGATTTCATTCTTTGGGTCACTACTCAGAGCTTGTGACTAGGGCTGGACGATATAAAAGAAGAGCATATCGATAAAGTCATATTGAACCATATGGATAATTATCGATAGATATCACAAAATGTAAACTAAATATTCTAAGTGCCTTCCCAGTCATTTTGTTATTCTTCAATCAACTAATTTTAAGCTTGTGAATATTCTCATTCATCCAGGTCATGGTTATCTCAAGGAAATTTCAATCAAACGCAACTGGACTTGGTAATTTGTCTTGGAAGACGTTTCACCTCTTATCCAAGAGGCTTCATCAGTTCATGCTCGCTGCTGACCAGGCTGGGCCCAACACAGGAGAGCTAACTCCTCAGGCATGGACTCTGCTGTTCATTTACATCTCAAGGAGAAAGCTCACTCCTTTGAGGACAGCAATGTCCAGATATTAGACAGAGAGGACAGATGGTTTGAAAGAGGAGTAAAAGAAGCCATCTATGTAAAAGTAGAGAAACCATCGCTAAACAGAGGAGGAGGCCTGAGACATCACCTATCTCCAATTTACAATGCTGCCCTTTCATCCCTCCCTAGAAGATTCAAACAAATTAGCCTCTAATAACAGAAACAACTGTGACTCCAACGACTGTCGTTATAACACAATAGGGCACTAATGAAGCCGAAACCTAACCTCCACCAATAGGCGGCACGCCAACGACCGTCGTTAAGACATGGAGCACAAAGGATCCAATGACATAATGATTCTTGTTCAAGAGGTTAAATAGCTGAGTCTCCACACCAGTTAGTTGGACCAGTCCCAGCCTGGTCAGCAGCGAGCATGAACTGATGAAGCCTCTTGGATAAGAGGTGAAACGTCTTCCAAGACAAATTACCAAGTCCAGTTGCGTTTGATTGAAATTTCCTTGAGACAACTAATTTTAACTAAGAATTAAATCAATATTTTTTTCAAACACTTCTTTTTATCATAACTAAGTTTGTAAGATACAGAAACAAATCAAGAGACCTTAGCAACATCACTAAATACTAAGAGTAGTAATATTATTAACCATTATATTATACAGTGCATCCGGAAAGTATTCACAGTGCTTAACTTTTTCCACATTTTTTAATATTACAGCCTCATACCAAAATTGATTAAATTCATTTTTTTCCTTAAAATTCAACACACCATAATGACAATGTAAAAAGAAATGTTTAGATTGTTACAAATTTATAAAAAAGAAAAAAAAGAAAAAGAGAAATCACATGTACATAAGTATTCACAGCCTTTGACGTGAAGCTCAGAATTTCCACTGATCATCCTTGAAGTGTTTCAGCAGATTAACTGGAGTCCACCTTTGGTAATTTAAGTTGATTGTACATGATTTGGAAATGCACACACCTGTCTATATAAGGCCCCTGGGTTGACAGTGCATGTCAAAGAACAAACCAAGCATGAAGACAAAGGAATTTAGTGTAGACCTCCGAGAAAGGATTGTCTTGAGGCACAAGTCCTCTGGTCTGATGAGACAAAAATTGAACTCTTTGGAGTGAATGCCAGTTGTTATGTTTGGAGAAAAAAAAGGCACCGCTCATCACCAGGCCAATACCATCCCTACAGTGAAGCATGGTGATGGCAGCATCATGCTGTAGGGATGTATGTCAGCGGCAGGAACTGGAAGACTAGTCTGGATAGAGGGAAAGATGAATGCAGCAATGTACAGAGACATCCTGGATGAAAAAGTGCTCCAAAGCGCTCTTGACGTCAGACTTGGGCGACGGTTCACCTTTCAGCAGGACAATGATCCTAAGCACATAGCCAAAATATCGAAGGAGTGGCTACAGAACAACTCGGTAAATGTCCTACAGTGGCCCAGCCAGAGCCCAGACCTAAACCCAATCGAACATCTCCGGAGAGATCTGAAAATGGCTGTGCACCGACGCTTTCCATCCAACCTGATGGAGCTCGAGAGGTACTGCAAAGAGGAATGGGCAAAACTACCCAAAGATAGGTGTGCTTGTGGCATCATATTCAAAACGACTCTAGGCTATAATTGCTGCCAAAGGTGCATCAACAAAGTACTGAGCAAAGGTTGTGAAAACTTATGTACATGTCATTTCTCAGTTTTTTTTTAAATAAATTTGCAACAATCTAAAAATGTCTTTTCACACTGTCATTATGGGGTGTCGTGTGTTGAATTTTAAGGAAAAAAATGAACTTAATCCATTTTGGTATAAAGCTGTAACTTTATTAAAAAATGTGGAAAAAGTAAAGCGCTGTGAATACTTTCCGGATGCACTGTAAATATTTTTTAATTGCTAGAAATTTAAATTAAAGGCTTATCTTGATGCTTTTTAATCTTTTAAACATGTAATGACAGTTTATAATATTAATGGCTGAAACATTTGGTTTAGTTTGTCAATAAAGCATATTCAATTTCAGTTCAGCTCTGGTTCAGCTTTGGCTAAAGCTAACCAGCTGCTCACCAGAATAAAGACAGCTGAAGCTGGCAGGTCTGTCCAGCCCTGTACTGTTTTTTAAAGCATTTTTCGCTTCTGGGGACCAGGAGCAGAACCAAGAGGACATTTTAAAAGCCACAGGTGTTGTTAGCAGTGCGAGCAACAGGTGTTGTTAGCACCTGCGTAAGTAGCCTGTGTTTTCCTGTAACAGATTCACAGGGAGCCAGGAGATGGGAGTCCTGCTTAAGACAGCTGATCGTAGCATTATATTTGGTTTATTATCACTATGTGTAGTGTTTTAGTGCATCGAGAATTGGTTCAAAACGGGGCGCAACTTTTACCTGAGCCACTAAAACATTTATCCGGAACAACGTCCTCCGCTGCTCCCTTGCTGTGATAGTTACTGAAGTTACTCCGATGATTCACTTAGGGACTATCAAAAAACTCTGTTAAAGCTCAAACCATTTAATCCTTTTTGTTGTTTGAAAGGGGCGGCTGACATAGCTGCGTGGGTCAGCTTTAATGATTCGTTTGGAGTAAGTAATTATTATTGTATTAAGCTACCTGATACGCTATAATGAAAAAATGAGGGGAAACCTTTTCTTCTATCGAACTTTTTTATCGACCACTTTTTTTTTTATTGCACCACATGTCTATCGATCAATATATACTCCTATCGAATTATCGTCCAGCCCTACTTGTGACTACTGTACGTATATGTGGTTAGGAACGCAGATCGGTCGATAAAACCAAATGCTCAAATCACTACCAACACTGTACCAATCAATCTCCCGCTCATTGTTTCCCTTATTCATGAAAAAAAAACTGAGATACACCAAAACAGACCCTGCAGCCCTTGGCTGCACCTTGACATTGTGTCCATAAAGGTTATGAACAGATCATCATCATGAAAACCAAGTAATACAAAGCAAAGTATGATGCTCACAGATGTTGACGATGGTTAGAGCTGTTACTTTTCAGTAAGTTAGTCTTTGGTTCAAATCCTAGTCTAGGGTCTTTCTACATTGAGTGTGTATGCTCTCCCTGCATATGTAGGTTCTCTCTGGGCAATGTTGCTTTTTCTAACAGCCCAAAACATGCATGTAAGCTCAACTGGCCTCTCTAAAATGTTCAAAGAATTACTGTACAGTATGTGTGCATGATTGCTTGGCCTGTGTGTCTCTCTGTGTCGTTCTGTGATGGACTGGCGACCTGAGCATGGTGTACCTTGCCTCTCACCGAATAGCTGCCAGATACAGCCAAGGCTGTCTAGACAGAGCTGGTATCCATACGCCAAAAAACTTGCAGCTGTAATTGCAGTGAAAAGTAATTCTGACTCAAAGGGGAGTAAATTTGAATGCAGGCTAAATCTTTTGTGATTCAGACTTACACAACTTTGTGTTGGTGGCCAATCTCAATGAAATGGTGTAAAGTTTGTTATTGTAGCATGACAAATGGGAAAAGTCTAAAGGATATTATACTTTTGCAAGACCCATACACTTTAGGTTTCCTTCTTATCAATTTTAATAACTTATGAGAGTAAAGTGTTTGGGGTAATTTTAAGATTTGAGGTTTTTCTTCAAGACCAACAATTATGTTTTGGCCCTGAGGTATCCACCCTCACTTGTAAACATACACAAATAACTCAGACGAATAAGCAAACATTCTAATTATTAATTCCATTGCATGTACTAAAACCCATTGGTTGCTTTAAGAATGAAATTTTCCCTCATGACATTGTATGTTGATTATATATTGGGAGCTACGTGAAGAATTCTTACATAGTTTCAAAGAAAAACAAACTGGGATTCAGTCATATGCTGTAATGGATCCCTGAGAAAACTCTGGTTTCCAGGGCCATTTGGAACCCTTCAATTTGAACTCCGGTGGGGAAATAATAACATAATGACATAAAGTGTTGACACAGACCTTCCGATACAGCCCTGCAAATAAAGCTTTTGGAGTCCAGGTCAAGTTTTGACGTAGAATACATAGTACAGCATTACAAAACAAATAGAATGCCTACAGAAGGAAAAACTTACACAGTCATATAAGATTAACTTCATCATAATACCTATAACACAAATACACAAAACTTAAATATTTTCATACCAACAATGAAAATATTTAGATTATCAAAACAAAGCAGAGCCTATAAAAAAATACCTGGAAAACATTTTTTTTTCTGTTATGTTTATAACCAAGCACATGTTTTCATAATGTATTTGAGAACTGTTGCTCACAACATGGAAAGGTCTTGTTTTATGATATTAAATCGAAAAAGTTTATATATCTTAGTGCTTTCATAGTCATAACAACCCTTTAAAGTACATTACACCAGAAACCCAATCGAACATTCCCCCTAAGAAACTGACATATGTATACGACAGCATCCTGATTGCTAAACGACAACTCTTTTTTTTTTATGTATATATTTTTTATCCCACGGTTTTTTCCCATTATCACCCAGTGTCCATCTGTAAGTCTAGTCCTGGGCATTGCTCTCCTTCGCCAACCCCAGGAGGGCCCTACACTGGGCTCAAGCTTCCTTGATGCTTTGAGGAGTGATGAACCCTTCTTTTCACCTGAGGGTGTGGGGCAGACCCGGCGCCAGAGGGCATTACCTGGGGGGGCAGTGGGTTTTTCTGGGGGGGCTCAGTAAACTGTCTTTTAATTAACCCTTTTGCATGTTTATAAATATATCTGGTGGACATTACATACACATACTTCCGCGTCAAATCTACCGTTTTGTGTCACTAACTTGTTCTACATACCTTACTGGAAAGCTAAGAGTATTCATTGTTTGATTCAAATTATGTATACCAATTAAAGATGCAAACAAAAATTAAGACACAGTAGGCTAACCATTTTTACTGAGTCTCTAAGAAAATTATGTCCAACTCACCGTTATCAGCTGCACCTGCACATCACCGAGTCATCTCAAACAAAAACAATCCTTATGTCCAGTTAATGGTCTTTAATAAAGTACTTAGTCCATAAGTCTTCCTCTGTATCCTGCCCTGCCGCTTAAAACTTTAGTAAATTCTTCTTTTTGCCGCATTTCTCCTAATTTTTACATCAAAAATACTAGTTAGCATGCTGCTGCATTAGCTGTGTGCTTCTTTTTCTTTATCACTGCGGGTAAAAAATGACTTCATGTATTCTCGCCACCTGCTGGAAAGAAGTATGCACCACCGTTTTTTCTAAACGGAAGATTGGGGGAAAAATCTAGCGTTTTCTTTTCAAAAAGATTATTGAAAAACAGTTTCAACCTTGATATGCTTTTTAAAACATTTTAATCAAAAACACAGCAGCCACACCTGTATTCAAAATGGTTCAAAAACATTTTTAATTTTAATAGGCTTTTTAAAAACATTTTAATCAAAAATTGTAGGACTTTTTAAAATCCGAGCAAATAAATAACTGTTTATATGGCCTTTGAAATGAAATATCCTGGTTGTTTAGCAAAATAGTAATAACGACAAAAATCTTAGAAGCAAATCAACAGTGTTAAACTATAGTAGGACTATATGTAATATATAATATTGTGTTTAAAACAAATTTACTCTAGAAACTCGAGAGCAGCTTTACACAAATGTCTACTGAAAAAACAATGTTTTGGAAAGAATACTAAATATTTTAGCACATCAACACCTTTTTTGCTCAAACCTTAAAGATAAATGAAAACAAGCTCTGTGGAAAACTCTTTATAAAACATAATGGAACTCAAATATGGGATTTTCAGCTTCTCTGTGGTGAAAATGCATTGCATGCATTCATTTGCATTATCTTTTTTTTGAGTTTTGAGTAAATATACTTCGAGGTCGTCTGAACAGTAATTTATGCTGGTGCTGCTGCCACCCGGTGGCGGAATTACTGTTGCTTCAGGTGCAGAAGTGCTCGTAGCAGAAGTGCTTGTTGAAGCAATTTCTGGCTGCACTTGCCCTCTTGATGTATTATCCCTACTTGTGCTGGGATTGCTTTTCTGTTTGCTAAACCAAGCTCTAATGTCCATTTTAGCAAGCTGCTGTGCCAAACTGCCAAAGGATCTTCTTTTACCGAAACTAAAACTCCTAATTAGTAATCTAGAGCGCCATCTATTGTTCGTTTTGAGCCAATATATTCACATGAAGTGTAATCTTTCCTGGGCGGGCCCGTCCTCCAGATGGGCGGGCCGGGCCCGCCCAGGCCCGCCCATGACGCCGGGTCTGGTGTGGGGATTCCCCAGCTGGATGTAGCGCGTGGAAGGATCACAATATTCCAGCCAGATCCTCCTCAATCTCTCAGGCGCCCCGACTAAACGACAACTCTAACCAAATACATACATACTCAATAATTTACTATGTGGTGAAACAACACAGCCAGAGATAGAGTTCAAGAACGTCTCATCATTGGATAAGTGACTCATTTTGACACAAAACTATTCATACGTTTTGTGGCATTTCATGGGGTTTTAGAATAAACACACTGTTTGTAACTAATCTAGGTTTGATAGTTCACTGGATTTGACACAATTTATTCTTGTAAATCTTGATTTATACTGTATCCCCAAACATAATCCAACTAGAATTGGAGAAGATTGGCTTTTTTCAAGTTTTGGTAATTTATCAATCTTTCAACATTAGGATATACAACTGCATCTATTTCTTTTTTAGAGCGTGCTTTCTTCTTTCTTTTTTCACAAATCAGTGCATAATCACCTCAAATCCTGTGGTGAAAACTGTGTATGTCTGTGTTTTTAATTTAACTTGAAAAAAAAGGTCCTAATTTTTCCTGATTATTTAATAAAATTTCAATGCAGTTTATTATATAGCGCCAATTAACAACATATGTAATCTCAAGGCACTTTACAAGAAAAGTCCTTTTCTCGTTGGAGTGTAATTGTTTACATTTCACTGTGTGTCCTTGGTTTTGTCCAGTTGTGTTTTTCCGTAACCTGATGCTAAAGAAAACACCTCTATCTCCCCTTTAAACCAGAATAGTTACCAGTCAAAACCTACAGTCTTAAGGCAGAATATCAAGGGAAAACTGACTTTAGAAGTTTGGAGTCATATTAACTTACATTTTTAAGAGTTAAAATATACAGTCTTATTTCTCACAGTCAACAGTCTTCAAGCTTATTTATGTCCCACTGTGATGGACTAGCAATCTCTCCAGGGTATACTCCACCTCTTGCCCGATGATCGCTCGAGGCACCATCCCCCCAGCAACCCTGCAGACGGTATAGATAATGGATGGATGGATAGAGGGTCATAAGTCCAAATCTTAGACTCCTTTTAACATGATTTCAGTTCATTTTACAGTGAAAAAATAAATAAAAACCATATATTCGCTTAATTCTATAATTTTAAGATGTAAAGTTATTCAGAATCAATAATAATGTGGATAAAGGCAGATTATGTATAAAACACCTCAAAATAGAACTAATGTTTATTATTGATTAGTTTCTTCATCAAATTAACTAGTGTGACCCCTACTGATTTGCAAAAATATGAATATCAACATTAATCAATCACATTTTTTGTAATATTTTAGGGATACAGAGAGGAAAAAAAACGTTTATTTTTCAGAAATTTATTTAATTCATTTCTGGGTTTGCCTGAGAAACGAAAAGGATTTTTCTTTTTCTTCTTTACATCCATTGGGTACCTATCTAAGAAGTTGTGAGCACAGCCTCCTTTTTCATTTTAAAACACTTGTAGCAAAGGTGCCAGCCCTGGCTTTGTTATTTATCTGTTTATTTAGCTGCCGGAGTTAAATGGTTTAGTGACAAATTAGAGTGTAACAATAATGGCAGCAATAGTTAACATTGCTCGCTTCTCATCGAACAGTGGAGGGAATTTCCAACGCTTCTTTTCTCCTATTCTTATTCTGACATATTTCACACCGCCTCTGCGTGAATGACAATTAATGCCCAAAAGGTGAATGGGAACCCCAATCTTTGTTTTCCTTTTTCTTTGAGTCTAATGTGGCAATGCAGAAATACAGAACCGATAGGAATTGAAGGACACAATAAGGAAGGGAGGCAACTTTTTTTTTAGCCCTCTTTTTAGAGAGGGCTGACTTTAGGGAATAAAGGGAGTCAAGAATCAAAATGGGAATGACATTTGCCATCACCAGAGGCCTGCATTGTGCCAGCTATTGATGCGCTTTTCCCGAACAGAGCCAGCAAGGGGGTCGATTTGCATTGCAAATTGGCTGTGCACTGGCCCTTTTCACAAGTGGACAGGCGGGTCAGAGCATGGTTCCCACACACACCCCATCCGTCATCCTGCTCCCTCATCAATGCCCACCCCCCCCCCCATGCTCCATCCTCCTGCCCAACCTCACCTTGCCTGGACGGCCTCAATCGTAGCCAAGATGGAATCAGCTTAATGTTCTCCCAGGCTGACTCCCAGAAGCAGGCACACAGCAGGGGCTTTGTTCCAACAGCAAGGGGAGAGGAGGGTCTGGGTCAAAGGGGAGGAGACCCACAGCTTTGACGGGCTGGAAGTAAAGGTTTAGTCTGAGCTGTGTAAGCTCCCCATCAGTAAGCAGAATGTTTGTTTGTTTGTTTGTTTGTTTGTTTCCCCGCCAGTGGTACCATCAGCCATGCTTTGGTATATAGATTTACTTAAGCAATATTGCACGAGAGGGAGTGCTGTTTTGCTGAATATCAGCACTAATGTGATTCGGTCTTAGGTACGAGGCAGCAGATAATCACACCAGTGCTGATATTCTGCACAATAGCACGACCTTGAGTGCTATATTGCTTTTATACAACAGTTCTACAAGCTCATTATATTTTTCAACAATAATAATCAACAATAGATAATGATTTTTTGTTTATTTAATAATTTATTTAGCTCTGCCAAGACAAATAGTTCCAACTGGAAGGGAGTCAAGGCTGTTGCAAGGCAACACAAACATTTCCTACCTTTCAAACACAAACATTATGGTAAGTTCACACCGCATGCTTTGTCGCTGTCAAAAAATGCTCACAAACTTACTAGTTTGAAGCCATAGATATAATAATATCAATGGTTTGAAGCATTTACATTTTTAAGACTGCAGCTAACAAAACACATAGGCAGGCCTTTCTCTGCCAAATGTTTTATTGGTGGTTCGTGGCCGGCTAGTCGAAGTCGGGCGAAATCACTACAGTGAGACGGTCTGATTGTTCATTCAGAGGAGGAGGTGGAAGTTTAGCTAGCTTAGCTTCTGTGTTGCTAGCTTTTGCCACTTTGAAGCTTGGAAAGCAGCAAAAGTTTCAGAAATTGCTGCGGCCAAAGCATAGAAATCACAGCGAAGACTCTGACGGACTCAACCATAGACTTAACAAGTAATCTAATTTTACAAGCTGTATTACTGCTCCATGTAGACGCTAGACCTTAGAAAGTTACTCTGGAGGGATAAGATTTGGAAGGACTACTGCCCTCTGCGTGTTTGTCATGTCTGGATTTGCCTTATAAAGCACTGATCTGGTTATGTGTGGATAGGGATTTTATTTAAAACGAGGTGAGGTAGAATATTAGTTTTTATGCTTCAACATCACTTGTGCTACGTTTTTACACTCAGAAACAGCATTTATGCCCTCAGGGCTGTGTTGGCATTATAGATTGTCCAAGTAGTTTTTGCTCACTTGTTTTTACATGCTCTATTACACATAAAGCACTGATCCGGTTATGTGTGGCGAATATTCTTCTTCACCTTGCTTTAAATAGAATCCCTACTATTTAAAGCAAGGTGAAGAAGAATATTCGTTGTTAAAAAGAACCCCCGGCTACAAGTGTAAATGGCCTAAATTTGTATCATTTAAAGATTCAAACTTGCTTTCTCTTTAATCTGGGATGTGTTATGAAAATTTCCCATTTCTCTGTCCAAGCATCTTCATTAATTTTTTTTTAAATTCTTAGCTCTCAGATATTGACAGTTAAGATGACTCCCCCCTCCAAAAACATATATTTACCTTTTTCTTTTATGTTATGATGCGAAATTGTTGAGAATCAGATTGTTGGGTTATGTTGGGTTATCTAAGCTATTCTAGATGCTACACTTAACAGAATCTTTCTCAAAATGCAAATTAACCCAGTCCTTCTCATTGTTGCTTTGATTTTTGATTAACAATAAAGAATACAAATTAATAATTTATTAGAATAGTTGTTTTCTAAATATCTTCCTAGCCTATCTATCTAGCCAGTCCTGGATAGCCAAGCTTCTTACCCTGTCTCTAAGGAAGAGCCCAGACACCCTGTTGAGGAAACTCATTTTAGGCACTCGTATGTACTATTTTCTTCTTTCGGTCACTAACCGCAGATCCTTACCCTAGATGAGGTTTGGAACGTAGATAGATTGGTAAATCAAGAGCTTCTCCTTATGGCTCAACTCTCTCTTCACCATCACAGCATTCGGATCACTGCCGACGGACAAAAACAACCCATCAATCTCCTGCTACATTTTCTTCCTCATTCAATAACTACACTGCCAGATTCTTGGGGTACCCTTTTCTGGTGTAAGGTCATGGTCTTGGATTTGGAGGTTCTGATTTTCATCCCACTTGCTACACATTCAGCTGCCACCTGCTCCTACGAAAGCTGTAGATCATGTCATGATGAAGTCACAGGACCAAATAATCTGCAGAAATCCGATCAATAGGTCACCAAGATGGAGATCTTCAACACCTTGGCTATGCCTAGAAACCCCATGACCATAAAAATTATGAACAGAATCAGTGACAAACTGCAACCTTTGCAGAGTCCAACTCTCTCTGGAAACAAGCCCAATTTACCGCCACCAATGCCAACCAAGCTCTATGTTGTTTAAGTGAGAGATAAACACTTTGACATCTTTTGTAGCTTTGACAATGGGCTATCAAATGAGGCTAAAAATATCCCTGATTTGTATTTAGACTATTTTTAACTTAAGATATCTGTTCTTCAAATCATTGCTTCATTTTAAAAAGTTAAATGTTCTGCTTGTTCCAAACCTAATCAATCTGTGAAAGAAATGAAGCAATAATTATACTTGGATATGAACTTGCCCATCTGATGTTGTCATTTGATTTGAAAGTAATTTGACTTCTGTTGTGGATTGGTAAGGAAATAAATGTCTTTGGCAGTCTAAAATAACCACAAAAAACAGTCAAATTTTAGCTAAAATGGAAAGTATTAAGTTCATTGACAGATTTAAAGTGGAAGAGTGAGCCTTTTTCTATGCACTGTATTTATTATTTTCACATCCCTCTTTCTTGCTAAAATTAAAGACATACTCCTTAACCTTGCAGATATATTTGCCCTCTGATGCCCTCTTATGGCTTGCGCCGTAACGTCACTGTCGGTCTAAGGAGCGCATCTGAATAAGTGTACTGACGGTCGCCAGCCGAAACAACAAAACATCAAACTAAGGGCATGTCAGTTGGTAAACTGTCAAACAATTTTCCCGGCACAAATAACCCAGGAGCAAACATATATTACTTACCAATATATATTACTCACCAATCCAGTAGCACAACGGCTAGTTAAGCATACACACATCCTGCTGTATCCCTAACATCTCACTCACAGCGGCTGACCACACAAAACTGAAAATTTGTAACACTGGGTCTTAGAAGCCAATCATACTTTGTCCTTAACTGAGTAAGACAGACAGAAAAGATCGTTCACAGCACTGAAGGGAAGGAAATGTCTCCATACCCCTGATTCACACTGGACGCAGAACGGATGTGCCCCAGTAAGAATTAGAGGTTAACAAGCCTTCTTCAGAATTGAAGATTCAGCAACTTTCAGCTCTTGCAGCCCAGTTCCTTTCCTTGCTTCTTCTGATAGCATCCTCTTTGGTGTCTTTGGTGGATTTGTCATAAATCAAGTCTCAAAACTGCAGGTTTGTTTATATCATTAGGTAGCGTGTAGCATACTGCCGTGAAGCGCAACTAAATCAGCATATCCAGGAAAGCGGTAATCAGCAGCAGGATCCTCCCACATAGTGACAGCTCTAAAAACGAACATCAAAAATGGTTTTGTGTCACCAAAACATTTCGAAAACAAATGTTTTTTCATGGTGTAAAAGTTACGGACTGGCTAATAAAAATTTTAAAATGATTAAGAATTTGTAATCTGGTTGTCTGTAGTGTTTAAATCACATTCCATGAATATATGAAAACAACTGCATAGTTTTTCCTGTAGTCTTATATTAAAACATATACTTAAAAATATTATAGACAAAAATATATTCATTTTCATGATAAACAATCCACTCAGAACCTGGTACTAATCTCAAAAGGATGAGAAAGACATTTTGTGCCTCAGCAACGTCTAGTCTGAGCAGAGGTCGAATCAGTCAAACTGTCAGTAGACCTCTGTGGGAGGACAGGCCATCGGATCTCAAAGTTACAAACTCGGGTCATTCCAGGTTAGTGCTCTGAAAGTTGAGCAACATGCAACACTTAAAAAGTCAAACCTTCCAAAAATCAAGTGATAATTAACCGTCCCTGCATTTTTCTCTTACTTTACTGTTAGAGACAGTTTGTTAGTTAATTCTTTGACCTTGACTAAGTTTCCAACACAACATTCATAAATAGTCACAAATCTTTTGTTAAACCAAGGGAAAGGAAAGAAGGAAAAAAAAAAACCGAAAATGGAATCATTGGCAAAGCTTGAGGCAAAAAAAATAAGAAGCAGCACCCCAGTTTGTATTAAATATGAATTTCTCATCCTGCGAGATTAAATATCTATATATGGAGGCAGAACTAAAAGTTAAGACTAAAAATGGATCTTAAAACATTTTCTGCTTTAGAGGATTCTTTAGAAAACACAGTTTACTCCTTGCATTGTAAACTTTTCTGCAGGGTCCCGGAGCCTGGATCCTAAAATCAGTAAGTGCTTAACATGACTCAATGTATAAATAAATTGTATGTTTTAAACAACCAGATAACCAGATAATGTTAACCTTCTAAAGTACATTTTATCCACTTGAACAATAATAACTTTTCTTTTTCATAATCTCAGTTTTGCTGGTTTGATTTTCGCTGGGAATGGGTTGTCATATGATCTTTCTCTCCACACATACTGTACATAACAACAAAAAATTAAAAAAAAAAAGATCAGTGTAGATAGAATTTCACAAAGTGAAGAAAACATATTTCTCAATTGGTCATAACTTGTATGCTTGCCAAACTCATTTGTTAAATTCTTTGTAGTTTCAAATTGTTTCAGTAAAATCAAAAAATTATGAAAATTGAAGAACTCAATGAGCAACTCAAAATAAGTATATTTCCAGTAAATGAATAAATGTCAAATGAAACTGAAGTAGACATTTTCGAAAATTATGACTTATGAAGAAGTATTTAAATCAATTTGTTCAGTTTTCATAAAGTTGTGGCTTTTACTGGATGTCACAAAGGTGTTTTAGTGGACTCTACAAGATTTTATTGTGAAAGTGAATCATAAGATTTTTGTTGTTCCTGGATGGTTAATAAAAAAAAATACAAAAGCATTATTTACTTCTATTAATTCAAAATGTAATACCTAATTCCTCTCACTTTTCTAACGAAGTTCAGTACAGGTTAAGTGGATAACAGCTCTAAATACATCACAAGATCCCTTCAGGTCTTTAAATATTATTGCAAGATGTATACTTCAATTTTAAAGCGGATTTTATCCTGGCGAAATGGCATCGTATGAATGTGTTTCAGTGAAAAAGGGAACAAAAATGATACATTTGGTTCAGCTACTATGGCTTTAGCAAACAATTTTAAAATAAAAAACTCAATGAGGACAGCAGAAACTTTTGTAAAGCTTTTTTTTAGGTGCAGTATTTAATTTTAATTGATAGTAGGATTTGACTTATGGAGACAAAATTTAGGAAATAAATCAGATCATGCTTCTGCAGTATTAGTTTATTGGTGTAGAAAAAAAGTTTGAAATTAGATTAATAAAATCATCTAATTAGAAACTCATATTTTGAAATATATTTTCTTTATTTTTGTATTTTTGGGCCTCTAATAGTGGTTTTGATATTATGTATCCTTCCATTTCACTGTCTGTAAGAACCCGCTGTTCATTTGTACTGTTATACAGCTACAAGTAACAAACTTAATCTGTGAATCTTACATGACTAGAGTGAAAGGATAATCATGTGTGTGAGGTCAAGATGACCATTTGCTCACTTTATCCTGCTCACCATAGATGTTTTTACTCACCATTTTTTGATTACAGTCTCCATATTGGAAGTGAAAAATGAATTTCTCGATTTAATTAATCTAAGTGGTATGAAAACATATGAACCGAGTCAAGGAGTTGCTGATGTTTGTGTGTTTTTTTCCCTTTCTGGCTGGACTGGGACACTCATGGTTTTATATTAGCCTGTATGAAAAAAGTGCAGGATTGTTTTCACCCCACTGCGTCTTCTCCTCAGGATAACCCAGAACAGAGCAGAGCAGCATAGAGGCAAACATTGTAGACTATAATATTTGAGTGCTTATATAAATGATGGATATGGAAAAATATACCATGATTGACTAAAACTTTTTTTATCATTTACTTTAACATTACAAATCTACCCATAAATGTAACTTTATATAAAAGCCTATGGTGTCTGGTGTTCTCCGGATTCATTTTTTGCTGCTGGTGATGGAGGTGGCACAGTAAATCCTATTCTAGCATAAATAATGACCATATTTGCTTTATTAGGAATGCAACACGTATGTCGCCTTGTTGCTTACTATACAGAGTTTAAAATGTGCATTAAATATAGCAATAGAGCGGTGACTTTACCCACTTAGAAAAAACGCTGTAGAACTCAGAAACATGATGACAACTAAGCTGGTGTTGTGAGATTTCTCGAATTTGGGACGTTATTATAACATGACAGGGCTGCACGGTGGCGCAGTGGTTAGCACTGGTGCCTTGCAGCAAGAAGGTTTTGGGTTCGTATCCCAGCCCAGGGTCTTTCTGCATGGAGTTTGCATGTTCTCACCGTGCATGTGTGGGTTCCCCCCGGGTACTCCGGCTTCCTCCCACAAATCCAAAAACATGACTGTCAGGTTAATCACTGTAAATTGTCCTTAGGTGTGAGTGTGTGCATGGTTGTTTGTCCTGCCCTGTGATGGACTGGCGACCTGTCCAGGGTGTACCCTGCCTCTCGCCCGTTGACAGCTGGAGATAGGCACCAGCACCCCCGTGACCCATTAAGGATTAAGCGGTTAAGAAAATGGATGGATTATAACATGACCATTTACAGTATCCCAAAATGGCATTTCCTTGTGGATGAGACACCTATTTCATTTAATATCTCTTCTGCTACGACAGGGCCTGAGACATAACGGCATCATTCAATTCAAGTTAAAATGTTTAGATCTGAGGAATAAAATAAACTCTTTGCTTTAGTCAGCGCCATAAGTCAAACAAGGAACATTTAATTTCCAGTGGAACACACTGTATTTCTCATCAGCTACTAGGAGGATAAGCTCCCTGAGTTGGTCATGACTCTACTTGAATTTGCAACAGAAAAATGAGCGGGGATAAAATCACATGCATTCAAAAGCTGTGGGAAAAATCATTATAATACAGTTAGAAGATGAAAATAAGATTTTCAGTTTTGAACGAATGTGAAGATTTGTGTCAGACTCTGTCGAGCGTTCTTCTCCCCGAGTTTCCATGAGACAACTATTAACGAGCAAGCTGATTTCAAAGGCCCTCTGGGTCGCAGAGACTGCATGTCCAGGCGTCTATGGAAAGAAAAAAAGAAGTCCCACTTTGCTCTTCCGTGCTTTCTTTCTCTGTATGTGTCTCCACTCTTTTCCCTATGAGAATTGACAGAAGTTTTGACAGTGGCAGTAAATTCACTTCGCAGACCTGCTGGGAGGCAGGGGAGTGCAGCTATGGGAAGACCTTTCTTCACTTCAAGGACCGCAAACGTCTGCCGGATAGCCTGTCAGAAATACTAAGGCTGATAATAAATTTGCTTTTGCACAACTGTGGCTGTGAAATGAGCACAGAGGCACTGGGGTGAAGGCAAGAGCTAAAGTAGAGAGCTTGATGGGAAGCAATTGGTTAAAGAAAATAAAGACCAAAGGCAAAGAGTGAAATTTATTACCGATGCACTCTGCTAAACATTGTTGGAATTATATTAATACAGAAAGACATGTCAGAAAATGGTACCTCAAATAAACCATCAGCAGATGTCAAACTGACAGAGTAGATTTTCAAAGACTTCTACAGTAAATTGGAAGGTTCAAGTTAACTCTTGATTTGAAGTCATTGAGATTTTGTTTAACTCTAATGTATGATCATTTCGTAAAGAAAATCAATCTCAAACCCTGCAAAATTTAGTAAAATGCATGTGACTTCACCATCCAAGATACAAAAGGACATAAGATGATACTCCTGCTACAATTCTGCCCTTTAGTCTTTTGTTCTATTGGCATTTAAGTAATCAATTTGACATATTTTGAACTTTGAGACACTCGATTATGCCGGACAATGGGCTAGGTATACTGTGATCTTAGAGGAACTGAGATAGTCATCATGGTTCAAAGGGACTTAAAGGGAAATTCCGTTTCGTTTTTTCAACCTTATTTTTAGCAAATTTTATGTTTTTTTACTCACCCTGAAAACTTTGGAGCCGGTCTCTTCCGGGCCGATACAAACGCAATATACATTTACGTTGCAGCAGGGGTGATAAAAGATAATGTGTTTTATGTCCAAATTGGCCCGAATGAGACTCTAGAAGCACTTCCGAGGCATTCGTAAGTTCAAGTGGAATATAAACATGGTAAAATTACTGTGTTTTGGGCAGATTAAACCCCATTGCAAGCAGAATTTGTCCTGCCCCGAGCACTCCCTTTCTATGGATGTCCACTGATGGAGGAAGTGAATATAAATTTTGCTGAGCGGCTGGTTCCAAAATGTTCAGGGTGAGTAAAAAAACTCATTAAACATAACATCCAGTTCTGGTAGAAAAAAGGAATTCCCCTTTAATGTTTGACAAAGACTCTTCCTCACAACGTTACACGACCACTGACGGAAACAATCCAGGATGTATCTATGCTTCCTCATTGAAGATGCAAATCTTTTTCTAATCTGTTGATCTACTTTGTAAGCTATATCCTCTGTTTTTTTCTGCACTTCGAAAACTGAAATGTTGACTTTTTATTGATGTTTTCTTTTATCAACAGGTTCCACAAAATTGAATTAGGTTAGTTAAAAGTAAAATTTGTAAGTCAATCTACAGTGGCCATGACCACAATAGGAGGCACCAAAAATATACTGCTGCGTACAGGCCTCGAACCTGGGATAAGACTTGGGCCTCTGAACACCAAGCTAATGTACTTACCAATTTGGCAGACGATCACTTAAAAATCTTGAATTTAAAAGAAAAATATGACATCATTTCCACTATTAACTAAACAACTTCAAACTTGATTCCAACATGATAGCTCAACATGTATTAATCAAGTTTATGTTGAGGTATGACGTTTTACATAAAATGAATGCAATTAAGTTATATAGATCTAATAAATTTATTTTATTTACGTAGAAAGTATTATTAGTATTATTTGAACAAATGTGTAGTTTCACTTTTTTGTGTGGTTTTAGGTGATAGGAGTTGCTCCCTAGGCTCTCCTCTACTATTGCCCATTTGGTTCAAAATTATAACGGTACGCCACAAACCTAAAACTGCTAAGTGAGTTACAATTGCCTCTCTATTCTCTCAAGACAGTTCTTATACTCCATTGAAATTTAAAATCAACACGGAATTTTCAACCAGATTACTCTTTCTCACTGTATAATTTTATTACCTGTTTGTCAACTTTAGTTATGGTTTTGTGTGAAAATAACTGTAGATCAGCAGTTTCTGAAATACTTAGACCAACATATCTTGCACCAGCAACTGAGCTACATGCAAAGCCACTCAAATCCCCATTCTCTGTTCTGTTACAAAACATCAATAAGTTTTCCTAACAATCTCTATTGAAGACTTGGTACATTTAGCTTTTGGTCCTCATCTGTCTTTATGTTCTGATAATTTCCTTGTTGTCTTTTATTGTTTTATCTTAGACTTACCTTTTATTTTCTTTAATTTGTGTTTTGTTTCTTGTTGCATTGTTGTTCTTTGTGCATTTGATATTTTAATATTTCAGTAATGCATTTCTTTAGATTAGTATTAGCCTTCACCCATAGTTAATTCCCACGTTAGCATTAAGCCTAGTTTATACTACTCCGTTTTGATGGAGACGGCGCCATTATCTGTAGACGAAAGGGCTCTCCCTCAGCTACATAATGAAGGACGGAGTAGAGGTCCATTTTCTAATTATCAGTCTCCGGCGTATGCCTGGGATTGGTCAGTTCAGCAATAGATCTTTTCACCAGAATGATGCTCTCTAGTCGCTATAATGAGTAGTTAATGCAGCGTTTGGACACTACATGCTTAGTATTGAAAGGATAATGTATCTAATCTGATCTTTTGCCGATTTTGAACACAAGGAAGTGTAGGAAAACAACAAAAAAGGCTGCTGTGTTTGTTTCCATGCCTTTGTTAAAATATTCATTGAGCTGGACTTCTAGTAAAAAGCTTTACGGCTAATTAAAACGTACTTTCTGGTGGAATAAGTTCACAAACCGAAAAAAAAAATGGAAACAATGCTGCGATAGTAGGGAGACAGTAGGCATAGCCGCAAAGAAAAGTTGGCACCCCCTGCTGTCCTGGTCGAGAATTGCTTTGCAACGCTGAAAAATCAATTGAGAACAGAGAGAAAGAAACAGAGAACCATAAACAAATAACATCTCAATATGTCTGCGTCTACATGCAAATTAAACTAGGCAATAGCCTCCTTCCATCAGCCTACCCATTTAGCTTCCTCTCACAGCTGCACCTTGTTCCCCATCAGCCACCTGTCTATTATCATGCAATCAGACTCCTCAGTATTTAAACCTTTCACCTTTTGCAACTTTTGGATTCGTACACTGCTTTAAACAATAAAACATGCAAATGTTCAGGCTTAAAATATGTTTAATCACTCCTGTGATCCTTGTAAGTAAAGGACTGTTATGGTGCTTACTCAACGAACGCGATAGACACGACCAAAAAGCGCCACACGCTTCTAGCTGGTCGCTTGCACATTCGCACCTTGAAGAGTGTCCATAGCACTTTAAAACATGCCATTTTCACACGTTTGAATTATGTACCTTGTGGGAGTACTCTGAACCTGAAATGCACTAGCCCCACTATTTGGTCGTGCAAATCTGGCAGAAAAGCTTTTTTGCGATGCAAATCTGTAAATATTGGTTTTAAAAGCTTTTATTATGATAAACATTATAACTGGATATATTTTTCTCCTGCCTGATTTTGTTTTGTATACTTATTTTAAATTTTTATTTTTTTAAAATGTTTTTCTTACCATACGAAAATTTGCACTCATATTTTATCTGTTGGATTGCATATTTACTGTGGCTTTTTCACACTTTTCAAGAAAGAATTGTTGGGTTAACTGGTCTCTCTAAATTGTCTGTAGGTGTGAGTTTGGATCCATGGTTGTTTGTATGGTGTGGATCTGTGTTGCCTTGTGATTGGACAGGGTGCATCATGCAGATGGAGGGATGGTTACATAATTTTTTACAAATTAATTAATGTTGAAATTGAGCGACTGTGGCTCAGTGGTAGAGTAGTTGGCTTGCAATCAGAGGGTTGTAGGTTCAATTCCAGCTTCCTCCAGTCACATGTTGATGTGCCCCTGGGCAAGGCACTTAACCCCCAAATTCTACATTGTCCTACCGAGCCATGTTGGGTGTTGGTGAATGGGTGAATGTGGCTTCAATGTAAAGCACTTTGAGTGGTCAGTAAGACTAGAAAAGAATATTTTGAAGTAGTGCTACTCTTACCTGTAGTTTCTGAGTTTTTGGCTATCATAACTACCTGTGCAAACTTTTAATAGTTACATGGTTACATAAAGCTCAAAAGCTTCAACTTAGCAAAAACCTTTTTTAATAGTTATATATTTACTTGGCATGGCAAATGGACTGAACTTATATAGCGCTTTTCTAGTCTTACTGACCACTCAAAGCACTTTACATTGAAGCCACATTCACCCATTCACACTCGCATTCATACACCGACACCCAACATGGCTCGGTAGGACAATGTAGAATTTTGGGGGTTAAGTGCCTTGCCCAGGGGCACATTGACATGTGACTGGAGGAAGCTGGAATTGAACCTATGACCCTCCAATTGCAAGCCAACTACTCTACCACTGAGCCACAGTCGCCCAAATTAGCTGTTTTTTATTTGCTGTGCTGTCAAATTGATATGAATATAAATGTGACAGTGTTTTAATTAAGAAAAAAACCTATAGTTTTTATTAAAACTCTACACTACACTACATTTTAAAGCTGTGTTTTTGTCTTTTTTATATGTTCAAGAGAAATCATGTGTATTTGTTGTTGAAATCATACTTAAACTCACCATTATGGTCCACCATCTGTGCTCCACATATCTGTTCTGCTCTCTCTTGGAGCGGCACTCAACCTGGCAACATTACAGTTTAAAACCAAAATAATAATCTGTGTTTGTTCAGGAAATCAACCCATTTCAGGTTCACATGTTTTTCTCTCCGCCACTCTTAAGTCTAAATAGTGATAGTTTCTTTTGGCTGAACATGCCGCTAACCGTGCTAGCAGGGGGGACAGAAAGCAGCCAGAGTATTTACTGCCTACTGCTCAGGAGTCAGAACTCGTTTGCTTAAGAGGGTTTTGGAGGTAAGTGCCTGTGCTGCTGTTGCATCTATCTTTGGCTCTACTTCAACAGATTTGACCTTTTCCAAGTCATTCAATCAACAAACTGTGTGGACACCCAGGGAGAAGGTAAATGAGGGAAAAGCTTAATTAAAGAGAAACTAGAGATGTTTTTTTAAGGAATAAATGATTTCCTAAGTTTTACACTGTGGGGAGTTACTAAATATGTATTTCTCCCACAATAAACACAAATAAATATATTAAAAACAATAGGAAAATAAAATTTATAGTAAAAAAGCAACCAAGAACAAATAATATTTTTAACTGTTTACAGTGGGGATGGTGTGCTGCTGACCTCGACGCGGAACGTTTCCGGCCGCTGGATGGAATAGTTCGAAGACCTCCTCAATCCTACCAGCACACCTTGCGATTTGGATGCAGAATCTGGGGACTTTGCATCGGGCTCCCCAATCTCTGAGGTCTCTGAGGTTGTTAAATAGCTCCTTGTTGGCAAGGCTCTGGGGGTGGATGAGATTCGCCTGGAGTTCCTCAAGACTCTGGATGTTTTAGGGCTGTGTTATTTAACGCGGCTCTGCAATATTGCTTGGACATCGGGGGAAGTCCCCTTGGATGGGCAGACCAGGGTGGTGGTACCCCTGTTTAAAAATGGGGGACAAGAGGGTATTGAATGGATTGATGATTTTGATCAGAATAGCAGAAAACGGTGTTTGGAGAAAAGGTAATCCCCTAAACCCTTTAGACTGAGTCTAATTTCCCTACATTTTTTTAAGGTAGGCTCTTGAAAGCAAATCTTTTAACAAAAAATACAAAGAAGGCAAGAATCCAATGAGACCTTAGAGAAACACAAATGCTTATAGAGCCCAGTTTGTGCCGCGAAGGTTCAAGCTTTACCTGCCAACACACCAACTACCAAGCTGAGCGGCTGGCCATCTGTCTTCTGTTGTGTATGTGAGCAGCGCGGGACGTGCTTTGTTGGAGACATTACTAGGCCTGGGTGTCTGGGTGAAGAAGCTGATTTGCGGCCACAGTGGCTCTCACCCACAAACCTATTAAGAGCATTCCTGTCTAAATAGTTTAACCTCTTTATAATGTTTATTTTTTTATTCCATCTCTGTATAGAAAACAACTGTAGCTCGGGGTGATTACCCACAGTGTAAACCAGCTCCAACTTCTGCGGCAGACTTAAAATGCAGCGCGTATTTTCAGTCGCCCCTGAAATGCACTAGCCGCACTACTTGGTCGCGCAAATCAGGCAGAAAAATCTACAAATCTACTTCTGACATGTCGCGGGACCCCCAGTTGCGCTTCATCGTGCTCCTCCATTGACTTTACATTTAAACCAGACTCTCTGGTCGCGTCTATCGTGTTCGGTGTGTAAGCACCGTAAGGCTCTCAAACATCTTAGTAGGACATCTTCAACTTGATATAAGTATTTAAACTTTGTCATTTTTATTTTGCAGTTTACCTGTAATACACTGTGGGTTGTTCCTCACTTTGTTGATTTTATTTGAAGTCCTTATTTGACTGCCTGTAAATGCAACTTTCAGGCTATTTGCAAAAATACTCCTAAGAGAACAAAATACCCTCAGGCTAACGAACGGTACTGTAACACAATACACAGTACCTGTTATACAATATTGTGTTACACAATATTGTGTAACACAATACTGGTTCAATACAGAACCAGTATTGTGTTACACAAACTTATTTGCATTAATTTATTGTGTAATAAAACTCGACAAGTTTTAACAAGACATAAAAAACAGAGAAAATGTATTTGCAGTAGCATCACAAAAGGAAAATAAAGAAATTTGGACTACAGTCTCAAATGAATGATCAAGTTTTTTCCTGCAAACATGTGAAATCAATGTCAAAATTGTATTTTTTGGCAGAAATTGACTCCATGGACAATTATGTATTCTTTTCTTTTTACAACCAAATTCATCTTTGTTTTAGTATAACACTAGTCATATCACACAGTTTGCCATTTAAATCCCTTCTACTGTTGAACAAAAATTTTCAAAATGGACACGTGACTTAGGCATCTAGAAACCATAAACACCACAGCCTAAAACATTAGGTAACTTGGATTTTATCTGTGAAGCATTTTTTGTCAGTGTTCATTGTTAAAAAACAACAAGTTACACTGTGAAATCTTCCCCTTGGCTTTTAAAAGATCTTTTCACCATGTTAATCTGGTACAAGTTACCTTCATTATTACAAAAGTTATTTTAATATGTGAGATATTCTGTATGCAACATGGGAATTCCTGTCTTTACCTGAGTTGTGCTCTTCTCGAAGAAGCACAGATAGCTTCGTCTTAGGTGGTCTGAGCCTCCGTAAGTTAATCTGATGTTTTCCCAAGCGTGCAGCAGTACAATCAAAACTTCCTGCATACTCATGAAATGCGTTCATACACAAACAAGGTCTAACTCAGAGATTCCGTGTTCCTCCTGCCTGACAGAGTCTTAAATCTTACAATTAACCATACCTTTTACAGCTTCTACGAATAGCATTTCTTTGTTTACTGTGACAGATACATCAGTCTCAATTCATTTCCTTCCACATTGATTGCTCTTTGATACTCCCATTCTGGTCTTGCAAAGTTCATACAGTATTATTTATAACTTAAGAAATTTGGAATTTTAAAAAGCTTTGAGTGTGACACCATCCAAGAAACTCTCAAAGGCAAATGGCAAAATATTAAATGATCAATACAATGTCTAATTAAATTGTTATTTGTGTTTGATATATTGTACTATTTTGAATTTTGCAAAGTTTTAAATAAAATAAGTGCATCACCTTGAGGCGATGCTATTTTTTTTTTTACATATTTCACATTTGGCATATTGGTAGTAATGGAATTAATACTTTGTGTATAATTTACTTGTTCCCTAAGAGTTTGGGAAAGTTTCATTGATTCAAAAAGACTTAGATTAGACTTAGATTTTATGTGAAGCCTAACAGGAAGATATTTTACTAATGTAATTTACATATGTTATCTTCTATAATTACATTTTCAACACAACTAAGTCCCTCTGTACACATTTTTGGACATCTTTGCTACCTGCAACCAAGATTGTTACTTTTATATTTTTGTAAAAATTTTAAGTAATGAGAACATTTGATTTCTTAAATGCATATGTAAATACAGTTCTAGCTTACCAGAGTTAACTACGGTGGTAATAAAACAGAAAATCTGTTGTCCACCAGTTCATATGGGGTTTTATTAAATTGATATGCAGTATATGACAAGTCAAACTAAAATAAAGTTTAAAACAGAACTGACTAAAAGTAGCCCAGATGCCAAGCAGTAACATAGCTTTTGTAATGCATCCGACTCAGACACTAAATTCATCGTTGTGTTATTATTTGGAATATATTCAGAAAACAACTTAACCAAGAATATGTTTTGTATTCAAATGTCAGAAATGTTAAGGAAATTAAACCTGAAAAAACATCCCATTCTGAAACTGAAATTATAAGGCAACAAAATGTTTATTCACAAAAGCTTTGTTTTAGAATAGTAAAAATATTTAAAATGGAATAAAAATCACAAAACTGAAGACTATTATATTTCTGTTTTTTATTTTAGATTTTTTGTTGCACAATGATATGCAGAATAGAAACTGCATACCAAAAAAGTAAACAAAGATCGGGGCAGGTATGTATATTATTCATTTTTTTGTGGTACGACATGTCCAGTTTTGAACTTTAGCAGATCAGACTGGTGGTCATACTAGTGGAGCAGTAATGCTGCAGTTTCAGTCACAACAGCAAGAGAAGGTCATCAGCGCAAGAACATATCAAACATTAGCAGAACTTTATGGTTATTTCCCATTTAAGAGGCAGAGATGCTATGAAACAAAACACTGTGTGATGTGTTAAGCTATTGATTAGGATCTGGTGTCCTTCCATTTTCTTCACCATCATGCATACCAAATTACGTGCAAATTAACCCGCTCATTCTGCCTGCTTGACCTTTGTCCGTTACGGTATGTTGGCCATGCATGATGTACTATAAGTTTAAAAGGTGGAACAAGGTTTTGGTTCAACTTTTATAAAAACAAAGCTGGAGTGCTGGATACATTCAGGGTAGGAAGAAAGGAGCTTGGTGTTAAGGGGGATGAGAAAGTGGAGTTGGGTGGGATGTTAGCAGGGGGATGGGGCAGGATATCGGGGAGGTCTACTTGGCCATGAAATTAAAAAGCAAATGCAACTTGATGCTAGAAAAATAAATAGTCAGGAGGGCCTCCCTGGTTTGGTTTAAACAACCACGGCGATTATAGAACTGTTGATTGCTTCCTGCCTCCCTGGCTTAAAAAAGAGGACTACCAAAAAAACCTCCTCAACTTTCAAAATTAATCAACTATATAGTTGTGTTAAATGGAAGTGGCTGAATGTTAAAGGCAAATGTGTTAAAAGATAGAAAGACATAGCTACTGTTTGAACTTTTAAATACCCATGCATGAGTTTGTCTTTGAGAACATGAGGGATACAACAAGCACCAACAATAAACAACTTTGTAATTGGACGAGAAAGGATAATGATATTCTTCATATTGAGCATTTCCTGCACAACTCATTTAGTGACTTTTGACCTTACTAACTGCATTGAGATTCATATGTATCTAGAATGGATATAAAAAGTGTTCTGAAATGCTAAATATCTATTGCTTAAAGGGAAAATTCAGGAAGTGATGTTATATTAAAAGGTTATTAGGAGCAAACTCTGTCGTTATCTTTATTTGGTACAGTAAGTATTTAGTTTGTCTTCCATGCTGTAGCTAACTTATAATGTGAGAGGGATCAAAAAAAGTTGCAGACTTCTACCTTCTTAAACAATTTAATTATCATAAACCTTGTTTAATCCTGCAAATGAAAATAACCAAAGGTATGGTCCACGGTGTATATTATCATATTAAACATTTCTAGTCAAAGTTCCTGTCATATATAAAAGTAAAGTGTTGTGAAAACAAAAAGCAGTTTAAAGGTACAGTGTGTATACTTTCTAGTCAGTTTACAAACTTTTCCTTTTTCAATAATATTCAAAGTCTATGTACTTCTATTAATTTGAATCTTTACGTTTTTATATATAAAAACTGTGGTCAAGCCTTTATAGTCATGCACTATTTTGAAATATGGTTGCTGTTTAGGGATATACAGGATACAATGATCTGCATTTCATATCCTCTCTTGAAAACACCAAAGTTTCAGAAGTTGTAGACGTTCTCCTTCTCCCTCTAAACATTGCGTTGGGGATGTCACCAGTTCTCTCTGTGGCATCCTGGCTGGTTTGGGGATATTCTGATCCTTCCTCTTGGATAGCTTTTCCTGCCTCGACCACATGTAACACACCTCTCCCTCTCTGTCCTCTCCCCCCTCTACCTCGTCTATGTCCTCTCCTGTCTGTCTGAACTGATTCTGAGTCATCGGATGATATCTGACCTGTTTACAAAGGGAAATCAAAAATAGTAAAGACTCCAATACCTTGCATCCATCCAAAATGGCAGATTATCAAATAGATAGCCCCAAATGTATAACATAAGATTAACAAAACAATATAGTTTGCTTGTTACTTTAGCTCATAGTCATTACAAATTAGCCAGTTGCTATTAGCCATGAAATGCAGCAAAGCTAATTAACATCAACTTTGCTAACAAGATTGAATTAAAACATATTTAGATCCTATTTAGAAAAGCTAAAGAGTCACAATTAAGTGTGTCAATTTTACACACTGTACCTCACATGTGTCAAACTCAAGGCCTGCAACCTATTGCAAACTATTGATATGCACCTAAATAATATTTTATCAGTCAGATCAATTTGAATAGACCAAAATCACATCATTGTGAAAATATATTCAGTAATATGTCATTTTAGGAAGTACTTGTGGACTTCGGAGACAGTTTATTATTTAAATAGGTTGTTAAGGATAGTTTTATCAATACTTTCCGCCAAAAACGTCCCTTTAAGACCATTAATTATCTTGATGTTGCCCAAAATCGAAACAACTTTAACATCCTACTTTAAGTAAACATTTTTATTTTTATTTTTATGGACCATTGCTGTTTCATTATGAACCAGCTAGCAACATTAGTCAAAAAGTTATGGATGGATTTGAATGATGCTTTCAAATGTTAGCATTGGAACCATGAAAAATATATTAGATTTTGGGTATGAAACACCAGCGGGGGGTGGGGGACTGAGCTGGAATCTGGATTTACCAGACACCAAGAGAGTTTTTACTGCAGGTCAAACACTAACTGCTTATAAGATTATTGGAAATCTCATCTAAAAATTCTGCATTATTGTTTTAAATCTTATAATGTGGAAGATAAACTATTTCTGAAAGGTCAAATCAAATAGGGCAAGCCTTGGAAGAGGAAAAGTGAATAAAATAGATTTTGATACATACAAACTAAAACTTAAGTCATCCAACCAGTGTTGCCAACTTGGCATTTTGTTGCCATTTCTAACGACTTTCAAGACCTCATTGACAACCCTTTTCTCTAAAAAGAGCCTAGCGACAAATCTGGCAACATTTCTCATCAACCTTAGTAACTTTCTGTGAATTGATATTCCTTGCAGATTAGAGACCCGGCTTGTTCTTCACATTCGCAGAAGCTTGTCTGCAATAAGCTGCAACTGTTTTATATTGGTACCGGACCCCAAAAATCCATATCAGGCCCTACTTTATTTACAGCTGGCAAACAAAACAAAATAATTGGTGCATTACCACCAACTAGTATGGAGAATAGACCAGAAAGTCAAAGTTGCATTTGTGTTTCTGCCTGTTGATGTATTAGCACTGTCCCTACTTGTGCTAATTTTGCTCTTGTTTTTATTAAGCCAAGCTGTAATATCCTTTTTGGCATAAAGCCATATCAATGTATTTCCTTTTCAGCCTCCAAAAGTCCTGATAAATAGCCTAACGACCATTTGCTGGTTGTCTTTAGTCAATATATTATGGTTGCAACTTCATTTACACAGTGATGAAAGACTTAGAGCTTTAAGCTTCTGCTAAATTGTATGAATGTAATAAAAGAACATATAGTAGCTGGAGAATAAAACGGAGAAAACCTAAATTTGGTTGCGTAGCAGTTGCTTCCTAAGGTTACGTTTACTTTCCATTGGTGAAAGGGTGAAATATTTCACACAATACATTTATCTCATACAGCACTCACATTTGTTCACACATGTGCGTGACAAGGCTCCTTGGAGCTTTTTCTGCACACTCTGTAGTCAAACACACTGTCCCATCCGGTGCTGATGGCTGGCATATGTGGCTGCAGTTCCCCGCTTGCACCATGACACAAGAATTCACACTTCCCTTCCACCGAGCTTTGCCACCGACAGCTGCACTTTTAACAAGAGCTCAGAGATTCAATTACTGGCCCCTCTCTGCACTGAAGCCTCGTCAGCCGAACCACACAGGAAATTGCCTCTCACAAAGTAAAGGTGGTAACTGAATTGCTGGCCTCTCCGGGAAAATGTACACACATTGTTCCTGTATGGATTTGATTATGTTGTGAACCATTGGCAGGTTGTATAACGGCAAAGGTTGATGTAGATCTAACCTCAAAATGGTGCGATTTCTAAAACTCTGTTGGGAGGCAGAAAAAAAAAAAGGTAAAATAAGCTTTTAATCAAGAGGTATGGAAAGGAGTACAATAAATAGGATATGAAAAATACATTTCCGGTAGTTTTTACTCTGAATGAAGGAGCACAGGGGAAAAAAATAATAATGCATGCCGACTGTCAGCTCGGTCAGCTGGATGCCTCCTCAGCAGTTGCTCAATTAACTGGCAAACATTTTCAAAAGACTTGCATGCTGGCATATTAGGGTAATATTGCCGCACAGTGTGTCTTTTCAATGTACAATGGGGGAATGTTGCTGCATTCGTGCTGGCAAGCTTGATCGTGATAATATTGCAATATCTGAGAAATGCTGGACTCATAAATGAAGATAATGCTTCAGCGCAACAGAGGGGGACATCATGATGTATCGAAAGTGCGCTGATCCCTGGCTGGTATCGGTATCTAAAATGCAAGTAAAAATTGTGACAAGCATCTGATCACACTTCTTTACGTCCACAGACTGACCAGTTATGAACTACCAAAAGGCTGATGCACATTGTCTTTTGAAACAGGCTTTACAAATTGTAATTTTTATATTTACAATTTAGGTGTGTAGTTTTTACTGTTGCGTTAATCTTTATTTTATATACAGGTTGTTATCATCTCAAGGGCAATCAATGCATTTCTAATGTTAATTTAAACAATTCTAGAACCTGATAAAACAAAACAACCATCATTCCAGTATCTATACCACCTATCCTATTTCAGGGGGCCTGTTAGCCTATCTCCAGCAATCATTCAATGAGAGTTGGGGTACACCATGGACAGGTTGCCAGTCCATCGCGGAGAAAAAAACAGGACTCCGTTTAAACATGAGCCCAACTCTGTATGCCACTTTTTACACATTTTTGTTTTACTTTATGAATGTTTGTGGTATATGGATGCCTTTGACACAAAGTATCTAAAGGAAAAATTAACCTTTAACTGATATTTGAACATTGAAACTAAAAGAGGTGTATCTTGTTTTTACCATGATTGCATGTAGGCTGGTTTCGGTAAAAAACCTGCGCTGAATATATAAGCGTTTTGATTTCAGAGATAAATGACTTACCTTGTTCTCCTTTGACAGAACTGTGGTTATAAATGTTGGGTATAAGTCAAACAGGAGTAATGTATACTCCAAACAGATGTAGATAAATCAGTCTAACCTTAAACGATGTCTTGTCAGCTTTACAAGTCAAACAATGCAATTAAGAGATTTTAAAGCAACAATGATTTCTGCTCACATATTCCTTCGGGTTCTTCTCTCTTGGCTTTGCATAGCAGCACTGATTATAATCCACACCAGACCAGGATGTCATGTTTAAGTGTAAATGTAAAACCTGCCACTAATTTATAACTACAACATTTTGCCTCGTAAATTGGAACAATCTGAGTACCCCTTACGTAAATGTCTGAATGTCGAGTTCTTTTGACATTTTGTTGGAAGTCACTGACTGCGTAAGTGAATAAAACCTTTTGGGTGCACTCGAGTTTCACGTGAGAGAGAAGTGCATCAAGTTATTGGTTTCCTTTCTCCCTCTGCTTCTAACACACTTTTGGCAGTAATACTCCCACAGTAAGTGGAGAAGTGGATGTTTTATTCATTGTAAATTGCTTGTACAATACATATTTTGTTCAGTCAGTTAGGGAGAGAGAGTTTGATGTTTTACAGGCATTGGAACATGAAGAAAATAGTTAGGAAGAAATAATGAATAACTTCAAAACATATTAAGGCTGAACCTCAATTGACTGTGCAGCGGAAGAGGTTGCAAAATCTTCAGCACTCTAAATATAACGCTATTATTTACAGATGCAAAACATTTCATAAAGAAGATGGACTTTTTGCAGATGTGTCTGCAGAATTAATCAGTGGTCACTACTGGGGCAGAGTGCTGACAGGGACTTCGAAGCTTTGCTTCCAGCAAACTTATCATGGTGTCAACACACAGTCAAATTCCCCCCAGAAACATCCTTAAAAAAACAGGACTGCCTCCACTCTCTGGACCAAAATAAATAACCAAAAAGATCCTATTGAAGCACATTACTTCTATGCAATGAAGCCTTACTTTTCCCTTGAATAAAATACTGCTCTTTCTGTTGAAGATATTTTTTTCTATGGCCATTTCAAAGTCATGCAGTGGTGTGATTGACTGTTAGATGGGTTAATCGTGGATACCAAGGTCAGACCATCCTCTGGGAGCTGTGGCTATCAATCACCAACCAACATCACTCATCACACTGACTGCTTCCTCTTCCTAATTGCTTCTCTCTACAGCTGCAGTCCAAAAGGCATAATATTTTTATTAAATTTGATTCCTTCCATAATAAATTTATACAAAGTATGTGATTGATATGAATAACTTTAATTTCCACCTATGTTTATATTTTGGACCTAAAAAGGTTAAGAGGAGGAGGTTAAACCCCAAGTAGGTAAAATTGCTGGGGTTTTTTTTCAAATAAATTAAGAAGCAACAAACCACAAATAAGTTTTTATTTGTATTAGCTGTAACCATCATTATGTCCTAACGGGGAAAAATGAGCTGGAATTTCTGGTTCATCCTAGTGATTCTAGAAAGAATCCACAACAGTCCATTGTGTAAATAAAAAAACAAAAACAAACAGGAGGAATCTTATGGATTGATAGCAACTTTTTGCTATTTATCTTAACATATCTTACTTTTTTGTTTCCTTTAATTTTCCACTGGCTGCACATAAGCTGTAAACCTCTATGCACAGATTTCCCTGTTTCGGATCAATTCTAGGCTGAGCTAAAGGGAACGGGTGATTATTGTTTTGGAAGCTGGTCTGTGCGTGCCTGGTGATGACTCTGAACATTGTGTTTTTGTTTCTGTCCTTGATGTATTTAAGCATGCCTGCAGTCCTAGAAACGGGGGAATGTTTGCAATTTTTGCTGTGGTTTTAAAAGCACAGAATGGAAAAAAGTAAATGTCTTGTAGGCCATTTGACTTGTTTTCTCACAAGGTGCAGTTGTTCTTGCTTGAATTTTCAGTGGATGTTGTTTTTTTGTTTTGTTTAAAAGAGGAAGGAAATATTTAGAGGCCAATGGTCTCTTTGGCAGATGGCAATCTTCTCCTCTGACCACTTGGTTTAGATGAGCAGATGTTTTCAACTTTACACAGAGTTCAGTGAACTGACTCAATCAAAAAAGGATCCACTTGGGATCTTCTCAGACCTGGAAACTGTACCCAATGCATCTCGCTACCCATAAACTGACAGATTATTGCAGAGTTACTGAGGCATGGAGCGCATCTGTAACTGCACCGGACACCGGAGATCACTGCAGCTTAACCGCTGATTCAGCAGGAACTTGTGCAGGGGATTTCCTCCCGGTATGGCGAGAGTCTTGCGGAATCCTGATCACTTCAACTATAGAAACATCCCTGATTTCAAAGCTTTGGCTGAGGTGCAAGTCATAATCCCAGTCTCAAGTGTGACAACACAGCATGGACTCAGTCTCGATTATGCACAAGTGGGAGTGAAGTTCAGCTTCGTACAAAGCATTCAAACCACAGGAGGTAAACCTGACTCTTGCATTGGGATGCTCCATAATCAGAAATGTGGTATTAGAAACAACCAGTCAAGTACATGTCAGAGATCACGCTGAGTGGGAACAGCATACACCCTTCTCAAAAAGGGCTGGATAAGCATAAATACAGTGAGATCGTTTTTACACCAGCCAACTGGTCACTAAAGGAAATATTGCTTTAATAGTCTCTTTCAAAAGATGATGCCTGCAGCAGCGAGCCTTTTGGTCATTCACAAGTCATCAATCTTTGGCAGCAATTTGCCACCATCAGGTGCTTTTCACAAAAGATTAGGCCATGACAGGAAAAAAGGGGGTACATGGGGGTGGTGTCTAGGCTGTCGATGTACAGGGCTGTGCATAAACCATGAGACGGAAGAGTTATCGTAAACAGAAATTTTTTTTTGAACATAACTTGTTTTTTATTCCGATTCAATCCCCACCGCTCAATTCTTTTTCAAGCTGCTCCAGAAGGTGGCCGTCCTTCAGTCTCTGTGAACTATTGGCCGATCTGGTCTTCAGCTCTAAAAGTCAGAAGTTCCCGGACCTCTGTATCACTCCTGTTTGACTTTTTATCTGATAGTTTAGAAATGCTCCTTGCATTTTAAATACTGCTCCTGCTCAGGGCTCAGCACATATATTCCATGCATCATTATTACATCACCCTCTGTTTGGGCAAGTGTATTCTTCATTCATAAGACCAACGTTGAGCCAATATTACCATCAAGCTTGCCGGCACGACTGCCACAAGACACACAGTGCCAGGAATATTACCCCATAATTCCGGCACATTGTATCTAATGAAAGCGCCTGGTGTGTTGATTTGCCAAAAAACTGTTGGACTCTGTCATTTTATCTGGTCCCCTCCTTGTTTTGACAAGTAATGACATCTTTAGTGGAATGCAGTAATTCATGTCTATCAACCAATCCTGGATGTATTGATAATTGGCAAAAACTTTTACTAAAAGCTGGTTGGAGTCAGAGACAGCATCCATCCCCAAAAGAACATCTCTTATATCTATTATCTCTTATTTCTAGGAATATGGCCAAGTATATTGGTTCACCAAACGATTAACAATCCAGGGTCCAGACCAGGAAGCATAAGGCGTGTGTCAAATACAACATATTAAAAAACTTCAGGGAAATTTTACCCAATGTTCCCATTATGTGAATGTCTCCATTTCTCCGGGCCATTGCAATAGGGCTGTTTTCTTGGCCATTTCAGGAACCAACCAAGTACCAGCCTTGGGATATGTGACCGGAAATGACCCGGCAGAGTCACTGGGCGGGAGCCTTGGTTAAATCAGGCTGACAAAGGATATCAGAAGGCATGGTGAAACAATCGGCTTTGTGAAATTGGAAGAATTGCTGCCGAAGCAGTTTATAACAACAAAGTTAAGAGAAACATAGCAACCATCCCTGCTTCTTCCATTGCTGATCTATTGCTATTCACTGCTACTGTAGGCAATAATGATCATTGACTCAGCTCACTACTAAAAAAGTTGCAATATGCTGACATCTTAGCAAAGTCCTTAAAGGGCATATATAGACATGCAATATCTGAGAGGACCAAACCAGTGTGTTTACCCTGTCAGATGAATTTGTGGTAAAATAATCCTGAAGTTACAATAGTGGAAACGTGCCTATAGCTATATATTTCTCTAAAAGGAGATGGTAAATGTAAACGTGTTTCTGTAAATTTACTCAGTTAGTGCAAAGATTAATTCATGAACCATAAAAAATGTGGCCAACCCTGAAGCCACTTCTTGAAAAATTCCCTGACTAAAATATAGTTGAAAAGTTTGAGCCATAAAGTTGAGTTTGAAAGCAAAACACAAAATGAAAGACTGCTGGCACTCAGCTAGTTTCTTTCAGGTTGCCTTGTGCTGTAGCATTGATTGCATGTTGCCTCTATCTAAGCCTTCAGAGACTGGTGGTCTTATTTCAGATCAATGATGTTAAAGAGCCAAGGTTAGCATGTCTTCAAGGTGTGTTTGCGTTTGTGCCAGAGAAAGAATTGACTCTGTGCTAAGAGGGAGGTTTAACTTTTGTCCCAGAAAGGAAAAGGCTGTTATCCCACAGTGGCCTGAAAGTTGAAGAGAGAAGTTGTTTTTTTAACTCCTCACTGCTTGAGAGCACAGGGAGCAGCTGTAATAAATGAATGAAAGAATAGAGTAATTAATATTGTGTGGATGGAGTGTAAAAACATCAGTTTCAGGTCTTAAAACTGAACACGTTAAAAAAAACGACAAAAAACAACAACTGATGCCTGTTTTAAATTTACTGTATCAGACGGTGATTCATGTAATAGAGAAAATGAAGCTGTGTTTTAAATTGTGAATTTTGGCAAGGTCCCCGGTCTTCTTTCCTCAGCTTTTACTCAGAAAGCTGTATGTATCCTTCCCTCCGACTGGCTGGGAGGCTGGGAGACACATTTTCTGCTTCCACCTCCAGCAGTAAGTATGGCTAAATATTTCCCATGTTAGAAAGGTTTATAGTTCATCTCTGCTTAGCAATTATCTGAGCTCAGTAAACCAGTATGGCATAGGGAACTTTAAGATTTCAATTTTCTGTGACAAAGCATTAAAAACCTCAGTATCAAAAGGAGTCAACATTTGCAAGCATAAAAATAAGTCTTTTAGTAGTCTAGGAGTGCAACGTCAATGCTTGGATTTTATTTGTTAGACCTACACAGTCTGTTTTGTTCTTTTATTGTCTTCCTCCAAGTTTCAGATTCTAATAAAACTATTGAAAATTAAAACATTAATTAAAAATACTATGATATAAAACTGTGATTAAAAACACAGAACCAGAATGCAACAAATATTTCAGCCCAAACAAGGGAAATGTTCTGTAGAAATCCACAAGCTTAATAAAAAAAGGGAAAATTGAATATCAAATTATGGAACAAACATCTTTTGAGTATTTCTTGTCACCTTCTAAAGCCCTACCCAGGTGGGGTTGACAGTCCCTGGCAAAAGACCCCTAAGGAATCCCACCCCCATAATGCCCCAAACCCAGTAAACCCCTACGTCAACAAAAATGCCTGCACGATAAAACCAAAGGTCCTTCATCCCCACCAGGTGACGGAGATGATCAAAGGATTACAATTAATGACCTGTCTCCTTGCTGTATCTGGTGTCTCAGTGTTTAATCCTATTTATTAGACAAACCCTGGTGGTTCTGCTTAATGTGTTAATGTTACCCTGGTAATCCAATAATCCCCAATGTACTTAGTCACCTCACATTAGGTTAACCCAACATGTTTTGGGCATGAATAACTCAACTATCATTCTCTTTATATGGTTTGTTTTAAATGCTTTTAGAAACACATTCAAACCCCAGTCCCATTCTGTCCTTGTCCATTTTCACTCTGAATGTCCAGGTCTGTTCTGGTCTCTTGACACCCATTTAGAGTTGTCTATGCAAACAGACACTATCAGCATATGAAATGTTTTGTCTTGGTTCCATTAGCTGAAACACATGGCTTTCTTGAGAAGCAACATGCCTCAGGTTAACAAAACACCAAAGCATGGTGGTGAAGTTGACATGTATGTGCAGTCATTTTGATTGACCACAGGCGTGCCTTCTGCTGCACACAGACCACACATCCAGAGAATTACAGCAAGGTTACAGGAGAATTTCCAAACCAAGGTATTCCAAGCATACAAATATAAATAATATCATAGACTATTTGTTCATAGGTATGCGTTACTTTTTGGTCATGATGTTCTAACTTAAAGCTCCCCATTTTTCCTACTTCAGTGACAAACACATGATTTAAATTTTATTGATTAGAAAGCTGTAAATTTCGACAAAACCAACAGCTTTCCCTGAGAGCATTATAAATATAAACAGAAAGGTATTTTTTAAAATAAAATGGATAAAGCAAGTCCACTTATACATATAACTTAAAAAAAAAATCTATATTGTTTGCTTGAAAGGTTGCCCTCATTTCTCAAACCTGCATTTGGCAAAAATCGGGGGACAGTTATTATGACATTCATTTTAATTTGATTCAAATTTGATAAACGAATGACAAACAGGCTACTCTCAGTATGCCGTTCCTCTTGAGCTCTGTTACCACAGTTACTTTGATCACTGACCACTGGTTACTCTTTTCAAAAGTAACTTAGTTATTTTACTGATTATTTTAAAAGTAACTACATTAGATTAAAGGTTACTTTACTTTCCACAGCTGCCAATAACACTCCCCACCACATTAACATAAAAACCATAACCGATTTTGCCAATGCTCACTTAATTGGAAGTGCATTTCAACAGTAAGGCTGGAAATTTACTGGCTTTTTAACGTCACACTGACACAAGCAACTATGAAGCAACCAGCTGTGTCTTAGGCATGTACTTGCTTGCCTACTGCATGTACTACTGGTGAGTTCCACCAGGGGGCAGAGTACAAAGTACAGAACTCAGACTCAGATTGGACATTTAGGGTGGACACAGAGAATGTCTAAGAAAGAGAGGAGTGCCACTCTCATTGTACTTGCGGCTTCTGAACCGGTTGCTGTTCCACTCTGGTTCTGTATGAGGGCGTGACGAGAGCAGAATGAATGGAGGTCTATGGAGCTCTACCCCTCAAAATCCACTTTTCTCAGGATATAGTTTTTTGTCTAGTAATTTGAATATTGTACTTGAAAAGAGATGTAAAGAGATTACACATTGTTGGGTGTTAGATTTTTTTAGAGTCACTTATTTGCTGTTAAAAGTATTTTAAAATGCCAATGACGTCATACACATTGTACGACCAGAGATACTGCTATATGGCAATCCTTATTTTTCCATTTAAATTTCACAGTACATACATAACCATAGGCAGATAACAGTGCTATAAACAAAACAAAAAAAGTTGTTGGGTAAAAAAAAAAAAAAAAAAAAAAACTGGGTGAAAAAGTCCGCCTTAACATTCTGGTACCGCTTCAGATGCCACGATGTCGTCAAGCGGAACTTCTGGTCGTAATCAGTCCTTCACTGACCAATCAGTGTTCATTAGCAAAATGCTAGCATGTTATGGGTAACAACAACTCAACGTGTAAGAACACGAGAAGACATAAGTACTCGTTCATACAACTTTCAACCTATAAGCCATGTTGAACTTGCAAAACTTACAATCTAATCGGACATTTCTCAACAGCAATGGAATCAAGAGAAAAATTTACGCGTCTAGCCCCATAGACTCCCATTCATCTTGCACTCATGGCGATCACCCCCAGTGCAGCTCTAGTGGAACTACAACCAAAATTCGTTATAATGGGACGTAACCGAGAGTGGCAAGGCTCTCCGTAGACCGGCTGTGGTGGAAACGAAAAAAATATGGCGACCATTGAGGAGATAATCAGATGTTTCAGATTATAATAGAAAAAGGCAGCAGCAGTGTTGTAGAAGGTATGTAAGAAAATATTTACCACCACTGTTGCTGGTTTTCCTACTGTTTTTGCCACTGTGTACCAAATATATCTTTTTGCTTAAGAAAACTACAAAAATAGTAACACACAGTGGCTTGAAAAAGTAACTTTAATTTTACTGCTGGTATGGAAATAGTAACGTATTAGATGAGTCGTTTCTAAAAATGTGGTCATATTAGGAGTAACATGCTACCTAGTAATGCTTTACCAGCATAACTGCTCTCGAGCTGTGGAAATCAAAAAATGCTTTAGAATTATTAGCCTATACTGGTGAAAATTCATCTATAGCAGCATTTTTTGATGAATCCTCTTTGGCACTAATTAATTGTATTTGACTAATTAGTACTCAATTACTTCATTAATCCCAGAGGGAAATCACAGATTACTGTCAAAATCAACATCAGAACAATTGTATTTTTCCTTTTATACTTAGTTCAGAGTTTTGTGTATAACGTTGTCACAAAAGTTTCAAAAATTGTGACAAATGCACTTTGTGTGGCATGGTTGGAACAAGATAAATTTTAAAGTCTTTTTAGATTAAACCCCCTTGAGCAGGGCATCGTGTGGCATAGTGGTTAGAGTGGGCACCCCATTTATCGAGGCTTCGATAAATGACCAAATCCGGTCCAGTCCTCGTTGACTTCTGCCACATGTCTTGCTCTACTTCTCTCTACCTTTACACCCTTTCACCTTTTAAATAAAGGACACTGTGGCCACAAACCTTAAAAAAAGAAAAACCTTGAGCACAGATGATTTACTTTCATTTTACATTGTATTGTGTGTCTGTTACATCTGCCATCCAAAGCTGTATATTTTCTAATCTGAGAACCAGAAGTGAATCACTTTTTTAGACTACATTGAAAGATGACACCAAAACAAATAACACATGTAACATTTTCGATTCACTGTGCAAATACATGAGCATGTCATAAAAAAAAGTTATGATGTGAGTCATGTAGCTCTGTAATTTTTGCTCATATGAGGAATGATGCAGACTATAACTGTGCTTTGTCCCATCTTCATGAAAAGGTTTAATTCAAACCCTTCTGGCACAGCAGAGCTGGATAAAATATTTGTTCAGCTGTTGTGCTTTCCATGAAATTATCATAGCTGCACATGTACAAGATTAATCTAATAAAGAAACAATTAACAATCTTCTCTTTGTCAGTCGAGCAACAGCTGGGCTGACCCGGCCAGTAGCTGCTGCTGTGGTATTTGTTAGTCATTTGTTGAGGATGGATTGACTTGGAAACGGCATTTCCCTCGCACTGTAAACTCAGGGCCCCCTCATTAGGTCAGACTGTTTTCCACTGCGTAGACATATGAGGTCAAACTTGTAGTGGATGTTTGGCAGAAAGGAAGGAAAAGACTGGGAGGGTCAAGTGGGCAGAAACAGGTGGTCACTAGCCTTCTTAATCAACTGTGATGGATTAGATTGTTGCTACTGGGAGTTTATTGTTTACTGTAAGTGTTAAGAAAGTGTAAATGTGAAATGGTTTAGATTGGAAGCAACTGTTCTGACTTTATTGCTTAATATTGAGCACTGAGGACACTGAAAGTTGTTGCACCAGCAGAAAAAAAAGCTGTTTCCTGATTCATAATAAACTCCATTAGATAAAAACAGAGAAACAGGATTAAATTTGATACCGATAATTCTTGTTTTAAAACCTCTCCAATTTCACCTCCCATAATTAGTCCAGCTTGTTAATTTTTTTGTTTTATACAGAAGAGTTAAAACTTGTCAGACAGATTGTCTTTTGTAAACATAATGGTGGAAACTGGCTTTTTGTCATAATATTATTTTACATAAACTTTTCAAGATATTTCTTAAAGCAAAACAACCACAGAGTATCTCCATTGTTTAATATTTCACATCTTCATAGTGAAAAACATGCTTGTTGCAAATGGTTTGTCCTTTTTTCATGTTTTTATAAATGCATTTGGTATGCATACATTGCGTGACTGGCTTAAGCATCTACTAAATGTCGACATATTCTATTTGTTGTTAGAAATACCTTAGCATCTCCAAATTTTTTCCATGTTTTTGAATTTCCCTATTAAACTAGCAAGTAAGAATCTTTTTTTGCCTCGTATTTTCTCATACAGTTTTCCTTTTGTATGTTTAAATCTATCCATATTAGAGCTGAGACTTATTTACAACTAGGACTGTTTATCAGGACGCATTCACCAAACCAGGCTTCTCGGTCTTTGCTATCATTTTGGCGGGTTTTTGTGTGAAAGTTTACACTCACAACCAAAAAACAAACATTTTGTGCAGTGTACAGTAAAAATACTACTCTACTATTTTGTTTCATATATAAACATTTTTTTTATATTTGTCAGATTAGTGAACGTTAAGTCATAAGGGCAGTGCCTGTGTTCAGACAGTCCTTTGCAGACTGCGACAGAGGAGACAAATGTGCAATAACTCTATTTTACAAAGGACCAAAAAGTAGTTTCAATAGATAACTGGAAGGCTAACAGGATTATAGAAAGGTGCTTTGTTTTATCATTCAAGCATTCAACCATGATGCCATGATTTGTCTTTATTTTTGCAGTGACTTCTTAGCTGTTTATTTTAGTGGGGGGTGGTACATTTTTTGTCATTTTGCTTACTTATTTTCACATTCTTGCTTATTCTTGATTTTAAATTAAACTTTATTTATAAAGTGCTTTTCATACGAAATTGCATCTTAAATGCTTTACAGATTAAAATGATCCCACATAAACCACATTGGTAAGTTCAATAAAAATTTTAGATAGTTTCCTTTTGTTTGTTGTTTTGCTGTAAAGGTTACAATCAGATCCTTCTAAAGTGTAAAACTGAAAAGAAAAACAACATCTTGAAAATAAATTGCTGTAAAATGAGACAACTGCCTGAGGTCTGATGAGGATGGAAAAAATCTTAATGCCATGGCTTGGCAATCCCGAGACAGGCAGTAACAGTCGGATTATAGTTTGAAAATGCACATACAGACAAATATCGTGTAGATATGCTGACTGAAGCTGTTAGGAGAGTGTCATTATCCATGAACTGATAATTGAAGTGTTGGGACATAATGACCATCATTACGTTAGAAGAAAAACGGGGGAAGCTTGCAACCCTGAGAACGCCATTGCAGCAGCATCGACTTGCATTGCTGTTTTTTATTGTAGGAAGAGCAGGTGCACTTTACTAAATATGAGAAAACAAACTATATGAAATGCTTGGTTCCAATTAATCCCTTCCAAACAAACAATTGCTGGAAGTAAACCTCTAAATTATTCACAAAGTTGTTGAATAACAGCAAATTAAATGTTTTGGAGAAGCTTTCATAAAGACTTCAATCCAATAGGAGGATTCAGCCAAAATCCTAGTAAAATATAGTGTGCAGCTTTTGGTAGGAAACCCAAAATGTTTGAACCAAGTCATTAAGCTTAAAAATTGATTCTATAAATTAACCAACGTAAATGTGTTGGTAGCATATAAATCAAATAAATAACTGAATGAATGGATTCTTTATTTCGAACAGTGAAATAACTTTGAAAGATAACAAAATTATGTAAAATTTAGATTTAATTGTATTCAAATTCTAATTCTTTCCAAATTAAAAGCTGTTAAAGTTTTCATTATATAATAATAATTCTAAAATAAACTCTACTGAGCTTATTTTGTTATAGCCACTAAGAACATCCTAACAACTCTTCCACACAAATACATAAAGTTCTCAAATGTAATAACTGCTACGTGAGAGGGGATTTATGAGCAGTTTAGATTATTAACCACTTACTCTTCTTAAAATAATCTCTTATTCCATGCTGTCCAGTGGTCATCTCATTCAAGTTTAATTCAAGTTTAAGGATAATGTAGAATGTTGTAGAACTTATTGTATGTATGATGGCAGGAGAAAGAAGGAGGAGCACAGGTCAGAAGAAGAATACGGAAAAATCTGGTTCAAGAGGCAGCCATGAGGAGGAAACAAAACCAGCCAGAGAGGGAATTTCTATGCTTTTTGAATTACCAACCTGTTAGAGAAGACTCCAGAAGCCATTGGCCATTCATATTCCTTGCTTGACTGGTTTTTAGACATTTTATATAAGTTCTTGATCTTTTATTAAATGCACCAACTAAGCATTTGCTTAGTTTTGGGTTATTTCCGCCAGATCAGATAAAATAATCAGGCAGTAACCAAATGGGGGGGGGGGGGTATTATGCAAAATTGACTTTTTTACGTGTAACATCCTGATAACATGTTATTTCCTCATTAAAAAATACTTAAACTGTTGCTTTGACTCATCCACTTATGTATAAATAATTTTTGAGCCTCTGCTGGTAGTTATTGGGGGTGCTGAAATGTCTGCTCACAACTATCTCCTCCTCCTACCTGACGTGGCTTACTCAGCAGCCAAGCCGCTGCACCAGCACGCCTCCCCCTCCCCTCCTCACTCATCTCAGGTAGAGTAGCAGCTGCTGTATTTAGCTTAGGCTAATTGTACGGCTAAGAGTTTGGACTTTATCTTTGGAAACAATCCTAAGCCTAAAAAAATCTCCTATCTTAGCACAAATCACTTCACAGAGGACTGACTTCTCAACAAAGGCCTTTTTGATAGTGGACGAATAAGCAGACTGGCCCTAAAGGCAAGGCTACTCCAACAGAACCTACACAGGTAAGAACAGTGACTTAGCAAAACATAGCTTTATTTTTCTGTGCTTTTATGGTTGCAATAAAAAACGTAGCTTCATATTTCTGTGCTTTTATGGTTGCAATAAAAAACATAGCTTTATATTTCTGTGCTTTTATGGTTGCAAAACAAAATGTAGCTTCATAGTTGTTTGAATTTATGGTTTAAGTGCAAAACATTGCTTAATTTCTCTCTACTTTTGTGATTTCAATGCAAGACTTAGCTTCATATTTCTGTGTTTTTATGGTTTCAATGCAAAAGTAGTGATTAATATTTTTAAAAGGGTGCCAAGGAGGTTAAATATTACAAAGCCGACACATGTTGTAAAAGCCTCTGAATTCTCTCTGGTTCCTCAAAACCCCTACCCTGGAAATCCAGAGGTCTCGCGAGAACACAATTTGAATTGTCTCAGCAAGACACACTGGCATCAACCAATGATACTCTTACTGCATTACATAAGTAGTTTGGGGGAACCAATCAAATTGGTGTATGTGATGTAGGTGGGCAAATTTCTTTAAGAGGGATTTTGATAATTATGGGATTTTAAGAATGATTTAGGATACAATTTTATATAGTGAATGGTACTGTGTGCCTTGAATAAGCATAAACCCCCCCCCCTTTAAATAAGGAGGCTCATGTCACCTTTAAATGGGGTCAGAGGGTGACAATTGTAAAGATTTTTACAGGTCCTTCACAAACTTGAATCAAAACCTACAGTACTTCTTACACAAAGATGATCAAGTAAAGTGATGTAGTCAATACTACCTACAGTACAAAGGTCAGAGTGGCTGTATTCTATGCACTATATTTGCTAACATTATTAGTCTAATCTTTACAAGCCTGCTTTTTGATAAAAGCCTATGAATGTTCTAACTTTGTCATATTTTTGTTTGTAACTGTTTAACCTTAAGTTTTTGCTCCACATTCTGATTTCATTTACTCCTTCCTGTAAACCAGCCTTCAGTTGTTTGTCCAAGTAAGCTGCCACACAGTCATTAAGAGTGGCTTTTCCAGGTGTTACTGGAATAAATAGTGTTTTCGTTGGATGGGACACTGGAACACAATCGTAGCACAAGCTCCAGCGTGTGTTTGCGCAGGGACTTATTTCTGCTGCAAATCTTCCAAACATGCAACACAAGTAATGAGCAAAACTGACAAAAACACATATAGCCGTCAGCAATGCTCCTACACAGTCTCACACAGACGTGCCAAGCATTTCAGATTTATGTGTCTCACACTGGCCACAATCTGTGTTTCCTTCCAATAGCAGAAGCAATTAATGTTGACATTTGTTTTTGCATCAACATTCCATAGTTGACAAGTAGTCCCCCCCCCCCCCCAATTTGAAAATGCATTGGCCATGTTTGCGCTCAGCCATTTCCCACACTACCTTTGCTTTCTCGGTTGCCTGCAACATTTAAAATTGATGCACACACCTTTCACATGTTTGTTCAACCATTTGTGTCATCTCCAGTAAAAACGCAGACTAAAAAACACACAGTTGCTATGCACCAGGCCGTTGCTTGGTGAGGTACTGTAACTGGGTGCTCAGCAGGTCCTCATGCATTCATAAATGTATAAATTAATCATTCAATTTAATGATATATATGCTCTCCTTTGTTTCTGTCGTTCTTCTTTTTGTGTCGTAACTTATACAGAATGGTGCAAAAGCTGACAGTAGAGTTTGCACAATGTGCAGATTTTTGATTGAAGTTTACAAATGCTGTTAATAAACCGAACAAGCAACACAAAATTTTCCCAGACATTCAGAACAACCTGTTAAGTAAATTCTACAGATTTGTAATGTATTTATTTTATTTTGTGACGCAAAATGCTGCATTTAGAACCATTGCTTTAGAGCACAGGTGTCATAGTCAAGTTTTTGAGAGCCAGTGAGTTGGACCAGCAGACACAGCAAACAGTTGCAGATCATCAGTTTTCTTTAATGAAATTAATAAAAAATGACTTATGCAGTGGACCCCCACTTAGTTGTATTCCGAAATTTCTACTTTGTAGAATGTTACTCTAATTTATTAACGGAAAAACATGTCCATTCGCAGATTTTTTGGTAGAGCATATGGTAGATATATGTAAATGTAAATGACTAGATGCAATGCAACTCGACACACATTTTGTTGCCAGTTGCAAAACAGCCATTCCTAGGACAGAATTAATTTTGCTTGGTGTTGATTAGCTGTACCCCCCACAGCAGAGATAAGGAAGACCACTGATGTTAACTTCTGCCATAGTGCCAAGACAGTTTCCAATGTCTCTTAATCCATATTAACATAAATGTATTGTTCAAACGATTAAAACAGACAATTATAATTGTTTTTAGAGGGGCTGTTAAGTATTTGCGGATTCCAGCTATCAGAACAAATACCGGGGGTCCATTTAAATGCTTAATGGCTATTACCACATAGTTATTTTACCGTGGCCATTTTCTATATCATGTCTTTTCAGCTCTTTTCTTTGCAGCTAATCGTTTACATTTGACTATATTCCATTGTTTATTCCTCATAGTTATTGCTAAAATGCTTATACAGTAACTGATTGTTCAACCTACATTTAAAATATCAGATACATCAGACCAAACTTTTGAAACACAAAGGATAACCAGTGTTTTTGCTTGTCTGTTGTTCAAACTTGGATAATTAGTAATGATGTAACAAAATTATCCGGTACGATGAAGTTTTCTTAGTGGCATAAAGGATATTTAATTCCCACAGGTTTGTAGCAAAGACACTAATTTTAGTTTGTTTCTTTATTCCCTAAGAGGAGGACATTTGAGAACAATAATTTAGCAAGAAATAAAGTTTCATATCTGAATAATACTTTAAGCTGAGCCTACTTCAAGAACTTTTTTTTTAACCATGTCTTGATTGCTCCCATTTTTTAGTATCAAGTATTTAGTTTACGGTAATAAAATATAAAATTAAGCTGCAATTTCAAAGATGAGTGTTCCAGAGCTTGGGTGCACAAGCCGAGAAAGCTCTCTCACCCTGTGACTTGCAGCGGGACCCCGGGGTAGCCAGGAGAAGCTGATCAGCTGCCTTGAGTGCCCTTGATGGGTGGTAAAGAGAAACAAGCTCCACAAGATAGACTGATGCCAAACCGCGGAGACTTTTAAAAACAAAATTACAATTTTAAAAGAAATATGAAAATCAATAGGAAGCCAATGTAGGGCTTTCAACACAGGAGAGATTGATTGCTACTTGTTTAGACCAGTAAGAAGCCTGGTAGCAGTATTTTGAACCAATTGCAGACGATGAAGAGATGATTTATTTACTCCAAATAGACATGCATTGCAGTACGACAGCCTGGAGGCAATGAAGGCATGAATAACTGCTTCAAACTGACGCCTACTAAGAATGGGCTTTAGTTTTGCGATACGTCTAATTTGGAAAAAACACCATTTCCCCATAGAATTTATTTGGCCATTCATATTTAGCTGAGCACCAATTTGTACACCAAGATTTTGTACCTAGGATTTCAAAGAAGGTACTAAAACATGTAGTTCAGGCGGACAGTGTATCTTTTTTTTCTATCATGTCCAATTAGGAGCGTTTCTGATTTTCCGTCATTCAACATTAAGAAGTTGGCAGAAAGCCATATCTTAATTTCCAGAAGACAATCAATTAGATGCGATGGATCACGCTGCAACTCAATGGGAATATAAATTTGATCAGTTAAAAAACTTTATTTGACTAGAATTTTGCATTTGGCTTTGGCTGATTTTATATACTGGATGGGTGGTACATTGTATAATGGCATAATAAACGTAATATTCTGCAATTATCAGGAGAACTCATGTGAAAAATCATTTTAAGTTGATCACAAGTGGGATACAAGCTAAACAAAATCCAGAAGAGATTGTCTCAATAAAAATGTCAAAAGTCTGAATTCTCTTCAAGGCTAGATGTTCAAACAATGTTTTAAACTGCTGCAATCAGGCGCTCATGGCGACAAGAGATATTCTGGGCCCCATCAAGCTTGTATTATACAGCAGCTGGTGTTTCTTTACTCCCACATGGGACACTGGCAAACATAGACTGTGAGACACACAGATCGACTCACAGTGGGGGTTAAACAGAGCAGATTATCTCTGCTGTCTCTGTGGCACATGAGGAACCTGATGATCTCCTGTGAAATATCATCGACTTAGACTCCATCCGGAGATCATGTAGGTGTCTGTACGGTGCATGCTCCTGCCTCATTCATATCTTTTACAGAGGCTACAAAATGTTTCTCCATCAATCATGCAGGTGCGCGTTGTGTTTGCGCGGGTCCCAAAGCAAGATGTGTCAGTCTCCGTATACAAGCTGGATCTGTGGCAGCTTTTTGTGCTGACAGGAGGAACAGTGTGACAAAACAGCAGGGAGATTGGCATCCATTTCACTCACCCCCGGCACTTCGCTTGACGCTGTACACAGTGCTGGATGCTTTAAATTCCTCACCCAAGAACTGTCTTGTGTGATCTTCCTCCTAAGCTTGCTCTGCATTCTGACTGGAAATCTATCCGAAACGTGAGCATATATTTTTTATCAAGTTTTAAGAATGTTTTCAACTAAGGGAAAGAAATCTAGTGTGAGGGTTTGGTTTAGAGAGGTTAAAGTAAAACTGAATTATTATTTGAATATTTCCCTGTTTTTTTTACTAACGGTATGTTCCAAGTTATGCATTAGTCATTTGCCTACTGCTTTAGTCAAACCTTACTATCTACTGGGTAGAAAAAACCCCAATAACTTATCTGAAAGTTGAGCTCCAGATTCCTTTCACAACCAGAAGATCAAGCAGATGGCAAGTGCTTCGCATAAAAAGGGATGAAACTAAATCTGAGCGGCACCTGCATTGCAGGGAATAGGCTTCCAGTGAAAACCAATACTGCCTCTTCAAATGTGACCAGGAAACCAGAATACCAAGAGCCCCCTGACAATGGACAGAAAGGGAGTGATCGAGCCAGACCTTTCTTTGTTTTGGAGTCGCTATCAATGAGGTCATTGTGGACTTTGTTTTGCGGGAGGGAAAACATCTGTACAGCAATAAGGATGAATGAATGATACAAACATTTGAAGTTGGTTTTTTAATTTTCTCTCACTTTGATGGTGATGGACAAGCAGAGCAGAAAACGTTTTGTGCGATGTGAAAATGCACCAAAATAAAATTAGGGTGTCTCTAGGCAAGAAAAACAGAAACTACAGGCTCACCGTTTCTGGACATTTTTTTAAAGACTTTGTCACCTCCAAAAAGTCACATAAGCTTCACTTTTCAATTAAATCTCTGCTTTGGCACTGTTGTATAAACACACTCAACGGAGTGTTGGTGGTTGTGCTAATGCCTAAAATGTAGATGGCTCTTAAAAATGACATCTGCTGTTGCAAGAATTACTCAGCCCAAGAATCCCACAATTGAAAGCAAAACTTAGGAGTTTTTAACACTTTAAACTGTTATCAAACTGTTGCAGTTAAGGCTAGGTGATATGACAAAATATATCGCGAGGACGATAGAAAATGTCTATCGTTTTATATGAATCTCCATCGTTTAAGCCACAATAAGGTTTTAAATTGTAAACTCATTCCTGTGCATGCTGCAATACATGAAAAAAAAAACAGGGAGGACGACGGTAACCAACACGTTTCAGACCAGGGATCTAAACAAGATTATCAGACAACCCAAAGTTGGTCTTCCTGGACGTCTCGGCCTCCCCTCCCAACGTGCAGCTTGAACAGAACAGCGGCTCTCAGACACAATGACGCAGGCTCTAAAAGCCTGTTTGTTTGCTAGCCACACATCAATGGTGTGCTACAGCGTCTGTAGCTGGAGCTTATCAGAGCTTACACAACGACTCATCACTACTTTTGCTCATTGACTCTCTCTGCATTCGCTGTCATGGTTCTTGAGCCGCTGATAAAATAAATGTGTTGGTCGGACCAGGAGCTGGTAAACTTTACAAACAACTCTTGTCTGATCTGCGTTGGTCTTCTTATATCCAAACGGCATTGATAACCATAACTTAACCATGTTCCTAATCCTACTATTTGGGAACCAGTGCCTAAACCTAACGTGATCCATCTGTTTAACATTTACGAGCAGCTGCCCCCTCGCCCTTGGGTGGAGTTGGAACACATCTTGAGAAAATAAGTGATAGCAGGTATCATGGCAAAATTTGGATGCTGTGTTTGATTCAAAGGCAGAGTGTAGAGCTGAACCGCTCTCCTAAAAGATCACTGATATCCAAGGAAGGAGATCAGTACAAGATGTTTCTGGGTGGTGGTATTGTCATCTATCATTTAAAACTGTATTTCCATATTGTAAATTTTAAAAGTCATTATTGTAAATACATGAACAGACAAATTGCTGTATCGTGAAGTATATGGTTATTGGGATAGAAATTGAGGTATATCAGGATATAAAAGTTTGGCCATATTGCCCAGCCCTAGTTGCAATGATTCTTGAGCCAGAACCTTGAGCATCTTCACATGGAAAAGTACTCAGCAGCCGTCTGCTGGCCAGAAACTTCAATAAACTACTTTTCTGGTTTGGATTTAGTTAGGCAATAGTGGGAGCTCCCTCCAGGCTTTACGACCGCAACCCATAGGTGGAGCAATGATAATTTTTAAAGTTTCAAACCATGTAAAGAAGCAGCAAACAAAGTCATTTTTTTTGTTTCTGAAATGGCTATAATTATACTTTCATTGAAACATGCAAAATACACCACCTTGTCTAAAATTATTTGCAAAGCTGTTGTCAGCAGCAACAGGCTATTGGAGAGTTTTTTTTTTACGACAGTTGTAATTCTGCTTTTAACCAGCAGGGAGGAGAGTTGGGAAACGTACTAAAGAGAGTTTTTTTTGTTGTTGTTGCAGATATTTTTATCCTGTCGTGATCAGTGTATATTCATATAATGGGAGTAAATTAGGTCAGGAATTTTCTGCCTGTAAAAAGGTATTTTCTGGCACTTCAGTTAACCAATGTTTTGTTGCCATAGAGTACTAGTAATCCCCTCCGAGTACAGAACACCTCAGAAGTGCCTATTAGTTTTGTTTTGGAGTGATGTACAGGCAATAATCCAACAACACTATCGCTCAAGTACAATTACGTCACTATCATGCGCCATCCCAGTTGTAGTCTGAGCAGGATTTTCACTCTGTTTTCAAATTGCACTACCGAATGACCAATTAGACTAAGTTCAGCTTCCACTGCAAGGGTGTTAGTTTGTTTATAAAAGTGCTGGGGACAATAACCATAAACTTGAGTGTGGTTTGAAGATTGCTTAGGACAATTAATATTAACTATCCATAGCCTATAATTACTACTGTTTCATTACAGTAGGAGTGTATAAACAGGTATTTGAAATCTCATCTTTATTCAATCAATAATAGTTGAAAGCAAGAGGATTGTGTTTTGTTTTTCAAATGGCAGGCATCAAAATCTGCATATAGCACAATGATGGAAAATATGTATTCCCCTGAAGACGTGTTCCCTTTGCAACCTTTGCCGTAGTAACCCCTTCTGTGCAGAGAAACTTCAGCTTTAATTTACAGTTCAGAATCCTGCAGTAGAATAGGTACCTGCTGCCAATCCGCTGTTTCAGGTGGACAAATACATAAATTAAATTTAGCAGGTCCTGGATTTCGTTAACGAGTGGGTTAAGATTTGGTAGTGAGAAAATATAATTGTTTTAATGTTTTGTTTAAAACTCCCTAAAGGGATCATGTTATATTATATATATATATATATATATATATATATATATATATATATATATATATATATATAGTTTTGGTGGAAAGATTACAACAGAATATTTCCTGAATATTCTTGCTATCTATTAATCCAGTGGTGCCAGTTAGAGTGCTGACAGAGAGAATCAAGTTAAAACCAGGGACTGTGGACAACATTTAGTTTATGCACAGTGATATCTGAATCAAATCAATAAATATGCTCTAGACTGGAATAGCATGTGCCACTTCAGTATGACCTCCTTCTGGATCAGTGGATAAGATGCACCGCTTGCCTATCCGCCCCAAAAACAGCTCCACCTGCAGTGAAAGCAGGACTCACCTCCAATCTTGGAAACCCTCTGGACCTCCTCGTGTCCTCCATCTTCAAACAATGTCAAACATATTGTGCATTCCTATGTACATTCCTCCAAGCAATCATCACCGATCTACCAGTAGGAATCAGAATCTGCAATATCAATTATCCCAGTTCTTTTCACTCTGTTAATTTCTATACTCACCCCTCTAAAGTCTGGATTCTGCTTCCTGGTTCCCACTCCCCACTTTCTCTTGAGACGACCCGCAGTGCTTATTAAAAAAAATTATTTTAGAAAATCACTTACCTGTCTATTGTGTCTGGTTTTATTCACATTAAAAGCCTGTAAAAAACCCTAGAAGCTAACACTTTAGCACCTCTGAGACGTGGCAGAAGCGAACATACAGATAGACAGCAAAAGCTGTGAAATTGATGCTTTTGAACGGTGGAAAGTCGACGAACTTACAATTTGTATTTTTGAATGGGATTTTTACTTGTTAGAAGCAGTAAGAGCCCGGATAAGGCTGTGGTGCTCTAAACATTAATCCTTCACATCGACTTCTAGCAGTAGACTTTGTGAAACCTTCTTGCTAATGACTATGCTACCAAAACTAAAACAGTTAGATCTAGACGATCAACAGAAATATCAAACAATTAACAAGTTAAAACACACATTCCTTACCTTGTTTATCTACCTCGCATGTCCATTCGGATTCTTTTCTGTATCTAACGTATATAAAATAAACGGTGGTTCATTACAAGGGTGGGTATAATTCATACACTGGTGTGTTTTGCGTTCTACATCATTCAATGTGGTAACTGCCATTTCCATAGCCAACCACAACACAATGAGGCTCCGTATTAATGAAAAAACACTCATGCATACGCTGTTTAAAGGAGATATATCATGCTTTTAAATCCTTCCTTTTCACATGTAAATAATTCACTTGTGGTCTATATAAAGTAGAACCACAGTGGTTTGGTCTGAATTCCATGTTATTGTAGCCCCACAGACCCTCCTTATACCGTTCTGAGGAGCATCTTTAGAGCAACTCATTTTCGTGCGGTCCCTTTAAATGTAAGCGAAACATTTCATGCCCCGCCCCCTCCAGGTTACAGAGCGTTCCGCTGCACCCCGTTCGGACATTTTTGTAGTCTGATAGCAGCGATACGATTACTACTGGCAGATAAACTCTTTATTGCGAAGCAATCGTCGCTAAATTCCTGTACATCATGTGTACCCCACGACAAAAACCGGCAAAAAAAGCCCAATTATTTTATTCAACGCATACAATGCTACAACTATCAAAACAATCGCCCGTACGACATATCAACACACAACATTCATGTCTAAAATAAAGTTTACAGTCATTTTAGTGTTATTTGAAGCTTACTGCTTTGCTTTGTCCGTCGTTTCTGTGGAAAGAAGGAACTGACCCCTCAATCAGACCAAGTCTTTATGGCAAATCCCTCCTGATACAGACCGAGGTTGCTGAAGCACTCGTCCTCGAAGTGCTTCGCGCAAACGAGGAGAACTTTCCCCACGGATGTCGGTATATTTCCACTAAAAATTTAACCAGGCACTTCTCAGAGGCTCTGATGCTGGGGGTCGATGTAAGGATTTGTGTGGGTGAATACACCGAATAACTGAACATTTTGACTTGCTTTCTTATAATTTGAACATGACTGACCTTGGACTACAAAATCGCTGTGGGGAGAAAAAATGGCGGTTTCACAACCCGGTTACCCGGAAATCCGTTACCTTATTTGGTAGTTCAACAACAAATGCTGTGACGTATAGACAAGAAAACATAATAGCGAATAGAGAAAACTAAACAGACTGAAAAATAGGACCAAAAAAGAATGTAAACATATAAACACAGCACCAGAAGAGAACAAATGTAAGTTGTCTGCACTCCTAAACACCCAAAATACACATTTACATGCATTTAAGGGCTAAAAAAGTGGATTTTCATTGATATGTCTCCTTTAAAGTCGAGCCGGGGCTTTGTTCAGGGTCCGAAAGCTGCATTCGTGAGCATGCGCACTCGCAATACTGAGATGACTTATTATATGGATAAAATCTGATCATGACTGGACAAAAACTTCTGCAGCATGGCTCCAAACCTGTCTGAGTGAGTAAATATTTGCCAAAAACAAGTTCCAGGTTGATAAAGAAAAAAACTTTCCCTTTAAGTTATGTTTTAAGTGTGTTTTACTTTTTCCACAGCAAATGTCAAAAGAACCAACCAACCTTTTCTAGTAAGCATAGTTATTTCTTTCGTCTGTTCATTACTGGATCCTAAATCTTTTTTTCAGTTCACATGAGCAAACTTACTGCGACATCCTTCACTCCCAGCTGCTTAATTTCTTTCTTGCAAAAATACATCAAATTAGTTCATATTCTAAAAAAAGTATTAAATTAGAGTTCCTTTAACTGATGATGCTCACAGCAGTTAAACCTTTCTGGTATTTTTTCGTCATGTTGCACCCACTAACGACGACTGTTCAGTTGGTAGGAATGCACAGATTTTGTCCAGTAACCGGCAAGTTACTGGGATAGACCCCTGGTCCGTCTGACTCTGTTGCAGTCTTGCTTCTGTCATTCTGACCCATGGCAGATGTGGCTACAATGTAGCTTATTTCAAATATTTTATATTCTACCACTGTTGTACATTTCTTCAGAACTTTATCCTTGACCTTTCTGCTTTCTGTTCCTTTGTTTCATGATGCTGTTTGTTCAATCGTCACACACTTTTGGACTGTGTGTACTAGCTGACTTCTAAAGATAGTTGCCTGCATAGGATTTGACTTAAGGTAAAAGGGCTGAAGTAATAGTAGTTTATTTGTTATTATCAGGCCAGTGCATATTCACAGAAGTTTAACTGTAACATGCCAGAGTTAGGCAATGGCTAATTTTCATCTGCAGTCCTGCTAGTCAGATGTACTTTGGCATCCTAAAAAGACAATATAAAACAACTTACTTCATGTGTTTGGTACATATTTGGAGTTTTAAAGTCATGGCTTGGTTTGTTTTCATTTTAATAAAAAAAAATGCAAATATGCATATCACTTTTTTGATGAGCATTAAACATAACTAAAAGTCTCTTTGGTCTTTTTTGAATTCCTTAATTTCAAATCCTGAAATGTGACTTTTTATGTTCTATAACTTAAAAAAATTGAAAGTATAAATCTGAAATTTGATCAGATTTTTTTATAAATAAGAGGACAAGCAGAAATAGGGTAACTAGGAAACAATATAATCACTTAAACAGTCAGAGTTAATGTGTAGAAATATTTTAATATTTTACCCATATTTTTTAATGGTTTTAATCTGAACCCCTGTCCATTACCAGTTCTTACCTTCCCTCCATTAAGAAATACCCTGATTTTTACCACTCTTTCAAATCTTGTTGCTTCCTCAGTTATTTACCTCAGTTATTTATGTTGCTTGTAATTCCAGAACATTATGTTTGAGTTTGTTTTGTCCAAATAAAATAGACTTCTTGAGTTAATTAACTTGTCTGCTTGCCCCATTCTAGAAGCGGGTCTCTCAGTGACGAGTGTTTTCTTGCATTCCAGGCAAGATGCTGGGTACATTTATACAAAAGCGATAATGAAGATACAGAGGCTCCCATATAGAAAATTGTTAAATTGTTCAATGACTTTTATTAAATAAAAAAATACTTATAATAAATTTGATCCAGTCAAACTGCTAAATGTTCACTTATGTTCTCACTATCAGAAATTTGCTTGACACTTTATTTCAAGTTATCCTTTAAACATAAACTTGTAGACATAATACAAAATTACACAACTATAACTTATAAGATGTTTAGATCCGTGTCAACATACCCAAATCTGGGTTTCACATTTAATGTCAATTTTTCACTACCTCATAATCAATTTATTAGTGTTTTGCTTTCAGCGAAGAAGGTCGCATGTCAATTATGCATCCATTCTCCTTGGCCACTCCCTGACATCCAGTCTAAGTCCTCTTTACAGAGGCGCACCTCCCGAGCTGTGCTGACAGATTTGCAAAAGCCACAGTCCCATATGTCTCATTGTGTGTGGGATAAGACCTGCCTCCATTCAGATGGAAGTCTGAGAGTAACCCCTTGGCTGCCTATCCACCATTGAAGGGAAACTGATTAGAGTCAGTTGGCTGTATTCTCAGGGGTGATTAGCATTCGTGCTCCACTCGTGCTGCTTTGACAGTTATTGAGGCTGTCCGGTTTGAGTGCCGACTCCACGGCTGCTTCGTCACCTTTCTGACCATGAATGAAAATAATGAAGACTAATGAGCCAGTATGAACATAAAGAAATGCCATGAATTTTTGTTTCATAGATTGGCTTTTGACAATATATTTTAGTATAGTTCATTCAAGATAACCGATGCAAAGACAGTTTTTTATATATATATATATATATGTATTTTCATCCATATTTGTTAAACCTTTTAAAAGAAAATATAATTTTTAATAGATTTGTTTTTAATTTCACTGATATTTCATTTATAAAGTCAAATTGCCCTCCATGAATTTTAAATCATTTACTATGGCATTTTTCTAAGTAAAATATTTTAAAAGCATAAATATGGTTTTGATGGATTATGTTTTATTCTTTTAAATGCATGCCATTAATAAGTACATTTGGAATTGCTGCAATAGTACAAATGGCTCTGCTACACAAGACATGCTACATAAAAAAGTTAATTAATCTAACAAATTTTTCTAATTGTTATAGATTATTTAAACACGTACAGCAAAATATACTCTATCCGTCAATATGCAAGTAATAAAGAATTTTAGATACACTTAATTTAGAAAAAGAAAACATGGTTAAATTCCATAAAATATTTTCATGAGCCAATGTATCATAAACCAGCTTGGAAATGAATCCATTTATTTCTGTATTTATGGATGAATGTCATTAAATGATAAACTGACAAAGGCTATTAACTAAAAAAACAATTGACAACAATAAGCGACTAATTAAAACACAATATTGCTTCAGCTGAATGCAAACGTTTCAATAACACACTAATTATCTTAATGTGGATCCCACAGCTCATAGCGTGGCTATGCCTTCCATTTTTTCCTGGATCTGTGTTGGCTGATAATGCAGATCCAGTGGCCTCTGGCACGAATAGAGGCAAAATAAATCACGGTCCTCCAGAGGATCGGCCAATGGATGTTACACTGCCGATTTTCATTAGCAGCCGTCCAGCTCAAACATCTGTCACTGAAGTGCTTGGCACTGTCCCATGGTAATTAGTGAGCTCCATGCAACAGGTTGCACTGGAAGATAAACAGAGCTGAAGGCATGCAAAGAGCAGTTCTCAATGTGCACAGAGATGAAAGGAGCTGCACCATGCTGTGCAGTTATGAATACACGCATAAGCCCACAGCCTCATAAGACAGTTATCTCATCAAGTATTGAAATACAGGCACATATTAGGAGGACAACTCCAATGGAAAGAATAGCTTATAATTCACTTATTTTTAGTTTATTCAAGTAAAACAACTTTACTTCTGTCAGGGATTTGCGGTGTGAGGTATGGACCCAGACGCAGAAGCAAGGTGCAGAGTTCTTTATTGCTGGTGAAGGATGGCGAGAACGAAGATAACAGGAGAAACACAGGAAGGTCTGAAGTCCTGTAATGATCCGGCCGTGACTGAAGGGAAGTGGCAGGTTATAAAGAGGTGAGGTAAGGAGGATCTGGTGTGCGTGATTGGAGGCACAGGTGAGGGTGATGATGATGAGTGAGTGAGGGAAGCTGAGTGTGGAGTGAGGCATGACAGGACCCCCCCCTTTAAAGGCGGATCCCAGACGCTATATAGAGAAAAAAACCCCAAAAGGATTAGCACCCTTTCAGGGTGGGTGGAGGGGGCCCACGGCAGGAGGGCCCGAGTGTCTGTGTTGACGCCCCTGAAGGTCAGGCGGGCGACCGGAATGTCATCCTCTGGTCGGACGACAGGCTGGCGGACGTCCCCTGGCGGGACTTGAGTCGGGCGGACGGCCCGAATGCCCTCCTCTGGCCGGACGTCCCCTGGCGGGACGAGAGACGGGCGGACGTCCCCTGGCGGTCCTCTCCTGGGGACCGGGAGGTCCAGCTGGGGGCTGGACGGACGTCCCTTGACGGGAGGCGGGCGCACGGCCCGGCGGTCCTCTCCTGGGGAGCCTGGAGGCGAGGCGCAGGCTTGGGAGCCTGGAGGCGAGGCGCAGGCTTGGGAGCCTGGAGGCGAGGCGCAGGCTTGGGAGCCTGGAGGTGAGGAGCCGGCGTGGGAGCCTGGCGGCGCGGCGCCGGCGTGGGAGCCAGGCGGCGCGGCGCAGGCGTGGGAGCCAGGCGGCGAAGAGCCGGCGTGGGAGCCTGCAGGCGAAGAGCCGGCGTGGGAGCCAGGCGGCGAAGAGCCGGCGTGGGAGCCAGGCGATGCAGCGGCAGCTCAGGAGGCGGCAGCGGCATATCCGGCAGCTCAGGAGGCGGCAGCGGCATATCCGGCAGCTCAGGAGGCGGCAGCGGCATATCCGGCAGCTCAGGAGGCGGCAGCGGCATATCCGGCAGCTCAGGAGGCGGCAGCGGCATATCCGGCAGCTCTGGAGGCGGCAGCGGCATATCCGGCAGCTCTGGAGGCGGCAGCGGCATATCCGGCAGCTCTGGAGGCGGCAGCGGCATATCCGGCAGCTCTGGAGGCGGCAGCGGCATATCCGGCAGCTCTGGAGGCGGCAGCGGCATATCCGGCAGCTCTGGAGGCGGCAGGTGCTCTGTGGGCTCTGGGAACAGAGACTGAAGAAGGAATAGGGCGATGCAGACGCCAACTTCGGTGCCGAGCAGGGCGATGCAGACGCCAACTTCGGTGCCGAGCAGTGCGATGCAGACGCCAACTTCGGTGCCGAGCAGTGCGATGCAGACGCCAACTTCGGGGCCGAGCAGTGCGATGCAGACGCCAACTTCGGGGCCGAGCAGTGCGATGCAGACGCCAACTTCGGGGCCGAGCAGTGCGATGCAGACGCCAACTTCGGGGCCGAGCAGTGCGATGCAGACGCCAACTTCGGGGCCGAGCAGTGCGATGCAGACGCCAACTTCGGGGCCGAGCAGTGCGATGCAGACGCCAACTTCGGGGCCGAGCAGTGCGATGCAGACGCCAACTTCGGGGCCGAGCAGTGCGATGCAGACGCCAACTTCGGGGCCGAGCAGTGCGATGCAGACGCCAACTTCGGGGCCGAGCAGTGCGATGCAGACGCCAACTTCGGGGACCCGGAAGCAACTACTTCCCGTCGGCGCCGCCGTCTGCGGCGAGATGGTAGAGGTGCCTCGTGCCCTCGGCTGCGTGGCTGACATGGAGGCTCATGCCTACGTGGGCCTGTTCCAGGAGCGCAGTAGGCAAGCAGAGAGCCGACGAGCGAGGTCTGCTGCTCCAGATACTGCTCCTCCGAGTCCTCCCAGTCCGAACCGTCCGAGGGCGGAGACTCCGGCGCTACCTTCCGGCGTCTGCGTCGCTGACCGCGGCGAGGAGCTGGATCCCCTCTGGAGCAGAGGTACTCGAGTCTGTCCCCATGAAAAAACTCGAACAGTTCATCCTCGCTAACGTAGAGGGGACCCCGTCCTGCCGCAGCCGAAGACGGTGGTGTGGGAGCAGCAGCTGGGCGATTGACCGGAGCCCTCGGCGAAGCGGTCGGGAAAGGGGCGAAGACAGCCGGTGAGAGGATCGGAGGCGCATGGAACCAGGAGACCGAGCCGACGTTGGTAGAGGCGGGCTGTGTCCCTGCAGGAGGCAGCTCCTCCTCCGCAGCAAGGAAGGCGTCGTCGGCTGCCTCCTCCAACTCCTCCGCATCGAGCGGGTTGAGGCTGGAGCGGAACCGAGGAAGGAGGTCTAAGATGTAGTCCTCCAGCGCGGTGAGGCGAGCGGACGGGCTGGCGAAGCCAGAGACCTTCTCCAGCCTGCACCAGAGGGACTCCAAGATATCGGGGTCGGAGGCTTCTGCTGGGTCCATCTTTCTGGGCCGGATCATTCTGTCAGGGATTTGCGGTGTGAGGTATGGACCCAGACGCAGAAGCAAGGTGCAGAGTTCTTTATTGCGGGTGAAGGATGGCGAGAACGAAGATAACAGGAGAAACACACAGTGGAAGGTCTGAAGTCCTGTAATGATCCGGCCGTGACTGAAGGGAAGTGGCAGGTTATAAAGAGGTGAGGTAAGGAGGATCTGGTGTGCGTGATTGGAGGCACAGGTGAGGGTGATGATGATGATGAGTGAGTGAGGGAAGCTGAGTGTGGAGTGAGGCATGACAACTTCAATACAATTGTTTCAGTTTTATTGTGGTTTATGACAAAAAAAAAGCTTTAAAAAAAGTTCTAATTTGGTCAGAATTGCCTTTAAAGTTCTGGTTTACTGAGAAACCGTGTCATACTTATTCTGTTAAAAATATGAATTGTCACACTGAATTGCATTTGCATGTTGCATGTTAAAAGTTTCTCTTACCCCTATTGCTTGCATGGGCTAAAGAAAGGAAATCGATGGTAAAAACAAGTGTTAGTCTCTTCTACGTCAGAGAGATAATTAGTATTCATGGCTTCATCCAATTTGGTTTGTGACCGGCCATGGGGAGACTGGATTGATTTTGGTGCCAGCAAAGAGCAAAGTGCATGTCTGCTAGTGGAACCTAACCATTAGCAATCCACAACATGGCTGAACATGTTCGGGTTTGTGTTATTTGTGGAGATAACACATATGCGTTGCAATTTTCTTTTTTCCAGACAGAAGAGCTGAGGAGTTTCAGACTGCACACACGAAAAAAAAAATCAAGGATATTCCCATTTTGGTTGCACAGTGTGTATGACCACACGGCAATGATGAGATACCACACATGAAACACTTTTACTCACAAACATTCCAAGCTCAGACAGGAAATCTCACAAAAACTCTTGATATGAAACATGACCAAAGTCAGAGGAGTAAGTAAATATAGATGCCAAGGTTGAGGCATTGGGTATAGTTTGCGGTCCAGCTTTTAAAAAGAAAAAAAATCCTGGTGTTGAATAAGGAAATAGACACTGCAGAGCACAGGCTGTACATGCTATACAAAATTTGTAGGTGTAGTATTGTTTTTGTTTTTCAACTGGGAACTGTTAAACACTTTGCTTTTAATGATCTCTGTTTCTATACATTTGCGGACTGTAGTCAAGTGCCCCGACACTCATAAATAATAGTATGACTGGTTACACATCACATACAACAGGTTGTATGCTTGTTTGTCCTCACAACACACTGCGATATCAGGAAAGACAATCCAAAATCTTGAATATCCCTGTATTTTGATCGGAGGAGTCCTGACGTCCATCAAAGCAGATCAGACACACCACACATGACGGCGGACGGGTAGATTCAGAGCAAATATTGGCCTAAAAAATCATGCTGTGCGAACCAGCCAATTATTGTTTTTTTGAAGGCAGCGAAAGAGTCCCACAGCTTTTAGCAAATCGGAGGCAAAACATTTGCATATCATGAATATAATTAAATAAGACTTGTAAACCAGCTACTGCGCCGACAAACTTCAAGATCCTCAAACAGGAGCACAAGAGCGTTTTCCTCAGAAAACAACTCAAGATGTTCATTCATACAAAAGACCACAACAAATTTATTTAATGAGTGAGTGAGACCTCTAAATCATTGCAATTCATTACAGTCTTATCCAACCATATATTCAGAATCAGATGCAGTAATGAACATTTCTGTTCAATACAGTTTAGTTTATAGATGTAATAAAGATATATCTGCATAAGCCTAGCTCTAAATTTGCTCATAATGAGCAAGTAGTAACAAGAAAAATGGGACGCTAACTTTGAACTCTTTTAAGTCTAAAATTAAAACGTATCTATTTAAACTTGCTTATGAGTAACTGCTTTTTTTTTATTTTTTTTTTTTTTTATTGTAAACATTTGATCTTTATATTATTTTATTGTTGTCGTTTTAATTTCTATATTTTATTCTATCTTTTAGCTTTATTTTTAAGTGATTGTGTATTAATTACGTGGATTTGTTCCTTACAATATCTTTTCTTACTGATTGATTACTGTTAAACTTATATGCTTTGTAATCATGTGGTTTCATTATCACTGAATCATGTAAAGCACCTTGAATTACCTTGTGTTGAAAGTGTGCTATAGAAATAAAATTGCCTTGCCTTGCCTTGCCTTAAAAAACTCCATTAGAACCAGGCTTTGCTTAAGTTACATCTATGTGCCCTCTTAAACATCGTGTGTATTATAGTCTGTTACTGCTTCAATACAGAGTTCTAACATATTTATAGGGATTGTCACTTTAAATATAATTGATATTATTTAAAATTAGACTAAATATACAACACATAACATGGCTTTGTTTCTTTTCTGTAGGTATTGATTTTGTGCAGAACCTCAAAATTTTATTAAACTGCAATTGAGGTAGAAGAAAAGCGAAAACAACTAAGAATAAACTCCAACATTTTCTCACCTTGTATTATTTATAAAATATTTTTACGTCTTTGCATTCAGAGTCTGCGAGTTAGAATCCTTGTAGAAGCAAACTTTTAGTGTATGATATTATTCAAAGCGGGTGTACATGTGAAGCCGCTGTGCACAGGATGTTTAGAGCTGACTCTTGAACTGAATAAATAGTTCTGCAGGTGCTAACTGACCGATCAGGGAGACTATCATTCCAAAAACGATTTGCCGTTATCAGCGCCGCCAAGTTTTAGGATTGTGTCATCTTGGAAAACCCATCTAAAAGTAAATGTTGTAATTTTAGTATATTTAGCTCGGGAATGAAGATTTGTGTATTTAGCATTTACTCAAACAATTTTGCAAATAGGAACTGAATAAAGCATCAGATGCATTTAGCTCTTAAATGTGTGTTCTGTGGTTGATTTAGGGGTGTTTTGAAAGCTGTCTTAGAAGACTAGTTGTAATGATTTAACCATTTAGTACAACCCTTCACCCCCTACTCATTCTCTGTTTGTCCTCCCTTCCACAGCAACCCCAACCCCCCCTTCAGACGGCAGTACACAAAGAGGCTTTGGAGCGAGGCCAGAGGGCAGCTAGACCAGAAATCTTTACCAAATACCCCCGCCACCCCATTCCTGAAACATACAATGTGGCACACATAGATGCACTTAGGGGTAAACTTTTTAACAAGCCTTGATAGATTTCCACATACCTGAGCTGAGAGTAAAACAGACGTCAGAATTGACCTGGGAGGCTGCAGCTCAGCAAGTTCCCCTAATGGGTGTCATCTCCAGGTCACAGGCATGTTGAGTGTGTGTGATTTTAGCGAATGAAGACTAGAGAAGCAATCTATTCATGTTTATCTGCCAAAAATATTTATTCCCATTGAAGGTTAAAATAATGCTTAAAAGTTTTCTTTAATTTTTTTCTTTTTTTTTAAGGGGGGGGGGGGGTATGTCACACTTTGACAGCAACTTTCTCTACCTCAGATAAAAGTGTTTTAACTAAAATACGGAATTTACTTTTCAGTTAATAGATCATCCAAATTTGTTAATTTGGATGAAGTGTAAATAGTCAGAGGTCTTCACAAATATTTTACTTAGTAAAAGGAAATCTAATATTCAATGTGTGTGTGAAAAAAAAAACTTGTAGTTATGAACTAGAGATTAAAGATGCATGATTTATTTTTTTTGTTGAGGTACTGACATGACATTCAATCCCACATTAAACAGGTTTCTAGGATGTCCTTCTTTCACCTTCAGAATATTGCTAAAATTAGAAACAACCTGTCCAGGGGTGAAACTGATAAACTAATCTATGCATTTGTTACTTCGAGGCTAGAGTACTGTAATTCTTTATTATCAGGAAGTCCACAGAATGCAGTTAAAAAGCCTAGAAAGCCTTCATTTGATCCAAAATGCTGTAGCAAGACATCTGATGAATACTAAAGAGAGAGATCATATTATCATGTTTTAGCTTCTTTCTTTATTGGCTCCCTGGTAAATCCAGAATAGTTTAATATCCTCCTTCTTACATATAACGCCCTTAATAATCAAGTTCCATCTTATATCAGACATCTGATTCTTCCATATGTTTCTAACAAAGCACTTTGTTTTGAGACTGCAGGTTTACTGGTAGTTCCAAAGACTTTTAGAAGTAAAATGGTAGGCAGATCTTTTAGTTATCAGGCTCCTCTACTGTGGAACCAGCTCCCAGTTTTAGTCCGTGAGGCAGACACCCTGTCTACTTTTAAGACAATGCTTAAAACCTTCCTTTTTGATAAAGCTTATAGTTAAAATGGCTAAAGTTATCCTGGACTGTCTTTGTAGTTATGCTATAGGCTTAACTATTGGAGGACAGACTGAACACTTCTTTACTCTGCTACTATTCTCTTCTACTACTTTCCAGTTGTTGTTTTTTCCCGCTGTTATTTTAGTAGTTAACCTTGTTTTTTCTCAGTGTTTTTCTCTCCAAAAAAGCTACACCTGGTCTGGTATCCTGTTGGATAGGGGTGAATCAACTCAGATGATGCTTCAAGTGATGGAAAATCTCCCCTGCCCTTTACCTACTTTTTACTTTCTTAAATATAGAAAATAGCCTTACATCAGTTCCTTCTGTTTTTTTTGTGTGTCCCTTGTCTGTTTTCTCAAACCCTCAGACGGTCATGTCTGATGGCCACTTGTACTGAGCCAGCTTCTGCTGGAGATTTATTCCTGTTAATGGGGAGTTTTTCCTCTCCACTGTAACTACATACTTACTAAAGAATGAGGGATTGCTGTGGGATTGTTTGGAGTCTGCACAACCTCACATGGACTCAACACAATCTGCTAGGATTCCTTAAAAACTGAAATCTGTTTAACTGATTGGAATGTTTGTATAATTGTATTCAAATCACTTTTCTTGCTAAGTGCCTTGAGAGCACATCTATGGTGAATTAGCATAATATAAAAAACTGAAAAGAACAGAAAATAAAACAGCTTTATTTTTAAAGCAAAACTCTCCGAATCAGGACTTTCCTGGTCACTACAGCAGGAGCAAATCCCCTTGAATGTGCCCTTTTTAAATCAATAGTTAGGCTATTGGCTTAAGCTGTCACTGCAGGTCAATGTCTGATGGAGTCACAGATATGCTTCATGTCAGTGAGCTGTAAGTTTGTGGATAAGGAGATGCATCGAGTACGGTTTTTAGGTCTGAGATGTTGCTTAGATGCTCTCATGGGGATCTGTTATATATATATATTGGAATCCAAAAGAGGATCGCGACTGTGCGTGTGAGGACAAAAATAATAAATAAAACCAATGATTGTAGACTAGTGATAGATAGATAATGCCCCTTCAGCCATTGGCATTCTAGGCTTAGATAGGGAAGCAGGTGAGTTTATTTTCATGCTTTCTGTATCTGTTGTTTTTAAAGTCCTCTTTTGAACTGTCATGCTGTGAATTACTTGTTTTTGTTGAAACGCACTGAACAGTCTTGTGTATAGTTTATTATATGTGAAAAAATCCTGACTAAAGAATGAAAAAGATTATTATGACAGTTTTTTTCCTAATTACTAATCCATACTACTAATCCATCTTTAGGTTCCTTTTCTTGCTCTTTGAGCTTGAAATCCCTAACACTGTTGCCAAATGTTCCCTATTTAATCGGTGATGAGCTCAAGTCTTCATCAGCTTTCACATCTGTCTCCCTCAGTTTGACATCTCTGTATAAAATGCATGCCGCTCAGACAGGAAGCCTGAGTCTCAAATAAACAAAAACGAAGAATGATGGGAGATTCTTTTCGAGATGCACCCAGTTTTACACAAGGAAGAGACAAATGCAAACAACAAAATGCCACAAGGTTTAGCCGAGGCAGACAAGCAGACACATGCCTTGACCTCCTCTTCCTCCAGAAAAGAATCATCTGTGGAATCTGCAAGACAAATCTCAGCCCTCCCTCGAGCCTTTATTTTCCAATCTGCTTGATAAATCGGTCAACAAGGGAAACCATTTGACACGGGTGAAAACTAAATTAAGATAGAGAGCAGACACTGAGATTCAAGAGATTATCTCTAAAAAAATAAATATCTGGCATTCAGGCGGAACTGAAATGGGAAGTGGACCTGCATCACCTGTGCAGCTTAAGACGTGTAGAAGCGGTCTTAAAATAGAAATAATACTTTCAAAATGAAACATCCCAGCAGAATGGAGAATAAAGATTGAGGAATGTGATTTTGTTTTTGCATGCACTTGTGTTGCTTATTGCTGCCTGCAGGATAACAAGCAGCTACAGTATAAGCTATCTTTGTATAATTGAGGCTAGTAGTTTGTGTTATTCATAATTGTAGTCGTGCAATAACAAAGGCTCAATCCTGAAGGAGTTTAGTCTATTCCTTTCTTTCCAGCTCCATGCCAGCCAGACACCCAGATCCCACTGATTGAGTGGGACACTGGAAGCCGGCATGTAAACAGAGCGGAAGACAAGCGGAATACTGTTAGGGCTCAGGCTGGTTTAATATCCCATGCAGTCCTTTGTGTGGATTTGTTTGCCTTTTGATATAATCTCACACGTTGCACTGAGGAAAGAGATTACTTGATAGTGGTAGCAAAATAGTTTGGTACAATCTTATCTTAACATTCACTAAGACTGATAACACGTTTAAAAGCGTTCATTCTTGGAGAGTATTATTTGTGCAGTCTAAAACTTTAAACTGCCCATATTTTCATTCACTCTGATCAGTTGTTCTTCAGGCTTTCTTTTAGCATCTCAGTGATGTTCTTTGGATTTTAACTGCTTTGTTCTTTAGCTTTTTCCTAGTCCTGATAAAGGGTAACAATGGGGTCTTAAAAAGTACTGAAAGCCAAAGAACTGATTTAAGGAAAATGAACACCCCTGTTTGTCTATAAAAATGTATGAACAATAACTAATAAAATTAAACCATTTTTCTTTTCCGTTATGTTGGTTGTTTGCTCGAGTTCCCGTACAACTTGACTTTGTGTACTTTTGCTACAGACGTGATGCTGCCAACATGTCGTATCCAGCTAATTTATAGTAAATTGAACTGATGCAATTCTACCAAAAATGGAGAAGTGTAAATTTCCTGATTCTTGGCTAGAAGAATCAATTTGCACATTAATGCAGCTAGCCACAAAACCAGCCGTACTGATTGTTGCGAACATCTGTAGCGATCAATTGCTAGTTTTTCTTCTAAAGCTGTTACTGTGACAGTAGGAGCAACTGTAGCACCTTTAAGTACACCACTCCACAACACAACCACCTCCACAGCAATGACTTCAGCTCCGTCCTCAGCCGCATTGGACCTCATGCCTTGTCCACACGTAGCCAGGTATCTCACAAAATGGAGATATTTTCCACGTAAACGCAGATTTTCTGCACCAAAAACAAATCTTTTTAAAAACGCCGGCCAAAGTTTTCAGTACCTGTGTGTGGACGGATGAAAACAGAGTTTTAAGAGCTGTAACATCAGTATCCGTGACAAAAAATGCTCAAACATCAGTTGTGTGACATGTGTTAACTCTCAAAAACAGCATTTATGCCCTCAGAGCTGTGTTGGCATCATCAATTGTCAAAGCGTGTTTTGCTCGCTGCTTTTACAAGCTCTATCACTGCTGCGTGCTGAAGTTAGAGGATAGAAAGTTACTCTGAGCAAATAAGATTTGGGAGAACTACTGTCCCCTACTGGTTTGCCATATCTATGAATGTGCTGAAGAAAAACACATTTATCCGGTTACGTACGGAAAGAGTTTTTTTTAAGGAGCGCAGGAAAATCTTAGTTTTTAAATAAACCTTGCTATGGCCTCAGAGTGGCACTAGCAGGTACACCAACTGAGGTGATTTGGTGTTTACACTCAGCATTTAACCATCAGTCACTGAACTCAAGGGAATAAATGGAATTTGAAACTTTTCTGATTAGGCTATTGTAAAAACACTAAGCCAAAACTAAATAGTTAGGTTCATCGCAATTAAGTCTTAATTTTTTTTTAGAAGTTCTGTATAATGTTTTGAAATTTAATTAAAATTGATTTCGAGATTCCTGCCTAAACGCTGTTACTTTTAAACACAACAGCAGAATCTGCAGAGGCTGCTTAAAATGAGACAAAACAAGGGCAGCCAGGTATTGGGCCTGAAAAGAAAAACTATCTTAATTAGATAAACATTACGATAGTGAGGTCTTTACGGTAACAGGAAAATATACAGCAAATGGACACAGAGCATGAAAAAAGCATCCTTTAGCTGTTTTTTATTTTTATTGTGAGATATACATTGCTGGTTAAGAAAAAAAAATCTAATTTGAAGCGAGAAGTGGAACAAATTGTTGTGATTAAGAAGCTATATCTCACATTTTAATTGGTTGTTTGCTAAAACGACTGCTGTGTCAAAAGGGGAAAAGCATCAATCTGTTTATAAATAGTTCCAAAGAAAAAATACCCAGGACAAAAAAAACTGAATATTTATCAATAAAAAGCTAGTTTAAAACATATAAGATTAGATTGCGATTAAACACTTTGACATCTTTCAGGTTTTATAAAGCCTTTTTTATATACTTTAAACCAATTTGAAGTGAACAATCTTGGTCCAATGCAAGTGGCTGAGCTAAACAGTAGTTTCCAATTATGCACCCAGATTGTTGGATATTTTAAATGAAATCAAGTATTTTTTTAATGACGGATTTAATGAGATGAGACTTGCAGACACATGTTTTTTTGCAAAATTCCCCTCTGTTAAAGCATTTTAGAAGCCAAGGAGTGAATGAATGAATCCCTATACTTCAACTCCTCCCTTTCCTGTGTGTATTCCTCTTCCTGTCTGTTTGAGATCCCAGCATTTCTTTACGCCAAACCATCTCCTCTCCCAGCCCCCCAAAATATTTTATTTACGTTCCCTCAAGCACACCCGCCTGACTTATGTAAGGAATCCGATGGCCTGTTTGATTCAGGAAGCTGAGGAGATCAGTGAGGGGAATTAGGGGGTAACATATACAGACCCGTATCCCTACCTGGGTATGGATTTCACAGACAAATATATTCACACATATAGGCCAAATCACAACTACCTACACAATAACACTCATATTTACACAAATGCAAACATGGTGAGGAAAACTTTCCACACAAAACAGTCTTTCACACCTACAGAAGAAAGTCGACCGCAAATGGCTGAGCACACTCACAAAGCAGGAGCTTATGAGATTTGACGAAGACACGTGTTGTATCAGAAGTTCAGCACCGGTATCATTTCCTTCCTGAGGCCCAGTGCAAACATTACAGAACTGCTGGCTCATTTACTGCATGGCAGGAGTGCTAACAAGGTGGCCAGGTTGATGGTAGAAAATCTGCAGACACAGGAAACGAATAAGATGGCTTCATCTTGGGCAGAGAACCAGACATGCTGCCAGAAACCCACAAAGACACAACACGGCGTCATAAGATCCTAAAACTTGCAAAGACATCAACACATACACGGGTGCAGTGAAAAAGCCCCAAGAGGAAAGAGGAGAGATGAGTTTATCATTGGTGCTGATGACAGATCCTGCCGATGTGTAACCACAAACCAAACAACCATCAATCTTTTCTCTGCAGGAGAAGCGTGACGGAGGAGAGTACGCTGAAGACTTTTACATGTGAAGGTCCAAACACTCAAGAATATTTAGCTTAAGCACTTTGGGCTAGAAACGTTATAGGGAGTTAATTCATCAGGACAAAGGGCTGCTGTGGTGCTTTCACGGAGCATATAAGAAGAAATGATACGGGTTTCCATGTAAACATGCTTTATGTGTAGTTGTAACTGTAACAAATCCATTCTGATATGCAGGGGATGAACATTGGGGGGATAAAGAAGTGTAGCCTAATTGTATCGTACTCAATGCAGCTTCTGTTTCATCGCAAGCAGTCTATAATCATCCATACATCACCCAAAGTTATCTTTGTCTACAAAAAAAGACTCCAAAAATAAGCATTGCATTGCAGTTTGTGGAGCCAAAACTCAAATAAGTTATCTGTGTTTTCAACAAACAAGTATTAAAAAGGGACCAGAGGATTGTTCAGGAGCCTGAAATGCAAAAAGATATAGGTCCCTATTAGATCATGATGAAGATATGTGAAAATTTCTATCCAGTGCATAAATGCCTTCCATATGTCACTGTACACGGTTCCCTGCATGGGCTCCTCTATGTGTGTGTCCGGGAACTGCAACAGACTGCCTAATATTACAAGAACAGGTTGAGAGGAAGGAGAAGCCTCCCGACACGTCTCTGTGCTGAAGGCAACTCTTCAGCAAGCGGCAGCTGTTTGCATTTTCTGCGTATTGGGTGTCGAGTGGTGGCTACTCCTCATTTGCCCTTTGCATTATTAACAGATGGACTTCCCACTCGGCTCTGATATTGGGAAATGGGAGAAATGTGACATGCACTGTGAGCACGTGCACACACAGATTTTATCGTCTGCACAGCTGCCACTGCAGCTCAATTATTGAGCGTGTGCAGATAATTATTGTTTAGCCTGCCCTGTAGTTGTGTGTGTCTCTGTGAAGACATATGACAGTATGTCAGGTTTTTTCCACATGAGAGTGTATGATTGGAGTGAGTATAGCTGTATCTTAAAACATGGCTTCTTTTGTTGGCCAGCTATGTGGCAGAGATTCCCCTTTGACCCTACACCCGTCTTTAACCTTTATTCAAATGCTATTCTTTGATTACCAGTTAATGCAGCAGTGGAGACTTAGCAGGAAGAAAACACTTTTAATTTTGTTTCAGTGGAGCTGCTTAGAGGAAAAGGATTTGAAAAGTTTCAACTTCCTTATCAATACAAAACAGGACATCTGAAGATACAAATTTATTGCCTCCTGACCCCTTCATGAGTCCGCACTTCCACCTTATACTGTAAATACATCTGCAAGCTCTTTGCAGTACGTCTATTCCAGCTGTGCAAATCCAAGACAGACATTTTTGCTCATCCATCATTACCAAACAGCAGAGCCTCAGTTAGATTCGATGGATGCTGTATGTTTGTGTCGTGCCATTGTCTCATTTAGATTTGGGTCTGTGCATTACCAGGCCATCTTAACACAGGAATACACTTGGATTTAATTCACATCGTTGTCACTTTGGCTGTAAGTTCAGAGTCATTGTCCTGCTGGAAGGTAAACCTCCTGTCACCGGAGAGGAGCCTGATAACTAAAAGATCTGCCTCCCATTGTACTTTAAAAAACCCTAGGAACTACTGGTAAACCTGCAGTCTCAGAGCAAAGTGCTCTGTTAGGAACACATGGAACAATCAGATCTCTGATGTATGATGGAGCTTGATTAATAAGGGCAGGAGGATCTTAAACTCTATTCTGGACTTAATAGGGGGCCAATGAAGAGATGCTAAAACAGAAAAAGTGTGATGTCTCGCTTTTTAATATTAATTATAACCCTTGCTGCAGCATTTTGGATCAACTGAATACTTTTAATTGCATTTTGTATAGGGATGCACAGATACAATACCTCTAAATTGTATTTTTGTGGTCATATAGGTATATACAGTACAGACCAAAAGTTTGGACACACCTTCGACCTCGACTGTGGGGGACTGTGGCTCAGTGGTAGAGTAGTTGGCTTGCAATCGGAGGGTCGTAGGTTTGATTCCAGCTTCCTCCAGTCACATGTCAATGTGCCCCTGGGCAAGGCACTTAACCCCCATATTCTACATTGTCCTACCGAGCCATGTTGGGTGTCGGTGTATGAATGCGAGTGTGAATGGGTGAATGTGGCTTCAATGTAAAGCCACAGTGGTCAGTAAGCCACAGTGGTCAGTAAGACTAGAAAAGCGCTATATAAGTCAAGTCCATTTACCTTCTCATTCAATGAGTTCCCTTTCTTTCCATGACTACCTTGTAGATTCTCAATTAAGGGCATCAAAACTATGAATGAACACATAATGATTGGAATTACTGTATGTACTTAAACAAAAAGGGTGAAATAACTGAATACATGTGTTATATTTTAGATTCCTGGAAGTAGCCACCATTTACAGGTAAGAGGAAGGAAAAAGATGTGTTTGGTTAGGCGGAGAAATAGTGTTGGGTGTCATCTGCATATCAGTGGAAATTGATATTATATTTTCTGTTAGATATTGCCCATTGGGAGAATGTAGATATTAAAAAGAAGGGGACCAAGGACAGAGCCTTGGGGCATGCCACTGTTAACTGGGGAAGATTGGGATTGGAAGGATTTTAGATGAACATGATGAGAGTCATCTGACAGGTTTCGGGAGAACCAAGATAGTGCCATGTTATGGACCCCAACAGAAGCTAGACGTTTTAAAAGTCTCAGAGGAGATATTGTATCAAATGCTGCTGCAAGATCAAGGAGAATGAGTACACTGAATAAACCAGAGTCTGATGTCATCAGGAGATTGTTTGTAATTTTACCCAGAGCAGTGTCTGTGCTGTGGTTTGGAACAATTCAAAGAGGTGGTTGTCAGTGAGATGATTGTGAAGTCATAGGGCTACAACTTTTTATAGTACTTTTGACAGGAATGTTGGTAAGTATAACATCCGCATCCATTTCCACTGCTACTCGGTTGACACCCAGCTCTATAACTAATATAAACGTAACTCAGACCTTCCTCCTGCATCCCTTACCAACTGCCTTTGTAAAATTAAATCCTAGTTTAGTTCCAACTTTTCTAAATTAAATGATAAAACAAATCTAAAATGCTAAAGTTGGCACAAAATCTGTCCTATCCAAATCTAAACGTTTTACTTTCTCCATTGACAACTCCATCTCTCCAACCCAACAGGTTAAAAGTCTGGGTATCATTCTCAACAACAAGCTCTCTTTCAACTCCCATATCAACAGTACAACTCGATCTGGAACTCTCTTCCATACGTTACATCTCAACAGAAAATGCATCTGTTTAGTTGGTATACTTGATCTGTTCCATCTTATTTGTTTGCCTGCGTATTTTTTTGCTAATTTAATGTTTATTATTATTAAAAGGACCATAATGGTAGAGAGAAGCAGAGCAAGTCCCTAAAGACTTTAGCTGGGGGGAGCCCTAGAAAACTGTCTTTTTATTAAACCCATTTGTGTTTTTATGTCCCGTTGGCTTTTACGTTATATATTTTTAAACACATAATTTGAAAGCTAAGACTGTTGTGTTCCAGATGATGTATGCCAATCAAGGATACCATTTTTTTGTAGAAACAGTAAATGCTTTTATCAAGTCGCTCAGAAAACAAGACAATTTGCAACTCACCATTCAAAGCCATATATAATTGAGTGAACAGAGCCATCTTGTACAAAAACAATATTTTTACATCCACAACACTCCAATGATTATTCTCCAGTAAAATATCCGGCCCATAATAACCCTTACATCCAAAAACCCAACATATTTTGCCTCTTAAAACCTTGCTTATTCCATTCCTTGTGTGTATTTCTTATAAAATTTTAATCATTACCACCATTAGCGTGTACATATTAGCCTAAAAATAACAAAGCGGCCTTTTTATTTTTTGTGATGTTTATGGCACCTGAAAAACAAAACAAAAAGTGAATTACGAGGTGCCGACTAATATGGAGTGTGGACCAGAATGCCACTCAAGGTGGCACTTGCCCCTCTAAGAATGGTGATATATTGCTTTATCCCTGCTTGTTCTACCTTTGCTCTTGCTTTTATAAATAAAAAGTTCTAATTCCCATTTTGGCATACCACTGTATCAAAGTATCTCCAATACTGCCTTCAAAAGTCCAAATAAATAGTCTATGTCACCTTCTGCTGGTTGTCTTGGGTCAATACATTGAATGGTTGCAGTTCCATTTACATGGGTGTTGTACTTCGTCTTGGCTGGAGTGGTAATGGAGAACAGAAAGACAGTGATTACAGCAATTGAGGTGATGGCAGGTTGATGATCATAGGGTAACAGCTCATGAGCAGAAAACAACGGGGATCAACTTTTGTGGAGTTTTTTCTTTTGTTGTTGTAATTTTGTTTAAAGGAGCATGTGGCAGGATTTCTTTAAAAAAAACAAAACTAAACATCCATGTTCAGGTTTTTAAGTTAATGAGTCATGAAGCACTTTAAACCAAAAAGAATGAGGCTGTTTGCATTACCTTCTATTTTCTAAAGCAGGTTGTTTGCAGCAAAATATGCTGCGATTCGGCCCCCGAAATTCCCACGCTGACCTGAGGGTGGGACGTTAATCGACCCTGCTAGTGGGTTCCCAGCATCTTCAACAGTCAGGAAGAAGAAAGTCGCGACTCATGGCTCAATCAGCTGTTGGAATGGATTCTGTCGCAACCGGAAAACAACCAAAAATGACTCAAAGCACGCTAAAAGTGGCACTAAGAAGCTTTCATTAGCAGCTTCTTGTGAGACAAAAGCAATATAATAAAAGTCAGACAGACATCTGGATATATATCTGATTCGGTTCCCCATTGGAATGTCTGTTCACCCTATGAAATCTATGTTTGCCAAAAATATCTGTAGAGGCGTTTCTGCCCACCGGGACCACAGGAAGATTTTACTTACTTTGTCGCTCGACATGGTGCTTGTTTTCATAATACTAGATATATACGTAGTGGATTGGCAGTATGTCGCTGTGTTTCTTTTTTTTTTTTTCTAAGAGTTTGTGCTCGCTCCTGTGACGGTTGCTGCAGTTACTTTCAGCGCAGGCTATATCGCTCATGAGTTTTGTTTTTTCATCCTGCACCATGCTCCTTTAATTTCATTGCTGTCTTACTGTCCATGGTGAACCCTGGCCCTCACCCAGTAACTGCTGGAAATAAGTACCACCCATGGGTGGGTGGGTCGACAGATTTTCAGTTTCCATGTTTTGTGCATTTTCTCCTTTACTTTAGCCCGAATACATTAATGCATTTAACATTATAATAAAGCAAAGTTAGAAAGAACCAGGCTTAGCAACAATAAAAGAGTTGGTCTGCTAAAACATTATATATATTTCGTTTCATTGCAAGTCTCAATCAGCTCTGTTGGTTTCGAAAGTTTAACCTGGCACACGGATCCTGCCAGAATGTGACTCATCACACACTTTGCTTTACCCTTGGTTTGTACCCTCTCAACGGTATTTTATACCTGGATATGTAAACATAACTAAGCACTTCCCTCAAGTTACCATTCCTCAATTGGATACTCAATGAAAAGGACATAAACCAGGCAACTTCCTGTGTACCTCAAGTAGCTCAAGATGGAACAGGAACTACACAAAGGCAGAGGTTTATCCTAAGTGTCTCCTGCCATCCAACGATGCATTTGTTAACTCAGCCAACCATCAAGGGTCCCAGACATTGGAACAGAGCACTTAGTGCAACACTTTCCGCTTCTTCTTCTAAAACAAACAGCTGTGGCAGAGCAAGAGGAGCAGGATGGAAATGAGTGTCTCATTGTCCTGATGCCAATATTTGCGGATTTTTACAGTCGAAAGATTTCTAATCACAGATTTATGACTTCTGTAATGACAAAAATCAACTTAGAAATTAAGGCCTGTACCATCATCATCTGTGGGAAGATTAAACACTTTTATTCTTTACTTCAATCTACAGCCGGTTATCACAAGTGGATTATTTTATCTTCTTTTGTAGCTGAGCAGAGCTTAAAACTTGTTTTATTAAGTTATTTAGTTGACTTAATGACAAATTAAATGAAGTAAAAATAATAAGGACCATGAAACAAAAAATATCATTACCAAATCGTATAAATCCTAAACTAAACACGGTGAGTAAAAAACAAGGCACTGAAATATGAATGAAAGTTCTGGCAGTGGTTCAAATAAAAAATAAAAAAAATTCTATGAAGGTGGTGAAGTACTTGACTTTAAATTAATTACAAATGACAAAAAACAAAACAAAAGAAAACACACAAAAAACCACGAGAAAACCTGTAGAATGAAGATGAATTAAAGTTCTGTCTAAATGAAGAGAGTCTCTCAACGGGGTTTTTTAAGCCCTGTCACATATTCTTAATTGGATTTAGGTCAGGACTTTGACTGGACCTTTACAACACTGAATGGGTGAATGTGGCTCCAGTTTAAAAGTTGGATTTAGAATATGAGCTTTATTGCCAAATCTAGTTTATCTAGGATGTAGTTACATAGTTACAACAATAAAAACATCATTTGCTTAGCTTATCGATCGATCTATATATATAGATATAACTATATATATATATATATATATATATATATATATATATATATATATATAAATGCCTAAAAGCGATACAGAGGAGCCATTTTGAAAGGTCAGAAGAGACACTTGTTACAGAGATTGCAGACCCCTTGTTTAGACAGACTAGCAGCCCCAATGAAAGCATGTTCTATTGTCTACTGCTGTCTTCTTGATATGCCTTTTTTCTAAGTCTCGCTACAAAAAAGCAAAACTAGTTAATTGAAAAGTACGTCAAAGAAGAAACACCCTTCTATCAGGCCATTCAGTATGAGGTCTGAGAGGTCACTGCTGGATTTTCTGCAGTCACACCGCTTACGAATCCCTCAAAGAGATTCAAACTAATCAGCTTGGAGCAGCACGACTGGATAGAAAACCCACCAGATCAGCAAGGAAATCAGTTTTGAGCTTGACGGGGTAATGGTAGTTTCATGGTAAGATGGAGTCTCTGTTAGATGGATTTATTCCTGCTGGGTAAATCATGTTGAGCCTTGTGTTAGGTCTAAATGGAATATGCTTTTGGGTATATAGCAAGCACACAGAAATTCAAAATCCAGGTTTAGATATGGGCTGAATGCATATTTGCTTTATCTAGTGTCATGTTTCCCAGGGGGAAGGCAGCATAATTTAAATTTAACCACACATACTTTGAGCATCAGTGTGAACCATGGAAGCATGACAAAATGGTTTGAGGAAATTAGAGCTGAGGATGATATGCAACAGTCTGAAAGCAATCAGTTGGTGCCAAGGGAGTAGATTTGATTTTGAGATTGGTGGGGACACAAAAGTGCTCCAATGCAACACTCTTGAAGGTTTAAGTTTTTTAGATTAGCAATCATAATTTCACATTATGCAGATGTTATAGGTTAAAGTAACTAATGAAAGACAAAAAGGCAAATTTGAAAAGCTCTAATCTTTACTCTTTAGTGCAGGGCTGTAGTGAAACTGTGCATCATGTCAATTAGCTGTTGAGCTGGAATGTTATTTGTGTCAAGCTGGTTGGGCTTGTCCAGAATACCATCCTGATTACTGCCACTCTCCCTGCTGCTCTCTCCAGGTGGATTGGATTCCTTAGGAATCAACCACAAAATAATTTTGAAAACCCTAAAGCAACTACTGTAAACAAATACACACTAGTAATACATGAAGAGGCCTCTTAGATTTAAGGGAGAGATTTTAAAGCTAAATGGTGGGATTTTTATTCGGACCATCGTCATACTAACATTTTTTAACTGCTGTTACAGTATATTCTGTGTGCGAAGGCTTGTTTTATTCTAATGTTTAAACTGTTTTTATCATGTAAAGCCGTTTGTTTTTCTGTTTGCATGAAAAGCTCTTTATAAATAGATTTGATTTGATCTGTCACAGTGCTGAATCTCATGACTAACACATCCAGCATAATTTAAGCTCACCTGTGAAATTGCAGCCTCTTTTTCAGCTTGTCCTTCTCTTCAACTTCCTCCAGCTTCTCTAATTTCATCTAGTCCAGGTTCTCCTTTTCTACCTCCTCAAGCCTCTCTCTTCTCATCTGCTTCTCGTCCTCTACCTCCACTGGTCTCTCCTTCTCCATCTTCTCCAGCCTCTTGTTGTCTATCACCTTACAAAAATATGTTGATGCATGGCAGATTAGGGATAGAATGATCATAGAGTTTGATTGTAAAGTTATTACCTGAGAAAAAAGGCCTTCACTTTCACACGAATTATGTGTTATTTATTCCCCTCAAAATATGGATACATAAAATCACATGATCATCTAGAATATGAGGTTTTATTCTATTTACACCATACATTTTATTTATGTTTTTTAAACAGCTGCTCTTTTCTATAAAAATACATGAATCTAAGAAAAAAAAGAGAGAATAAGAATAGAAAATAATTTTTAAAAAGTTTTTCTCTTTGGCGTATTCTATTTTAATTTTTTCATTTAATTTCAATTTTAAGTAACTTACACATTGACTCCTAAAGAAGTCTCTTATATTGAGTTTTCTTTTCTTTCACATCCTTTAAATCCTAAACAGCACACACACGCGCACACATGTGTACACGTACACGCACACACGCAGACACAAACACAAAGGGTGTTTCTCAATGCCCAGGAACCTAGCCTCGATGCCTTGGTCCCGCCCCGGTTGCCTTGGAGATACGTCATCAGGGACCGCCAAGGCGTGTTCCAATGTTCATGTTCTACGGAGGAATCTGTCCTCCGTTTGTTAGCCGTTTAGCTAACTAAACAAGGATACAGCAGAGGTGCCTTGAGCCTGCTCTCGGTCAAAAATTTCCCAGAATACAGCGCGGTAGGAGCCGGCAGCACCTACTTCGGGGAAAATTTCTATTTTAAATGTAAGTCAACTATTTTTAACCATCGGGCTCATATCTAAAATGTTTGTTTTATTTTATTATTATTTAGATCCAAAGCAGTTATATATGGTTCGTTAGTTGCTTAGCAGTTGCAGCTTCGGTGGCTACCAGGTACTAATTCGTTTGCACATTTGATTTCACTGACATATACAAAAAAAATAAAAAAAGTAAAACTCTCGTTATACATTTCCAGTTCCATGGTTGAAGTAATATTACTACGCTAAATGCTACTACGTAAACAGAGCAAGTAAGCCACCGCGGTCACGTAAGGCTAGTCTGTTCCAAACCGTTTATTTGACCAAGGAAGGACAAAGTCCTCGTAGGCAAGGCGTCTTGCCTACTGAGGCACTGCCTTGGTAGGCAAGACGCCTTGACATTGACAAACACCCAAAGTGTAAATGACAGCAGTAAAATCCATCTAGCTGACGTGACCCGGACAGAACAAATGCCAAACGTATTGACAACTTACACTCGCAGGTGCCTCTCATCCAGCCCAACTAGCAGTTGTAGCTTGAGATGTTCACAGTCAGATGTTCGACCAGACATAGACACACACACGTCAATGTTTATACGTGTTTATGCGTTTGATAAGCTGACCTCGCTCGGTTTAAGAGGAGATGGAATGACAGCGGGGACGGCCAATCACATGTAAGTTAGCCAGAACCCGGCAGCCAATCAGGAAACGGTATTTAGGTTATAGGCGGGATATCTAGCAGAGACCCACATTTAACCCTTTGTGTGCCATCATCATTGAGTAAACAGCTGTTGGATATGTGGTAGCGACACCGTTGATTGGAGGGGTCAATTCACTAATCCCTGGATATTGGTGGGGACATGTCCCCTCAGTCCATGCTAATTCTACGCCCTTGGTTGGTGCATGGAATTACAAATGGTGACAAATACAGTGCAACAATGAGACAGCTTGGACAAGTTACTGTTTAAATGGAGAAATAAAAAAAGAATGAAAACACTTCCCACTTTCAGTTTTTTGTTAACTTTGCTACCTATAGTTGATACAATTTGAAATTGAAATAAAAAAACAATTGTTTTTGTTTTACAATGCAAGAATTGACTCTAGTCCCAGAGAGTTCACACATAATAAATGCAGATATAGTTCTTGACATCTGTTGCAGTTTAAATTCTATGTGTTAAGTGTCAGCTGACAATAATGCATGAGCTTCGGTCATGATCTGTGGCGACAGAGACGAGCCAGGCACAGTGGAGTCGGTCCTTGCCCTGACGCCACTGTTCACACAGAGACTTGTCTTCATGTCACGCACCATTTGTCGAAAGAAGGTTATAATTTGGCTGCTTCTCAGGATAGCTAGTGGTCTGCTGGCACCAGAGCCCAGAATGGCTAACCACAAGGTTGCCTTTGCCAGGCCTAAGCTGGTATTCGGTTACTCATTATTCTGCCACTGTTGCTTTTTCGCCAGCAGGCCATAAGATTTCAAAGACTATACATACTCACACATTAAGGCCCTGTCTGCAAAGAGATGAAAACAGGTGTATCAGCAAAGATATTTCATTGAATATGTGTCTCATCCATACAGAGGACACCCTAAATTATTGATTTTGACACCAGGTCCGAAAGTGAAGAAATCTAAAAATGCCAGCTTCGTCTCCGTGTGAGAATGGAAACAAATGCCATATTTGCCAATAAAGCAAATAGCAAATACGTTTTTTAAAATAATTACTACAGACACGAAATAGCTTTGAATAAATCTCTAGATTTAAGCTTAATTTTGACATCAAGATTCTGCTATTGGGCTGAGTTGATTTGAGACTGTACACATTGAAAAGACCACAGCAGAGCTGGTAGCTGATTAAACAAGTATTTTGTTGGGATCACACCGAAATCGTGGCAAAGTGGTGTGCTCAGGAAAATCACGAGCTCTCCACTGCCTGCCGAGTCTCACTAGGCGACAAGCATTTCTGCTTAACTGTCGTTTATTCGGAGCTATTTTTACATCATTGGTAAGTAGATACCTTCATTAAATTATTACACAATGTTTCTGTTACAAGGAAGTTAGCACACTTCTTCAAATTCTAAATTTTTGAAACACAAACAGCCAGAGAGGGTGTGTGTGATAGTAGACACTAGTGGTGTGGATATACCATTGCAACACCATTGTTTATCTACTCTACGACTGTTTCACAGCGCAAAATGGCTGCGGAGGAATGTGGCACTTTCCATCTGGTGTGAACTACACCATAGGTTAACTTGCAAAGTGATTTAACATGCTTTTGTGTCTCATTAAATATACCCTATCTGACAGGTTAACCTCCATAGCAACTCAGCTACAGACTGCTTTAAATATCGAAACAATTCAGAAGGGCTGTCTCGATTTTTTCATAATAGTGTTGCACCTCTAAGAGATGTTGAGTGTTTGATAAAGAGATAAAAATTATTCATATTTAACACACACCCATGAGATAAAAAAAATAATTCAAATTAAAAATAATAAAACTACTGAAAATATTTATTAGGATAGGGAATACATTCATTTATTTTACAATTCTATTTAAAGTTTTATATTAATTTTCACATATATAAATATCAATTTTGAGACATTTTGATTTATCACCTGGCTGTCCATACCTGTTGCAGTGCAAGTTGTTGTTACATTTGGCTATTTGCTACTGTTTACATTATAATTTAGGATGTGAGCCACAAACGCCATGGATTGGACCTTTTAACATCTAAGATTCTAAGGTTGTAACTTCATTTCATGCATGGCAGCTCACCTCTAGCCCATATTTGGAGTGCAGGAGGCACCTTGTAATGTTAGGTGGAAGGACCACAACTGTGGTTGTGTTGTATTGCTCTCAGACTGAACAGTTTGTAGGTACAACGTGTTGGAGTGGCCTAATAAAGTCAAAAGTTTTGTCCGCTGCTCCGTTTGGAGAGGCGGGATTTCAAACTACTATTGCAAAGACGGGTGGGAAGGATGAATACATAAAATGCTTTTATGTTCCTTTACAAACAGTTCTATTTTGAAAAAAATATTTGTGGCTATAATATGATAGTTGGAGGGCCCAGTTCTGATTTCCGTTTTTATGAGCTCGGGAGAAATGCCAATGGCCATGCTAGTTAGTTAAAGGACATTCAATATTATGTGGCACAGTTGCATAGTGCACACCACATTTCACTTTATTAGTTGCCATAGGACAACTTAAGAATGTGTACATAGTAATTCAATACAGTTTCAATTCAGTTTATTTATATAGCGGCAATTCACAAGAGATATCATGTCAAGGCACTTTACAAGTGAATTCATTTCAATTCTACAAACATTCCAATTGGTTAAAATTTTTCTATGTGAGGAGTCCTAGAAGATTCCATTGAGTCACTGAAATCACGTTGTGCCCTCAACATGCAGACTCCAACTGCAGCAATCCCTCAGTAATCCCTCACACTAAGCAAGCATGTAGCAACAGTGGAGAGGAAAAACTCCCTTATAACAGGAAGAAACCTCCAGCAGAACCTGGCTCAGTACGAGTAGTCATCTGCCACAACCGTCAGGGGGTTTGAGAAGACAGAGCAGAGACACCAGACCAAAGGAACTGATGTAAGAATAATGTATATATTAAAGAAAGTAAAATGTTGAGAACAGGACATGGAAGATGTTCGGTCAGTGGGAACATCATCTGAATCGATGTTCCCCATCCAGCAGGGCATTGTAGCTGAGCAGGATATCAGACCAGGTGTAGCTGCTATGGAGAGAAAAAGACTGAGAAAAAACAAGGTCAAAGTGCAACTTACCCCAAAATCAACCTTTTTCTTGTTGATGAACTGTAGTATTTTAGTACTTCTGCATAGTATAGCTTATACCATACTTACTGGTTTTACCGAAGCCTTACCAAAACTTGCAAAGCAGCTGAGGACATAGCAGCAGAGGCATGTCAATGATCAGCATTGGTTAATGTTCATGTAACTGATGGCAGACAGATTATTTTATTTATCTAAATTGTTATTAAAAATTTAATGTCACTGTTGAGTTGCATGCGTAGCCTTCCAAACACACAGACATAAAAGTTTTTTTTTGGACATCATGGAAGAAAGAGACGGGTTTCCAAGCCCCCACCTCCATCTGCACGTGCCTATTTGAGGTGTTGGGGCATTAACTGCCACTTCCCAAGCAGTCTTGCTTTGTTATGGCTGGAATCTTCCTTCATAATTACTTTTCAATCCAGGTTGGATTTACTGATCTTTAACTCATGATAGGATTTGTCTTGTAATTGTTTTACTAAGTGCAGCTGTTTCCAGATTTGCTGCCTACAGTGTCAGTTTGACTTTATGTGCAGATTTCATTTACACTCCCTTAGATAAAAGGTAATGGATTATGTGGATACCAGGTAGTAAAAAACATTTTACTCCTGAAATTTACGTTAATTTAAAACCAAAAATACTTGAATTTTTTTGTTTAAATACTAACCGGAATACTTAATGCAGTGTCATTCGAGGAAAATTAAGTTAAGATTTACACCTTCATTTTCTGTGCAACAGTATTGTCATGATCATAAAACACATTCATTCTCCCTTCATGTTTTTCTCAGCAGTAAGCTTAGAGGCTGCTGGCTGGGCATTGCACTGACAATAAGACTTGTGTTGGATGGTAGACCTGTTTGGAGATTTAAGGGGAGACAAGAGGAGGTGAAGATGATGTGTGGGTCGGTGCCTGAGATCTAGCAGAGCCCTGAGGGAGGCCACATTATCTATTTCCAGTCTAATAACCTTTTACATATGGTGTTACTGCACTGTGTAAGCTAGTAAAATGATTACCAGCTGATCTGTGCACTATTGCTTCCACCACGTATCACAGAGCAGAGAACCTAAGGGAAAAAAATTATCTCAGCACAATTAATGTGAGGAATATTACAAATAAACATAGTCCACAGTTTTAAACTGATATCGATATGCAGCCCAGTTGCAGCAAGTTTTGCAGAATTACATTACAGTGTGTAGTTTTTACCATTAATCTCTGAAAATGTCTATTAATATATTGTTGAAAATGAATAAAATGATGCCCAATCATGAAAAATTATTGGCAGCTTCACAACATATAACCATAAAAAGCAGGCCCCATGGGCACGGGTCCCAGTGTATGGGGGCCGGCATATTTTCCTGTTTCCTTCTACGTGAGCCTATGTGGACAAAACAGATTTATTGATTTTTGAACACGCAGTTTCATCACTATCCCCTCGTCCTCTATAAGTCTAAATGAAGAGCTCTATGAACGAAATGAAAAAAATAAAACATTTTCTCCAACCCGGAATGAGTGACCAACCCGATCCGAGACCCACCGAACCCCAGTCGCCAGGATGGCCTCAGAGAAACCGACGGGAGAGGCGTCCCCTCGGCTGTTGTGTCCGAGCCTTGTGTAACACTGACCTGCCCCACAGCGCTGCGTCAGAGGCAGCAGCTAGAAGACGATCAACACTGCCGGAAAACTAGAGTAAACATTGTTGAAGCAGTACCTTAATGGAAATAACTGAAGAGCCAGCAAAGTCTAAGGAAATCTGCTGGACAGGTAACATTCACCGTAGTTTTTTTCAAACTTTCGCTAGTCAATGTGATATGGTGAAAAAGTACCCTAAAATTAGTCATTTTTTCCATTGAGGTCATTCTGTTAGACAATACAGTTTATTCATTTTAAACAACATCTGAATAATATGACTAAATAATAAGAGGCTGAAAACTTTAACCATTCAAAAATGTTGTTTTACAGATTTACCTCTTCACTCGCGGCCTCTGATGTCCATGTCATTTTCACTATATATGATTTCTCTGGGGGCTGAACGGTCTTCTGTAGTAGTAGAAATTGCACAATTGCAAATTTTAGCCTTTATGGCCCTCCACTCAAACATAAAAATACTGCTTGCTTGCAATGATTTAGGTATGTACTGCCTACTACTGCCAAAAAATGACACAGTCACTTTAAATTTCAACCCAATTTATCAAAAGAAAAAAAAATTGCTGGGAAGAAGTGAAACCCCCCCCCCCCCACTTTTTTTCAACTACTTAGTGGTTAGCCACTGAATTTATAATGGAAAAATGTGCTGCTAATATAGTGGTATTTGTTTTTAAAACAAATTACACTGAGAATAATCCAGAAGCCAATACAATAATAAGTTTCTCCAATCACTGCAATCTGTTTCTGAGACTTCTGTGAATGGGATTTACAGCGGTAGCTAGAAATGAGGCCCAAAATATTTCTTAAAGATTAGAACTTTATCACAGTATTTGGTTATTGACTGCTACCTAGTGGCATGACCTATAATATTTGTATACAATGTTCATATTTTTATCTGTCATACTATGCAAGTTTGAAGTTTTTATTACTTTATTATTACTTTTAAATATTTATGAAATAATGTGTGCCCAATAAACACAGGGCAATAAAATATTCCTTTCGTTCTATGTATGATGGATACATTATGGATAAAACTACTGAAAAGCTACAACAAAAGTGGTCATTTTTACTTGTTATAGCTTAGAAACCCAAGAAAGCAGAGAAGGCCAGCAGAAAGGACATTGTCTACATTCAGTATAAAAGCCCAAGAATTGTCACAAAGCACCCTCTAGTGGTTGAACACATGACTATATTTTAGCATTTTTCCACATGCCTATAATCTTCATTAAAATTAAATCTGTACACAATTGCTACATTATTCCAAACTTTATGTTGACCAGATAAAGTCTATGCAGTAAAATGCATACAAACAAACAAGTATTAGTTAATGAAAAACAGATCTGCTCTGCTGAAGACATTAAACAGCAGGGGAAATTGTGAGGTCTGTATCTATGAGTTTTGGGGCCCCAAAGGAAAGACTTCATGGTGATTAATTTTACAGGCCAAGAGTTGGAGGCTCAATTATCGCCCTCCCAGAGGAAGATGTGACTCTTGACAGGCTCGTGGGGTGAATAAATGTCAGGGTGGTGCACTGCTCTGAGGGGTCAGCTTAGGGCGAAATTCTGAAAACTAACTAAAAACTAGAAAGTGACAGTCTTATGAGCATGGCTGTCAAACGTAACCTGTACATTAAGGATCAGGTTGCCGTCCAGCTTCCTTGTTCAATATTAGTGGGGAATCACTGACACTAATGTTCATGTATCTGTCGTCTTTTGATGTCATAATTTTGTTCATAAAGTCAGGAAAACCTCTTGAAAACACAGATTAACTTTATGTTCTTTGAAGTTCTTTAGTACTACTTAAGTGGACATAAGAGCTTGACTTACTCCGCTAAATTACTAACCCAGTTACATTACCTGGAACCTGTTGAAGGAAAACCTGAAATATTACAGTAAAATGTTAATATAAAATATATGTATTAAAAAACAAAATGAAGTGCGCCTGTCAGAAAGCCTGATACCGATGCGCTTCATTCAGCCACATTGTAGTAACGTGCCACTTTACATCACTAGTAACAGCAGCTGTGTTCCAACTATAGGAAAATAATTTAATTAGATTATTTAAACTCCGTTACTCCCAACACACACTGCATTAACTGGGCCCCCCAAAAAAATATAAAACAGCGCCCTCAGCTGAATTCCTCTGGCAACAGGCCTGGTCCTCAAAGGATTTCATTAGATGGGAGGATTAAAACATATCCTGAAAGATAAAATTTCCTTCAGTCTATTTGCAGGTATTTGTTTCTTGAGTTATCTCCAAATAATTAAGCTTAAAATTACACTTATGGAAGTATTAAACATGACAGGAAGGGGCAGCTACAGTATCTGACACTTTTATAAATAGATAGAATTGTGAAAAAATGAAACTAATACTTCCAATTTTGTATGTAAATGTGTTTAATAAATTATCCTTCTTTCACTTATGAAAGCTAAGAAAGAGGGGTGATATATATATTATATGAACGAAGAAAATGAGTTATGACAAAAATTCCACAGATGGTAGTAATATTAACACAACTTATAACTTTGTAACCTTTAAGTTAAGAAAAATAAAAGCCACAGTCCACATGCTAACGAGACATGCTAGCCAGAAGCTATCCATGCAAGTAAAACCACATAGGATGGATGAAATTGTAGACTTGCAGCAGTTGTTTTTCCCTTGATGGGTTTTTAGTTGATGTTGGTTAGCTGAATAAAAACTATGTGAAGCAGAGCAGGGCGTATGTGCTGGAAGACAAAAAACAAAATCAAGAAAAGTACATGTTTTTGTAGATTTGGCACAGTTTTTAACTTGCAAAGAGTAGATTCTGGATTGTAATTACAGACTGTGTAATTATAACTTCCTAATTGTGGCCAGAATAACACAAAAATAAAGATTTTCTCTATAATTTCTTCCTAGAAGAAATTCCAGCTTGATGTTTGTTTGTTTGTTTTACTAAAATAACTTCCAGTTCAGGGTTAGAAGTTCACATACTACTATGTGCTTTTTAAAACTAACTCTATGCAAATATCTAAATATATGTAAATTTTTACCCCATACCAAAGGCCCAATCAAACTATCAAACTGTCAAGCGTGTTGGTGGTAGCATCATGTAAGAAGACTGTTCCTCTGTAGGTTGATAAAATGATAATCAGAGGTTATATTGGGCTGTTTCAACTGATTCAGTTATGTATAAAGAAGATCAACACTATGTAAGTTAAAAGCATCAACCCCAATCATATGAAAAGTTTGACTGTGTATAAAAGCCAGGCCTGGGCCAGGACCATTTAAAATTAAGTCTGCCAATGCATTCTACTATTTAGCCAGAATTATACCATAATCTTGTTCCAAATATATTTTTCAGTAAGTGTCATTTTAAAATTTACCTTGTTATTTAATTTAATTAATTGGGGTGTCAAATGTGCCTTAACAAAAATTCAGTGCTGTCTGCGACCAACTGTCCAATGCAAATTCGTTATTTTCTAAGTGCCGTGGAGAAACTGGCGTGCATTTATCTTTTTAAGTAATTCCAACTAAGCTATTATTTAGTAATTCCCATGAAACTTTTATAGCTGGACTAACTCAATTGCTGATGATTTTTGCCCTCCATAATCTTAATTACGTTAAACCAAATGAATTTTTTCAACGCTTTATTGTTGATAACTGGTCAAATAACTCTAAGTTGCAATAACTGTTTAATTTTACTTCTACTTAAAAAGTCCATGCAAATCGTTACCTCAATTTCATTGAGTATTAGCAACATATTTCACCAAAGTCACAATAAATTAGATATGGTAACTTTTGTTTTATTGTCAAAATGTATTTAGTGTAACCAACTTATATCTTATTGGGATATGTTGCTTTCACCTGGATGTTGTGACCAATTCTTCATTTTCTGGAAAACAAGAAGGAAAAAAAGCTCTTAAAACCAACCAATTCCAGAAAGTTATCTCGGTGAGTAATCAGTCGTATTTTATGCCAGAACTACATTCCAGGTTTTAAAAAAAACAAACAAAAAAATTGGTTACGAGTCTAAATTGTGCCGAATTTGACCTCTTCATTGCCAAGCTAATGGCGATTAATGGCTAGTGCCTTTCCACAACATATTCCTCACCAATCACATCTAATGTGTGTGTCTGCAAAAAGAAGGGCTGAATATTCATGTCCGTAGCAATTCTATGATTATAAGTTTAGGCTACTTATAGCTGACTCTAATACACTTTTAACTTGGCTAAGTTACTTTGAAGACTTTAGCTAGCTAATACATAGCTTAAAGCTGTAGTAAAAGCATGCTGCGGAAATTTCAGTTTTAATGTTGTGTAACTGTCCTGAGTGCTGATAGATTACAAACTATATTATATTTACTGACCAAGCAAAGGTAATTCAACATTGACCTTCACACTTCGCTGTTCCTGGTGCAGTCTGGCAGCATAAAATGTGCTGGTGGTTTCTCTGTTTCATGTGATAGAAAGCTGCACTAACTTAAAATTATATTACAATATTAAGTTTCACTAACTTGATACTCTTCCTTGTTAAGTGAAGGCAGAAATTATCATCCAGAATCAATATATTTCTGAGTTAAGACATCTTTCCAGTTTTAAATTTGATCTATTAAATTGTTTAATTATTTCTTCGACACACCTCCTGAATTTTACATATCCCTGTCTACTTAAAGGAACTATATCATGGAAGTTTCACACGGAGTTTTTGGAGTTTTCAACCATCTGGTAATGCAATTTTCTCATAAAAAATCCCACCAGCATGTTTTTTTGCTGGGTTTATAGAGAGAGTTATAGAGAGAGTTCAATTTTAGGACAAATTAATACTGTATAACACCAACGGTAACATTTTAGCATATATATATCTCAGAAGTTGAAAGCTGTAAAATAACATGATATAGTCCCTTTAAGTGTCATTGTTTTAGAGCCATCGGGGTAAAACGGCAAATCAGCACACGGCTCATTTAATACTCATGAGTGGGTCGGGAAAAGTCGTCTTTCAATTGCAGGGCTTTATTATGGGGTTGTATTTGACCATTCATCAAGACTCCTGGATAATTTTTCTAGCACCAAAAAAACAAAAAAAAATCTATGTAGAGGCTCAAAAAACACTTTGCAGTTGTAAAAAATGTTGTTTTGGCACCCCTTTAAGGATTTCCAGATGAACAGTGTGACTATTTTAATTGTGCTGCTCCTGTTCAAAGTGCCCTGGTGACTGATGAGCCCCTTCACTGACCTTACAATCAGCTTGTATTACAGAAGCAGTTGCATTGACCTTGCCACAAAAAGTAGTAGTCTTTTCTAAGTTCAAACCTCTGGCTGAACCCGTCTGACCACTTTCCATCACAGTAAAGCTGTAATTAACCAAACTGTACGAGTAAATGGAAGGACTCCTATGCATGAAAAAATCAAGCAGCTTTACGTCTCTGCTGCCAATAAAACACTCCCTTTGGGCTTACTTTAATTTGCTTAACTTTTGGGTATATCTGTCTTTAAATCCTACAAGCCCAGCAAAGGCTGTAACTACCACCGGCTTGAGTTCAACCCTGTCTTCTGTGAACAAAGTATCTGAAGATAAAATAGTGATTACTATAGTTTCTGTGTTGTATTATATGTTTTGAAATTTCTTAAGGGAGATTTTTTTATTTTATTTTTAAGCATGTTTTTGTTGTTGTTGCAGATTTCATGTATTTGCTGTTTTATACAGTGGCCCTAAAGAGTCACAGCACGTAACTTAAGAAAAGATATGCATAAAGACAAAATACAAGCAAATTTAGAAAAAAAACGACCCAACACATAAAAATGCACTGCAAATAAACCACTACACAACACATAAAAAAACGCTGCAAATAGACCACCAAACAAAACATAAAAAGATGTGCTGCATATAAACCACCACACAACACATTAAAAAAGCAAATTAAGAAAAACAACACAACACATAAAAAAATGCGCTGCAAATAAACCACAACACAACACATAAAAAAAAGCAATGCAAATAGACCACAACACAACGGAAGTGTTTTTTCAGGGGACACTTAAATGTGATGCACAATCAACAGTCCACTCTTCTTCAAAAACCCTCCATTGTGGCTGAATTAAAACAACTCGGCAAAGAGGTGACCCAGGTTCGTACCAGTAATTAGGTTTAAGCGGGATTAACGTTTTGACATAAGGCCAGGTTGATGTGGATAACTTTATATTCCCTTTTATGCAAGTGTGAAGCTAAAAGAGTGTAAGGGGAGAAATACGTTTTCCTCTCTTTATAGATAAAAAAGCACATTTCTTCTTCTTCAAAAAAAAAACATGCTGTTGACAGTTTTTCTTATGAGCTGCCTCTAGATGTGTTCAACATCTGGTAGGAGAGTGAGGAGAGTTTGCCAAGAGGTGGACGAAGTATAACATGTCTGTTTCTATGGGAAAGAGTAATAAATGGCATCTGGCTGGTACACAGGTCAGACAGCCAATGTGCTTGCTGCAGCTCTCTAGACATTTGCTGAGACGGAACCACCAAAGGCCCAGGATAATAACTTAGGACCATTTATCTGAAAAGCCAATCTGATTTTCAAACAAAGATGGCTCCATTCTTACTTTCTAGTTTGTAAAATCTTGTAAGGTAATTTGGCTCATTTCAATTTGCCTGTTTAAAGCAGAAAATTTTTTGCTGTGGCTCCTAGACTTGCTTTGTCAGTAAAAGGAACAAGTCAAATATTCAAACGATGTATTTTCTTTCATTTCCATAGCCAACATAAGCATTAAACTTCTCTTCAGCTCAGAGCTGATGACAGCAGAGGTCACGTGATCTTGATACTTTACACATACTGTTGACCCTAAGGTCTGCAAGGCATTTTCCACCATTTAATTTGTTTCTCCACATTGTGAGCCTCTTTGTAAAGAAGTATCAACCATACTTTAGATGAAATCCTTCCCTAATACAACTAACTTAGATGACTGAATTACTTCCCCACAATGCCTACAGAAGCTAATTGTGTAAATTAGTTGTATAGCACTAGGGGAACTTTCCAAATGCAAAAGAGAGTTGTTAATACTTACAAGGGCATGGGAGCACTGTTGTAAGGATTGCACCTGGCGGTAATTATTGAATGAAATCCATTCAATGGAGTTTATACCTACTTTTAGTAACCATAAAATGTTGATTTTGAAGTTGATTTGCTTCGAAGTACCATTTTTTTCAGAAAATCCTATCTGTTCTTTCATAAGTTTCAGTGTTGACAGTTACTTCCTACAGGATTTTGCAATGTTTTGATAGGAACTATTAATGTAAATTCAACCATTTCTTGTAACTATTGCAGGTCTTGGAAATGTATCCATTATTGCAACTTTAACGCATGTTTGACTAGCTGCAATGCTTTCTCAACAACTTATATCTGATGCCATCGTGTATCACGTGAACTTGTTTATGTAAGAGGTAATGAGAGTGAAACATGTTGCTTTTGCCTATGAAAATTACTGCCACATACCATGATATACAGTTTCCATTCTCTGCATGATAGTGACAGTATTTTACACCCAATGCAATATTGGGGGTTTCAACACAAACAGGAGTTATCAATTGACAAACATTTTCTTCTACAAAACATAATTTTGACAGATTACAATTCATTTTCCCGACAACTTGGTGCAGACACAGTACCCTCTTCAACCTTACAAACACAGTAAAGTTAATTAAGGAAAAAAAAAACAATCTCATGGGCAGTGTAACCACAGTTATGTTGAAATAATAATCTGATTACTGACTACTGATAACTCTTTCCAAAAGTAACTTAGTTACTTTCTGATTCCTTATTAAAAGTAACAAGGGTAGAAACAAAACAAACATAGTGACGTAGGAGATAATGAGCTATTACATTTTCAGATTACATCAGGAAAATACGGCAGCAGTGTTGTAGAAGGTACAGTATGTAAAACCATATTTACTACTATTCATTTTTGCCTACCACTTTTGCTTTTGTCCTACCATATCTCTAGAACTTCAGGTCATTAAACTAACCTCAGCTTTAGGGGTCCTCAACTATGGAATGAATTAAGTTTGTCCCTAACATCCATATCTTCTCAGCTTGTCTTTAAAAAAACAGATGAAAGAACTTTTAATTTACCAATTACAGTTTTTGTTATAGTTCCCCTCGATATACTACAGTCTTATTGAATCCTCATCTGCTGCTCTGTATTTTTATTTTTATTTATTTATTTATTTTTCCTCCTCTACCTTCTAACATCAGTAACTTTAAATTACTTCCATTAGGTCAACCAAAAATATCAAAAAAATATAATTTTTTGCCTTCTTGTTGTCATCACATAAATGGTTCACATGATATGTTACAGACAGGACTTTTATGGTAAGTTTAGATACCTGCTCCTCTACGATTCATAAGATCACATGTGGTGTGCCCCAGGGTTCACTTTTAGGCCCAGTGCTTTTTAACCTGTATATGCTCACTACCTGTCTGTGCTTATGTGTCGTAAGGAGGGAATTTTCACAGTTATGCTGGTGAGACACAGTTGTACATCTCCATGGCTTCTGATGACGCACGGCCAATGGATGCACTTTTTTACCTGCATTTTAGACATCAAATCCTGGATGGCAGAAAACTTCTCCAGCTCAACCAGGACAAAACACCGGTCCTGAGGCTCAGAGAGAGAGAATCTTTTACCAAAACTATAATCATTGTCTTTTAATCCATCTTTACAAGGGAAGAACCTGAGTTTGATTTTTGACTCTGAGCTGACATTAATCCACACATTAAGAACATTACTAAAATATTTTTTTATCACCTACCTAAAGAACATTGCCAGAGTCCGCCCCATTCTCTCTCTTGCCAATACGGAGACACTAATTCATGCCTTTATCACCAGTAGAATCGATTACTGTAATGCCCTGCTTTCTGGTCTTCCCAAAAAGATTACCAAAACTTTACAGCTTTTACTAAATTCAGCAGCTCATGTCATGACGAAGACCAGGAAGCGGGAGCTCATTACTCCAGTCTTAGAATCAATGCATTGGCTCGCCATATGTTTTAGGATAGGTTTTAAGGTTCTTTGAATGATTTCAATGTCTTAATGGTCTTTGGTCTTCTTATCTTTCTGAAAATGCTTTTACCATTTGAACCTTTGCGGCCTTTGCGGTTCTCTCCAGGTCCCCAGGAGAGAACCGCCGGGCTGTCCGCCCGTCTCCCGTCTCTCAAAGGGACGTCCGGCAGTCTTTTGTCCAGCCAGAGGATGCCATTCGGGCAGTTTGCCCGACTCACGTCCCGCCAGGGGACGTCCGCCAGACTCCTGTCCTGGCAGAGGGCGCCATCCGGGTCGCCCACCTGACACTCTTCCCGCCAGGGGCCACCCGCCCCTCTCCCGTCCAGCCAGAGGGCGCCATCCGGGTCGCCCACCTGACACTCTTCCCGCCAGGGGCCACCCGCCCCTCTCCCGTCCAGCCAGAGGGCGCCATTGGGGTCGCCCACCTGATACCTGTCCCGCCACGGGACCCCATCCGGGCCGTCCGCCAGATACCCGTCCCGTGAGGGGATGCCACTCGGTCTTTCTGCCTGACCTCCAGGGGCGTCAATACAGACACTCGGGCCTTCCTGCCCTAGGCCCCCTCCACCCACCCTGGAAGGGGTGCTTCTCTTTTTGTTTTCTCTCCCTCCATGGCGTCTGGAATCCGCATTTAAAGGGGTGGGGGGGATCCTGTCATGATTCTGCACTCAGCTCCTCTCACTCCCTCATCATCACCCGCACCTGTCTTCAATCTCCAGCCACTCACTTCATGTCCTTATAACCCGTCACCTCCCTTCAGTCAGCACCGGATCATTACAGGAGTTAATTCCCGATGTCCACCATGTATGTGCGCGCCTGCTGTCTCTGTCCCTGTTGTCCTACCTGTTCGTTCCTGCCATCTAGACCACCATCATCATCATCACTGTGCACTTCAATAAACAACCTTGCACTCTGCTTCTGCGTTTGGGTCCATACCTTCCACGACACTTCCTGAAACAAACACCATAACCTCTGTTTTTTCATCATTAAAAAGAAGCTAATTAGAGGACATCCAATCCCTGACCTCAACCAGACATTCCAGGAGACGTTCCAGATGACAAGATTGGCCCTGTTTAAAGGGAATATACACCTGGGTATTTTCTGTGTAAAAATGGAATTAGCATCCATGTTTCTAAAAATCCAACCAAGTGGAAGCAGGTGTAAAGACTATAAAAGAGGACCTAAAACAGAACCCTGCGGAACCCCACATAAAAGAGGGGAAAGACGTGATGTAAAACCTTGCAGGGCTACATAAAATGATCAGTGAGGTAAGACCTATACCAGTCCAAGGCAGAGATTTGCACCACTACAAGCTTTTCCAGACACGATAAATGGATGGTATGATCCACCGTGTCGAATGCAGCACTCAGGTCCAGGAGAACCAGGATTACATAATTCCCTGAATCATTGGCTAAGAAAATGTAATTAAAAACTCTAAGTAAAGCTTATTCAGTGCTGTGTGCCGACTTAAAACCAGACTGAAACTTTTCAAATAAATAATTTTTCTGTAAAAAATCAGTTAGTTGCATAAAAAACAACCTTATCAAAAAGCTTAGAAATAAAAGAAAATATTTGCAGAACAAATAAATCAAATCTAACTCGCTCCAGATAGCCCGCTGTTGTGCCAGCCACCGGTTGCAGTGGTATTTCCTCCTGCTAAAGCGATAGCTTGCAGGTCAGGAAACGGCTCATACAGAGAGTTTAACTTCCAACTGATCTCTTCAATTATAAGTCTTTGGCAGAAAAAGTAATTGCCAGTCTCCAGTTGGGCAGCAAATCTTATGCCTCCAGAACATTGTCATGTTGTCACACTGTGCATTCAGCCCACATCTGAACTGTTCATATTTTAAGTGCCTTGATTTAATGTAAATGTTTAAGTGTAGCTACTGGGACAACATTCAGTCATTTTTGTCACTGTGGAGAAAAGGTTATATACATTCATCTAATTGATGTCATGACTCAATAGCTACATTTATATGGATGCAACAATCAGGTTAAAAGCCTGTTCAGAATAAAATGCTTCATGTAAACATGCCATTCAGATTACTCTCACCCAGTTGCACTCATTTGGATCAAAATTTCATTCCGATTGAGAGGGGTGTTTTATACCGATAGTTAATCCCATCGTGATGCATGTAAACCCTTAAACTAAATGTAGGTCATTCCTGCACAAGTCATGCATAGAACTACAATATGTCGACCTTAAAATATAATTGAATATGATTTATAATTTCGTTGTGTACATAACAATAAAGGCTTGTACAAACTGTGTAAAACTGTGACCAGAAAAAATAACAGCCCATTCTGAAGATAGTACTGCTCCATTTCGATTGCGCGCAATCGTGTTTGTTTACAGTTGAAGTGTTCTATTTCTTCTACAGCTGTTTCCGGTATTTTAGATAGTTCTGCACAGGTTTGTGGATGTCAAAATGATTTATGTTGCTCAAACATGTAGCCAATGCAAACCTTTGTCAAAATCTGATATATTTTTCATGTACTGCACAGTCAAATTCTAATCCGAACTATGATTGGATTAAGGACATTTTACACATGTAAAAATAGCTAATGTGGATTCTCTGTCCAGCTTGTTTGGATTCAATATTGATTAAAATCAATAATATATTTAATAGTATTTATTTTTCATTACCCGTTTTAAATAAAGTTTTGTATTACTATAATGTACAACTATAATGGCCACACAATAGAAAATTTATATAAAATAGAGGTATCACTACACAAAAAAACGATACTCAGGTATTTATATACTACATATTGTTTGCTTAAGTTTTTAATGCCACAGGAACATACTGTATATTGCATATTTTTGAGTAACAGTATATTATTGTACAATAATATTAAAGATGGAACTTAATTATTTATTCAATTATGAACATTTTGAACAACTCTCTATCAACCATTCCATCATCAGTTATCGCAATACTAAAATCAACCTTAACCAGCAGAGGGTGGTACAACACAATGTATTTTCCTGCTTTATGAGCTTTCTCCCTGTTTGGAGTACTAATGACTTGAAGAGCTCCACAGTTCTTATTGTGGACTCCAAGTCTGATGCTTTTACAAAGAAAGAAAAACTTTAAACCCCAAATAGCAGCTTTATGAATGTTCCAGGAAACTTTCTGACACATACATTTCATTTTAACTGCATAACAACATTTTTATTGCATAGCTCATATGCACTGCTGGATCCCCATCACAGCTCCAAAGCAGGAGTGAAATTGTATCTCTGCTGCTGCCTACAAACACACAGAGAAAAGACTGGAGGGGTTTTATTGTATGTGGTGGGATTTTAACAATCTGGACAACATTTTTCAAGCACATCCAATGAGCTTGTGAGGTTGATGTTAAGATATCAGTATGTGGCTCTACTGATAGAAAAAACTACTGTGAGTCAGTCTTTATATTTAGATGGAAAAAACTGAGTTTAATCATAATAGATCCTTATATGACGTAATCTTTCTGAAGTTATGCCTATTAATAATATGTTTTATAGCAAAATTTTAAAGAACAACATTTAAAAAAAAGTTACTACCTTAAAGAAGTTTGTTTCAAGTAGTTGGCTTATAATGTTCAGATGTTACAAAATTTGCAAACAATGCAGCTGTTCTTTCTGGAATTCAAAAGTTTGTAAGAGAACATTAATGAACAAATATCATGAAGACCAAGGAACATGACAGATAGAAAGAGAGAGAGAGAAATGTACTGTATGGAGAATTTTAACACGTTTGCATAATAAAACAATATGCACAGTTTTGGAAATATATATTGCTGTTTAACCTAACCAATGAAAGTGGAAGTATTCCAAAATTACAAACATCGAAAGGCATGATACTCTTTAAAAGCTGATTCAGCAAGTAGAAGATGAAATGAGAAGTAGCGAAGATTCCCATGATGCTTTAGGGGTGCTGCACAGAGACACAGCACAGGTGGGAAAACCTGCTGTATGTGGTTAGTACTCCACAAATCTAGCCTTTAATGTAAGAGTGTCCTGATTATTAAATTATAAAATAAAAAAACCCCAAATGAAGTCTCCACTGCAGTTTGCAACAAGCCTTGCAAATATAAATCAAAACTTTGTTAGAATGTGCTCTGGTCAGATAGGATTAAAATGAAATGTTTCAGCCAATCAGCAAAACTCACAGACAGAAAACTAACACTACAAATCAACCTGATCTCCCACAGTGGAACATGCTAGTGCTAGCATCATGCTGTGATAATGCTTTTTTAAAAATCTGTTAATAAATGAAAGACCAATCTTGGGTGAAAACCTGAAGGTGGAGGTTAGGACATTTACTCTAAACATACAATCAACGCTAAAATGAATCGGTATTATAATGTGTTAGAAAATCCTTATCGTAGTCAAGCCGAAAATGCAATTGAAAACATAAAGTAGATAATTTTCTTCCAGATAAGACTAAGTTTGAGCTGTTCTGCAAGGAAAAAATTAGAAACATTTGAGTTACCAGTTGTGCAAAGCGGGTTGAGACCTATCCCCAGCTCCTGGAGCTGTAACCAAAGTGAAAATAGATTTGGAAAACTATTGATTTAGGGTCAGTGAGTACAAAGTCAGTCGACAGTATGCAAATTTTTAATAAAAACTCCCCAAATCTTCTCATTTTCTATTCCCTCTTTTCTATTCTACTCTATGCACTACTTAGCGGGGCTCTAACCAAAGATTATATATATATATATATATATATATATATATATATATATATATATATATATGTCTATTGTTTTTAAATGTGAGACAGTTATGTATTTATGAATGTTTGTGCAGGGCACTCTGTGAGTTTTTCCTTCATGTCAGCTTTTTACAAGTTCATAAAGCTACTAAGTGCTGGAAATATGTGCATGGCAGTTTCCATAACGAACACTGCCGTTTCCACAGGCTTGTGCTCCAATATAATTTAATAGCCGTTGTGGTAATTGAGCAAGTCTGTTAGGTGTTATGTGTTGATCTATCTTAATTACAGATTTGACTCACAGTGCCTTCTTAGAAAAGCTGGTCAAAAATAAAGACCCAAAGCAGTAAAAAGATAATTCAACACATTATTTTTAATTTATATGAAAGGTTTCATTATTTGGGACAGATAAAACTAATATTCTGCTCTGGAACCATTTTGGCACAGAAAACAAATGGATTTGCAGTTAATGTTTCCATAATGAACAAGATTTTTTCGTTCCCTCCGTGTTTCATTCAAGCTCAATCTAGTATGTAATATTATTCACTCAGGCTAAAGTGTGGAATAGATTTATGTCCACAAAAGGCTGATAAAATCCTTATCTGTGATTAAATTTCATTCTTCACTCATCGTTAATATGGCTATTATTATTTTTTTCCTCCTTTTTATTTGATAGAGAGATTGCTCCGCTGAAGCATTGCTCATATCCCCACACCATCGGCTCTGAAAGCTCTCGACCAGCCGGCACGAAGTCGAAACTTGGCGGCTGGTTTATAAAGCTAAAACTTTTATTGCAACGTCATTTGGCTCAACGATTGGGGGGGGGGGCGAGCCAGTCCGAAGGAAAAAAAGGGAGTAAAAAGATACATTCCTAACCTTTGAAAAAAACACCTCATTGACCTATAAAGAAGTGAAGGATTTCTCCCGGTACACCCATGACAATCACTTTGGCCGGGCCTTTCAGGTCTGACCTTTTTCAACCTTTCTCGTTGACGAATTTGATTGGTAGTTGAAAACTGGTTGGCCTTGTGGTTAGACTGCTGTGTATTTTAAAGGTTACACATTCAGGTCATGGAAACCACTATTCACACACATCTTAGAAACATTTGGGTGCAACTTTTGACGTTGTTGACAAGCATGTGAAGGCTCATGCCTAAAGCCTGAGGCTGAGGTTTAGTGCAGTGCCTGGCAAAATAATTTATACTTTTTAAACTTTTTACTTACATGATTTAGATTACCAAACTAATTCTGGTATGATTAACCCAAGTAGATAGGAACAATGTTCTTTCCAAATGATTAAGTTGTTAATCAATGGGGGAAAAAAAGTCAAACAAAAATTGCTCTGCTTAAATGTCTACTGTTACGCTCTCACTAGCCCCCTTTTTCGGACAGTTGAATTTAATTTCTGTTATATTAAATTTAAAAATTCTACTTCAGTAGAGTTTTTCTCTCTTCTAGTGTATGTATTATGGTTGTAAATAAGCTTCAGACTTAAGACACACTTGTTGTATAAGAATCTCATGAATAGGATTATTTAGGCCACACCAAGTAGTGGTTGATGCCAGGCATGGCCACACATGAAGTATGCAAATAAATAAATAAATAACACATAATACCCTGATTTAAACAAAATTAAAATCTATCTTTTTGAAACAATTTTAAAAATAAATTTTGTCATGATTTGGGACAAATCCCTTTGAACCTGTTGGTCTTAACAAGTTGCTGGCTTTCAAATCATCCAGGAGATCTCAGTAAGGCCAAAACAGTATTTACATATACAAATAACTGTAAAAAAAATAAAAATAAAAATTAAGGCGTGACAGAGTTCCAGTGCCAAACCACTGCTGAACTGTTGCATCTGGAGTAAAATTAACACAGCATTACATAAAAAGAAAGGTTATCATACTGGCCATAACATGGGTGTGTTATGGTCTGGGGTTGCTTTGCTTGGCATCAGGACCTAGATTACTTGCCATGATTCTTGAATGAATGCCATGAATTTTGCTTCCTACAAAAAATCCTAAAGCAGAATGTCTGACAATTAGTTTGTAGCCCTAATCTCAAACTCAGAAAAACGCTCTAAAGGACATCAGCAAGTTCACCTTAAAAAAAGTTTACCTATAAAAAGCTACACAAAACAAGGTTTTAAACTGGCCTAGTCAAAGTTTGGACTTAAATCCGATGCTGTGGTGTTTGCACTTAAAATGCTCCATTGTTTGCTGCAGAATTGTTTAAAGCTAAGAGTGGGGGAAAATGTCTCCACAGCCATGTGATGAAGTCATTGCCAGTTACCAAAAATGTGTAAAGGACGATTGTTACCACAAGAGGGGCAATGACTGGTTATTGGGTTTAAGGGACAAATCAATTTACATAGAAAGTTCAAACTCTGAGCTGGGTTTGACGTCACCGCTGAGTAAACAGCGTTCCAGTTAACATAGTCGGATAACTCGGGATCTCAATATGGCAAAGCCCAGGAAGCCATTGTTTGTTAAACCTCATTTAAAGATCATTTTAAGCCATACTTTCCACATGGAAACATCACTTTTATTTTGTTCTCAGACCTGTTTTCTCCCCTCAGCTCCACATGCTTCAACTTTCCTTACCCCAATTCCTTCGGGCACAGAACCGATAAATTCTGGTATGAATCAGAGGTTAACAAACTTTCTCCAGTGGTAAAGCTCCAGCAACTTTCAGCTCTTGCAGCCCACTTTCCTTTCCTCGCTTCTTCTGATATCCGTTTTCTTTGGTGGAGAAATTGAGTTAGTGGAAGATCAGTATCCGTGATCAAAGGTCCATATAGGTTATTTGAGAGCAGAATATAACCCAGAGAATCTGCACACTGATTTCTCAAACAATAACAGTCACTATCAGAGTTTTAAATGAAGATTGGGTTATTAAACAAATATCATTTTTTACTAGATTATCTTTCTTTAATGATTGAATTTAAGGCACTTTGCATGTTGCTGACATAGAACAGCTGTAGGAAACATGCAGTAAACCAGCAAGAGACAAATGAACATTACATACCATGAAGAAAAAGAGCCATAAAATGTAAATAAAAAAAACAACAATAAATAAAATGGACGGCAATAAGACATTTTAAAGTGAAGCAATGAATGCAAAAAACATCCATGAACCAGAGAGAGAAGATAAACACACATTATGTGATGGGAGGAGGGCTGCTGTGTTACTTTATTTCACTGCTGTTTGCATAATTCCAGCAAATAATGGTTCCAAAAATATGTAGCTCTCTTCATGGCTTATGGGGTTTCTCACTTTGGCGAAGAACATCATGGAATTTTACGGGCTATCTGGTTAATGTGGCTCGCTGCGCTCCAAAAACAATAACAAAGAAGTAATTTGAAGTTTCTGCTTTCTTTCAGCGACCCTGCTTTTAGAGTTTAATCTTTTATGGGTGGAATTGCCATTTATCAACTCATACTAATTCGGATAAATTAAACATATTTCAAAAAGATTTATTACAAGTTATTATATGATACTTTATTCTTCTCACTGAGCATTGGAATAAGGTAAATTTTGTTGCTCATATCCGATTGTAATACAGTGTGTTGCAGTAACTCTCCTGTGATCAGAGACCCACATTTAGACACTATTTCCAATTCTCACACATCTTTTAGTGAATTCATATTTGCATTTGAAATTTTACAGCAGGTACCAACGAAGCAACTCATGAGTCAATGCTGTTCCCATTCCCCAGGTAAAGACGTTATTGATTGATACAGAGTACAATTACATAACCTGCTATGCATATCCTCCCACCAGTTATTAGTATAATTGCCTTTATTATGACCTCTGTAGACCCAGAGGGAACACAGCGCGCTGAAAAGTGAGTCTGTCTTCGTCTTGAGACTGCTGAGTTTGAAAGTCCTGACCTATGATTTCAACGTGTAACTGTTGCCAGAATCGTTTAATTCTGACAATTGCATGATTTGAAATGACAGCATGATTCCGTCTTTTGTCTTTCTCATGTTTTGCTGGTAATCTGTCATGATTTACCATGTAAAATAAGTCGTCCTAATCACATCAGTTTGTTCTCAAATTTCCTTACCTATTGGACATAAAACAGGCATACGTAAATAGAGTTTGTATTCAAATGTAACTCATATGTCTCCTTAATACAATTCGTTTTTATAATAATATCTGATTTTACAATAGTTTTTAAACTGAAGTGGATAATGCATGTAAAATGTCTGATATTTCACTGGTTTTTACAGTACTTAGACCATCTTTAATACTGGATTAGGTTTCTATCTACATAGTACTACCCAGTTTGTCTATATGGTAAACCTTATATGTGTTGTTTTTGTGCCTCCAACAGTTTCAAACTTCTTTTAGATGCCAAATACAGTCAAAAGGTTATTTTCAGCATTCATTAGAGAAATTAGCAAATAGCTGCAAACAGTTAAGCATGGCATCCTATGCAGTATTTTTATCTTGCACATCCCTTGGTGAGTCCAGTCAGATATGAATCCCAAATCTGAGTAAATTTTCCTGATCAGTCTTAACTTATAATACAGAGATTGGAGACTAAAGTTGCTTCTGTAAATGTTGTTTATTTAAATTAAAAGCCCTACTACTCTACTATTTTTCCTCCTTATCCTGATCCTAATAAATAGATGTCATAACCTCTCTTGGACGGCCTGTATGGAAAGCCGTTTGAGCATTTATTACATATCTTTGATATCAAACTTTAGGTTCATGTACTAGTACACACTTTGTCCTCACTAGTAAGACAATTTGGCACACTAGTATAACGACTAGGGTGCACTAGTATAACGACTGTGTCTTACTTGTAACATTTTTTCCACTACTAGTGCCACTTTTGGCCTACTAGTATGCAATCAACCCTTACTAGTAAACTGCTGTGCAGCACTAGTGACACTACTAGACCTAACTAGTAGGCATGTGTCACGCACTAGTAGCCTCCCGGACCCTACTAGTATCGCCAAAATGCCCACTAGTAGCACTAGTACGGCATTTTTGACCTCACTAGTACTACTTGTGTTCATTTTAGCTTTCACTAGTACTACTAGTGTGCATTCTCACTGTTACTAGTAGTACTAGTAAGGGAAACACACCCCACTAGTAGTACTAGTGGACATTTTGTATCTTACAATGTTCAAGGGGCCTAATCACAAAACTCAGGGATTGTTTTTTTTATCTTTATAGTTAAAAAATAAGGCAGCTAGATTTGTCTTATCAATGTGAATATGTTTCACCTCTCCTCCAAAAGGCCTCTTCAATTCAATTGTTTTAATTCATCATTGGAGAATCCGCCATTCCAAATAACACACCATGACTTGTTTTTTGTTTTTTTTTAAAGCTTCTGTGCTTTTTGCTTTGCTGTGAACATTTGCTCTTCTAGATATCGTCTTCCTTTTGTGGATTGTCATTTTGCTCTTTAGTTACCAAGTATCTCTATCTGGTTGTTGGTTATTGTTAGGGTAAAATAATAATGTTGTATTATTATTTTCTTAGGGTGTATTTCTTTATCACATAGTTTAAATGTACTTTTTAAATGTCATTTGGTTTCAAACATATGTTCCTTTGTATGACACCCTGTTCTTTTAAGATGCTAATGAAGTTTGACTGAATAAAAGGAGACTGCAGGGGGATGAGCCTTTGAGACCAGGAGACAGAGCTGTGTGATCAGAAGACAGAGCTGTGAGACTGTCTGAGAAGCTGAGAGGAGAACAGACACACGGTCAACCAGAGTATCCTACTGGATCCCCCACTGCAAAACTTATTCTATCTCCCTCTGCAGAGCTCATTTAACGTCAATTTCTCTCCAATCCCTGTGTGTGATTTTTTTAGGTTACCCTAACATTTATCCTGCAGAACAATAAGATAAATCTTTTTGTAACCTGGCCCTGATTTAGTTTGTAATAAAGCACACATGCACACCTAAACCCTATTTACTCTTAATGAAACGGTATAAGGCATCGTTGTTCTTTTAGCATTGTCCCTTTAGTTGACAATATGATCATTGTTTATGTATTGAATGTTGAAAATGTTTTATTGGTTTAGTATGCAGATGTTCACGAGCAGCATGTTTGAAAGAAACACATTGAGATATTCACATTATTTTTCTGATTTCATCTCTGTTAAGATGAAATGCATCTTTTACTTTTTTTTAAACTTGACTTTGTCTGTCAACAAATCTGTGTAAACAACGCCCATGATCAAATCAGATGGGTTTGGGCATGAGGCCATGTTTTGGTGTTATTGTGGTAAACAAATGAGAACACACTGAAACACAGCCACACCCTTATGACACACACAGTGTCTCTGTTTAGTTGGCTTGGCTTTGAGTAGCACAGGGAATGTCTGTGGGAATGTCACAGGGAATGGGGTGTGTCTGTCTGACTGACAGTGAGACAGACACACCCCAAAAGTATGGAGATTTTGGACGAGTTCATAAAACGACTCATCCAGTTAAACAGTTACAATTTTAGATCCATGTGAGTGAAAATGACAAGTGACAACAAGAAGAGTTTACAAAGAGAACAGGCTGATTTAAGGCCATGACTGATTTTATAAGGTTATTGTGTTTTGCTAGTACTGAAATATTCATTCAATATTATGAAGTTAAATTTTTTCAAAGCTGTTATTACAACTTTATAGAAATATCAGGTCCGACTATATAGTAGTTATTAAGGTCCAAAGGTAAATTAATTTTTTTCTATATTTATTTCAATTTCTTAAGTTGGTAGTAAGTAAAGAAGTACTTCATGTTTATTAAGCATTTCTTATTTAGTAAAATCTTTTAATAGACGATGGTGAATTAAGTAATTCATAGATTTTTACAGTACAGTATATCTGTTGCATTATAATTTTGCTTGCAAGTGCTCTCTGCTATTGCAGGTTATACCTTAACTAACCCCTAATATGTCAGAATTTCAAATAAAACTGCTTTGATATGCAATTTTACTCTCTAAATCTATAGAAAATATCCAATCACAATGAACCTGGGTTGAGATACCACCATTTTTGATAAGTCAAATACATTTTTATGTTTGAAAACAAGATTTAGCTGTGAGGTACAAGGGCAACCTGACTTAAACGCAAACCTGAAAACCTTCACTATTTTAATATTTATAAGGGATGCAACAATACCACTTTTATCGAACCAATACGATACCGATACTTGGATTTGAGTACTTGCCGTTACCAAGTACCAATACCAATACTTTTATCATAAAAAAAAATGCAATGAGTTGGAAGACAGGTTTTTTTCTTTTCTTTGCGTGTTAAAATAAATTATGGTGAATTAAATAAAACAATAAAATAAAATAAAATTTACCACAAAACTAAACTTTAAAATGAAAAATAAACATTTTCTATGAAGTTATTGCAAAGTATCCAAATTTTAAGCATTGGTTAACTTTAACTGATGCATTACATAAGAATGGTATTGGCCCTGATATTGGTGTCTGTGCATCCCTAGTATTTATGTTATGTTAATTTTGGAAGTTTTTTTGTTATAAAATATTAATGCTGAAAGGTTGTAAGAAGAAAAGAAAAACAAGATATAAAAACATTTTTTTTTTTTGGCCGATGTTGGACAGTGCACTGATTTTTTTAAATGGGAAGGAAGTGGGGAAGGACATGCGGCAGAGGTCACCCGGGATGGGATTCGCACTGGTGAAAGCCACATTGAAGACTGAGGCTTCCACACATAGGGTGCCTGCACTAAAACCTACGCCACACAACGCCCCATAAAAACAAATTTTAAAGAAGAAATATTGCTGTGCACGGCAACTGGCTAACTACTCAAATGTTGGGATCCGAACTTGCTATAGGTTTTAAAGATTATAGACTCTACAAAATCATCCCTTGTTTAAAATATAGAAATTAGATTGGTCAAATCTGGTTATTAACCGTATAATCAGTTTTCGGCAAAATCATGTCTTGCCTTATGAAAACACTATTATTTAAGTTGATCTTATAATCGAAACATATTGTTGTACCTACTTTGGAAGAATATTTTTGCCTTCTTCCTCTGCAAAAAGTATCGCATTTTTGAACAAAGTTCTTAGTTTAAAGTTCCTATTCAGTTCTCAGCTGTATTTGTCTATGTTGTGTGTCCTTCCAGCGATCTCCAACAGGGGTCCTGCTGGAGTTGAGGACCTGTTCATCAATATTGAGGGCGGAGCCGTACCAGTCAGCTTAAGGTGTATAAAGAAAGATGGCTGTCAGACCTTCAACGTTTGAGTGTTGCACCTCCATGGTAACCTCTAGCGCTCTGTGCCTCTCAGTGATTCTTTGTTTAACTGTGAAATTACCTTAGTTAATTCTAGCTGGGTTCCTTCCATGGTTCCTCCTTGTTCATGCTGTATTCTTCCAGTCATCTACCAGATATCGGTTCTCCAGCTTCTCGGTAAGCTCTAGTTTTGCCTCCATATCTGACAGCCCTGTGGCTCCTGGCTCACCCATGTCCTCGCTCTAGGTCCAAACTCTACTTGTCCCCGCTTTGAACCCCCAAAGAAGATCTTGCAGGTGTCCAACAATTTTAGCTTCTCTTCACTGGAATCACCTTCATCGAAAGTAAACCGATCCTGAGTACTAGAAAATATTTCAGGTTAATCAAAGACAACTCATCTCTGATCTTCCCATCCGTCAGTTTTCCTACTCTCCACTCCAGTGTTCTTGGTTCGAGTAATCAACCAACATTCATTGTTTTAAACTATTTTACTATTTCACAACTGGTCTTCCTAATAGTGTTCTGTATTTGGGTCAGAAAGCTTAATTTAGACAGCAGTTTTGAATTTCTAGTATTCCACATCTGCCTAGTAATATTAAAAGTAATATTCTTGAAATATTGCACTTGTTAGATTTTTAGAAAGTGAACATTTTTTTAAAACATATTTTACAGTCTGTTTTTGTTTTTCCTTTTTTGCAAATTACTGCCATGTTAGTATCAACATCTGATTGTGAGATGTTTCGGTCATTCTGAACTAGAATATTTGAACAGAATATTATAATTGGTTGTTAAAATAAACATCAAAAGCAGCTCTGGTGTAGGGGATGTGTGTATGAGGTTTTTTGTGCCTTAGATACAGTAAATCTACAGCTGCAGAAACACAAATCTATTCCCAGCTTTCACTTTCTCTCTGGACTCATCTTGTCTCACTTTTTTCTCTCGACAAAAAGAAACGCTCTCAAAGACATGCCTATTCATCCCCATTAACAGAGCACATTAATAACTATACTGCAGGACTCACATTGTCTCCCAAACATAATTGTATTATCCATCATGCCTCTGTTTAGCTCTGACACACATCGAAACATGGCCGAGTAGTCTCACTGCTACTGCTCGGCCAGCAGCATTACCACAGATAATGTTTAATTATGCTAGTTTGATTGAAATCGTTATGAACAAAACGATAATATGCTAGAGCTAATGAATATTTATCAGAAGGCAAAGAAGTTAATTGTGCATTATGGGTGTGCCGGGGAAGTTGTGTCGAGACCTGGATGTGGAATGGATGACCGGACTGCGGTGGGGAAGGGAGGGACAGGAGGACTAATGGAAAACCATTGCAAGCCATGATCAGTCTCTGACTCATCTGATGGTGTTCACAGACCTGGCATTCATTTGATTTTCACTCCATCAGAGCACTAAATGAAGCAATAAGATCCAAATATGTAAATTCATTTCAAACTGAGCATTTTTTCTTTTGAAAGGAAAGATTTTTCTGAAGTCATTACTCAATCTAACATCCCATGTCTGTGAATAAAGATAGTCTGGGTGGACAAAAACCCTTTTCCAATTCTTCTCATAATAAAAAATGTGTTGCTGTGAATCACTTAGATGCCTTCAAACTTCAGAATATATATAGAAAACATCTCAGTGCTAAATTAAACATTGTATCAGAGATTAACACATACATTATAAATGAATAAAAAATGTTTTTGTGGTCGAATTGTATATGAAACAATGTTTTCTATCTACATCGATTTTAGGAGACAAACAACCCAAATACAAGAAATTACATCGATCACGGGTCAAAATATTGAATGTGTTGAATTGTATAAATACCTGGGGATGGTAATAGACTCCAAACTTACATTTGAAACTAATTGTGAACAAGTCTGTAAAAAAGGGCATCAACGTTTGTTCTGTTTGAGGAAACTGAATCAATTTCACATTGATAAGTCCATCATGACCCTTTTTTATCATGCTTTCATTGAGTCAATTTTATCATTTGCGCTAGCAGCCTGGTTTGGGAATCTCACCTTGAAAAATAAAACCTGGCTCAATAAAATAGTAAAGTGGTCCAGCCGGCTGATAGGTGATCCACAGCCTAATGTGGAGACCTTGTACACAAAACAGCTACAGCAAATAACTAGCTCAATTTTAAACGATAATTCTCATCCATTGCACACAGAGTTTCAGCTTCTACCCTCCCGGCATAGGTTTATAGTCCCCAGGTGTAGAACAAAAAGACACAAAAATTGTTTCGTTCCTGCAGCCATTAGTTTTAGGAATAAGTTATAGGTTGATGGTGGCCCTAGTCTTTATGCATTTTACTTTGTATTTGCGTATGAGGACTCTACTGTAACTAATTTTATTCTATGTAGCCTATGTTTTATTTCATTCTGGACCAGTAGGAACTTTATCAATACTCTTGTTGATGTTTTACATGATGTGTAGGAACTTGAACTTGAACTTGAACATAATGAAGTTAAATAAAATTAGTTGAAAGTAAACAGACCGCTGGTATATTTCAATCACAGGGTAACCCTCAGCTTTCATCAGTAGATAGTTTTCTCAGTTATTTAACCCCACTATAAAATGTTAGATTACTGGTTGGGCTGTATAGACTAAAAACGTTAAGAATTTTAAAAAGCAGATCTCGTTCTAAAAGTATAGTAGCTATTGAAAGTGTGATCTATTTCCCATTACAGCGCCGTCTGCAATTGCTGGTGCTAAGGGTATGTGAGAAGTCAGTATATGTTTTAGGAGCATAATCTCAAATTGAAAAAACAAATTCTGCAGTTTTCTAACAATGAACTTTGGACATTTTTTTCTTACATTTTATTATCCTCCTTGCCATGCGTGGAAGTTATTAAACTGTGCTTCGACATCCAGCCTTCTTTGTGACTGTTGCAGTTGTTTTAAACCTGCTCTGACTTCAAATATTGACCAAATGTTTGGAAATAGCTATTTTTACTTTTGCCCGTTTCCTGATTCATAAAGATCAACACATATCTGGTTTCCTTGAACAGCTTGTTCTTTTGTCTTTCCTATTATTTTTATTTTTTTACTTTTGCACAGAATGTAATCTCCACACAGACCCGGCCAGAAGTCAAAGACAGACCTTCTCGATTTGTATCCATTCCATCATGTAACTCCATGAAACAACAGGCAAAAGCACAGGGCTGGTGCCAGTGTTTGACAGGCTTTCTTCTGTCAGTGTGCTCCAGGGCAGCTCTGGCTACAGTATACCTTACTATCACCAGTGTGAAGCTTTTGGGGGTCTTCAAGGCTAGACAAAGCAGTACACAAGTAAAGGCCTTTTGACTGATGTAACCTTAAACCAGGGTTTCCCAATTCTGGTCCACAAGGCACACTACCCTGCATATTTTAGAAGTTTCAGTACTTCAGCACTTTTTATGATGAATGTGGTTCACGAAACAACTGTTATTAGCCATTAATTTAAATCAGGTCTAATAATGCAGGGAAATGTCTTAAACATGCAGAGACTGGCTAAATAACACTCCTTTAAAGGGACAGTTCGGTGGTGGTTTTTTTCATCCTAGACATTAATTTTAAGCATTTATTACATTCATTTACTCACCCAGAAAAGTTTGGAGCCACTTGGAGTCCTTGGGGAGAGGTGCTGCCTCTAAATAAGGTTATTATCTGCCACAAAACTCCTTCATTTAACCAATGCTTTGTTATTAATAATTAAGAATATTCCTCTGTAAATTCGGAACGTCTCTGAGGTAGCCTTCTCGGGTTTTATCAGGCTTTTAATCCAACCGATTCAACCTTACACTAATTGGCGATTTCAATGAGGTATCAGCGAGTACCACTGCGACTGAAGTCTGTGTAGGATGCTGAAAGGGAGCCTGTGGAAGCTGAACTTAGTCCATTTAGTCATTCGGTCATTGCAATTTGAAAGCACGCAACAGTGAACCATGTTAATGTCTGCAGTAACAAGAACAGGATAGAGCATGGCAGTGTTGTAATTGAATTTGAGTTCTAGTGCAGTTGGATAATAAACCTCTAAAACACCACAGAAGAGAACAAAAAAGCACTTCAGAGATGTTCAGAACTCCAAGGGGAGTAGTGCTACTGATTAATAACAAAACATTGGTTAAATGAAGGAGTTTTGGGGCAGATAATGCGTTATTAGAGGCAGAATATCTCCTGCCTCCACCACTCCCTTTAAATGGACGTACGCTTTTAGCGACAGGATACAAACTCCTTTTGAAAGACTCTAGTGGCTCCAAACTTTTCTGGGTGAGTAAATAAACATAATAAATGCTTATAATAAGGTCCATGTTGAAAAAATAACTTTCCCTTTAAGAAGGTGGGACAGTCAGGAGGTGTTACTATCATCAGCATTACAATGTGACTGACTTTTGGTCGATTTAGATGGTTTGTCTCTAATTGACAAATCTATCATGACAGAAATAATACTGGTCTGCAACTTCTGCATCAACCTCAATTGGCTCTTCAGCAACATCTACACATTTGGGTCACATTTATTTTTATGTTTTATGTCTCTTTGATCATCTGCAGTTCATTTATGTTCTAATCTGTGTGTGTGTTTGTGTTAACCTTATTCACTAAAGTACCGGAAAGGCACCAGTCCAAAGCCACAGGGGCAAACATTAATTGGGGTGGGTGAAACTATTAGTTATTGCATAACCAATCAATTAAAACACCCCCTCCACCCTCTGGTATTGAGCATTTGACTGTTGGATGTCAGCTGAAGTTCAATCACTGCATATATACATCATGTATATATATGAATATTCTTTACCTTTGCAGATTTTATACACATATGTCTTAAGATTGCACTACAATGTCCTTTAACTTAACTCTTCCTGTAAGGATATCTTGCCACTCTCCTCATCACTCACTCACTCACACACACAAGCACGCAAACACACATGCATGGGCCACGCAGCAACATTGGAACACACACAGTGCACAGTGTATCTCTCTTTGGAGTAAGTGCTGGGTTAAATTTCAGGCAGACCATTTTTCACTGTCAGTAATGCACATAACTCGAGCAGAGAATCTGGGCTGATGGGTAACACGATTACTCATTATGCCTTTCCATGAAGGAGGAAATGAGATTAAAAGTTGCCCTTTTACATCTTAGGGAAACAGCAGCCCAGCACATGGTGGGCCGTGTCAGAAACTGGCAGCTCACAGCAGAGTGCAACTTCTAATCCATCTTGATCTCATTAGGATGGCACTGTTGAATTTTTTTTTTTTTGTAACTGAAATGTTCCTTTAAAGGCTGCCACAGGAATGTAAGAGGCTTTTTTGGTTCAGACGGTGCATTTGAAATTTCCGCTGACTAAGCGTGAATGGATGGAGTGCTGCACATGCCAGCGCTGGCAGCAGATGGCAAGAAATGGAAAGGGGAACAAACACAACGTATGTGTATTTGTGTATTTTAGTACTAAGAAGCCCACGTTTCCAATAACATAGATGGAATGAGACGTTAAGTCATTTGACAGCCAGGGTTCCATTTCTTTAAGATTACTTGTGCAGATATAGATAAGATTAGACAAAACAAAATTAAACAACCATGGTAAGAAGGGATTAAAATAACTGAGATCAGGAGTGATGTTGAGGTTATGGGGGTTTTGGTCGTCTTAAAGGGAGGCATTAAGAGATTTTCACAGAGAGATAAAACATCCTCAAAGAAAGGGATTTAGTATAAATCAACACTATTAAATCTTACATGAAACTGTGCAGCTCACCAGGTTTCCCATTACCTAAAAACAGTTTCACTTCAACATACCAAGTTTCTGTTCAAAGTACATTTTCTCTGTGGATGTTGCATAATGTCTGGAATGCATGGCCAGCGTGACAGCCTGCTTCTGTGTGCATGTTTGCACACTGGGGGGCACCGTTCGACAGTCCTTCAGAAGCCTGTTAGAATTTTTGAAACGCTGGGTTTAAATTTGTTGCATTTTAAATCACAGTGGCGTGCTGTGAGGAAGGCATGAAGCTCTTTGTATTCATCAGCAAAAACAACTAATGTTGTCAGTGTTTGCATCCTCTTCATTTAACGTTCCTAAAATATGGTGCAGTAGTCCCACAGGGCAGTAATGTGCAAGCGATTTAACTTGGCATCCAGACATATTGAGCTTATGTCAGTTATTTAAATAAATACTGCAAATGCCAAGGAAGATCATTAGTCTCTCTAAAGAGTATAGTGTTTTGTTTGCATAAATATTCTCGCCAAAAGCAGTTTATATTTGCCTTTATCTGGTAGGTAATATATATACATTGACATTAAATGGTATTCAGTGAGATGTCTGACATATATAGTGTCAAAGCTAAAAAGATTTAGTGTGTATAGTGTTTGTGGTGCCTCATAGCAAAACGATTTATTAAGCTGTTTTTTTTTCCAAGCTTAAGTTTACTCATGAATCTGTCAGAGGAGCTCTGACTTCCCCCGCATCGCATGTCGCTTTTATATTGTGCAGAGGGCAGGGAGAATATTTCATTTCTTGTAAAAACCGAGAGAGAGAGAGAGAGAGAGATAGAGAGAGAGAGAGAGAGAGAGAGAGAGAGAGAGAGAGAGAGAGAGAGAAAGATTTAAGGAGAGGAATTTCAAATATTGGATTTAATTTTAAATTTAAGTGTTTAAGTGTTGAACTGGCCTATTCCCTGGTTTTTGCAGAGAACAAAAAAGGAAAGTCTCATTAATGAAAACACAAGGATATTATCGCCTCTTTCCCCTTCTCCATAACCCTGATCTTATGTTCTGAATGTTAATATAGGCTGGTCATAGTTTCTGACAACTAATAAACTATGACCTGCAAAATGTTACCAGTCATTGAGTTGGTATCATTGGGTTTAATAGCAATTATATTTTGGACTTTTCTGTGACCGGGTGGTTTTGTCATCTAATTATTGGTTTGCTTTTTTATAGTCAACAAGAGTTTGACTCTTGGTTGGAATCATGGGATATTAAGCTTGATCATCCCTGAACTTTGACTGACCAGTCAGCATCTCAAGGAATCTTATCTTTTTCTGATCACCTAATGCTCCATAGCTAAGTACTACAGAGCTCCAGTACGTTCAATGTTGAAGACGTTTTCATTTATGAAGTCAGAAGAAACACAGAGATGAACGAAGCCTTTTGTTGGAAAACTGAATTTAAATGAAGAGTGAAGATAAGAGTCTATATTGTACAGTAAACAGATAAACATATTGCTGTTTTGGAACTTTAAAAGTCTCGTCACTAATTTTTTCAATAATTTTGCCGTGGTCTCCAGCCTGAGTGAAAGCCCTACGCAATTACATGCAAATGTCTCATCTCTGATTGTTTAACAGCTAAACAAATGTTATACTCTTATGCTGCTTTCGAACAAAAAACTGGTTCTAAAGAAAAATTTTAATTGTTTCATCCTCAGCTCTTCTTTTTTTGGTAAGAAATATGAATGGGTTATCTCCTCAAATAACACAAGCCTGAATGTCTTCTCCGATGTTATGGAGTTGCTAATGGTTAGCCTCTACTAGCACAGAACTGTTCTGCTCTCTCCTGGCAATACAGCCTTCCCATTTTCTTATTGAAAGTGACGTTTAAATGAAAAGAGGGATAATCAGTAATATGAAGTGCTAAAACAGCCAGAATTTGAATGCTATCTTTATTTGTTATTTTGCCTTTTAAATCTTGTCTTTGTTTAAAAAAAAGCTAAATACTATTTTACATTGTCCACATTGCATGACTTACTTCTAGGTTTATAAATTTCAGACTAAACCAAGTTAAAATTGGCTTTGTTTGATGAAATCCAAACAGAATGTCAGAACAAACCTCTAAGAATCATTAAGCATTGCCATGGAGGGCTGATGACTTGGGCTTATTTTGCAGCGGAAGGAGCGATGCACCTAGCAATTTTATGAGTTAACAATAAACTCCTTTTCTAAATTAAAAAGTCAGGCCACCTGTCCAACTGCTAGAGCCAGGAGTGAGTCCCAAAGAATAAGGATAAAGACTGAAACTGCACCAGAAAATGTTGCGATAAGTTAGACGAAGTTTCGATTTTTTGGCAACTCAAAATAGAATTCAAATAATTTTTGACCCTGGTAAAAAAAGAACACAACAAAACAGCTGGTAATTATTTTTTGTTTCCTGCTTTGTGAAACCTTTGAAATAAAACATTTATTTTTCTGTCATTCTCTTTTGAAATCAAATTACTGCTATAAAGATTATGGCTCAGTATTTGTTGTTTGTTAAAAGATTATTAAATAAAAAAAATTTATTTTGATTTTCAACATTTACTTTCTGCAATAATGTAGACATATCAATTTAATATATTATGTTGTGGCACAAACACGATTTATTACTGTGTCTAAATGATTCATTCAGATGTTTTTTTTTTCCATTACAGTTAACTTTATATAAATATCAGATAGAAGATAGAAAATAGATATGTGTTTTTATTTGCACAATTTTGCATCGTATAATCTTATAAAAATATTTTCTGCATTATTTTTGGTTATCTGAAAAATCTGCAATGGAAATGTTCAGCTGCATTGGGATTTATGTCTTCCACAGATGTTAACTGTTAATTGACTTGTCCTGTGTTAATTGACTTGAATTCTACAATTCAAGGTAATTACAATTTTCACCTGTGCTATGAGCCTATGACAGGTTTTCCCCCACAGAGACTATAGAGCATGTCACATCATACTATATCATATCAAAAGCATTCAACATTAAAAAGGTGAGCAACCTCGAAGTCACATCATTGTCCTAATTTACTTGGACATTATTAAAGGCGGCTCTGATTCCAACCACAATGTTTAACAATGAGGAGCAGTGCTCTATCTACTCTGGTTCATTAAGTGCGGGTCTGTGTGTGGTGCAGAAATATTTCTTGGTTTCCATGGCAACATCATCTCTCTTAGATATTTTACTGCAGAGTTTCCGATATATTTTTATTCATGAGGCTCAAGGACTGACAGTCATCAAAAGCGTCTCAGTTTGTTAGATACTGAACTAAGAGAGGTTTTATACTCCACTTATGAATGGACATTTAATCCTTTTACACTTACAGTTGAAACCCAGCGCCACTCTACCTTGTTGTCTTAAAGCCAGTTTGTAGCTCATTTGGTGGTATGCTTGGGGTCATTTACCATTTAGAAAATACACAAGTGGTGACAACCTGGCTGATGTGTTCTGATGTTGTTTCAATATTTCAACATAAAGTACTTTGCTCATGTTTCCATCAGGTCATTAGGGCCAAACACTTAAACTTTTGTTTAATTGGACGACAAGAAATCTTTCTCTTAAATTCTCGTCAAAATTAAGGGTTTCTCTTAAATAAGGGATATGGCTTCTTCGTTTTCAGCTCACTTAAGAAGCCTCAAATTCAACAGTTTAAGGAAACAATTTTTTTATTATATCTGTAATCATGCATTAAGGTTATTTCATATGGCAAGACTTTGGGCCGATTCTCCCCGTCTTACAATCACAAGGAAACCATGATTATCGGCATGGTGCATACTGTCAACAAAAGGGGAGGTGACCCCCTCCCCTACATTGTTGTTTTTCCAGGCTCAGCAATTCATGTTGATCCACAGAATCAACAAAGATCAGTCCACATCCATAGCCTTTCATTTTGCGGGAGGTTTTTACCTCCTGTAACCTTGGTGTTCTTTGCGTCACAGAGACCTGGCTAACTGTCAGGGAGTCTTTATTTGAACCATTACCTGATGGCTGCGGCTATTTTAACTCCCCATGGACATCAGGCCAAGGAGGGGGTACTGCAGTGATTAAAAATATTCTAATCATAAAAAACATTTTATTCAGTCAAGTTTAATGAGTTTTGAATTTGTTATGAGACACTCTGATCCGGTACCGCATGCCATTATAAATACTTCTATAATAAGAATTTTATCACTGAATTTGCTGAATTTCTGATTGAGGTCCTAACGGAGTTTGATCATGTTCTAATTTTAGGTGTTTTTAATATTCATATGTTTTCCTGACAAACCTTTGGGTGCTGAGCTTTTAGCCTTTATTGATTCTTTTAACCTTGCGCAGTTTTTAGAGGATGCTTTGGGTGAAAAGGACACTCATTAGATCTATTGCCCTCATTTGGGCTACCTGTGTTGAATCTTGAAATCTATCACTCTGCATATTCTGATCACATGCCTGTAATATTTGAGACTGTATTCACCAAGATAACTGCTAAAAGCCATGTTTCTGATTAGAGCTGCCAGAATATAATCCCTTCAATTCATGGAGGTTTTTAACCAGTTTTTTACGTCTGTCTCGACTCATGTCGAGGAATTTAGTTCCTGGCTTCATCCTTCCTACACGACTGTTTTAGACACTGTGGCTTAAAGAAAAGAAAGTTGAGAGGAAAACCTAAACCTTGGTTCAATGAAGAAACATGAGCCGCCAAGAGGGAGTGCGAGAGCGGAACGAAAATGGAAAAAAAAATAACTGAAGGTGTCCTCACAGATTTTGAAAGACTGTTAGTGAAAATATCAGGTTATTGTTCATGACGCCAAAAAACATTTCTCTAACTTGATCCCTTCCCACACCCACAACCATCAAATTATTTTTACCGTGGTGTTATTGGCTCCTCCTGTAGTGCCCCAAAAACAGTTAGTTTTAAAGCTTCAACTAAGTTATTTAATGATTTTAGATTTTATTTTTTTATATTGATAGGGCTATGTCCTTGAGAGGGTTTTTTTCACATTCTGATTCTGACCCCTCTGTATGTCCAAATGTTTTCAACCAGTTTGAAGCGCTGACATTTTTTAGATGAGGTGGTCCATTAGATTAAACCCTCTGACTCTCCATGTGATGCCCTTCCACTTTTTAATGAGGTGTTTTATGTACTGAAGAATGTGATGTTATCAATTTTTAACAAAATAAAATTGATAAAATCACTGGAAAGGTTCCTGTCTGGAACGGTTTCTGCAAACTTTATCATACAGTGATTCAGGCCCCTGATAAAGACTGGAACCTCTCTCTTTAAGCAAATTTAGACCCATTTCAAAGCTCCCGCTCCAATCAAAAATACTGGAGAAAATTGTACTCATGACATTAAAAAAAGTATCTTGATACAGATGACATTTTAGACATGTTTCGATTTGGTTATAAACCACTTCATAGCACTGAGTCGGCCCTGTTAAGGGTTCAAAATTATCTTCTCTTGACATACAACCGTGGTGAACATGCAATTCTAGTTTCTTTTGACCTTTCTGCTGCATTTGATGGAGTAGACCGCTGTATTTTGCTATCATTCCTACATTTCCAGATGGGCATTGGAGGCACGGTTCTAGGCAGGACTAGACGTAAAGCCACTGTAATCGAATGGTGGCTATAAAGACGCAATGAACAGTTCCAAGACAGTGTAGTGGGAAATTTAGTGTTAAGAATGATCTGTTCTGGGTATTCTACTGTGACTCATAGTTACTGTGTGATATTTCTTCATTATATGTTTCCCAACCTGACTGTATGACACTGTATGACTTAATTCATGGTCAACTGACCTGAACTGATATTAAATTCCTACATCCTATGGTACCATGGAAATGACCCTCTGTACACTGGACGTCCTGATATTTTACAAATTGTGCCTTCTGTATCATCCGAAAACACCTCGAAGTCTACAGTCCTCACCCTGAAGAAATGTTTTCTGATATGATATTGATAGTAATGAGGCTTACTGAATCTATAAAAGACTGTGTCAGTTGTTTGGAGACAGGTCAGTATTCTGCAAATTACTATGTTAATCTGTTACCTCCTTGCTTGATCAACCAAGTCTGTGGTTAAACCTCCATAAATCTGAAGGAATCTTCTCTCATCATTTATTTAAGGGACACTCTGACAACAACACTTAGCAGGCAAAATCCCCGATATATAACCACTTTAAAATATGAAAACTGGGAAAGCTTTAGAGATTAAAATCGCTATTGATGTGAAATAGAAGTTATGTAAAGCGCCTTTTAGATATGTGAAAGATGTTAGTTTGATTCACTGGTGTCCTGGCCACAAATCCGCTGGGGGTTCATTTACCCCCTATCCCTATTTCTAACACCAACCCTTCACCCCCCAAAAGCTTACGGCTTTCAAATGTCTGAATGCTTGAGATTATGTTGACTGAAGGAGAGTTGGGTCGATCTCTGCAAAACAGAAAGCCGTGTTTGTGCTAAAAGCTGAGGTCAGACAAGCAGAAACAGAGTATGATTCAAATAAACTCTGCGAGATTGCAAAGGAGAATGGTGAAATCCACAATGTGACTGCAAAGCTGGGTAAGCTCTATTTATTTGTGTATTTTAAATACATGAATAAATAAATAGGGAACGATAAATAATTTATGGAAATATAGTCGCTGTTGTACAAGTTAAGTTGACCTGTGACTTTAGTAATTCAGTGGCATGTGGTCTCTGGCGAAAAACTGAATACCACTGCTTAAACAGTTCTTCTGCTTTTTAATCCAGTCTTGGAGAAACATGCCGTCATGTAGCAGCTGTCAGGATAGGATTTACAACTGCTGCTACAGCATGAATAATCATGTGCTGAAAGCAGTTTAGGACAACTGTATCTGAAAGTAAAAACAATATAACACAGAACATTTTAAAATATGCGAACCTGACGTTTAAAAAAAATCTAAATAACGAATACGTGATCACAATTTAAAACAAATTATTCATATTTTTCAGAAAAAATAATCTCTCCTTGTTCATGCTCTTTTGTCAATGGTTAGGCTACTAATTAATTCCTAGTTACTTTTGAGTATTGTAATTGCCACCTACTGACCTTTCTTTGTATCCATAGTCTCAGTATGCTATACAAGCAATACCTGTGTAGGTAAGTGACTAGTTAAAAGCAGGGATGTATTCCTGAACAGGCCTATCAGGCCCAGGGTTCCAAGAGCTCTGCTGCTCTAAACATACATGCTTCTGTAATATAGGCTTGTATTGGGTTTGTTCATCTCATGTTTGAATAATGTCCATTTATATTGACAAAAGTCATCAGAATGTTTTAATGCAATGGACTACTTATCAAAATGTTCACCCAGTGGAGCACATCCCTGGATCTCGCTTAACATTACGTTGATCGGGACATATATCTTAGCTTAGGGGCCTCCCAGGGAAAAACGTTCAGGCTCTGGATTTTTTTTTACTATCACGCCTGTATATGTGTACTCTGAATGTTTAGAAATGATATGACCATTTTAAAACTTGCAGTGTGAATCAGCACTGAGAAAACACATTTGGACAGTATTAACTTATTTCATTGTCCATCCTGCTGATGTGAGTAATTTCCACCTATTTTGCATCATGTCATAGTTGGCATTTTTCTGCCACAAAGGCAGTTGGTCGAAAAGCAAATACATTGATTTAGAAGAAAATAACTTTGTTAATACTATAAGAAATGCATTCATTAGTAGCAGATCACTAAGGAACTTCCATCCATCCATCCATCTGCTTCCGTTTATCCAGAGTCGGGTCGCGGGGGCAGTAGCCTAAGCAGAGAGACCCAGACTTCCCTCTCCCCGGCTACTTGGGCCAGCTCCTCAGGAGGAATTGTTCCCAGGCCAGCTGGGAGACATAATCCCTCCAGCGAGTCCTGGGTCTTCCCCTGGGTCTCCTCCCGGTGGGACGTGCCCGGAAAACCTCACCAGGGAGGTGTCCAGGAGGCATCCTGACCAGATGCCCGAGCCACTTAGGAACTTGAATTTCTATATTAATAGGCTAAATAAATTGTTTGAACGCCCAGATTTCAACAGACTGTGGAATTATTCAACTTTGACTGATTCAAAATAAAATCCTTGATTGACATAAAAATGTATCAGCTTGTATCCCATTTGGTCTAAACATATTATATACCATTCTCTACTAATGTGCCAGAATGTATTAAAACTTTTATTTGACCTCTGCATATTCATAATTTTGTATCGTATATTCAATCATCTTAAGTTTTGTTTCTTTACAAAACTGCAACAACAGCATTTTGTGCATTTTTTATGCACATTTTGAACAAGTTATGGGTAGGTTACAAAAAGCAGCTGCACAAACCCATCCTGGTGTTGTAAAGACAGCAGATTTCAATTTTTGCTATTTCTTCCACTTTCTTACGGCCTGTTTCTGTACAATAAGACATGTTCTTTGAAAATAGTTATGGGGCCATTCTGCATAATACCATTGCAGCTTTTAAAAATGCATCAGAACCTGTTATCTGAATCTCGTGAAAGACATACCAGGTATGATTTTTTTTGTCTTGGGACACCCTTTACAAAAAATCACATTGAATTGAATTGTCAGTGTACCCGGGAGCTATATGCAATTATCCATGGCAAGTTTTGTTACTGTGGCTAATGAGACATTCAGAACTTTCTTGGCACCAGTTAAATGTTTTCCTTTACTGGCACAGAGGTAAGACACACTAATAGTTGTGCAAGCTAAAAAGGTCAGGTGCAGCATTTGTTCACTTGTACTTACAAAAATTCCACCAACTAGTGATCTTCAACTGAGTTTTTCCTTAGGTGATATTTCCTGGTGTCTGAGTGTTGTAGGTTTGTACTGTCCTTCCTAATGTGGGGAAAAATAGAGAAATAGAGGTGCTGGCTCAGCATAACAGGCCTATCTGCTCTTTATTATTGGCAGCAGTAATATTATTGAACACACCTGTGCAGCAGAGACACACTTAAACATTTTGTAACTCAGATCCTCTCTGTTCCCTGAGGACATCATACTGCCTTCATTTCTCAAGAGCTGAAATTCCGATAATTTCCACTCGCCTCACCTGCATGAATGATGTGTTACTTCAGGGTAAAGCAAAATAAGATATCTGCCTTTTCAAATTTTTGAGGACAAATTTAAAAATTTGGATTGCGTATCAAATATGCTGTATTCACTGCAAACTCAACGAAGACATCAAAAATAAGTAAAAACCCACTAAATAAACCCAGCAGAAACATCCAACGGAGATATAAACCTGAGTGTAAAAGAAATACTCTCAATGTTAGATTTAGACTTTAGAAAGAGGGGAAGAAGTATGAGGGTATGGTAACAGCTGTGGAGGCATTCATGGCTGGAAACAAGTGGACAATAATCGGGCATTTATTGCAAAAGAAAGGGGACTAGAGACTGTTTTCTAACTATCAAACGATCACACCTTGATAGCGTTCTCTGTGTTGTTGGAGGAAAGGCTCCAACTGATGGTCAAAATTGCGGATTTAGGTTGAGTAATGTTGCTTTAATCCTGACTTTGGAACTGTGGACAAGATCTTTACCCTCCCACAATTGCTGAGGGGATCAGGGGAATATAAATCTCATGTCTTCTTGTGTTTTGTGGATCTAGAGAAGGCTTACAACTGTGTCCCAAAAGATATTTTGTGAAGGTGCAGTGGGAGTATGGAGTATCTATGTGGCTTTTAAGAACTATCCATTCCTTGTATCCCTAAACCAAGAGCTATGGCTGTATTTTCAGCCCAAAGTTGAGCTTGTTTCCAGTGCACAGCGGACTCTAAGGTTGATCCTTGTCATAATATTGTTGGTGGTGTTCCACAGCGCAGCCACTGCTTCAACACATTCAAAGGTAGTCAGTCAGGGGCAGCTGGTACATGATGGGTGACAATAACGTTTGAGAAACAAAACATAGCAGGAGAAGCTTGAGGTGAAATAGCTCAGTCCTGACCATCAGCTAAATAGCAGATCAATCAGCAGTAAAACGAGAGTAAAAAGCACCATATTTTTGTGGAATTATGCGTGTTCGGTCACTGTATAGCTTGAGTAGTTTTCATAGAAAGGCATCGCTGCGTTACAAATGCACATTATCCAGTTAAACTAATGTTTTCGGACTTAAATTAGTGCTAATCATTAGCGGAAGAAGTTGTGTAGACACCGCTCCTTCTCAATAAAAGCATGTATTCCTAATGTTTAGACTGATGAATTGGATATTTGTTGGCTGAGTGTTTACATTTTGGAAAAAGGTAAATTGTGACAATTGATTACTTAGTCAATATTACATTTGATTTATTTGATATTTAAAACAAGATTATTAATATATTTTGGTTATTTCTACCTTACCTTGCATTTGTTCTTATTTTTCATATGAAATCACAGATATCATCTCCCTCCTCACATTTATATCACCCAAAGCTGTATCAGTAGCTGTGTGGAAATAATAAAGAACAGAATAAATATAACAACCTTTTCTTCAACTCACGTCTTCTCATACTCTGAATGGCTTTAATTGGAGCTATGGCAGGTTCTCCCAGTGTTAACAGAGGGATCCCAGTCTGAACCAGTACCTCTATAGACAGCTCAGTGTTTCTTCCTTTACAGTAGCAGTCTGTTCTAGCAAAACTGCAGAAGCCTCTGATTGAAATCATTCTGTTGTCATAGGATAGTCCCATTAAGAGGATACCCATGCTTGTCCAATATGCTAGAGAAACAGTCAGCTTTACATACAGAAAATGTTAACCATTTATTGTGTGTTAGCAACTGGCTAAAAGATAAAAAACAATGTCCCTTTAAATTTTTTTGTTTTTTTAGTCATATTTAGGAATGTTAATTAGTCAGGATTGAATCACAGCTACTCTGTAATTAATTAGGTTAAAAAATGTCATCGTTGACAACCCTAACATTTAACCATCATAGTCATAGCCCCTCCTGGAGAAAACTCCACCAGCTGCCACTGCATTCAGTTGAGTTGGTCCTCGCAATCTGATCAGGATACCTCCTAGTTGCCTCTGTTTGGAAGTTTCTGGCCACATCCCAGAAATTGTTGGAGAGACTGTATATCCTGGAGACACTTTGGGATAATTAAAATAGAATTGTTGGGAAGCTTGATGTCTGGGACTCGTTCTCCTAGGTCTTAATCAACATATCCTGAATAAACAGAGGCTGATGGATGGATAGATGGATGGATGGAGCAACATCGACACAATATTTGTGATACTGCTTCATGTTTGCCATAGGTCTACATTTGTCTAGGATAGCTAAATAGACTGTCAGTGACCCTATCACGCCCAACAACCAAAACCCAAAAATTATCTCTCAAAAAGGCCAAGTGCCTATGGGTGGCCCATGTGGCCCATTCAAGTCCTGGGCCCACCAAAAGAAGAATTAAGTTGTAGCCATGCAACCTATTGACCCGAGACACCAGAAGACAGTGCTGGAGGCTATTAATTCAGGCTTTTGAAGGAAGTAAAGAAAATACTTTGAGACAGTTGTATGCCAAAATGGACATCAGAGCTTTGCTTAATTAAAACAAGAGCAAAGCTAGCATATGCAGGGATGATGCTAATACATCAACAGTTTTAGAGACACAAGTGCAACTTTATATTACAATTTTGTACAAGTAGGTTACTGTAACACACCAATTTGTTTATTGCCAGCAATCGATAAATATTACAAAGAAGAAAGACTTTTTGTTATTTTCAGGCTAATATGAGGATGCTAACATTAGTTATGATGAAAACGTTGTGAGAATGATAAAAACTTTGTTAGAAATACACCCAAGGAAGGGACTCATCAAGATTTTAAGTGGTAGAGTGTTTTTTGTGGATTTAAAACTTGCTGTTTCACTGGAGGAAATTAACTGTGTCCATGTGGACTTAAAATACACATTGTTTTTGTTTGAGACAGCTCTGTTCTGTCAATGATATGTGGCTTAGAACAGTAACACACTAGCACAGTAGCACACTATTTTTCTTTGAGTGGTTTGACAAAAGTGTTTACTGTGTCTGCAGTAACAAATTTAACTTTGATTGGCGTACATCATTGAAATCACAAGAATCGTAGTTTTCAAATGATGTCTAATATGTAAGGAACAAAGAAAATTTGTCACAAAAAAAGGCAGAATTGACCTTGAAGTATGTAACGTGATAGGGTTAAATAAAAAGACTGTTTGCTGCCCCCCGTGCTGAATTCTTCTCAAGCTAGTTTTATATATATATATATATATATATATATATATATATATATTAGAGAGAGAGAAAGCTAGCTACTGCTACTGGAAATATCTAGAAACATGTCTTTTTTATATTTAGTTGAAAAGACAGTGCTCATCACAAGATGAAATCAATAATTAAGAGCATTAGTTTTGCTCTAACAAAAGCCAATGTGTCTTCTTGGCTGTAAGCTGTTGTCATAATTGAAATGAGGCCCTTGTGCTTTGAATGAGATGAGGTTCTTTATGGTAATTTAGGATGCAGACAAGAGGCACAGCCGTAATCCTCAATGTAAAATAACAATCTGTCTGAGGGTGTGAGAATCTGATGGGAATCTGCTCTTCGATGATTGTGAATGTGAAATTAGTAGCACATTTTGAATGTACTGTATATTCATAGCTAAGGGGGTTAGATTAATATTTTTGATCCATGTTTGTTATTTCTTTGTTTTTTAACAAGGAAGCTTAGTGTTTTCTTAACACTTTGAAGGCTATTAGGCTTAGATTTAATTAATCAATTAAGTAATTATATCTCATCAATAGTTGTATTTATATTAATATATTATTTACAACTGTTGCTGTTGATGTAAATTAGATAAATTGTGTGCACTTTGTGCAAATCTCAACCCCACAAATATAAATTACAAAAACAGCATCTTCTCGTGAACTGCAACCAATTGTAAGGAAGTCATCAGCCCCAATACAGACCAGCCGATGGATTAAACATTCAGGAAATATTGAAAATTTGCCATGAATAAATACCTAAATTCTGGCGGTGTTCATGTATCGATATCCTGTGAATCACAATCTGGGGGAGTGGGGGATGTGTGGTCTGTGCTCTCCGTGTGCTTTTTTCTTGTATCATTAAGACCTTTAGTTTGAAAGGATGTTGTTACACTTGTAAATAAAATGTTTGCAACCTGTACTGTGGAAACTGGACGGTTTCAGTTATTGTTGCAGCAGGTTGTTGCTGTTTCCATGCACACTGATGCCAGCCAAAGCAATGTCTCTAATTGTGCATGACCACACACCTGTCAAATGCTATGATCTGTGCACTCCCAGTACAAGATCCAACTGTGTGCTGATGGACATTTTATTGTATTTAATTTGATATAGAACAATTTTCTTTCCTTTATTTCTAACAAGAAACTCTCTACTGTCCCAACCGCATTTACTCCCTCTGTCACTTACTCCCAGGCAGAGTTCTTTTTAATTGTTTAGCCCTGGGCTAGTTTTTCCACAGAAGTGAATAACACCAAATAAAATAATTATTTGCCATATTTTGCATCTTCAATAGAATTATAACTGCTCCTTACTGGAGAGGGGGAGACACAAAGCAGATGAACCACTGATAATAGTGCAAAAACTCGGTTTTAAAATGATTTTGCGTTAACTATTACAATTTTCAAAAATATATTCATAATCTTTTTTTTGCCACACTTATGTTTAACCTCGACCTCAGTGTCACTGAAATTCATTTTTTTGTTCTCTAGGCCATTATTTGCAGGAAAAAATGGATTTAAAGTACATTTTAGAGGATATTGGGTGACCAAATGTGGTTAGTTTAATGCAAATGACTGAATGGGCATGAGCATCTAGGTACGCACATGAGGGATTTATCAATAGATGATTGTGGAGGAACGTGCATAGGACTGGCCACCGTATATCTGTTAAATATGGATTTAAACTCTTTTTACAAACATTTAAAATTTCATACGTAGGGTAGAATATATGAGAGTTTCCACAGTTGTTTGATAAATGAGGGCCCAGGTCTGAGTTGATGCTCTCATGGGAAACATTTTTGTTGGATTGATTCAGTTACTTGAACTTTATGGATAAAGTGGAAAACGTCCACGCGTCTGCACCGTTTGGTCAGGGGTGTGAATGGCAATCTCTTAAAATGGTAGACAGCGTTCAGATTTTTCTGTCACTGTTGTAATAAACTGGTCAAATACAGAAAATATTCAGTTAACATAACCCCTCTTCTCTTCTAGCAGCATAATTTACGCTTTTTGTGGCCTGCCACAAGCTTCTGTTACAACTCTGACTGGAAATTTGCTAAAGTTGTAGAGCTGAGTTGTATGGTTGTAGTCTCTGAATTTCCCAAAGCTTTGAGGTTGGGGTCTTGAAAATGACATCCCAGAATCTTTGTGCTATTCTTGTTGTCCGTGTTGTGTCCAGACTTACACTATCCAAGCTCAACTGTCAGCCTCAGAAGCAACGTACTTGATTTGGATGTGTGGGGAAATCTGCATCAGTGTTCATAGTGAAGACATATTATTCAATAATGGAATGAGCAGACACTGATACACAAATTATCCTCAGCTCCAAAATCGACACAGTCAGGCTTGACTGAAATTTGCAGCTGCTCAGCTGGAGAAGATGGATGGCCTCTTTAAAGTGAAGGGCATACCAGAAGAAGACTGAGTTATTTAGCCAAATTGATCAGAAAAATGTTTTGAAAGAGTCAAAACAGAGATCTTCAAACCATATTAAACTATACCAAATGACAAGAAAAGTGGTGGTAGAGTGATGCTGTGAGGGTATTTTCCACCCAGTGGGATAGTTGGTAGCACAAAGTAGATAGATTAACAATAAAGGGGGAACACCTTCAAATTCTCCAACTTTGCCTCAACTCAACAACTATACTTTTAAAACCTGGTCGTTTTTACATTCAAGGCCTCCAATATATTTTTCTTTTAGTAGGCTAAGTCGCAAAATATTTTTTAAAAGTCTTCATGTTTACTTCCAATCATAGCCTTCTGTTAGAAAAATGTTATTTTATCAAGACATAACTTTATAAAACAGGCAAAAAACAAAAAAATATATCAGACAAGCTTAGTATTTTAGTCTCCAGAGCCATGGGGATTTGAAGGCACTGATAAATGATTTGAACATCCCTAGCTTCTAAATATAGTTTCGGATCAATGCAGTCGGGAACCATCTCCATTATAACAACCGGGACGGCCAGTGAAGACGGATATCTGAGGATGTCAAGAATTCCTGTTGTGCAGTCAGGTAAATTTAGTCTTTAGCAGGAACTAATCTGTATCTAGGGACATGCAGACAGGCATCTTGGCAGAAATTCTTGTACAGTATCCCTCATGCGAATGAAAGCTGTTAAAGTGGCTAAAGAGAAAAGAATTGAGGGAAAACTGATAGTAAATAAAAGACAGGTTGAAAAGATGTGAGTTGTTGTCAAGGAGTTGGGACAATCCCTGAAGATATTTAAGTCGAGCAGGAGCAAAGATCAAGATTCGCTTCAGAGAAACTGGAGCAGAATGAAAGCAAATGTATCCCAGTGGTAACTAAAACATTTTGTGTCATAATACCCAAACTGCAACAATCTCCCCAATAGATTGTCAGTGTATTTGTAAAAAATAAAATGTCACATGCCAATTTTTGCTTTGTGCTTTCTCTTATTTAATCTTTCAATCACGTATTTTGTAAAGCTCTCAACTGCTTAGACCACTTTCAAAACATTTCAGATTATTTTTAAGAACTACAAACAACAACCTAGACCTATGGAAACAATTGCCTTTTAGATCTTTTTATATATTTTGAAAACTGAGATTTCTAGTCAATAATTTTATGCCGATGCATTGTTGTTTTTATGTTTTCCCCTTGACCAGATTTTTTCCTTTTTTGTTGAGTTGTACAGGATACTCTTTATCTTATTCTAATTTGTTTACATTTCAAGAAGTGTGCATAGACCTGTTAAATGCTATTCTTTGGAAAAATACAGTTTCACGTGCAAAAGTTTCTTATACATTTGTGATCTTAATTTTTGAACATATCACAGATGATGTTAAATAAAGCAAATCAAATATTTAGTGTTCCATCGCCTGATGGCTCTGTCATGACGTCCTTTCAATGTTCATCAGAAGAGCTCAGATGACCAATATCTTAACACATCAGATGATTAAATCTTTCAGGTGAAAGCAGTGACACTCTCTGGTTTATTGCTCTACAGAGCTGTCGGTTTGTATCTGCTTCACCAGCTCAACAAAAGGAGAGGAGAAAGTGAGGAAGTGGATGAGAGGGCAGTGGCATAATGAAAACATCATTGTATGGGAGGAGATGCTGATCTAATCACTGAGGAAATGAGGCCTGAGAATGCCCAGTCATTTTAGTCTCATTTCTACATCTCCTATTAAAACTGCTCCCCCATCGATTGGCCTCGGAGGAGCTCAGGACAGGAAGCAGGAGATGATCAGATGGTTCCTCCAATTTGAAGATTTTCCTTCTGCTTCAAGAAAACGCCGGTACCATTAGAGCAGCTTGGTTGATCATGATTTAACTGCAGCAATAAAAAAGGCTACATAGTTAAAGTGGCCATTTATTTATGCTTTATGTATTTTCTAAAATCTTTGACATGTGCTTGCTTTGGTTACAAGCTACTAAAACTTAACGCCGCAATTTATCAGTGTGTGAGGAAGCAAGTAGAGCAGTGTCTGCAAAAAGAATTCCTCACATACTACTCCTGTCTGTGGATTTTTTGTTAAAGAAAACCTGTTTCCTCTGCCCGCACTTTCCCCTTAAACATAAAAATCAAAGGCTTATACAGAGTTGAGCCTGCACAGCGGGATCTCCATGCACCCAGCAGGAATATGCTCCCGTCATGAACTGCATGCCGGTCGGACAGAGATGTGGAGCTGGGACAGCAACAGACTAGAAAATCCCTCTTTACTGATAACGTGTGAGCATAGCCTAAATCACAACATGGCTAGTACACAAACACTTTTTCTCAGATTAAAGAGGTTAAAATACAATGAATGATAAATGGATGTGTAACCTGTTGGGAAAAAGGGAGTAAAATAACCTACCCCTTTTACCTACCCGAATAAGGAAAGAAAAATGTTTTAATGGTTAAAGATGTTTTATGTTTTTATTTTCTCTTTTATTGAGCATAATTTTAATTTAATTATTAATTGTAGTCTTTATTTCATCCTGTATTTTATTTATTTATTTATTTGTTCCCAGAGGTCTATTTTGGCTTCCAAAGTGGTTCTGTGTAAGGAAAGAAACCCCATTTGCTCATAGTAGTATCGCTGAATTGCTATTGGAGAAACCGGCTCATATCCCGCCCCCTAGGTGCAAGGTTATGAGACCCGCAAGATACACGCGCAGAGCACGGAGCGGTGTCAGGACGAGAACAGAGACACAGAAGTCGTAGTGGGAAAAGTTGGAAAAATACGTGATATCGTACATGCTGAGGAACTGTGGAGGAAAAGGAATTGTTGGGTCGATACCTGAGCGTCTGGCGGACCACAGAGAAGCGACCCTGGGAACCTTACCTGTTTAATTATTTTCTTTTCCCGGTGAGTGCTGTGTGAAGTGCGGGTGGTTAGCGGGTAGCTCCGCGAATTAGCATATCCACGTGTTGAGTTAGCTACCTATCCGAAGCATAAGCTCACATGTTGTTGTTTGTTCCTCCTAGGAAAAGGGGAGGAAGGCGCGCGTGTGCGCGCATGTGTATGTAAAAAGGAAAAAAGAGAGTGTGTGTCTGCTATCTGCATTGTTTATGGTGGGGAATATTAAGCTGGGTTCATGGGTTATGAGACTGCTTAATTCTTCTGTGTAGTACAGTGCTGTTGCACATAGGCACATGATATCACAAGATTACATTATTTTATTTGCTTTAACCCAACGTTGGTAATTACTGTTCAACTATGAGTGGGTTTAAATTAATTTACATGTGGATTTTTGATTGTTTATCAGTCATTTAATAAGTTTGTGTGTTTGTCAATAGAAAAAAACAGTGAAGTTGACATTTCTTATGCCAACACTAATGCAGCAGTAATCTGTAATAAGTTAACAGTGAAAAAGTTACATTACACATAAAATTGATATTTGGAAAATACAAACTGTACAGTTAAAGGAAAAGTGAATAGATTTAACTAAGCCCTGTTGTGCTATGCAGGCTGTTTTTTTTTTTGGATGCCATGGATTCTGGATTCTCTCCCTAAGAAGGGGAGAGGCGAGCCAACCAAGTCAGCATCTGGGTTTGGACTGAAGAGGACCCTCTCTTCATCATTGGTCGTCTTGTCGGTGTGGTAGGACTGAGAGAGACTGAGATTAAAGGGAAGATTTTATTTTTTTCCTTCTTTGGGAAACAAAGATTTTATTTCTTTCTAAAGGGTGCACCCAATTTAAAAGACACTGAGATAGAAAATCAAACTGAAGGCCGGCCATATTTGTAAAACTGTTTATTCTATATATATATTTGTTAATACAGTGACATTTCTAAAACTTACCTCTGTGTGTTTACTCTTACTCAATTGGTGTCTAACTTTATTCCTCACGATCACTTCCTCCTACGAATCTAGAACATTCTGGTCTAGTGTTACTTACCTGTCAAGTGGGTTACAGATGCATGGAGACAGATTTCAGACAAGAGGATAAGGAATAGTGTACCTTTTTTTTACTTGTTCAGACCTGCAAAAATATTAAAATCAATATCTATCCTTTTCAAAATTTTTACAAACTGAATTGGGGGGATTTTAGACTAATTCAAATGTACCATATTTAATGATGTTAGTAAAGAAAAGAGAGATAGGCTAAAGCAAAATAATGTGAATGGCATGGAACGCCATGAATGGTTTTGGTCAAGATTGTACCTGGAAATTCATCGAAAATTAAACTGAGAACATAACCTATAGGTTAAACAGTTTAAAGGCATGGACTTTGAATGCTTAACAATCAATGTTACTGCAGAAGATTAGAAAATTAAATCCCCATGCATAATATTAGGGTTGATTATATATAGATATTTTTATGCAGGCTTTTTTTTCTTTTCCTTTTGTTGAGAAAAAAAAAGATTTTCAGCTAAATTTGGTCCACTGTGCTGCAGTTATTGGTTCCCCTGCTTTTGATACTTTCTACAACCTCATTTTGCCAGTTAAAAAGCTCAGAGTATTTTCCTATTACAGTTACAAGGTTGGAGAGCGTAAAGGGAGGGATCTTTGAACCATCCCTTTAGATTAGGGTGCTTATCACAAGATCTTGAAAACTACAACCCTGCAACTTTTAATAGCATTCTTTCTCCAAACACCGGAATCAAACACATGAATTTGCACATAAGCACATAGTCATTTAATTCTGTAGACCTGGTAACCAGCCATTCATTTGATTAAATTCAAGGTTAGATTTGTTCCACATCTTACCTAGGGTGCAAATATTATGGATGCACTATATTTATAATAGTGGTGTTACAGTACACAAAAATCACTCTTCAGCACGTATATGGGCCCTTAAAGTTCAGTATGTTTTGGTTACACTTTAATCAAAAAAATAAATAAAAATATGCATATGACTTTGATCAGCAATAAAGAAATAAACTTTTTTTCGTCAAGTCCTTATTTTAAACTCATGAAACGAATTGACTTTATGTTTTATATTTTCAAAAAGTTGAAAGGAAATAACTTACCGGGGATTGATTGGATTTTATACAAAACGACAACAAATTGGTATAAGCAGACATAGCCAGAGTAGAAAAAGTATAATCACTTGAAAACACAGTGTTAATGTTTAGAAATATTTAAATAATATTTAGCCCATACTTGAGAATAAAACATGATTAAATCATGCTGGAGTTATTTCAACAGCCTTGTTTCCCAGCTGCAATTAATACAGAAAAGGCAGCTGTTGGGAATATAGCAGTCTATATAGCAGAATATATAGTCTAGCAGGGGATCTGTGATGTCCTTCAGGTGGGTCAGTACCAGACGCTCAAAGGATTTCATGACCACAGATGTTAGGGCAACTGGTCTGTAGTCATTTAATCCAGTGACTGGGGACTTCTTGGGAACCGGTATGATGGTGGAGCGTTTGAGGCAGGAGGGGACCTCACACAGCTCCAGGGAGTTATTGAAGATCTGGGTGAAGATGGGAGCCAGCTGGTCAGCACAGAATTTCAGAGAGGCTGGGGACACTCCGTCTGGTCCCTGAGCCTTTTTAATTTTCTGTCTCTGAAATAGCTGGCGCACGTCCTGTTCGCAGATCGTCAAGGCAGGTACGTGGGTGGTTTGGGGTGAATCAAACAGGTCAGTGGATGATGCCGTCAACATGGCTCTACACTACATCCTGCACCACCTAGACTCTGCAGGTACCTACGCTCGGGTCCTGTTTGTGGACTTCAGCTCTGCGTTTAACACCATTGTACCAGAGCTCCTCCACCAAAAACTGTCCCAGCTCACCGTGCCTCCCTCCACCTGTCAGTGGATTACCAGTTTCCTGACTGACAGGAGGCAGCAGGTGAAACTGGGTAAGTTCACATCCAGCTCCCGTTCCCTCAGCATCGGCGCCCCCCAGGGATGTGTTCTCTCCCCACTGCTCTTCTCCCTTTACACCACTGACTGCACGTCGAGGGACCCTTCTGTGAAACTCCTGAAGTTTGCAGATGACACCACCGTCATTGGACTCATCCGCGACGGCGACGAGTCTGTGTACAGAAAGGAAGTGGAACAGCTGGTTCTCTGGTGCAGTCAGAACCACCTGGAGCTAAACCCGCTCAAAACTGTGGAGATGACAGTGGACTTCAGGAAGAGACCACCATCAACATCTCCTCTCATGATCCTCAACAAGCCAGTCCCCACAGTGGAGTCTTTCAGGTTCCTAGGATCCACCATCACACGGGACCTGAAGTGGACCTCACACATCAACATAATAAGGAAAAAGGCCCAGCAAAGGCTGTACTTTCTGCGTCAGCTCAGGAAGTTCAACCTGCCCCAGGAGCTGCTGATCATCTTCTACACAGCAATAGTCCAGTCTGTCCTGACCTCATCCATCTCTGTCTGGTTCGGATCCGCCACCAGGCAAGACAAGGACAGACTGCAGAGAACAGTCAGGACTGCAGAGAGGATCATAGGAACCGATCTTCCCTCCATTCAGGACCTATTCCGGGCCAGGGTCAGGAAGCGGGCCAGGAAAATCACCACTGACCCCTCACACCCTGGCCACAATCTGTTTAGGCTCCTCCCCTCAGGTCGGCGTTACAGAGCGTTGTACGCCAAAACCACCCGACACAAAAACAGTTTTTTCCCCCAGGCTGTCGCTCTGACGAACTCTGTCTAGTCACAGTGTGTGAGTGCACTCACATAACAATAAACTATAACTCTGCACTTCTGTACATACTCACTGTAAAATAACCCCGGCTTGGTGTATATATTATCCTTTATTACTTACGATCTGATATTTATTTGTATTTTTACTTATTTTTGTTCATATTTTTATTTTTTTTATTTTTTTATTTTTTTTATTTCACTCATTCAAGTTCTGTACTGGAGAAAAAAGTTTGCCGGAGTCAAATTCCTTGTATGTGACATACTTGGCCAATAAACTGATTCTGATTCTGATTCTGATTCTGATTCTGATATCCATTCTCATCAACAGGGATTCCGTCAATTTGTTTTTGCTTCAAAGTAAGGTGTTTGGTCTGATTGGATGCTACTGGTTGTAATGGTAACATCACCTGTTTTTCTCTAGAATCAGTGATGTTTCCATTCAGATTGACATTGTCTCACTTGAGTCATTCAGTTTAGTGCAGAGCGTGTTATGAACCTTATTGCAGTTGAATGTGTTCGCTACCTTTGCTGCATAAAAAACCATTAATGTTCCCAAAAAGCAGAGTTTAGTGATAGCTGGGAGTCCTTTCTTTGATGGTGTCACTTTTTAAAGTTTAAAGGACATTGCTTTGTGCTCTGAGTTGTGCACATAAACATCTTACATGTCTTTTCGTAGAAAACAGCAGGATTCATTCAGTACACAGGCATGCTGAACCGACATGGCCGTACCAAAAACCCTTAATATGAAGCTATGAATACCGTTACACTCCTAATATATATTATTAGTATTTTCCCCATTACCTATTTTTATGTATAAGTATGTACACTATTTACTAATTATTTTGGTAACATTTAAGTTGTTCTTAGTTATCTTTGGCTTTCTGAGTAGTTGGAACTACAGGCCGGCACTTGTCCACAGTTTAAATGTAATTCCCACAATAGATTTCCTCTCAGGGACATCTGGTCTGATAAGGTTGAGTAATGTTTTACTTGTTACGAACCACACCTTTGTTCTGTGAAAAAAGACTCATGCTTACATTCTCAGAGGAGCTAAAGTGATTTAAGAGATTTCGAAACAGGGAGTTGTTTTTAGTATAAAAAGAACAGACAACAAAATAGCTTCCATATGGTTCGGGTTCAGCTAGCCTCCAAACCTAGGCTCCACCACACCCCTGCTTATCACCCACTCTTAAATATGTGATCCCAACCAATTCTGTCAGGACCAAATCTTGCACGACACAGCAAGAATTATCACTGAAATGAGTCTTGGCTCCCACATGTGAGACCTTTAAGATAGCTCTATCCTCTTATACTTATCCTTTACAAGCACACTCACACACACACACAAACACACACAGAGACTTTTCCACAACGTGAGCTCACAAGGAGGAGAATTCTGATTAGGCTGCATCCAAAGCTGCCACCCACGGGACTCAAGGGAGATATGAATTTGAAAAGACACTACACTGCCAATATGAAGCGTCTGCATCACCGGGCAACAGGGACTCGTGTTGAGACGTGCTTTCCAGAGACCTGACAGGATAGAGAGACAGGAGGGGAGGGTGAGCAAGGCTGCTGCTGGTGGTGAGGGGTGCATCTTCGAAGCTGAATGTGCGGGAAAAAAGGGTCTCTCATTAAAGCGGCACGGCAGCGAGCACACTTTCACACCCCTGGCCAAGATGGTAATCACACAGCGAGCAGAATATGCAGAATAAATGTCTTCCTTTATCTGCAACTAAGAGAGCCACCAAGTAGTCTAATCCCTAATTAATTAACAAATTACAGTTGTTTGTTTTGCATGCTCTTAATGACCTGGACTCTTGGTGTTAATGATGAGCAAATCAAAAGTGTAGGAGACTGTAGAGTTTAATTATTATTGTAAAGCAGTTTTTTTATTATTATTAAAAGATCCCTTTGGAAAAGAGTCATTCATTCACTGATCAGCTTAATTAAGAGGTAAAATATTTTTTATCAACAGTCAATTTTTTTTCTTACTCATTGTGCCTCATTGTCCTAGAGAAATTTCAGTCTGGTTTTAGGGTGAACCACAGCACCGAGACGGCTCTTTTAAAGACTTTAAATGATTTTAGAATAAACTATGATGCTAAGAATGTGACATTGTTGGTTCCACTAGATCTAAGCGCTGCCTTTGATAGACCACACTATTCTTTTAACTCGTTTAAAGCCAGTGTCATCAGAAGACATGGAGTTAACTTTCACAGTTATGCCGACGATACACAGTTATACATCTCCATGTCTCCTGATGACACATGGCCAATGGATGCATTTTTTAACTGCATTTACGACATCAAATTCTGGATGTCAGAAAACTTTCTTCAGCTCAACCAGGACAAAACTGAAGTTTTAGTCATCGGTCCTGAGGCTAAAAGAGAGAAACTTTTACCAAAACTACGATCACTGTCTTTTAATCCATCTTTACAAGTGAAGAACCTGGGCGTGATTTTTGACTCTGATCTGACTTTTTTCCCCACATTAAAAGCATTTAAAAAATAGGTGTTTATAACCTAAAGAACATCGCTACAGTCCGCCCAATTCTCTCTCGGGCCATTACGAAGACGCTAATGCATGCTTTTATCACCAATAGAATCGACTGATGTAATGCCCTGCTTTCTGGTCTTCCCAAAAAGACTGCTTAAAGTTCACAGCTTTTACAAATTCAGCAGCTCGTGTCCTGATGAAGACGAGGAAGTGGGAGCACATTACACCGGTCTTAAAATTATTGCATTGGCTTTTTATATTTATATATATATTAGCATTTTCAATTCAGGTTATTATTAGTATTATAACATGTGTATGTAATTTGATTGATATATATCCTTTCACAGTCAAAAAATTCTAGATATAATTTAGGAGAGTCAGACGAAATGTGGGTACAAATCTATGGATCACTTCAAAGATTTGCACTTCCTAACAAAATACATTTCTGGTTGCAACATGGAAAAATGTCGACAATTTAAACATGTATGAATACTTAGTCAAGCACTTACTGTACACTGTATTCTATATTTGGTGTATAGTCAAATTTTAAAAGTGTTTTTGGTATTTAGTTTTTATTAAATAAGTGTGAAAGAAGATCATTTATCAATACTGGTGCTCTTAAATAAATAATGAATCTCATTGGTTCTTTGTTTCTTTGCAGATTCTTTATGTTAGCACTGGGTAAAAAGGTCATATGTTTGAGGATGCTTTAAAATTTGTTGCAGGGAAAATGGAGAGAATTAAAAGGGATTTTTCAAATGTTTCCCTGTTATGAGTAATTGCAACCTCTGTTGAGTTTTCTTTGCCAATTGTAGGTGTCCAAAGCCCAATCATATATTAAGTGGACAGTTAAAGATTTGTACTGCCATAATCAGCTGCAGGTAATAACGGTATAGGGAAAGAAAATTCTTGACTCTTCCCTTTTCTGGTTTTAATGGTCTAAAAGAGACAAATAAATTCATAATAATCATCTAAAAGACCCACATTTATCACCTTATCCATTTTCATTTGTATGTCTGCTTTAGATTTAAAATTTGCTTTAGTTTTAGTTAGGTATGGCTTATGATAGTCAAGGAAAATGTCTCTCTTCAAAAATTGAAACCTTCATAGTAGTTGAAATTTCCTGCTGACCACATGCATATACCAAAAGAGAAAAAGAGTTAATACTCAGAGCTGTCGGTGGATGAACTTTTTGGCCACAGTGATCAGAAGATTGTAGTCAAGTTGAGTCAAGAGTCAAAGTGAGCCTTTCAAATGTATAAATGCAGCACTAGCTATATAAAGAACTTGTGCCAAGTAGGGTGTTTCACCAGCACAGTGATCCTCCAAAAATGTACATTTATATTCTATGCTAAAAGCTGCTAAGAAACATCTTCTCTAAAGCTCTCTAAAGTCCTACCCTCTGCCCTCACACAAATTAAACTTCATGTCCTCTTTGACCGCATCCATAAATCTCCTTTTTGGTCTTCCTCTCTGACTCCTGTTTGGGGGCTCCAACCTCAGCATCCTTCTACTGATATAATTGCCGTCTCTCCTCTGAACATGTCCAAACCATCTCAGTCTGGCATTTTTGTCTTTTGGCCTTTTATTGCTTTCTCTAAACCGTACTCCTTTCTCTAAACCGTACAGAATTGCTGGTCTCACTACTGTCTTGTACACCTTTCATTCTTGCTGAAACACTTTTATCTAAGTACTTAAAGGGCACATATGCTTATTTCTGCTTGTTGACATGGTTTTAGGATGCTTAAATGTAATGTTGATAACAGGCTTTGTTCGAAAACGATGAAGAATGGAGCAAGGCTGCAAGTAAAAAAGTAAATAGATAATACATAAGTAAAGAGTCAAACTCGCGGCTCTGCGAAACGAGTCCATGGGCTGTGCCTTAACCTCAAAACCACAGCATCTGCCAGTGCTTCAGTATACTGTCGCCTCCCTGTTTTTAAGAAACATTTATATGATAGGAGTTTTTTGGGGGGCACAGTTTGACAGCCTGATTAACTTGTGACTGTTGTAAACAGAACTCAGTTATATGACAAGCTATGTCTTAAACCGTAGTTTACAGCAAGGTTTCAATCATACAAACTACCACATGTCAGGGTTGAATGGGAAATTAAAACTTTTGGAAATGTAAAACGTTTAAACACTCATCACAATCACTTTGTTCATGATTCATTTGGATGAGCAATAAAGAAATCTGGCAGATATCAGCCACCATTTCCTACTGTTTTCCTTCACATTTTCCTACACATTGTTTTTTTGTTATTTTTTTGTTATCGCCGATGTTAAAGGGTGGAGACTCACTCTGCTAGAAATATTAACAAGGCTTTCTTAAAATATGAATGTAGAGTTATTAATCAAGTAAATCCCGTTGTAATGTAAAATATGACATATTATGGACACATAAAATATATTTATTGTTGTTGTTCGCTGCTATATGTTGTTGTGGTATGTCTAACATTATCTGCTGTAGCAGATGTATTATTCAGATATTGTGACCCACGAGGAGACATTTCCTCTCTTTTAAAAAATAAAGGAAAAATTGTTTTAGAACTTTCAAAGGGTAGTGCTCTGGCTGTTGTGTACAGGTTAAGCCAAGTGGGTGCAGCTGCTCAGGTTGCTGAGGCTGTGTGGGTGAAGACACCAACGGAGTACGGTTAGGATTATGCAAAATACACTGCCTGGGATGTCACAGGCTTGAGGAAGTACAAAATAGATTGTTTTTTGACCCATTTCTTCACTCCAGCAGTTTATAAAACCCTGACTTAGTTTTCGAAAGTTACACTTAGAGCAAAAGCTTGATGCAGTCCCACCTCCACCTTGAACTCCTCTGTCACTTCTACAGCACACCTCACTGCTGTCTCACAGCTCTCATACATTTCCTGCCCCACTCTAACAGACTTCACTGCCACTCCAGACTACTTAATTTAATAACACAGATCTTCTCTTGGGACCCTTGCACACTTACACACTCAAAGCTTGATTGATCAATATTCAAAATCAATAACACAAAACTGGGTGTTTCTGTAAAATCTTGCGTGAATAGTGTGTTCTTAATTTGTGGGTGATTTACTAAGGTTGTGGGTGAAATGATAACAGGTGCATGAAGCAGTATTCAAATGAGGACTTTCCATCTGCTGCTTTGTGTTCCAGTTTTTCTGCCTCTAGTGCTGTGTCACAGCCAGAGAGAGAAGGAATACACACAGGGATTCATGATGTGTCTTTAGCAAAAAAAAAGTGGGGAAAAAGCAACATACCTGTCAATCTATGGGTTTTACAGAGTTGATCACTATTAGGCTAGAATGTCTGTAAATTATATTTTATGTTTGTCAGTAATGAACTTAATGCGTGCTGTGTACATATGTCGCTCTCTGCTCCATGCAGGCACCACGTTTCAGCCGCAGATTTGTTAAAACTGCTGCATGTCTACAACAAGGTTCCTAAAATGTTTCAATTCTACTAATGTTGAAATGCACCTCACTTTCCTATGGCCTCTATTAAATGTCAAGTTGCAGTTAAACATTTTAAATAATGTAATCTTAAAGATATGTAATCTGGCATGTACAAATTTTGGTTATAAAATGTAATAAATGTAACCTATTTGTAATTTTGGTTTTGGCTTTAATAATTGGTTGCCATGAATATTAGTTATTACTCTGATGGAAACGAGTGAGGATCCAAATAAACAAACAATCAAGCAACATATGCAGACGTAGTGAACATAATTGTCAGGTTTATGGTCATTAGAGTGTTAATTACTATTAGGTTATAATGTATGTAAATTATATTTTTTTGTTTCTCAGTAATAAACTTATATTGAATGTGGTGGCACAAAGTTAAGACATGCCTTTCAGAAGTGGTAAAAATAGATGCTTAAATAGACGGTGCAAACAGTTTGATGTTTAGTAAATCACACTGTGCCTGAAATGCCTACTCATTTGCATGTTTTCTTCCAAATATTTTGTCTTCTGACAGAATCACCCACATTGCATATTCAATTAGGACAAAAGAGCTAAATTTATAATATGCGTCTTGCTGATGGTTTAACAGGTGCAATGATTTCTGCACCCAGTTAGTAAATCATCTGTAGCATGTTTTAACAATGCTGTGCAGTTTGCCCCCATTTTACAAGCATTGATAAATCAGGCCCTCAGTGTAAATGCTAAGAAACCAAACACCATAAATGAGATGGGAACATTGTGACAAGAAAATAGGTCACCCTAGACAAAGAACAGGAAGAATAAAGAACTAAAACGCACATAGCTTATTTTAACTGTGTTTGGATGTGAATCCTAGACCATAACTTTATGACAAAGTCCCAATTTATTGTGGCAACTTGTGCTCCATTTGCAAGAAACCATAATTGAGGAGCTGAAACAACAGTGTGCACCGTATAAAATAACCCTCCCCCCCAAAAAAAAAAAGAAAACAAAAAAACCCCCAACAAACTACATAACTTTAATAAAACGAAATACAAAATGTTTTAATATCTGGTTCACCATAATACCCTGACACAATTCTTTTTATAGTCACAAGATGATCTTAAAATAATTTACAAAGCTCTTGCAAGAAGGATTGAGAAAATAACACCTCAAATAATCCATCCTGATCAAACAGGTTTTATAAAAGGTAGGCTCTCTTCAACAAATTCACGTAGATTAATAGATTTAATAGATTATTCCTACTGTAAAAACGTCCAAACCAATATATGTTCTTTAGATCCAGAAAAAGCATTTGATAGAGTTAACTGGAAATTTTTATTTGCAACCTTACATAAATTCGGGTTCAGTAATTCTTTTGTAAACTGGTTAAAAATATTATACAGCTCACCAACAGCATGTATTAGAGCTAATAATCAAACATCATCAAGGTTTTTCCTTCAGAGAGGTACCAGGCAGGGATGTCCACTTTCTCCCTCCCTCTTTGCTATTTTTATTGAACCATTAGCAGCAGCAATCAGGCAAAATAATAATGTTAAAGGTATACAATGCAACAAAATAGAACATAAAATTAGTCTGTATGCAGATGATGTACTACTCTTTCTACAGCATTCACAAACTTCCTTCTCTCAGGTAATTGAGTTGATAAAATCTTATTCAAGAGTTTCAGACTATTCCATAAATTGGTTAAAATCTACAGTCCTTCCAATCAACTGTTCTTTCCAGGGTCCCGTTGCTGTGCAACTCCGGTCGGGAAATATTACATATCTAGGTATCCATATCTCACCAAGACTGGCAGACTTATCAAAGCTAAACTATGTCCCACTTTTAAAAAAAGTGGAAGGTGATCTGGCCAGATGGAAATCCCTTCCAATATCACTTATTGGAAGGGTAGCTACAATAAAAATGATGGTTTTGCCTAGAATCAATTATTTATTCTCAATGATCCCAAGCAAACCATCACCTGATTGGTTTAGATCTCTGGACTCTTCTGTCTCTAAATTTCTTTGGAAATATAAACCCCCACGTATCAGCTTAAAAACACTGTAGAAGTCCAAAGATAAAGGAGGTCTAGACCTACCAAACTTTCGTCATTATTTCTTAGCCAACAGGCTCCAATACACATCAAGATGGGTAAAACACAGTTAAATCGATAAGTGCTGGGTAGATGTTGGATAGACACTATGCAATAAGATAAAACTTTCAGATCTACCATTTATTAGCTCAAATATAAAACAAAATGAATGTTTTAAAAGTATTAGTATCAGCTCCTCTCTGACTGCTTGGTGGGAATTTCTTAAAATGACAGAGACCTTACTAGTCCCATGCAGGCGTACACCCATCTGGAACAACCCGGATATCTTATAAAAAAAATGCATGATCAACTTTCCAAACTGGAGTTGTAAAGGAATTGAATACCTGGAGCATATGTTTGATGGAACAGACGTTATCCCATTTAATACATTGGTTACACAATACGGAATTAACAACAATAAATTATTAGAATATCAACAAATTAAATCAATTATAAAAAATAAATTTAGGCTCAATACAGTTGATTTACAAATTCCAGGAAAAGTTTTAGACTTTCTTAATCTTAGATGGTCGGGGTGTCAGCGGGTGGCAGCGGCGTGTGGCCACGGCGGGTGGCCGGCATCTCTGGGCCTGATCAGTCATATTGGCACTGGACATGACTCCTGGGTCTTGGTCCAAGCACTCTGCGGGGTGCTGGGGTGGGGGCCCTTTGACCGGTGCTGGTCGGCCTCCGCGGTGGACTGACCGGGTGGTGGGGTGTGGGCTGGTGGTTGGGAATGCTGGGTTCGGTTGCCTCCCGGCCATCGGGCGGTAGTAGCAAGGCTGGAGGGTGTCGGCCTGGGGGGTTGGCCGCCTGGGGCTTCGGTCTGCTCACGTGCCCGGCGCGGCATGTCCGGGGTATCTGAGTTGCTGCGCCGGGTTCCGGCCTCAGCGCGGGGGTCCTCGGGCGCTGGCGGTGCTTGGGGCCTCTCTTGTTGATGGGGAGGCTTTTAACGGGGTGTGCTTGGGACGGGGGGGGTGTACGGGGGGAGGGTGGCCTAAACTCAGCCTGGGTGTCTAGTGTCCTGTGTTTTGTTAGTAGTTTGAATGTTGGGAGGGATTTAGGTCTGCCCCTGGGGTGGGGGCGGGCGGATGGCCTGGGCCCCCATGGGGCTCGGAGGGGCCGCTGCCGTGGGCCCCGACTTGACGTGCTGGGGCCTCCCGCCCCTGGTGGATCAGCTGAACGGGGGTGTCTATTGGGGTCAGCAGGGGAGCTGGCTCCCTGGGGTTGGCATCGTGTCACCCCAGTTATTTCCTCCCCATCCCCATTTGCCTCTGTCCACCTGCTCCTTCATTCTACCATCACAAGGCCTTGGGATGTGGGCACGTCACTGGGGTGCGGGATGGAGTTTCCGTCTTCGCTACCCGGTGGCGGCCTGGGTCCCAATTTTATTGAACAACTTAGACACTTACACTTGCAACATTTACATGACACACGAACATGTAGGGACCTGGCGGTGGGTGCGCCTCGGCACTAGAGGCAGGCCCCTTATACGGGGCCTCGCCTGTGGTGCCGGTACCCACTGTTTAAATGCATCTAGACACTGAGGGCCCGGGGAGGGAGATCGGGGTACCTGGCAGTATCCCCATGTCCCACCCCTCTGTTTTAAGTGCACATTAGAACAACACGCAACAACACCTCAATTGAGCAGGGGGAGAGCGGCAGGGGGTCTTACCACACCACTGTTCGTTGGACCATCAGGGGTTGGAGCCCGGGGAGATTATCAGGTCATCTGGTCGGGGACCTAGGCTAGTGGGCTACTCTTGCTGGGGTGGGGGCCTTGGCGGTCTGCTTGTCCCCGTCCTGGTGGGCAAGGGGTCCGTCTCCCGGGTGCAGGGGCAGGGTGCTCTATCGGGGCGTCTGTCCCTGGGCCTGGGAGTATAGAGTTTGTATGGGGTGTATGAATGAGTGTACAGCGTCCTTTTTTCGTGTGTCCTGTATATGTAAGAATGTGTGCGCATGAGAGGGAGGGTACGTATGAGTGTCTCTGTCTGTCTATGTCTACTTGTCAGGTTGGGTGTTTGGCTGCCCTCTGGCCTGGTGCATCTTCTTCCCCTCCGTCACTCCCCGTTGGTGATGGATGGTCCTGCCCGCTGGTCGATGATGGCTCTCGATGCCTGGGGCCGGGGGTCCCGGTTGCGGCCCGGCTCGGTCCTGGTGCATGCCTAGCTGGTCCTGGGTGGGCCGGGGTGTCGGGCGGCCGCTGTTTCGGGCCGACACCCTCCTTGGATTGACTGGGGCACCTCTTATGGGGGTGCCGGGGTTGTAAGTAGGTTGGTGCTGTCCAGTGGATTGGTGGGGACCGTGCCCGGCGCCCAAGCTCCTGCCAGTTCCATGAGTTCTACTGCCTGGTCGGTTCATCTGGCGGGGCTGTCCGGTATTGGCTGGGCCCCAGATCTTTGCCCTCTCCATGGGGCGGGATCTGGACCCGGGAGCTGGTAGATCTGGATGTCAAGATACTGGCTGGGCACGGCCTGGGGAGGGCGTACATCCGCTGTGGCTTTACTGTGGCTCCCTGGCGTGGGGGGGGGGGCAGGTTGTTGGCGGTGGGTATTGGTCCGGGGTGGCGGCGGCGTGTATTGTCCGCCAATCGGCTGCACGCGTCTCCTGCGGCAGGGGACCCCTCTTGCCGGGTCCCTGGTCGGGGGCCCTGCTGGGGGGCGGGGTGCCCCTGATCCCCGTGGCCTCCGGGTCCTGTTCCGAGCCCGCCCTGGCGTAGCCGGTTTCCGGCGGAGCCCTTGGGCTCGTCCCTGCGACCTCTCGGGGCCCCAGCATTGCGGCTGCTTGGTGTTCCCCTGGGCTTCCATCTGTTCCTCTCTTGGTGGGTGATCGGCCCTGCACTGGTCCGCCTGTGGCTCCTGCGCTCTGTGGGACTCTGGATGCATGCGTCTCCTGCCTCCTTCATGTCTGTGTCGATTCCTTTAGGACGGATTGACGGTTCCTTACACCAGCTATCAATCACTTGCATGGGGAAACCTTATTCAGACCTGCATGCTCGCACACACACATAGGTGTGGGGACATTGGTGTGGACGGACATATCTTGAGTTGAGGTTATTGTCATTAGTTAGCTTTTACCAGGAGCTTAACAGAAACATTAGTATTGTGTTTATTAATCCATGCTTGTGTGTAGTGAATGTGTAATTCTTAATTTTTTTACTGGATCTGAACTATTGGTGTGGTTCTGTTCAGTTCGTTGTTTTTGTTTGTTTTGTTTTACCGCTTCTCTGCCATCCGGCAGAGGTGGAGGACTGGAATGTTTTCTTGTGTTCTTTGTTTGCCTCCCTGTCTTGTGTCGTCAGTTCGCGCCTCTGCTGGTGCGGTTTCTTTTCTTCACCTTCTTCCTTTCTTCCTTCTTTTTTCGGTTTTGTGTCCATGACTTCAGGAAATTGAACCCTCAGTAATTACTAATAAAGATTATTTAATACATATACATCAAGTGGAGTGTTACAGCAAAGATGTAATACTCTGCTTGGGAAAGTAAATCTGTTGGGCTTTTACTTGGTACTCAGACACCAATTCTGAGTGGCAAACTGCTAGACAGGACGCGTAAAAAAAAAAAATAAAAGTCACAAGATGTTGATGTCTCCATCTCCAGATGAGCAGATAAACTAACATTTTCCACAGTCCAAGTGACAGCTGTTACGGTAATATGCAGCTGGATTTAGTTGACAAATAAATTAATTTATAAATAAGAACAATCGTTTTACTCACTGGTGTTTTGGAATACCCATGAGAATGTGCATGTTGCTGAAAATACTACCCTGAAGAATATTATATGCATATATGCCACTTTAAACTTAGCATGCAGTTTATCCGGGTTACCTCATTCTCTATATTAACATACTAACACAAAGTAAAGCTGATGTTCATTGAATATATTTATATTAGATTCTTTAAAACTAAATCAACATAATTCAGTTAAATGGGGATATTCATCATCAACAAGGATTAAATCATTTTAAAAACTCAATTTTAAGACTCACTTTGTGGTGATTTTGAAAGACGAATTACGTATTTGAATCCAATTTCTGCTCACTGGAGGGTTTCATTTCTCTGTCTTTCTTTATTACCTGCGTTTACTATAGTACAGGATGGATTATAAATGGTGCAATCATGCAACAAATGATGCTCATGAAAAAAACAGAAATAATATAGATAGAAGGGGTGGGGGGCAATCCTAGGGCATGAAAAACCCAAAAATATTTCAGAGCCACTCACAGAGATGACTGGCTTCATATGTCATCCTGTCATTCCATGAGCAGTTACATGAGAATGAAGTTGTGAGGAATGGGTGCAAGAAGATCAGGAGAGGATGAAAAAGGGAAGAAATCTTTAGGACTGACAGGATTAGACTGGAGAAAAAAGAGAACAGATGGATAAATTGTGAAAAGGAAGGGAGGGTGGAGAAGGTAACTTGAATAAAAAGAGAAGAAAGCAGGAAAACAGAGGAGGTGAGAAGAAAAAACACAAACTAGAGTGTAAAGGGAAGGAAAGAAATATGGGAGTTCTGAGTAAGCAGATAAAAAAGAAAGTAAATCCAGTTGAGTCTTACTGAGGAGACAGCCAGACTTGGAAAACAAAACCTATTTGACAAGAGAGGAGCAAAAGCCCAATGAATCCCAGCAGACTGAATTCTGGCTCTTTATTCAATCTGTTTCTGTTCTCGGCTGCTGGAAGGAAAGCTGCAGACCCGGCCCACCACCATGACTGGGTCATATAAGACTTGGAAAGTGCATCTCCTTAAAGATTTACACCCACACACACAATCATGGGAGAGAGTGGCTTGACGCCAGAGCACAACATGAACCAGCTGTTCTCCTGCTCTGGCACATTTGACCAACCAACAGCTCCAACCATGACTGACAGAAAGGGGCAGAAAAAATCTGGTGCTAACTGTAATTCTGATCTTGCATAACGGACTGGAGGCAAGATAAGTCTTTTTTCCTCCAGATGTCCTGAATTTGGCAATACTTGACCCAGTGACCTAACTGCTATTCACAAGACCTTCCTATCCTAAGATGTCAAACGTTAGCTGAATTGCAGCAACTAAATCACCAAACAAAACTCCCGTGGTCTGAACATTAAATGTATACCGTCTGTTCCAGGGCTACATCTGGAGGTAAATCTGCTGTTTCCTTCATGGAACAAATAAAGAAGCCACTCTTTCTCAAATGTCCACTGCTCCATAACAACAGAGAATGATGAGGATTATTTTGCTGTCATAAAATCCAGAGGAAAAATGAAGCTTTTGGAGTTTAACCAGTACTCATTTTGAGTTGTGATAATTAAACCCTGCACATGTACCATACATGAACAGCATAAAGTTTTAATGTATTTCCGTTGGCACAATTATTGGTACTTCTGCTGTTAGGAGTTTGTACAACCCCTCTTGCAAATATGAAAGCACTTGGTCTTCTCCTGGATTATTTCACAAGATTGAAGCATACAGAGAGGGGGATCTTTAACCATCCTCTTTGTGCAGTCCCAGATTATCCACAATCCAGAGTCTTAAATTTTCTCTTCTTTTCAGTAGAACCCAAATACTTTCTGTTGGATTTAGGGCTGAAGACTGACGGGCCTAGAAGAAGAACGGTGTTATGCCTGGTGAGGCATATGTCCAAAACAAAACATTTCAATTAAGCTTCTCGATCCCTTTACAAGAGAAGTAAGCCTACAGCACAACAGATACTCTACCATACTCAACAGTAATTGTGAAGTACTTATTCATGGATTTATCCTTTATTTCATTCAAAAAACACTCGATGTTTGTGACTGCAAAGTAGGGGTGGAGCAGAACCCGAATACGGTATTTGGAAAGGCACAAATAATTTTTTTTTTTTTTTTTTTTTTTTTTTACAAATACCTATTTCTAACAAATACTTTTAAAAAATATTCGGGAGCCAGGATAACTTGCTATTAAAAAGTAATTTTGGAATGACAATAATTACATATTCAGTGGTATTTAATTTTCATTTAATTGAATTAATATTCCATTAGAAAAAACTGAACAGGGAGCTCACATCGAGCAGAATAATAGACTGCATTTATTATTTATAAAAATTTCTGTCAGGATCATCCTTCTGTCCCTGTCTGATTGTCTCCACCTGTGTGTCTAATCATTGTCTGCAGCTGTCTCCATTTCAACCAATCCTCACTCCCTCCTGGTGTTACTTATATTTTCTTGTCATGTCTGTCCTCACCAGATTATTGTGTGTGATGTCTCTCTGTAGTGTGGGTTCCTGTGTCATCATTCATGCAATAAACATCAGTGCATCTTACTTCTGTTCTGTGTTTGGGTCCATGCTGCACACTATACTCCTGAAAATGTCACCTGCTGTGGCCTGATTGCCACAGAGGAGCTGAACTGATCCGAAGACTGGAATTTTGAGTGCCACCTCAACCAAAGTTTGTTAATCTGGGAAAATGTGATCAGAATTCGGTGACACTCTCTGAACTAACGCTTTTCTGATCACTTCAGCGAGAGGAAATCCCCACATGTGCTCTCTCTGCTTCAGTGGTTAAGATGCAGCAATATGTCACCATACTCTGTGTCTGGTGCAGCCACAGACACAGTAATGCCTCTGTAACTCTTCAATGTGATGTAAGCTCCCAGATAAAGAGATGCATTGAGAACAGTGTGAGTACAGTATGTATCTGAAATGAAAATATCTGCACGTATGGATCAAGTGGTCAGAGGTATGAATTGTAATCTGTCAAAAGAACCGTTGGCCTTCAGTCTGTCACTGTTTAAACAAATAAGTGTAATACAGAATATATTCAGTTAACACCTCCACTGCCCAAAACAACCAGAAGCATGAGGATAATGTTTAAAAGTTGCTACTTTGACAAAGTGACCCCAGAGATTTTGCTTATTACTCAAACATTAGTTGTTTTTCCCCCACAAAATGATTAAACTTAAATTAAAAGCTAGATTTAAAAAAAAAAATTGTGTAAGATCTTCAAAGTTTTTAAATAGTCTGGTATATTGAAGTTAGTATTTGAAATTCCTAATATGAGTTATTTTAAACTGTCAAATTTGGGATTGTTGATTATATTTTAGAAAACGGGAGAAAAATGTTAATTCCTGTTACACAGGATGCACCGTGTATCATCTTAGGGATATCGTTGCATCCCTAATATGCATAATAAAATGGCCCACAGATCGACAGACCATTTTAGAAATTTTAAGTCGGGAAAAGTATGAAATATGAAAAGATGAGTTATGAGGCGTGACAATACTGGTGTTAGGCCCTGTACATTATATACTTTTACTGTTATAGCTCAAACATCAGGTAAGACAAGCAAAAAAGTTAAGTGAGACAAGGAAGTGCAATTTGATGTCAACTAAAATACATACTAGGAAAAATGTGGTGCATTTACTAAAAATAATCCCAAAAAATGTATATATATATATTTTTTTTTTCTCAAGATTAGATTCTACTCTGGCCACTTTTCTCAACACCTTCACATGACAAGATGTACGAAGCTGAGAAAAAAACTAATAAAATGGTGAAAATACAGCAGCTCCTTAAGAATAGTTGTATGATTCTATACCAGTTACCAGGAAAAACAATTGCTATGTATAGCATGGTCCAAGAAAGCTTTAACTGTATTGTACTGTATTTCACAATTTAAATGCCTCTGCAATGAAATACAGACTAATTTAAATGTGGGTACACACAAGTTAAATTTCTGCACTCTTTTGATCACAACTTCATTGCATTAATCATATATATTTGATGTTGGAAATATGTTAAAAAGGACAAACATCCTCCTACTTAATTGCTGGCTTTATAAATTTCACATTTCCAAATACTTAAAAAAAAGTATTGTTAAGTGAACGTGTTAAGATACAGAAAAAATAAATGCAACTGCAGTTCCACGAAAAGAAAAACAACATAGAAGCAAAACCTTAAGTCACTGAAGATGCTTACTGTGTTCTCAGCCTCACCTCCCAATACTCGTCCTTCTTGTAAGGATCACAGCTGTGCCGACAAGATGAGGTTTTACCTGATGGGGGACAACATTTCCCAACCAGCTGTCAGATAGGGGTCAGTGCTCAAATATGACACCTGCACTGTTTCAACTGCTTCTTCTGCAAACTTCTAATGCATCTTTAAATGTCAGTCTGCCCATACAATACACAAAACACCTGGCATGCACCCAGACTCGAGTCCAACAAAATGCTAGAGGGCAAACATGGTCATTTTTGCTTTCCAAAGGAATTCATTTGGGTAGAAAATTAGGAGAAAACACTGTTGTTACTCTACTTAGAATCTGTACTAAATAGAATGGAAAATTACTTTGAGATTAACAGATGTTTTACCTCCAAGAGCAAAAGGATCTTTTTGTCAGAAGTCAATTTCTTCCATAATCTAAAGTAGGCATCACATCTGAATCCCTCCACTTAGACGAGATCCCTGGAGTCTTTTGATCACTTTATTTTCTTGTTGAAATTTGCGCTTCTATGTACACCACATTCTGTTGGTAATTTGACTTACAAATGATAAATTATTCTGTTAAAATAATCTTTTGCTGGTGTATGTTTGTCCTGTGTCCTGGTTTTTCCTCCTACTAATAATTTTCCACTTTTGTTATGAAGTTCAGAATTTTTTTTACTCAAAAGGAACATATTGTGTACATTTCACTATTTAATACTTTTATATAAAGCTATTTGCCTCTATAAACACTCCAAACATGAATTAAATCAATCCATCCATGCATTCATTTTTTTAAAAATTAAAATTAAATTAAAAAGCGCTTCATTGTGATGTCACAATAAGCGGAATTCAATGAAGATATTTTTGGGACGAACGTATTTGTTTCCTGTAACTGAGAAGTTGAAGTCACAGAGGAGGTGGAGGACTGGGATGTTTTCTTGTGTTTGTTTGCCTCCCTGTCTTGTGTCGTCAGTTTGCGCCTCTTCTGGTGCGGTTTCTTTTCTTCACCTTCTTCCTTTCTTCCTTCTTTTCTCGGTTTCGTGTCCATGACTTCAGGAAATTGAACCCTCAGTAACTACTAATAAAGATTATTTAATACATGTACATCAAGTGGAGTGTTACAGTAAAGATGTAATACTCTGCTTGGGAAAATACATCTGTTGGGCTTTTACTTGGTACTCAGACACCAATTCTGAGTGGCAAACTGCTAGACAGGACACGTAAATAAATAAAAGAAGTCACAGAGGAGAAATTTTGTAGTAGTTTCATTATTGTTTTTTTACTCTTTCACAAATACTAAACAACAGTTACATCTTTACAATTTCTGAAGTACAATGAACAAATTGTGTCCAGTCCCACTTTAAAATAACCCCGCACATTTAGTTTCGCCCCAGTTGACCAAAAACAATAATGAAAAAGACATCCACATATATTTTTTAATAAAAGGTAACCCCGTGTATACTTAGTTGTTGCTCACAGTGACAGAGCCCTGTAAACAGCTCATTCTATAAGGGACAGAAATTGTGAAGAACTGAGCTGGTGAGATCGCTTCATGTGAGAGGAATTTTGTGCATATTTTCCTTTTAAAATTGTAAAATTGACCCAAATGTTTTGTGGTTGTCAAACACTGACGCAAGAATTTCCAGAAATGTTTGAAAAGAAGAACTATACTGACCTCTGAAAAATGAATGCAACACAAACACCTGCAAATTGAAGTTGACCTGCATTGCTGATTCAGCTAGACAGCCAATTTAGATTTATCCGCTAGGTTTTTTAGTTTGGAGGTTTTAAACATATCGTTTAATCTGATCTTGACAAGATCACCAACAAATTGTCAGACTTACAATAAAAAACAACGTGCAAAACCCTGTTTTGTACTGAGCCCTTCACAAGACACACCGACATAGCGCTTGTTCTGGAAGCATGGAAATGCTCACACCTGAACACACAGGCACAAATCACAATCTGTTGCACTTGTCAATTACCTCACATCCATGTAATTCCTTCTAAATATGGTGCTGACAGCTGTTTTAACACACCGAATACTGTAGAACTAGGCACACAAGCTCGGCTGCACCTCAGACTGTCTGTGAAAGACTGTTATTATGGGGCGGAAGCAGAGATACGGTTCTGTATGTACTGTCAGTGATAATGCTGGGGTAGCTCACCTCTTGCGGCGCAGTTGCTACATCGGGTTTGGAATTCACAGTGGAATGACAGACATGTCACTAAGATAAACTGTTGTCAGTCTGGCTTTGTGAGCTACTTGAGATGACTGCAACAATAGAGGGATTGAATCACCTTCTCATTCTCTGAGCGTTTCCTCCTTTTTCCCGCTGTCACCAACTTGGCTTTGCCTGTGGGGTTGTCAGGGTCATCCAAAAGCCCACAGGCCAGTGACAGCCTTTGCTTTTTATGACCCTGACTTCAGATTGACCCCACTCTGCCTAAGGCGGGGTCACCGTAGACTGAAGAATGACCTTAGATGAGGGAATAAAGTTAGCCTTTCCATAATAACAACCTCCTAACCTCAGTGTTTCAGATTACTCTCTTTGTCACATTACGGCATAAATAACCTAGATTTGAGATCCTTTTAAGTCTAAGGCTCAGCCTGAGACTGAATGCCCATGTACTAATTCCATCATTTGTCATATTAGATGTAAATTATAAGATTAAATAGTTTTAAGTTTCAGAATAACACCAACTGCAATATATGTAATAGACAATGACGACAAGTGATAATCAAAAAGTTTATTTGTAAAGTGTCTTAAAATGACTGAGAATTAACTAAATAATGCCCTATAATAAAAATATAATACTCATTTCTGTGAGCAGGACAAGGAATACAACCTTGTCATCATTGCCGTTCTGATTTATCCTCTTATCTGGAAAATGTATGGCTAATTGATGGCATTTTTACAGGGGTGTTAAAATCACATAATGTAAAACCGTAACATTGTAATCCTATGCTTTAAAGACTTGTTTATACTTTTATAGCTCACTGAAACAATACTTTGTTTCTCATTTCATTTAATTCAAATTACATTGATCTTAAGCTTTGGTATCAGCAGAGTAGCAGTCGTAAATGGAAAATGGCCTATACTTGTATAGCGCTTTATTGAATCCCTAAGGACCCCAAGCACTTCACACTTCATTCAGTTATTCACTCATTTACACAAACATTCACACACTGGTGATGGCAAGATATTTTGTAGCCACAGCTGCCCAGGGGAGCACTGATAGAAGCAAGGTTAATGAACACTGGCATCACCGGGCCCTCTGACGACTACCAGTAGGCAAGGTGGGTTAAGTATCTTGCCCAAGGACACAACAACCAAAACAGACAGAGTGGGCACTCAAACCAGCAAGGAAAAGTATTAACAACCACAATCTCCCCAGCGAATGACAAGAGAAAACACAATTACTGCCTTAGCCCAGTTAAATTCTAATTTTCAAAATATTCTTTAGTCTGACTGAAGTTGAACAAAATGCTGAAACTGAACCAAACTGGCCTACTTCTAATCAAGTTAAGACTTCCAGGTAATGCGGTTAAAGAACCAAATTTCTCTGCATGCAATAACATCCCAACTATGACCACCCAGGGAAATGGGAACAATAACATCAAAACAATGACGACACCGTAGAAGAAGATGGAGGCACAGACAAATGTGAGTAGTCATTTTGGGCTTTTTCGGACTGACGACGCAACTCAGTTCATATTCTGATTTTACTCTGTCTGCTTAATTGCCGTCTGCATTTGTTTACTATTTGTGTGATGCTATAAGCCAATCAGAAGACAGCCAAGAGGAAAGGATGCTTGAGTATCATCGCAAGCTCGAACTCGCTTCATTCAATAATTCAACATATAAACTTGAAATACGGCCAGGCCCATTCTGGTTAAAGTATTAGCTCAATTTAAATACACATGTGAATGCGCTCAGTGAGCCAGGAACAGGTAGGTATTTTGATATAAAGACCAAACCCAAATTTGTATATGTTATGAAACGTTATTCCTCTGGCATTTGCCAACTGTTCAAGGAGAAACCAAAAAAATCGAGAAAACGAAAGAAAACATAGGAAAGAAATCCAAAGATCTTAACATAAATTAAATGGTAAATTGACTGAACTTATATAACGCTTTTCTAGTCGTACTGACCACTCAAAGCGCTTTACATTGAAGCTACATTCACCCATTCACACTCGCATTCATACACTGACACCCAACATTGCTCGGTAGGACAATGTAGAATTTCGGGGTTAAGTGCCTTGCCCAGGGGCACATCGACGTGTGACTGGAGGAAGCTGGAAACTAACCTATGACCCTCCGATTGCAAGCCAACTACTCTGCCACTGAGCCACAGTCACTCAAAGCTAAGAATAAAAAATATATTTTCTACAGTCCACCTGAACATCCAAGATGGAGATTATCTTAAAATAAACCATTTCTGCATGTTAAGCAATCTTAAATGTAGCGATTAGAAATAGAAACGCAGCGTATATTGTGCTTTTCCATGATTGATTGTTTCAGAGTGCTTAAGTGAGAAAGAATCCACAGATTCTAGGAATCAAACAAACTACCCACTTAGTAATTATACACTGCACCACAGGATCCAAGAGTGGTGTGAAAAATATAGACAACCACTGCGCAGTGCTTATGCTGACTCCAAACAGCTACTTCAAAGAGTCAATGATTGCTCATAGGGTAGGAACGCTGCCTGACTCATGCTGCTTACCTCAGAGAATGCATTAGAAGACATCTTTTGTATTTGTTTTTGTGTATTATTCCAGGAGATTTGCCTTTTCTGTTTTTTAATGAGCATATTAAGTAGCTAATTGGGAGATTAGACTCCTTGCCTGCAGGCTGGAAACTGAGTCCCCTGCTGTGCAGTTTACCATTCAAACACAAAGCTCAGACAGTCATGCCTCTCAGCGGAATTTTCAAAGCTCATTCTTTCTCATATCAGTCGGCAGAAAAATGAATTCTCATCCAACGTAACAGACATTAACTGGATAATGCATCACTGTGCACATATAGGCCCGCTTTGTCGGGAATATTTGAGGGAGGAAAAAGAAAACAAATTAGGTCCGGGTTCTGTGGTCAAGCGTAACTATCTCTGAGAGCCACTAAGTCACAGTTAGTTTCAGTTTTTCACTGTTGAAGTTGATTTTATTGTAAATATCGAGAGATATTGGATGATGTGATCTGTGTGAATGTATACTGAGACAAGTTTCATTACAAGGAACGATTTTCTCAAAAAAGTTGGAAGGGTAGTTGCAAAACTATGGGCATATATACTTCCAATATTAAATATACATTTTTTATGAGTCATCATGTGCTAAAAGCACTAAATGTGATGGAATTGAATAACTGAATTTTTTTGTTTGTTTTCTTTTTCATACTGAATCATGATTACAGCGAATGAAAGGTCAGTGTTTAATACACTATTTCTGAGGTGCCCGTGTGGTCAAAACTGAATGAATTAATCAGAAAATAGGAACAGCTGACCTATCTTTGGAGCGATTCAGCATGAGTAAATATAAGTTAATCATTGCAGGAAAACTTTGTAAATTGCAAGGCTGGGCCTGGGTCATATTTTCTGTTTATGAAGATTAACTTTTTGAAAATTTAGAACAAATATTTTTTTTTTCATTTTTGCACCTATTGGATTTTCATAGTTGAAATTGATGTCAGCCTGTACAAGGTCTACCATTTTTTTTTTTTACAAGCACGTTTTTACAGAGTACATTTGTTTGGAAATGGAATTCTGTTCAACTCCGAGAAGGGATTAAAATCAAGTTTTACAAAATACTTTTTGTCATTTGTAATTTCTTTTTAAGACTAGAAAGAAAGAAAAAAAGGGTTAGTATTAGAATTCAGATTTAGCATGAATTAGATTTTATCTTTACTATCTCCCAGCCAAACTGCATTGCATGGCATGAGATTAAGTGAAAAGGTGATCTTTTTTTTTTTTCTAGAATATTTTTTTGGTCTAATAAACACATGTTGATCATGATTGATTTATAAAAGCAAAAAAAGTTTATTACAGCTAAGGGGCTGAATATTTTTGATTGGCACTGTATGCAGCAAATGCATACAATTTGTAGCAGTGATCAAAACATTGCCATAATTATGTTTTCGAAGCTGCAATATTAATTTAAAAACATATTTTAACATCACAAACATAGTTGGCAGCCTGGTATCATATTACCTAAACGATTTCTTTTTTTTCATGAAAAATGATTACTTAAGTGAGCTTACACAAGTGTCGACTGACTTCAACACTGGTGTCTTAGGAGATTAAATTTTTTTGTTATTCTTATGTCTTGTCAACACGTAGCTTGGTATCTCACAAAATGTAGAAAATTTTACATGGTTTGGCCTGTTATCCGCATGAAAATGCACATTAAAACATTCTTTCTAAAAACTCTGACCAAAGTGAAAATCTGCATTTTCTTCATTTTAAGCGTTTGCTTATTACTTGTGATCTCCCACATGTGACTGTTGTAATCAGTTAATTGGACTGCAATCAGCACACCTGTTGTCAATGAGGGGAGAATGATAAGGGGGTGAGATACGAGCACAGTGGGAGAGCGTTGGGAGGAGGACTGCGGGCACACAGATTGAGCTGGATGACACTGACGCAGAGGACACCCACACCACAGCGCATATGAGGTATGGCAACAGGGCAATCCGACCCTGCCAGGCCAGTGTGAAGTAGCTCCATTCTGCAGTGGTGCTTGGTGGAAAAGAAGCCTTGGGCTGTAGACGTCGAGTGTGTCTCTTTGCCAGGGCCAGGGACCACAAGTGGATACGGGCAAGGATCCAGAAAGATCGGGAATTCTGCGAGGCCTGATTAAGCAGCTGCAGAGCGAGGAGAGCCCACAATGTAAATTCATATTTGCCAACCATCCTGATTTTCCCGGGAGAGTCCCGAATGTCAGTGCCCATATCAAAAATCTCCTGGAGCCACCATTCTCTCCAATTTCTCGCGATATCTGATGGCGTTGCATATAATGTACACTCCCTTTTTCTTATGTGAGAGGGATGGAGAACAAAACATGTTTCATTTGCATTTTGCCAGGTGCTTCTGGGGTACAGTTTTTTCATTCCGGACATGAAAGTATTTCAACTGTTGGCAAAATTCACAGTTTTGACTCCAAAAAAGGTAACTTACGTGATTCGTATTTGTGCGATGAGGAAAACAATTAGCTGTAATTAGTGACGCATACCGCAGCAGCCAGCCGCAAGTTTTCAGAACAGTATTTATGTGACTGAAAGAAGCTGTAGTTACAATGACTTTTTAAATTATCTGAGTTATTAATGATTAAAAATGTTTCAACCGACCTCACGTCTAGTTTCCTTTTATTTCTGCTGCGCAATGGTAACTTCAACAGTGGATAAAGGCTTTTTTTCTGAGCCCGAGTGCATAGCTGGTCATGCTTTTGGTAAAGTAGAAAACAAAGTTACACCATGAACATCAACAGACTTAATGCTTCGCTGCCACCAAAAAAATACTTTCTCACCCTATCCTGACATACAGACTCCTATAAGTGTTTATAATTATTAATAAGTAACTATTCCTAAAGGTTCAGTGCTGCTGATCAGGGGTTTATCCAAGAGGTTAATCAAGAGGAAGTAAAAGGGCCCAGGGTGGGTCGGTAGCACCAAAATGAAAGCAAATATGTTCTTCTAGTGGGGACTCAATCTGAGCTGGTCATATTTTAGAGTTTTCAACTCTTAAAAAAACATTTAAAGTCATTTTATTTTGTCTAAGGTTTATGTGTCAATGTAGAATCAATTTTCAAGCAATTTAAGTGATTTGCGAAAAATAAAAATACAATTACAAAAACATTGCAACTTTTCACAAAAGCGTTTTCTGTGGACTGCTATTTTGTTATATAAATAAATACTGTAAAATTCAAATATTTAATTTTTCACTATACCAGTTTGATTTTCTTAGAATACATTTGTTTAATCGGCAAAACTTAGTCTGATATCTTCAGACTGTCATCAGGCTTTTTCACCCTGCATGACACTACACACTCCCATGGGTGGAGCGCCTTGACGAACTTACTGGCTAAACCTTTGCAAAACCTAATGTTCTTCAGACAGTGTACGCCACTGAAATCTCACTCTTACAGTTCTCCAAAGGTTGGCAACCCTGCGCCATAGTTAAGCAACTGGCAATCTGCAAGTGTCCATTATTTTGATTTTTTAAATGTTTTACACTGCTTCTGTCACACAGACCACAGAGGTTAACTAGAGCTCAGGAGTAGAGTCCAGGTGCTTGACAAGTTTTGGAAGCATAAAAAAAATAGACATACCTTGTAAATTTTTGGAGACGGCCACAACACAGTGCCACTCGATAGCATTACGAGTAGGTATTCCATTTTCCCTAGTTGTATTTTATATCGGGTGCTTTAGATGTGCTTTATGAAAATAAATCTTTGAATAGAGAAATTTTCCATGAATGAAGTAATGCTAAATTCCAGGCACAAATCCATACGTGAGTAAATCTGCAAATACTTTAGCACAAATAGTTTCTGAGGACTACTGTACTGTTCCAAATGTTTTAAACATTTGTAAAACACTGAAGCACAAATTTTACTCTGACATTAATTAAGATTTTATTTAGAATCATATGTCAAAACAACATTATTCTTGACTGAATCACTGAGCAAATAAACTGCCTGTTGGCTTAAAGGCAGAACCGTGTCCAGAGCAGATAAAAGTGAAGCTGTGTTTTTTTTTTTTTAAATTGCATGAGATTGAGTGCATTGCCTTGAGTTACCTCAGCAATGTAAAAGTGGAGACATTTTCATATTTTGAGTTAAATCTCATTGCATGCAATTGCATCTGTCCACCGCTCTAAGCTTGTTTAAAACAAGACAATATAGTAATTTTCTCACGTCAGCGAGGCTGACCCGAGACTCTCTTCTCGCCACATCTCCAATCAAAGTGTCCCGCTATGCCCAGCCTGACTTGAGACTGGTGGCTTATGTGATCTGTCTTTCATCACAGCTGGACTCTCCTCCTGAGCTCCACTTAACCTCTGTGGTCTGTGTGTCTGCCAGACTCATTGAGGGAACCCTGACGCTGACACTGGGAAAAAGAGACAGAAGAGTGTGTTTGTGTGTGTCCACTTGTAAAATATGCTCATTGTGTGGCTTTCATCTATTTTTCAAAGATTCATAATGGAGTTCCAAGAGCCATGTAAATCCATTTGGAATATAAATCAGTATGAATTACACAAAAAAACAAGAACATCTTTCTTCATACAGCTACTCCATCATTTTGTTTGCATTTTGTAGACTCTTTCATGCTTCTCCATGTAATTTGAGATTTTTTACAAAGCATGTCTTCAAAACAGTATTGTCAGAGCAGCACAATCAAAAAGCTCAATCAAAAAGAATCTAGAGAATTAGATTAAAGTTCACATCAAATAAGAAGGTTTAGTTAAGGGAAGAGCTAACTTCTTTTATGTTACCTGAATAAGCTACAAGCTACAGGTTATTCATTATATTTACCCACTTAAACTGTTGTAAAACAAAATGTGATCTATTGCTACACTTGTTGAAACAGCTAAGATGAGTCATACAGAGGTATATTTGTTTTAGAAAGGAGGGACACCTGTGGATGTATTCTAAGGTGACACCTCAAATACATCACTTTCTGGTCAGTTATTATGGGAAAACATGTAATTCCTATATTTAGTTTATTACTTAAATTTATAGGTAGTAAGCATGTCTAAATATTAATTAGGGTGGTAGATTTATAGCGTTTTTCATGTTTTCATTATGTAAAACACTGAATTGCCTGTTGTTGAAATGTGCTATACAAATAAAGTTGACTAAATAAAATATATACACCATGATTCCATTAACAGCATCTAATAACTTGTACAAACTAGAAAAGCACTTGGAGAATACAGACCTCCACCACTTTTTTGATGGTCTGTTAGTGTTGTTAATAACGAAGCATTCATCTTTGTCAAATAAGTGCACGATTATCATCCAAACATAAATACATTTTGCAGACACAACTGATGGTCCAGTTCAGAGAAACAAAATAGCCTAGACTGTTAATATAATGCCAAACTGTGAATTTCCCTGGAGCAAGCGGGGTGGAGTAAGCCGCTTGCCACCACGCCTTATGGTTGACTTCTAAAACAATTAACAGAAAAACTGAATGGTGTAGATTTTTTGCTTAAAGGTATTGAGGAGGATCTTTTTCTTCCGGGTGGATCAGCTACAGTATTTGTCCTTAATTATCAATAATCCTGAGAGTCTCCATGCTCACTCTCACGTTTATCTGTAGCGCTACGCCATCATCCATTCATTCTGCCTCACAGTTCTCACTGGGTTGTGTGAAAATGGCAAGTGAGTCATAAGAGAAAGAGGGTTTTTTAAGGTTTATGGGAAGAAGAGAACAGGCTCAGGAGAGAAAAACAAGACCAGAATTTTTTTTAGGAGATTCTTTCCAACGATGGCGTGTGCTGACAGCACAAGTTGGGATCCCCACTGAATCCTCTGCCGTTAAGTTTCTACTCCACAGATAGGTTTCATTTTTAAGTACTTTGTAAGGAGATCACAGAGGTATTGATTTCTTTTCCGTGATGTAAGGAAATTTAGCGACAGTAGGCTACAAATCAGAAACCACCACCTTCAGAAGCGAGCCTTCACCGGTGACGTAGAGCGCAGTTCTCTGTGAGACGTTGGGGTCTCCGGTTTAATTAAAATAATGTGTGTCGAATATCCAATTAACCTCACTGTGGCAAGCTTGGCATGTTATTTGGAGAAATGCATTTCAGATTACTGCTAGAATGAGTTATCGAAGTCTTTATGGTGGCTATCATGGGAAGATATATTGTTTTGACGCTGATTCTTTTTTTTTCTTCTAAAAGTGGAGAAGGCGGTTCTTTCCTGAAATTCGAAAAAATCCGCTGCCATAGGATACGTAGCCGGGTGTAAAAAACCCGGAAGATTTTCCTCCGCTCCATCAGAAAAAAAATGTCCATCCACACATAACCGGATAAATGTGTTTTTCAGCACATTTATAGACGTGGCAAACCTGTAGGGGGCAGTAGTTCTCCCAAATCCTATCTGCTCAGAGTAACTTTCTATCCTCTATCTTCAGCACGCAGCAGTCATACAGGTAGTAAAAGCAAATAAACAAACCACGCTTTAACAATGGATGATACCAACACAGCTCTGAGGGTATAAACGTGTGGATGATTAGAAAAATATCACAGTTTTGTGAGATACCCGGCTACGTGTGGACAGGGCCTAAATTTAACATGTTGCCTCTTGAATGAAAATTAGAGATAAAACATTTGGGATGTCACCAGCCAGTGGATTTTAACATCATTCAAAGACTCTGAAACATCATTATAGAGTTAAAAAGGATTATTTGAAAGATTATACAGTTATTGAAAAAATGTGCCTGGATGAAAGATCTGTATTTGTTTGTTTTTTTGGTCAATAAATCAACAACACTGGGGAGTGACACTATTTTTAATTTAATGTAGACTATAAAAGGTTTCATTTGCCACTTTCTTTACATAAAGTGGCGTTTAAAGTGTGTAGATGTGAGCTATTTTATGTGGCTCATTTTAATTATTGAATTAATATTCAATTAATTACATAAAATAGCAATCAGTGTTGTTGATCGAAATCAGATTGATTTTGCCCAACCTAACTCATCTGCCAGAGATGCCACTGATCTAACTCAAAATGCCCCAGACCTTACTTGTGTCTCTACTTTCTGTGGCTGGACACAGATGATTAGTGGCCATCACAGCATTGCTAGTTTTGGCTGAGTCACCCAAAATTGGTTTGAGCAGGTAAAAGTTTAACAAAAAAATAAAATAAAAAAATAATTGAAGACATTAAAATATTAGCAAACAAAAATCTGATTTGTACATAGGTGTGAAATAAAAGATAACTGTCAAAAGGATTTGAATAAGCTGTTTCCTGATTTTCTTTTATTAAAGCAAGATGCAGCTTCATTTGAAGGGAAATGCCAATACACCAGCTGACATTACAGGGTCTCATTTTTTAAATAACCGCTGCTTCTTTCTTCCACAAAGGCAGCAGCTTAGAGAACCAGAAAGTGCATTAAGGGCACAATGCCAGCTGATTGGTATAAAGCACTGACACAGTGCTTCTGGTGGATTAAGGAGAGCACATGAAAACTGTCTCTGAAGTTAAAATGAAAATCAGACGCCCACTCTGCCAGCTGCACAAGTTGACAAAAACCCAATTCAAGATTAGATATTGTGGCTTTGACAGTGACTGTCAAACCAGATGCCTGGAATATGTCAACAAGAATGCAGCAGCTTTAAAATCAGTCAGTTCCCCATAAAATATGAGGTTTTTTTTGTATTTATTGTTTGTGTATTGTTTGGGACTTGCAATTTTTCTTTTATTTTCTTAAATTTTATGTTGATAAAAATGTAATGTAAATGCAAAAAAATCACAAGGACTAACTTGAACGCATAAATGTATACATATAACTGTACACATACAAGCACTGTTTAACTTCTTCAGACCCAGTGCATCCATGTCTAATAGAATATATGTACTGATTTGCAACCTAAATTCTTAACACTTTTCTAGCTGTAAATGAGTGAAATTACAACATTTTCCCACACAGATGCTTCTCCCCTCCTCCCAGCTTTTAGCAACACATGGCTGAGAAGTTTGCCAAAGTTTTCTGTAGCTGGCTCAAATACTTTATATTCCTTGCTCCATGTTTGTATGTGGGCGTGGAACAGCTGTGATGAGACAAGCCCAGGCCCCAAGTGACAGAGTCTGCAGAATGTGTGCACAGTATTCACCCACACCCCCTCATGGCTTTTCATTTCCTGCAAAATAGTGGGGGGAAAAATGTCTGAGCAAGTCTCTCTTCTTGCCAAACACATTTCAAAACTTTTATTAAAAACATGCTCTTTACAAGGTTGCCACACAGTGATACAGTCTGCCAGAGTTTGGTAAAGATAAGCTGCAACTTGTCTCATCTTGACCGTGAAGGTTTGGCTTTTATTTATGCGTTGAATTCTGGCATTGACTGAAAACAGGAAATCTTTACGAACTGGAGGGACAATAATAAAATCTAAGTGTTGATTTAAATCTTTAAACCCTTTGCATGGGCTTAACAATTATGAAAATATCTAAATACAGCTGACTAAACACTTTTTTGCCCCACTGTATCAATGATCAACCTTATGTGTGTTAATTTGATCTGAGAAGACTGTTCTTATAAAAAACTAAATGAAACAATGCTTCAATATTATTCTTATTTTGTTAATTAATTATCTTATTCCATTCAAAATGCAGACTAATGGTTTAGTAATAACTAACTGACCAAATAGACAACTTTGACTTGAAAATCAGGGTGCTTTAACTGGAAAAAACAAAAAAAAACCATAAAGATCATACTTAAACATTACGCAACACGCAAACTACAGCTGTGCCTATAATTGAATCATAAGACATTTATCCCAATTCAAGTTTTTAATGACTGATACAGACACCTACTCTGCCTTTTAAACTGCATTGCTGCTGATGTAGGCATGGCTGTAGGCAGGAGAGAGAGAGAGAGAGAGAGAGACAGAGAGAGAGAGAGAGAGAGAGGGAGAGAGAGAGAGAGAGAGAGAGAGAGAGAGATGGCACAGAAGGAGCAGGGGAGGAGTAACAGGTAAAACATAATTCTAATAATAAACTGTGAAGAGAATAAAATACAACTGAAGAATCTAATATGAAGTAAAACAAATAAGAAACTGAGGAAAATAATAACATAAATTTAGTACAAGTTAACAGGAAACCCAAACAACCCCAGATCTTGACAGCTGTATTTGTTTTACCTCCAGGAAAACCTGAATATTTGACAAATTTCTTACCTTTTTTAACAAGTTCAAATAACACATTACAAGTCTGGTATAAATCTGTTCTATATTAATGCCCTTTTTTAAACATTTGTGGCACTAATGGCTTCTATTTTTAGTAGCTTGACAGAAAGAAGGGCTAAGACAACGAGAAGACATGCGGTAAACTATGCCAGTCTGGAATTTGAACCCGAGACAACTGCATTAAGAACTGTCACCTCTGCATATGGAGCCTCTACTGTGCTGCACCCCAAAATGTACATAATGATCAAAGCCCCTGGCAATTGCCGGGGTATTATTGTGTCCCTACATGCTTTAGAGTCCGATATGTGAGATCATCAGATGAGAAATCTACATTAATATCCTTCTGCAATTAAAACTAAACAGCAGACATCCTTCATGGTACAGTATAAATTACCAATTAAATCTTGAGATGCAATGAAGTGAATGAATGAGTGAGAATTAAGAATTTTTAAACAAATAGAACAGGAAGTTCTTTTACTTTAAACAGGTAGAGATTTCATTATAATAATACTAGCTTAATGTGATACAATGTAAAGTTTGTTATTATTTATTTATACAATACAATTGGAGTTTGCCAGATCTTATTGTGGTCATTATTATCATCAGAGATAAAACATTTTTTTAACTATATTTTTCTTACAGTCTGCTAATGAAGCTACTATTTCTGTACTCTTTTTCGTTGTAGACCATATGCATAGACAGAACTGTGACCAACCTAGTGGTTTAGTGTCAGCTCTCATGATGTGAAATAAAGATTTTTATTGAGAATAGAATCTGATATTAGGTTTAGTAGACTGTTGTAACAAGAGTCCTTATCTTTGGATTCTGCCTTGCAACAACCGGATTATTCTAATTACTGTCATATATATGTTTTGCTTTTAAGGAGGCGGGGGGTGGGCGGTACGTTTTTCTCAGGCAGACGGAGCAATTTTGTGTTACAGTATAGCTATAATATTACCATAAATCATTATGTAAGTTCAATAAATGTTATATACTACCTACTGGAAATATTGGACTAATAACATGTCAAAACTTAATGCTGGAGCTGGGACCGCTACAGTGGGGAATCAGGGGTTCCATTCACACTGGCCCCTCGCTGATTTAGCAGGCCCAGTTTGAGGAGCCGGTGTCTCACGTTGGTCCAAGCATCACCCGCCGAGTCACCAACTACAATCCTGAGCGGCTGTCCATCTGTCTGTGGTTAGTAAATGTGATATGTGAGCGGCGCAGGACGTGCTGTGGTGGAGCTATCGCCAGGCCCGGGTGGTGTTTATTCCTCCAGAGAGGCTATCCAGGTGAGGAAGCTGTTCATGGCTCAAATGGCGGAGAAAGCAGGGCCATTTGAAGCCACAACGCCACCAACAAACCTCTTAAGAGCTTTCTGGTCTAAATAGTTTAATCTTTTTATAATGTTTCTTTTTTTTATTCCTGCCTCTGTATAGAAAACAGCTGGTGTAATGTTGCTCAGGGTGCTTAGCCACATTTTTTATCAGTATTTCCTCCCTGTCCTGCTGATACTGTGACTCCGTGTGAGTCACAGCATCACTGAGATAACAGTACTGTAGCATCTTCGATCTCTCAACACACTTATTGAACTGTTAAATTTACTTGATTTGTTTCTGTTTGCTCTCAACACTGAAATTTTATGATATTAAAGGAGAGTACAAATGCTAAAGAGACATGTGCCTTAATCGGGTGCAAGATGTATGAAATACAAAAAATCTGTACTATTTTATTTTATGATAAAACTAAATCAAGTAAATTCAACACTGCAATACGTGTGTTGAGATTTTTATTAGTTTAAATTTTCATCAGAAAACTCTCCAACATAGTTTTGATTGTGAGAAAGTGTACCTACTCAAAAATGCCCAGCCTGGATTTGAACTCGACTCCCAGATCAGAATTAGCATTTTTACCAGTATGCCAACAAATCCATATGACTGCATAATAGTCAGAACACATTATCAATCTGAATTTCCCATCATCAGCTGAAGCTGTAAGTTTGAAATCTAAATATGACAGCACACACTTATCAGAGTGTTATACTGACTTGTTTTCTTTACATTGGTGGAAAGACTAATAATTAAAAAATGACTTAAATAAACCAGTTGTTAGTTTTCCCCCAACATTTTTCAGGGACATTTTGTAGTCGCTCTAGAGGCTTTCTAGCCAATCAGAAGCAAAAAAGGCGGGACTAGCCAACAATATAAATAGCGAATCATGCAAAAGAACTTATGTCCAATCAGAGGCGAGGAAGGTGGGACCTACCCCTATTTGGTTCTGATTAATATATGGCAGCTAATTGAGCTCATTACCGCCCCTAGCGTCCTGGAGCACTTCCGTTGTGAGGTTTGCATGTGTTGGAGATTTTGCAGAAGTCTTTGATGTTGCAGTTTTATTTTTATTTTGTATGTGTTTTTGTTGAAGCTGTCTGTCCTCCTGCCTACCCGTCCGTCCTCACCTATCACCTATACACACACACTCACACACACACACACACACACACACACACACACACACCGCTCAGGATCCCGCCAACCTCAGAGAGTGGATTCCACTAAACTTCCACAAGCCGGCACCTTCGGATCTACCATCCAATCCAGTGATCCCCTCCTGGCGTGCTCCTGAAAACAATCCAGATCCAGAGTCACTTCAATAAACTTTTATCTCAACTAAAACTTGAGTTAACTTGCCTGAGTTCTGTGTTGCCTCTGTGTTAAAAAATACAACATTATGACAGTTTTGCATGTGTTTTTGATTTTGCGTGCATTTTTTGTTTTGCATGTATTTTTGATTTTGCATGTGTTTTCAATTATGCAGGTGTTTTTGGGATTTGCATGTTCTTTGGGGATTCACCAAGAACAAGTGTCTAGATTTTTGTTATGATCCAGATCACCGGGAGCGGGGTCACTGAGATGCTTTGGCAGAGGTCTGAGCTCTGAATGCTTTTCTAGTTCTCATTGTTCCATCCTGGATTCCTGTTTACCTTTGCCTGTTCCTCATGTCCTAATGTTCCCCTTTTATTTGTATTTTTCAAGAAACTAAGTTCTGTGAACCAGGAAGCCTAGACCTCAGATAATTCTAAATCAGGAATTAGCAAGTACCACATGCAGATCGATTATAAGAAAGCTATTTACTGCATTCCAAATACCAGATTCTTACCTGGCTCTCATTGCGTTATCCGACACCCCCAGTGCCTTTTCCATCCTTTTCTCTATGCCTCATTGCATGAGTGTGGAACCATAGAGCAGGTTCCTTCCACCTTTAATATGCCCCCATCTCTAAGGAAATACAACATTCCTTCATTTGGCTGGAAGCATAAAAGAAATGGAAGCAAATATTTTAAAAGCAAAGGGGAGGTCATCACAAAGGCATCTTTCATAAGTCTTGGCATTGTTGAAGTTGGAATAAAAATGATATAATTTTTTTGTTGTTGCTATCTTTGTAGTGACTGCAGTTAAACAAGTGCTGGCCACACGTCCTTAGACTAAAAATAAATTAGGTTTCTGTGTGAACAATTCAAATTTCCAGTTCAAATTGCATTTATTGTATTATTATTTTATTTACTTCATTTATTTGCTTTGTTACTATATTCCAAAAGGGTTTATCTCATATAATTTTTTATGACTGTGTATTGCTCTGTTATAACAGTTAATGTGTTTTCATTAAAGCACTGTTGATGTCCAAATTTGGGAGCTGGCACATATATTCTAGAGTGCAGAGAACTTTGCGCACAGTGCGGCCGCCCATTACCTGCCGGGTTGAATCCCCCGGGCAGACTGTGCAGACCCCACCCGTTTATCTCTTAAACGTTTCTCGCCCTCTTCAACTCTGTCCTCTCAGTTCTGTCTATTTTTCCTTAAGATAGTTGTCGACTATCGGTCTCGTGCCGGTATTTAGCCTTAGATGGAGTTTACCACCCACTTTGGGCTGCATTCTCAAACAACCCGACTCCGAGAAGACCCCGGCATGACGGGGGCCGTTACCGGCCCTACACCGTCCACGGGTCAGGAGGACTCAGACAGAGTGTTGGTAGCCAGGTCTCCTAGTAGCTAGGAGACAGGTTAATGTTAGTAGCTATGCTGCTTTAGGCTAGGCTGTTGGAGGACATTATTAGGGTCTGTTCCTACTTTCTCTCCTACTTCTCCCCAACTGCATGATGTGCTGTCAATTCAAGCACTAACCTGTTTTCTATTATAGTAGGTGCTCCGGATTAGCCCTGCTTGACGACCCTGACTAAGATGGCATTGCAGTGACGGAAAATTCTCCACGTCCTGCAACAAACTTGTGCATCAGTTCTATTGCTCTTTCTGTGTCTCTGTTATGTATTCTCCAAGCCACAGACGGTCGCGGCAGATAACCGCTTGTGCTGAGCCTGGTTCTGCCGGAGGTTTCTTCCTGTTAAAAGGGAGTTTTTCCTTCCCACTGTCGCTGCATGCTTGCTCAGTATGAGGGATTGCTGAGAATTCCACGACGCAATCTTCTGTGGTTCTGTAATTTCTACACTAAACATTGTATTGTAATAACTCTTTTTGTAAAGTGCCTTGAGATGACATCTGTTGTGAAATGGCGCTATATAAATAAACTGAATTGAATTGAATTGAATTGAATTTGTGTTGCTGGCATCTGACAATCATTGTAAATAGTTCACAGCCCAAAAAAAGTGTTTAAATATTTTTAAAGTGTGTTGACACAGTATCATCATGCTTTTCATAGAATATATTGCATTTAATATCAGCCACCACCGAATATTTTCCTTTAAAAGCATTTGATCAGGCCATAAAAGCTCATTTATATGATGATAGGTAACAACTTTTAGCTTTTTGCCCCATTTATGCTCATCATATAGTCCACCTGGGCTTTAAAGCATTAGTTGGGGCGCATACATGCAATAAATTATGGTAGGTGAAAATTTTGGACTAGATTCAGAATACAAAAGTGCTACAGCAGTTAATGTAAAAAGAAAGAAAATTATATTTGAGGCTTTTGCATATCACAAATACTTAAAGGTATTATTTCCACATCTGATAATGATTTCAGTAAAATCAGCCGTTGTGGATTTTGTTCAAATCACCTCATATGTATAATTCATAAACTAAGCCTCACTATATGACAGGCTACCTTCAAGATAGGGAAAACATCAAAAACTTAGGACTCAAAAGTCAAAATAAAATCCATATAGGATAGACAACTTTAATAGACAATTTTAATAACAACTTTGTATATGCAAAGTAAACCGGTGATGTTCTGGTTTCCAGAAGATTTGGATCTGAAGCTGTCAGGAGTTGGTGTCTGTCTGTGTGTTTCACTGTCTTCTGTTTCTGGAACATTCCACCAGAAGCCCCACGTCTTCCGATTACTTGGCATCCCACAAGACATGCTACCGATCGTGGAACACAATTCATATTGCAAGTTTAGAAACATTTCTGCACAGCCCTCAAAGCTAAGGTCAGTCTCACATCAGGTTATTACCCACAATCCAATTGAATCCCTGAACGTATGAATCAGGAATTGGAAGCCACCCTTCGTTGTGTCATGTCCAGCAACCCATCAGATTGGAGCTAGCAGTTACCTTGGGTTGAGTACACCCATAATTCACACTTCTCATCTGCTACAGTTCTCTCTCTCCCTTTGAAGTCTCCTGTGGTTATTAACCACCACTGTTCCCTGCTGACGAAAAGGATATCATTGGTTCCTCCGTCCAACACCACATCCACCGTTGTAAAAAGATCTGGACCACAGCCATCGCCGCCCTCAACTACACAGCTGAGCAGAACTAGCACTTTGCTGATAAGAAAAGAAGGGATGCTCCTATGTATTTCCCAGGTAAATGGTATGTCTATCCTTCAAAAACATTCCATTAAAAGTCATGTCCAAGAAGTTGTCCCTCAGGTTCATCGGCCCCTACATTCCCACTGCTGTTCACCTTAAGCTTCTGCCTACCCTTAGGACTTATCCCAAGTTCCATGTGTCAATGTGTCCCTTTCCAGCACCTTGTGCTCTCCATCCGACTCTCCTCCACCCACCCTGGACAATGACAGGTACCCAGCCTATGTGTTCCAATGGATCATGGACTTCCGTCGTCAGGGTAGAGGTTGATAATATCTCATTGCCTGGGAGGGCTACAGTATAGAGGACCGCTTTCTGCCCGGTTCCTTTATTTTGAACCTCACTCCCTTACTGTCCTCTTGGATTTCCAGTCATCCTGTTTTTCCAGTGCTTGAGTGTCATACCATGCTGGTTCCAACCTCAAGCCATCGTTGTCTCCATTGTTTTGTTCCTCCTCATGATATTCTGCTACTTACCTCTCTGTGTTCCTTCCAATATTCCACTCCGATGTACCTCATCATGATCTATTCATCTGCTCATCAGAAGCCCTGGTCAATTCCCAAGTCTGGTTATTCAAGCTTGAAGTCTCCCAGGGCTCCTTCCAAGTGCCTACCTGCTGCCCTCCGTGCTGTCAGCTCAGCTCTGGATTCCATTAGCCTCGTTTCCCTACGGAAGTTCTTGTAGACATCACCGGGTCCTAGCGTCCTTTCCCTGGACTCTCCACCTACAACATCCAGTAAGCCTCACCTGAGTCAGTCTCATCTATTATTCCTTAGTCAATATCTTCTACTCACATTCTCCCTCCTCTCTGGAGTGGTTCCCATCTCCTGTACAGAGTACCCATTTCCGGAGTTACATTATTGGACTTCATGATTTTTTGTCAAATAAAATCGTTACACTATCAACTGGTCTCCTAATGTGTTCTACATGTGGGTCAGGGGAGTAAATCCGATCGTGACAGAAGGAGCTGATTCTTATGGTATAATTCTGAAAAGTAATTAAAGGCATCAGTTATTGGAGATAGATCCAAGTGAATCAAAAAAAAGGGCCTTAGTCCTTTAATAATATAAGAAGTGGTTAAACAACAAGTAAATCTCGACAGACAATCTGGCGTGAAAGAAGAGTCGCACAGGCATTGTAAAAGGTCTCATTCATTTGTTTTTTCCACTAATTTAGCTTTTATCTGTAGTCTGAATGAATGCATTGAGTTTTTTTGCATGAAAAAAAATGCTCTTACACTCCTGTTTTAGAAGGTTGATGTTTGTAAGAGGAGTGGGCTGGGGTAAGCAACAGGGAAGAGCAACATCATGAGGCTCATTCATTAATATTCATCATATGCAAACATCTCACCTTTGATTGGCTAACAGCAGGTATGTACCTTAAGCTGCTTTTAAGAAACTAAAAACCTTAGCTTTTTTTCAGTGATGGTGTTCCTTAAGTCTTTATTCTAGGGTTCATTCCAGGTGGTGGAGTTGCTAATGGTTAGCTTCTACTAGCAAAGACGTGTTCTGCTTTCTCCTGGCTGCAGAATCAGTACAGTCTTCCTGTGGGTCGCTGCAATCTAAGTTAAGCAAAATCATGAGCACAAATTTTCTCTGTGACGTAGAAGATACTGGCACAAGTATTACATAGTGTCTCAGTGATGAGACATTTAGACCCAGCCCAGAACAGAACAGGTAAGTAATCTGATGAGTTGAAAATCAGCTCTGTAGGTCAACCAGGATGATCATCTGCAGCAATGGTGAGGTGTTTTCATACCTTTTATTTGGTAAATGACCCTGGTAGAAAGCATATTGGTCAGAAACAACACAGTAATCTCAGATGATTACATTACTAAGCTGACAACATTTGTTATTCTGCAGAATTACTAATTTAATTCAAAACTAAAGGTGTGGACCGACATGGGGCGACTGTGTTCAGGAGTTAGGAATTTTTCCCGTAACTAGAGGGTTGCATGTTCGCACTCCATCTGTCTCAGTCGTTATGTCTGTTGGGATGGGCACTTTACCTGCCTTACCTACTGGTAGTGGCACCACGAGGCTCACTTTTGTTGGTGTACCCGAGAGCAGCTGGGGCTAAAATGTAACTAACCATCACCAGTGTGTGCGTGTGAGCATATGCAGTGTAATGCACTTTGGGCTCTTTGGGACTAGATAAAGCGCTTGACAAGTACATCTCATTTTACAGGCCATTCACCTATTACACATTCTGGACTTAACTCAAACTTTATATATCAAGCACTTTTCATACAAAAGAAATGCAGTTCAAAGTGCTTTACAGAGTCAAAAGTACCCTCCCCCCTCCCCCAAACACACACACACACACACAATTTTAAAAAACACATTTGAAAACATTTGTTACCACCCACGGGAACTACGGACACAAGTAGGGTCTGGGGCATCTTGCGTTATTACCAGATTCTGAAAGTCTTGTCTCCAAATGTTCCAATGATGTGTTACACATGGAAATCTGACAATAACTGGAGAAGTTGTGACCATTTGAAGGTAGGTGCTCCCAAATTCTTGAACGGGTGAAAACGGCTTCTAAACATTTACAGGGTTCAACTCTTCTCCTGCTGGGTTTTGCAATAGGTTTCATTTACATAACATTTACATAAGCCATAGTCCCTATCTAGGTTCAGAATAGGCTACACAGACCCTGCTGACAACTGAATCTACGTTTGAAAGAAAAAAAAGAAAAGAAAGAAAGAAATGGTACACATATTTTTGAGAACATTTATTCTGCAAAACAAGTAAATAAACATAACGTTGCAGCTAAATAAAATGATCTGCTAAATTCGTCTGTCAACAGCATTTTGTTTAAATTACTGAGCAAACAGAGCGAACATGAACCCATCCGGCTACAGACGTTACTACTAACGCAGTGTAATTAAATAATCTCCCGATCAAACTTCGATTTCCGAAGGTTATAAACTGCCTTTGGACCGAACTAAGTTACAAAAATCAAAAAAACAAAAGTTTTTTCGCTTCATTTCTTCACTGTTGCTGTGTAGAGCAGCTGTATCAGTAACCTCTTTTACCCTACCATCCCTTACTCTGGAATGTCACTCATTCACTCACTCATCCTAGGTACATGCACTGCAGTCTCATGAAGAAATGCAGCTTTTCAATAGCAATTTTTTCTTGCTCCTGAATACAAAAATTTCTTCAACTATTTGTTCAAAAATTTTTCCTAAAAAAACTAGGGATACACCGATACTGAAGCTGGTATCGGCACCGATACCGCCTAATGTACTCATATCGGTATTGGCTAATGTTAATCGATACCATGAACCGATAATTAAGATGTCGAAACGCAGCAATAATTTCACAGAATTTTTTTTTATCTAATTCACCATCATTTGTTGTAAGAAGCAGAGAGGAAAATAAAACCTAAATTCTAATTGATAGCACTTTTTTGTGTAGTAGAGGTATCAGCATTGGTACTCGGTATCAGTAAGTACTCTGATCCAAATATCGGTTTTGGTATTGGTTTTGAAAAAAGTGTTGATGTTGCATCCCCTATACAAAAAGATGTTATTCAAATCTTTCTGAATATTGTATTTGGGTCCTCCCGTACCTTAGAGTTAGTAATTCTTTCAATTTGTTGATAGATCTATGTCTACATTTCAAACCCTTTTTATGGATCAGAAAGATGGTTAAAATTAGCTTCCTCTATAGGGTGGATAGCTCAATGAAGATGGATTGAATATTTCACAGGGTGCAGTCAAGATCAAATGAGGTTGTATCTGAATAGGAAGTCTGCTGAGCACCTTCCCCTGGAGGTTCACCAGGCATGTCCTTGCCCCTGGAGACCCGGGACGGAACTGAAAATCTCCTAGAGGGACTACCTATTCCTTTGGGTCAAATATTTGGAGTGACCTGGAGAGTGTTGCTGGGGAAAACGATGTCTGGATTTTTTTTCCTGAACATGTTACTAATGTGAAATTACCTTTAGTAAAAAACTTGAATAATGTAGTCATTTATTATTTATTTTTAATGAATTGATAAGATTCTTGAAAACTTATATTTGAAACATTTATGTTTTCTTGAAAGGAAAGAGTAATGTCACTGTGACACAAAGCACTATGCTGTGCCTTGTATAAGTATATATGAAATATCCAATTAGAAAATGTTCATGATAGGCATATGTGTCTTTACCCTGTGTTTCAAAGATGTCTTGTTTTAATGAAATAAAGCCTGAAAGCTTTTCATTTTTCACAAATTCCCTATATCTCTCCCTTTCCTTATTCTTGTCATTTTTTCATTTATTTTCTCTGTTGGCCATCTAATGAAGCACAAAATACATAAAAATACTCTATCAAACTGAACACGGGCTCTGGTAATAATAATTTCCTGTACCATAAAACCCATTATTCATGCCGGCTACAGGCACTGCTAAAGTGCTAGATAAACCACTAACTTCACATCAATATTCTCAGTGGGTATACACCTTCAAAACATCATATTGTTGAAAATTACATAAACAAATTGTGATTGACCACGGTAGGGGCATCAGTGTAGACAGCCAATCAAAACAACTCTACATGGAGTCAGACCTGCCAGACTGAATTTACCCTCACACACAAAGCTGTGATGCTTGAACAGACACATAAATAGCACATATACCACTGTGTCCGATACCTTTTGTACTGGCATAGTAAAAAGACCTTGTAATACTCTTTTTACTCTTCTTTTTTTTTCTCTTTCTGTGGTCTGACCACTGAACCGCCCTGATGCACTATGGCTCGGTGACTTCCATCCCAGTCCTGACCTCAGAAGCTTGTAGTCTTTTATATCAATATTGTTTCAAAGTCACAGAAAAGTGCTGCAAATGAAAATTGAAATAGGTGGGTTTTGTGTGTGTGTATGGGGAGTGTTTAGAGTGGGTGAACGGTCTCATGAGAACTGTGTAGGTGAGGAAAATCAAGCCTCCAGGAAGCAGCAGGCCATGCGACCTCCTTCTTCTGTTTGCTGTGTGACTGATTCTCACTCTGAATGCCTCAGTGCTTTCAAATGAAGTAACCAGAATTTGAAAAAAAAAAAAAATAGCCCAACTCTCTTCATGGGCTTTGATTTACTGCATTTATTAAGCAGTTATTGCAGTAGTTTTTACACATAAATTCCAGGTCAAAATCAGGAGTAACAAGCCATTTGTTGAGCTCCATTTGTTCCTTTTTGTCCCCCCTAACCCTCAAGGTGATAGCATTGGGGTGTTGGGTACAGTTTTATTTTATCTTTTTAAGTAAAGCATGTATGGCTGCTATTATTGTCCTCTTAAAATCTACACCCTGCTCTCTTATGTTTGACATGTTCCTAGCAACTTGAGTTGCACTATTTACAACTACTCTTTATGTGAGTTGCAAAGTCTAGGCGCCCAACCTTCCCTTAGCAGCTGAGATTCTGAAGCATATTGCTGATTAAATATTTTGTAAAATGCATGTAAAATGTCCAAAATATTACTATTTTAATTGTTTATTAAGGGTATTTTAATTCTCAAAATGCTTTATGGCATACATTTCAATTTAAAAATGTCATAATCTTGACCTGTGACGTAAGAGGGGGGATTCATGCTATGTGCAGCCTCAGCTATATAGGTAGTAATCAGGTCCAGCGGTTGTGTTATCGACAGCCAGTGTCTTCACTAGCTTTGGATTACGTTTATTTATATTGATTGTAAATTATTGTGTTTGTAGAGGCTGCACAAACATCAACTGATCAGGGCATCAAGTCCACAGGTTTCCTAAAAAACACAACTTAATTTCTGTGTCTGGGTGCATTTTGTGCAGCTGAAAAGCCTGGATGTAAGTTCTGTTTTGGCTATGAAACACTTTGGACTTCCCTTCAGAATTAAAATCCCAGAAATGTGGTGGAGTTTAACATGGTATAAGTGAATCTCTGAGCAGTTGGGTGTCAAGAAAACAAGCAAAATGACGGGCTATACAGATGCAACAAACACTTCCAAGAGCGTTAGTGAGTGTCACACTTTTTTCTTCAGTTTGGCTGGTCCTGCAACTTATACATCGAGGCATATCATTTCACATGTTAATCATTCATGTACACCTGTACCACTGAAAATTAAACAAACTTGCAACTGATAAAGGCTGAACACCATTGCCCCCAAAATGACAATCATATTCTGCAGATTACAAGCTGCAAATAGTGAAATATTCAGCCAAAAATTGTAATTGAGCAGCAGAAAGAAAGTTTTGAACTGAGCGAGAAAGTTGTGAGGGACTGGCGAAAAATGGAGGTGTGTCTTACTGCAATAAAAAAAAGGGGAAAAAAAGCTACTTCCAGGCTAAATGCTAGCCATGTGGCATAGTAGTTAGTGTGGGTAGCTCATGCACAAAAGCCTCAGACCTCAACGCAGTTGTCCCAAGTTTGAGTCCCTTTCTTGGCAACCTTTCCCGCATGTATACCCTCACCTTTCTGTGCTGTCCCGTTTTGATTAAAAGGCACAAACTCTTAAAAAATAAATAAAACATACAAAGAATCCACTTCCACCCAGTTGTTAAGGCAGTGAATAAGAAAGACCCGGATGGATCAAGAAATTATGAATTTCCGGCTTACAAAGTACTACACTAAGTGTCTGGTTGGCTACTTAAGAATATTCAAAGCCCTGTTTGTGATGGACAGTATGGGGGCGTCTACCACGCCACAGTTGAAAGATAAGTTAAAAGGCTTTAACTCCATACCTGCCATCATCCCCAGTGGCTTAACCAAAGCACTCCAGCCAATTGACATCTCAGTGAACCAGAGCTTTAAGGCAGTCTTGCATCCCCGGTTGGAGCAGTTGATGATGGATGGAGGGCACAGCTTCATGGCATTCAGGAGAATGCGCCATGCAACTTTCCTGCAAGTCAATGAATCAACAAAGCATGGACTTCTGTGACAACAGAAACCGTGAGATTTATACTCCGGAGGAACTTAAAGTCCACAAAATACGGTCAGCACTCCAACATCTGAAGGCAGGAAGTGGTTTAGAGAGAAGCCTAAAACCTCCATTGACAACAATTAACGTAGTAGATTTTACAATATGCAAACCTGAATGTTTTTAAAAACATATTCTCTAAATAACAAATATATGGTCAGAAGGTCTTACCATGTACAAAATGAGCCTCACAAACTGTTAGTTGCTGCAGGATTCCAGGTTTTCATCAGAGCGTTTTGATTTAATCTCCTGATCCTTGCAATCTTTTTCATTTTTTGCAATCCATTTCGGAAGGAATTTAAAATAACAGGCCTCCTATCGGGCATCAAATAGGTCATATAATTGACCACACAGCAGGAGGAAACCATCTGCTTTGCTAAATCATCCTCCAAACATGCAAAACAATCAAATTTTAGGTAAATATGCAGTTTCTTGCCACCCAATCCCATTATGCAATGCGAGGAAAGATAAACATTCATGTTACAAAAGATTTGCCTATAGTGAGGCAAAGATCAGGTGCAATTCACAACATCCGGAGTGCATTTGGTGCTTACAGCTTCATCGGACCGCTGTCAGCGGCTGCTTGGTGGGAGACACGATCATGGATCAATCAGGAGCTTAGCGCTACAGGATATTTGCATTGTAAGTCTGTTTTCTAATATCTCCTAAATACCATCTTATTACCAACTGAAAGAAATATATCAAAGATTAGAACCAGCATGATATGTGGGTTAAAGAAACTCTAGCTTAGCTGTTTTGGCCCTTGGTCTCCTCCTGGTCTCTCGCTGCTCTCTGGCACACAACAGGTTCATAGCTCTATGGTTGTGGTACATGAAATGTGTACTTGTAAACACTTAAAGCTTCCTTTGTATCAAAGTAATACGTTTTTAAAGCCTCTTATGTCCTCCTAGTGTTTAAAGTAGTTAACGGTTGAATATTGAATTTTTTTTTATAAAGCTATCTCTTTAAAAAAGTAATACTTCAGCAGGAGTTTAGAGGTGTACAGAATTAAAGTGCGCCCTTTCCTTTAAACGTTATATTTTACCTAAAATCATTTAAAAAGACAACTTTTTCCAACCACCACACTGTGTTTATATTTATGTGTTCCAGCCAACAGCGGCGCAGCATTGTAGGTTGCCAAATACTATTGTAAACAACTGTCTGGAGCAACGAGGTATTTACTGTAGAAAATGGAGAACTCTGTAAGTTTAGCTTCTGTGTCTGAGCCCCATAGATTTCATTATCTTTCTCAGAAGAGGAGCAACCTTACAAGAGCTAGAACTAGAGTTAGTTTAGGTGAAGCCTGCAACAGTTGTCTTTGACCCATATTTTGTTATATTATTTTTCGTTTAGTATTTTAAACTTATTAGTACAAAATAGTCCTTACCCTGTAAGATTTGTCACTGGACATGATGCTGGCTTGTTACGGTGTTAACACCTGCAACAGAACTGGCATCCAGACGGTTCAAAATTAAGTTTTGTTATTGCAACTACAACCTCAACACACTAGATGTCACTTTGGTGCCCATGTTCCATATTCAACTTTTAATTTATTTAATAGTTTTTTTCCCAATAGATATTACTACTGTGGCCTTTTATTATTCTTGCTACATTTGCAAAATTGTACCCCATGACATAACTGCACTACTTTTTTTGCATGCTCCACACCATGATGTTGATATGTTGAGATTTCCTATTAGATTTCTGATTAATATCAGTTGTTTTTATTAAGTAAGGTGTACTATAAGTTACTATATGTTGTTGTAACATGTTTTAAAGTTTTGTTCTATGTTTCCCTTTTTAACTTTGAGCACCTCTCCCTTTTAAGGTCTCTGTGCTGCCCTGGTCAGACTGGATTAGATCTAAAACATGTTTCACCCAAATTTATTTTATGTGTTTTAGCTTATTTTTACAGTCTGAGTTTCCCTTTAATTCAAAATATGGAAGCTGCTAATGGGGAGCTTTTTTAAGCAGTTGATGAACAGAGTCAGGTCACAGAAGGATTTCTCGGCTCTCTGACAAACCTGACAATCATCCAGAACGCACAACCCCCTGCCAACAGATTGTCCAATTACCTGGTAATATCCATGGTACCTGCTTGTGTTTCTGTCTGAAAGTAAAGAACGTGAGTGATGGATAAAGCTGTTGGAATAACACACATGTTGGCAGAGTATGGCCGTACACGTTTACTTGGTATGTGCGCCATGTGTGAGCGTCTTTGTCTTCATGTGTCTGTATGTGTAGTTGCATCTGTGATGGATCAAGCTATCCCTGGAATGACATTCTTGTGGGTGAGACGGCCTGGGTGCGTGAGTGCTTATATCTGTGTCAGTTAATGGGTGTGCATGATGGATCAACCTCTCTATGCAGAGGCAGAATGACAGAAAGAAGCAGAAAATGGGGAAAATCGGAAAGAGTTCTCAGGTTGTGACAAGGGTTTAGATATATTTGAGCCGCTGGAGAAAAACAGAAGATATTAAAGGTAAATGGACAAAATTAACATGGCTAATACAAACTTATAGAGTCCGTTGCATCCATGAATTATAATCAATCATTGAATAAATAATGAAAAAAAGAGTTGTTTGGCTAATGGATTTACATATTAACAATACAAAATAAGCAGTTGCACTGAAGCATTTCTGACCAGTATCATATTTAAATCCACTTATATATAATCTAATTCTACTAATTTGTGAACAATCAAACTTAACCTACTTTGTCTTGCTAGAGCAGCCCTCTTGTTGCCATGACATCTCTGTCTGCCATCCTTTGACATTAAAGATTTTATTCCAACATCTCAACCAGCTTAATCTAAATGGCTCTCAGTGTACACTTCCTGAGCTTAAAACCACAGCTTCTCTCAACACTTTGCCAATCTGATCAGTCTCAGGCTGATATGGTGTTGGCTCGTTAACGGTGCTAAACTAGTGCTAATGCTCACTAGTAGTTAGTTAGTACCAATTCTTTGTAGTTCCACAACCAAAAGCTCTGGCAAAGATAAATAAATTCCTTCAGAGCAGTAACTCAGGAAAGACCTGCCTTCAACAATACCCAAGAGCACGATTATGAACACCAAAAACCAATCAAAACATTGTAATGGATCGATGGATATTACAAGAATCACAAGTAGACCTGCAGTATCTCAGAAGTTGCCATATTGAGATACTACAGAAGGTTCTTGGGGGCGTATTAAAACAAAAATAAAGTCAAACAAAGATTGAATAATTTTTTTTTTCTGAGGATAAGGTTGTGTATGGGTTAGGTTGCTGGTGGTGTTTTTTTAAGATGGTTTCTCTTCGTCTGGAGGATAGGGCAAGTAATGGAGAGCCTAATTCTCCTCCCCTTCCAGTTGGCCCATGGGTCCCCTGGCTGAAAAAAAATTAATGAAAATCAATGGCGCGAAATAAGTTATTTAATTCGCTTTCCCTTACAGTGAGAATCACACATATACTCCACATTAATTAAAATGATAACTAATGGTATGCGTTTTTGAGTGTGAGTGTTCTCATGTGTTTTGTGATTAATTTGCCTGTAAAAATTCGTAATTAAAATGACTACAAATCAGAAGTCCCAAATATAAGGTTACAGAGCTAACATTTAAAATTACCATTTTTCTTCTTTTTCTTCAGTTGTAATCCACTATATGTTTTCACGCAAAGTCTAAAGCAACTTATGCAGCCATTTGAAAATTAGATTTCTGTGCATCAAAATATGTATTTAAAATTCACGGAATTTTAAATCTGTGAAACATTTCAAATTGGATCAAAAAATAACTTTTATCGCTCCATTGAATCTTACACATATTGTATTTTTTGATAGTAGGGGACCCGTGGACCGGATATAGAAGGGTGTGACTTAGGCTCCTTATTAGGGATAGGAGGCAAGTGAGTTTTTTTTTTTGTCTGTTTTTTTAAAGATAGCATTATAGTTGTTGAAAGACTAGTTGAGTCTTTCACTTGTTACGTTAACCATTTTGTTGAGAGTATGCTGACAACAATTAGGTAGGTTTGCCTTGGCAGTGACATGACTTAGGGTGTTGTCTGTGGAGTTGCATTGTCTACATTTTTCTCTGTGTGGCCTGGCCAGTTTCTTAAATGGTGGGACCCAAATGTGGGTGGAACAGCCACAGGTGGAGGATTGAAGGTGGGAGGGGTTCTTGTTTTTATGCACCAGCTTGTACTCCACTTTGTACTCCATGGAGCATTCACACCAGCCTTTGTCCACCTTAGTCACATTTTAGCTTGTTGGCCCAGAAAGTCCAGTTCATTTGTGGAGGTGTGAATGTGCAATCTAACCCCAATGTGAACCAAATAAGCAAACTCTGGTCCAACTAAACGCCTAAAATTTGGCTTGTTTGCAGTAAAAACTGTTGAGATATGATTGCATATGTGAATGCCAAAAGTAGGAAGTGAACCATAGTGCAGGGCATTCTGGATAAATAAAACCAAAGAGCCAATGAAAACCTCTTCCTTGTTCTATACTCATGCTGAGGTGTTTTTTGCAATGTATTTTTCTGGCACATTTGCCAGCGACAAAAAAGGTATCCTGTAATGCCTCTATTATCTTATACGACAAATATCAGGAGACAAGACAAGCTTACTTTATGCATACTCTTCTTTTTACTGAACAGCATCTGCGTAACACGTGTTTTACATCCGGTACAGCATATCCCTCAATACTTTGCGCAGGCGTCTCTTAAAGAGACAGTACATGTATTCCATACATTACATCTCCCCTTCTTATAGATAATTTCCCCATGTATTACACCATTTTAAATTTATGTTCTTGTTGCACAAACCCTCAAACATCCGAATACTACACAAGACTACTCAATTCCAATTTCCAACGCATCAGGCCAGTACTACTACAAAATTATCAACAGAACATTTCCAATTTTATGCTCACCCAACATTCCCCCCATTCTCCCCAAACAGAAAGAGGACACTTACTTATAAACCCCCATAGACCCAAAGTTATAACAAAAGCTGTGCGGACTTAAGCATTAGCTATAGGCGTAAAACTGCTCTACCGTCTCATCACTTATAAGTCAAGTTTAGCTGCTGGTCTGCTAACCCTACCAGAGACAGTCACCCTGGACCCGGATGTAACAGTCTCTGGTATGACAACTGCGGGCTCCTTGTTGATCATCTCAGAGTCCACAGTCTGTGAGTTTGTAACAGGATCCACATTTTCAGGTGTGACCCTGTGAGGTACGGCCAGCAGGTGGTGCCTATTCCTCCCAAAGCGCTCTCCCTGTGCAGTCTCCACTATGTAAGACCTGGGGTGGAGCTGGTACCTTTAATGACAGCTGGCCTCGTCCACTGTTTCTGTCCATCCAGTTTAGTGAGCACAGGGTCCCCTGGGCTCAGTGGTGGCAGGCAACGCACTCCGTGTCTGCGGTTGTAGAAGTGCACCTGCTTCTGTTTACGTAAGGCATCCGCCTGTTGCATTTTGTCCATATCAGGCCAGCCTGGTTTCAGGTTTTCCTTTAGAATATGCAGGGTGGTTCTGAGTTTTCTTCACATCAACAGTTCAGCGGGGCTGGCTCCAATGGAAGAGTTGGGAGTGGCCCTGTATGTCATGAGGGCCAGTAGGGGGTAGTCCTGTCTCAAGATAGTCTTTGTAATCTGGACCGCTCGCTCCGCATGTCCGTTGCTCTGAGGGAAGTGTGGGGATGACGTGACATGAGTAAAGTCATACTCCCTACTAAAGTCCTTCATCTCTGCAGAGACAAACACCTCTGGGATGCCATAACGTGCAAAAGTAGCCTTAAGCCTAGACACGACCTGGCCACTCGTAGTAGTGGGTAAATGCATTATTTCTAAAAATCTGGAAAAATAGTCAGATACAACTAAGTAGTTCTGCTTTTTGAACTCGCATAGATCTACTGCTATCTTCTGCCATGGCCTGGATGGAAGTAGACTTGGAAGTAAGGGATCTTTTCTTTGGGTGTTTCTGTTCTCTGTACAGTACTGATAATGCTGCACTTCCCTAGATATGTCCTGTCTCATTTTGGGCCACCAAACCGACTGTAAAGCTCTTTCTCTACACTTACTTAGACCCTGGTGCCCGTCGTGAATTCTGTCTAGGACCATTACTCTCATGTTTACAGGAATCACAATACGGCTCCCTCTCACTATCAGGCCATCTAGCTCAGATAACTCTCCTCTCACGTCATAGAAGTCTCTGACTGACACCGGTACCTTGTCTATGTACTCTGGCCACCCTGAGTTGATAAAACTATGAACAGTCTGTAGCTGTGGATCATTAGCAGTGCTCTCCCTGATCTCACTGATTCCTCTCCAATGATGCCTTCGCTTTCCATTCGGTACAGCTCCTTCTTTACCACAGGGACGAGGGGCAGGGGAATCCATATGGCTGGGCCCCCTCTTGTAGAACTATCTTCACTGACTCTGTGTCCAGCAGTCCCCCTGAGCTTAAAACAGTACTGACCTCGTTCACTCTTTTCACAAGGCCCATCTCCACTGCCTCATGGCGCCCCAGTAAGCAGCTGACTTTCCCTTCTATGACATAAACATTGAATGTGTACTGCTGCTCTTTATACTTGGTGGTAGCCTGAAACAGTCCCATGCATTTAAGATCTCCGCCTGGGCTCACAAACCTGGTGTTTAGTAGTTGCAGTTCAATTTTCGGCTTCATCATTCTGTATGTGCTCTGATCGATGACTGTAACATCTGCATCAGTGTCTATTTTAAATGTTGTCAACACATCATTTATGTCCAAGTCCACTGTCCATTTATCTCGATCAGTTTTATTGTCAATTTCTCCAAGGAAGTATGTCTGCTCTGACTCTTCAGTGATTTCTCTTACGGCTTTAGAGTGACACACTCGCTCCCAGTGCCCTTGTTTTTTAAATTTTTTACACTTGCTCTTAAGTGCGGGGCATTTTTTCATGTCCGAACGTTTAGGCATACCGCATTTCCCGCAGCCCTCCATTTTGTATGTTTTTTGCCGGCTACTTGCATCCTGGCGCGGCCTATAGCGCCCCTGTCTGTCCGTGTGAGGTTCACTCTGCTGCCAGACCATGTTCACCGCCATAACCTCTGGCACGCTGGACTGGATGTTGACGTGCTTGTTAATCTCTTCTGCCTGGCGCATTTGTTCAGTCACCTCTTGCAACGTCAGATCTGCTTTGGTTTGGAACTTACGGGACAGCTCTTTATCTTGAATGCCCACTACTAAGCGATCTCTGATGTGCTCGTCCCGCTTGTCGCCGAACTCGCAATGCTCCGCCATCTCGTAAAGAACACGGATATACTTCTCTGCCGTTTCACCGGGCTGGTGGCCGCACTGGTAGAAACAAGCCCGCTCATGTATGATGTTATGGCGGGGAATAAAGTACTCATCGAACTTCTTGAGTACCACCTCGTAGCTTTTCTTGTCATCTTCACTTAAGTTGAACGAAGTGAATATCTTTTCCGCCTCGCTCCCCATCGAATAAATGAGCGAACTCACTTGAATTTCGCCACTGTCAGAATCAGAATCAGAATCAGAATCAGTTTATTGGCCAAGTATGTCACATACAAGGAATTTGACTCCGGCAAACTTTTTCCTCCAGTACAGAACTTGAATAAGTGAAATAAAAAAAAAAAAAAATAAAAAAAATAAAAATATGAACAAAAATAAGTAAAAATACAAATAAATATCAGATCGTAAATAATAAAGGATAATATATACACCAAGCCGGGGTTATTTTACAGTGAGTATGTACAGAAGTGCAGAGTTATAGTTTATTGTTATGTGAGTGCACTCACACACTGTGACTAGACAGAGTTCGTCAGAGCGACAGCCTGGGGGAAAAAACTGTTTTTGTGTCGGGTGGTTTTGGCGTACAACGCTCTGTAACGCCGACCTGAGGGGAGGAGCCTAAACAGATTGTGGCCAGGGTGTGAGGGGTCAGTGGTGATTTTCCTGGCCCGCTTCCTGACCCTGGCCCGGAATAGGTCCTGAATGGAGGGAAGATCGGTTCCTATGATCCTCTCTGCAGTCCTGACTGTTCTCTGCAGTCTGTCCTTGTCTTGCCTGGTGGCGGATCCGAACCAGACAGAGATGGATGAGGTCAGGACAGACTGGACTATTGCTGTGTAGAAGATGATCAGCAGCTCCTGGGGCAGGTTGAACTTCCTGAGCTGACGCAGAAAGTACAGCCTTTGCTGGGCCTTTTTCCTTATTATGTTGATGTGTGAGGTCCACTTCAGGTCCCGTGTGATGGTGGATCCTAGGAACCTGAAAGACTCCACTGTGGGGACTGGCTTGTTGAGGATCATGAGAGGAGATGTTGATGGTGGTCTCTTCCTGAAGTCCACTGTCATCTCCACAGTTTTGAGCGGGTTTAGCTCCAGGTGGTTCTGACTGCACCAGAGAACCAGCTGTTCCACTTCCTTTCTGTACACAGACTCGTCGCCGTCGCGGATGAGTCCAATGACGGTGGTGTCATCTGCAAACTTCAGGAGTTTCACAGAAGGGTCCCTCGACGTGCAGTCAGTGGTGTAAAGGGAGAAGAGCAGTGGGGAGAGAACACATCCCTGGGGGGCGCCGATGCTGAGGGAACGGGAGCTGGATGTGAACTTACCCAGTTTCACCTGCTGCCTCCTGTCCTTGCTGAGTTTTGTTGCAAGCCGATTCAGCAGGTCGGTCAAACTTAAATTCAGTCGGTGGGTTAAACGTTGCCATCGCGGTGATATCCTAGCAGCATGTGGGCCACTTCTGACACTATGTAATGCCTGTATTATCTTATACGACAAATATCAGGAGACGAGACAAGCTTACTTTATGCGTACTCTTCTTTTTACTGAACAGCATCTGCGTAACACGTCTTTTACATCCGGTACAGCGTATACCACAATACCTTGTGCAGGCATCTCTTAAAGAGACAGTACATGTATTCCATACATTACACATCCTAAAACTGCTAAAATCTGATGCCCCTCATTGTTTGTTTACATTACATGGAGCAGGACGTTTCCCCTTGCTTCCTGGTTCAGCATTACCACAGGCAACGAGGTTAACACGGTGCTCAAAAGATTGGGTTTTTGCAGTATGAGAGCGAACCACGATTTTGGTTTCCAATCGAATATCAGGTGTAAAAATGAACTGGGGTCTCCAATTTTCCCCTTTGATATATAAGTTTCACCTGTTAAGCTCCTCAAATAATTCAGAAGGTAAGCTTAAACTTCATTGACAAAATACTATAGGACAGATGACTGACTGTAAAGCAAACCAGATGCTGTTTAACTAAAGTCATACCTGTGGACACACTTCCACTCCTCTGTGGACAGAAAAACAAGCAGTATTCCCTTTATTTCACTTTAGGAGCTGTAAAATATATTAAAGGTGGTCATCCTGTATTGTGTCTTTAGAACATGATGTATTCAGCTGGAGGGTGTGGTTTCTGATTAGGGTCAAATATGTAATATTTTGGAACTAGTAGGCAGTAAAGGAGGGATAAATAGACCAGAGGGGCAAATGAGGACTGGAAACATGAAAAAAGGAACAGGAAGACATACATTTATGTGTTCTGTCTGTGGGTGTGAGACCCAAGAACATTGCTCATTAGCCCTCAGTGAAGTCATGGAGTGATCACGTACTGTTGCATTAGTCCTTACAGCGTCACGGGGCGTAGGTGTATAATTTAGAAATTCATGATTAGTCATGGATTGATGTGTCCTCTGAAGGATGCAAACAACTATTTATTGCCAAATGCCAATTGCAGACCTCTTTAAAATAAGCGAAAATGTTTGATGTCTGTGCAGGTGGGTGGACAGGCTAAAGACATCAAGATGGATCAAATATTCAACAGAGGCATAAAGAGGACGGGGAAGAAAAAAGACAAATGAGAGTTGTTGATGTTGTTGTGGTATGTGCAAATTAAGGTGTTTAATCGAAGGCCCTTTGTTTTAGTTTTTCCATGATTTCTTGCTTTTCAGAGCCTTCCAGAGTTGATTTTAGAAGCAAATGTCATTTCCATTCATTGAATTCAACAGTCCAAAAATTAAAAAAAGGGGAAGTCCTAATTTATACCCATCTGGAAGGGCTGAAATTAAATTTAACCTGACATATCGCCTTGAGTTTTGCCCTGTTTTTCTTTATACAAAAAAATAAAACATTTGTCAAAGTGCTGTAAAAATTATATGAAAAACATTATTACGGAAAACCTTGTTTTTGAATTTCACACAATGTACTTTGCGGACAAAACCCTAAATGATCTGGGAGATGTAACCAAGATTCCTGTTCAGTTTTCTTTTCCCTCTAAAAGGTGCATCTCAGTGTTTCTCTGAAAAGAAAAGAAAATGACAGCTTTTCATCTAAGGCTAGCCTTGTAATTATAGAGAAGTAAAGGATAGTAATGCTGCTGCTATGCACATGAAAATCTCAGCAATGCAGATATCATAAAAGCAGGATGTTTTTTTCTTTCTTTTTTTCTAACCAAGGTTGCTTCATTTACGTGCAACAAATCAGCTAAACTATTTTGTTTTTCTGAACCACATTTATGCAACGGTTTTAAGTTATTTGTTCTGCATCAGTGTGAGGGTGGAGGTGTGTGTGTGTGTGTGTGTGTCGGAGTTGATAGGTGTACAGTAAGCATGTCCGCACAGGAATGAATTCTTCTAAAAATGAAGCTTACTACAGTGCATACCTTCTCATGCAGATCCATTTGTATCTGCATGTATCTGCTTGTTTTTTTAGTTTTTTTTTTTTTTTTACTATTGCTCAATGGGGCCTTTAAACAGCTGCCAGGCAATTTGAAACAAAACACACACTTGTAATGCAAACCCAGAACAGATCTTTATCTTTTTTTCTAAAAACGTAATTCCACACATAAAAAAACGTTTGCAATTCCTATGAACAATTCTGAAAATTAAAAACGTGAAACATTTGATTAAAAATTTTTTTTTTCCAATTCTGAGTACCAATGCTAATACTTCTGCTACACAAAAAAATTCCATAAATTGGAAGACAGGGTTTTTTTTTTCTTCTCTGCTTGTTACAATAAATGGCACTGAATTAGATCAAAATAATCTATTAAGAAAAATAAACACAAAACAAAAATTTCAAGTGAAAAACAAACAGTTTCTGTGATGTTATTGCAGAGTTTCAACATTTTAAGTTGATGGTATTGGATAACTTTAACATGAATGAGTAAAAGTACATTAGAATTGTATCGGCCCAATACTTAATACCAGTATTGGTATCAGTGCATCCCTAATTTAAAGTTGGCAATTTCACAAAAGATAATTGGTACATTTGGTGCCTTTTTTTAGGACTGTGTTCCTATGGGAAAATATGGTGGTTGGATAGGTCAACTGCATCAATCTGCCAGATCAGTTGTAACTTGTCAGCCCACTCAAGCAAGAATGGTGTAAATCTTTAGATTCTGTAAGTGTTCAGTAGCATTGAGGAATGTATCTTCATATGCTTTTCAGGTCGTGTAGTTGCTTGGAAAGGATTCCTGTTGGACTCACAGGTACATCTACCAACTAATGCTGGTATCGAGCCGATACTGCTGTAATATACTCCTTACAGCTGATGGATACCATGACCTGATACGTACAATTTGGAAACTCTGCAATCATTTGACAGAACTTTTGTTTTATTTTTCACTTGATGTTTAAATTTGTGTTCATTTGTATTTGTATTTATATGGTAGAAGTTTCAGCATTGGCACTTGGTATTGGCAAGTGCTCAGATCCATGTATCGGTATCATATTGTTTTAAAAAATGTGGTATTATTGCATCTCTATAGTATACATCTGAGTGGCTTACTTGCTTTCTAACACTGTGAATGTATTTATTTTCCCAGCAAATTCTCAGTGATAACACTTTTCTACCAATAGTAAGTACCTTGTGTAAGTTATAATCTCAAAGAACCAAATTAGTAATAAAAATAAAAAAATGTAGACAAAGTTGCTTACTTGATAGGCCAAGACACAAAGAAAAGGAAAAGGGCAGTCATTTTATTGGGAAACTTAACCTTTCATAAAATTTTAGAAAATTTGAAGGTTTATTTCTCATTTAATAAGTACCATTGGATCCTTTCCAATTAAAGCATTTAAACCCAGGCAACATATTTTCTTGGCCATTGTTTAGGTTGGTACCACAAAATGACTTTAATTGAAGCTTCCAGCTATACTAAATTTTTGTTATTATTAATACAACTATCTACAATTCCTTTCTATTTAACAACTTATCACATTTTTCTCACCAGATGCCTTTCCATTTATTTGCCACAATCTAATGGTAAAATTGATTTGGAGGCCATAATAATAGCATGAAATCACAGAACAGCTTGGACAGTTTCCTGGGATGCCAGAAATATGACACACAATCATTATCGTTGAGAGCTGCTGACAATTTAGAGTCTGCATTTTTTTTTTTACTAACAAGTAATTGGGACATTGAAGGACACCTGGAGGGCCCAGCTAAGTATGTCAACATACAACTTTAAGATTTGTTCTTTTACCTGAAGCTGTTTCTGTCTGTTTTAGCCTCATGTTGACGCCAGTTCTGTTTAACCCTGAGGGAGAGGCTGCTGGGCAGAACGGTTTCTGAAACATCTGTGTTGTGATATGAATCACCACATATTCTCACCAAACATGCATGTGTTGTAGAAGTACTCATGTCATTTGAACCTTTTCACACGTTGTCGATTTAAAACCCAAAACATCAGTGTATTAACTACAGAAAAACTTTTAAACTTTACACTTTTTTATAAATAAAAATCCTGCATTTGTCATCTATTCCCCTTTTGTAATTTAGTCACTTTATAAATCCAACTCTTCTGTGAAGGCCTCAGAGGTATCAGGGAGAAAGCTGTAACAGTGCACCGTTTGATCCATCATCTTAAAAAAGGAAAGACTATTCTACTCTAAACCAACCAGGAAATTGTTGTCTACCTAAAGTGACAAGCCAGGAAATGAGGGCGTTTTGCACAAAAAAAAACAATAATCTAATTACAAATCTGCAAGACCCGTTGAGATCCATGAAGTATAATTATTTCACTAATCAACATTCTCATATTCAGGCTTTAATCCACCGCAGATGCACTCTGGCCTAAGCTCCGCTGAAGGCCAGTTCGCGCTTGAAAATACCATATTTTAAGCGCGACTAGTTCGCGTTGTACACGCTTCAAGGTGCGAATGTGCACGCGAACAGCTAAGCTTGTGTAGCGCTTTATAGTCGCTCCTATCGCGTTCAGTGTGGACACAGCATAAGCCCCTTCCAGATTACCAAACTTTTGACCCTATAAGGAGAGCCCAGACACCCTGTGGAGGAAACTCATTTCAGCCGCTTGATCTTGTTCTTTTGATCAGTAGCCAGAGCGTGTGACCATAGATGAGGGTAGGAACCTAGATCAACCAGTTAACCAAAAGGAAAAGTGTCCATTAACTTTTTATGCTTTATGATTTTTATGATTTATGTGAAAATGTCTGTATATCTTAATGTTTATGACTCATTTACTGCAAAACAAATTGACTCCGGGTACGAATTAAGGCAATGTCCACACGTAGCCGGGTTTTAAAAAAAAAAGAAGATTTTCCTCTGCTCTTTGATAAAAAAATAAATAAAAAAACTCCATCCACACTTAAACGGATAAATGTGTTTTTCAGCACATTCATAGACGTGGCAAACCTTTAGGGGGCAGTAGTTCTCCCAAATCTGCTCAGAGTAACTTCCTATCCTTTATCTTCAGCATGCAGCAGTCATACAGCTTAACAATGGATAATACCAGCGCAGTTCTGAGGGCATAAATGCTTTTTGAGAGTAAATACAGGTCGCACAAGTGATGTTGGAGCATTTTTTGTTGCAGATAGTGATGTGACGGCTCTTAAAACTCAGTTTTCATCCGTCCACAGGCTGATACTGAAAACGGAGAAAACGCAAATCTCCACTTTGGTCGGAGTTTTTAAAAATATTCCTTTTTGGTCCTTCACTTTTAATCTTTTTAGCTCCAAAGATACCTTAGGATAAAAGATAGCTCAAAAGATACCCTATCACCTCGTGGCTGATGTAGAATGACTAAAGTTTCCCCAAAAGATTTCATGATAAAAAATCTGGATAATTAAAGGACTGAGTGTTACAGGGGTACTAAATGTGTAACTTCAGCTGTGGATATACATATATACAGTATATATATATGTAACTATAGAAACACAAAAACTAACAACAAACATAATTACATATCATTAATGCACAGAAGGTTCCAGGTTTTGTGTTGACAGTTTTTTTTTATATATTAACGTAGAAATTTTAGCTAGGGAAGGGTTTCCAACACATAAAGGTAACACCAATAAGATTGATAGCTACCATTATTTACTGCAACTGTAAACAGAACAAATGCCAAACATGTGCACAAAAAGTATCTGTCTACCCAAACAATAAAATCAAAGTTGCATCCTGTCACCCACAGCTCTTTATTTCCTCCTATTTCTCCACATCACGTTACGCTCCCACCCTTTAAGTGGTTAACAGCCATCTAGCTGACTCTTAAAAGGCCTGGATTGCCATTACTAAGGTTTTCTAGAGCCATCCTTTACCCTCTTAATGACAGCTGCTTCCTCCATTAATTCTCAATCAATAATGCAAAAAAAAAACAAAAAAAACACACACACAAAAAAGAAAACACTCAAAGCAAAGTCCATCCTGCCACAGCTTTATTTTCTAATGCTTTCCGAAAGCTAATGAGACAGGCTAATTGGTCTGTCATCTTTGCCACTCAGGAGTTTACCAGAGGAAGTGGCTGCTTTTCTTACTGCTTTAAAGAGCATTACAGAGCAACTGGTTCCCTCAAAGTGATCTGCACAACTTCTGTTCTGTCATGAAAAGAAAGGGCTAATTTGTCTTAAATAGTTTGTATCACAATATTATGTCTTATATTTTTAGGTATTGATTTTGGTTGACTTTTAGGTTTTAAGTTAATAATACATTTTACTAATTGCATTCCTTTTAAGAGTAAGGGTAAATATTATTTTATCATCAAATATCATTCATGTCAAATATTCATGTTTCATTCATTTAGCCTACTAGGCTACTATTAACACTATAAAAAGATACATTTTCACCATGTTATGCATCATGACCATAGAGAAACATGCTAACAAATGTTTATAAACAAATTTAACCAAAGTGAAAAGAAAAACGATGTTTCTGAAATTCAATATGGGATGGCTCATGGGACTATGACAGTCCATAATTGATTTCTGACTTTAGTGGGTTTTCTGTGAATATTCCAACTCAAATGCAACATTAGAGGATACAATAAAAGAATAATTGCATTTGTAAGATCCAGAGTCATAGGCCCATACCTCTCTACTGTAAAAGTTTTCATAAAACCATCTTTCCCTGCCATTGTAGAAAACATTGTAGCCTTCAGTACCTCACAAAATACCATAGGCTACAATATCATGTTTACACTATCAAATCACTCAATACTGTTGACTTTGAGTCTATTTCGTATTATTTCAGCTCATTTAGCAAAGCAAACTATCGGGTGATTAGTTTTATGGGCAATATAAATGTTTTTGGGAGCATAACATTTATGAGGAATAAACTTTTCTTGCTGGTCGAAAATCCAATCACTATATAATACATAAATTTCCTCTGCAGTTGCATCCTCTCTGCTTCCTCGGCCCTCAGTGAGCAGCATGAAGAAGGGCCTTCCCCTAATCCAATATGTTGTAAAAACATGTAGACCAATGGATTATCTATATATCACACCACATACATTACAGCAGCATGATTGGTGGCATGTAATCATCTCTATCATTTCAAACAAATAGCCTCCTGTTGGATCAATACATGGACAGACACAAGCAAGAGAAATGTGCTCCTCTATGGATTTTGTAATCAGCAAAAGGTCCAAGATCACCTGGTGGCTGCTGTGTATTTTCCAGTTAAGACTAACAGCAGAACTAAAGGTGACTAAATGGTTGCAGTATTGAATATGCTTTAAATAAATGCCCAAACAATGTGATTTGATGGAAGCCGAGTTTTCTAGAATCGTCAGACTTATGAAAAGCAGTGGTGGAAAGGTTGTGTGACTTGTGTCTAAAACATGACAGGTAGATCTGACCTCAACAAAGGGAAGCTTTGTTCAACTATGGAAATACTTTATGAATATGAATAATATAGTACCAACTAAGTGATTTTTTTCTTTTTTAAACCACCATGTCCTACTCTGTTCTTTTATTGCAGCCTTTTAAATGATTTGGCTAAAAAGTTGAAAATAGATTTTTAAAAAAGCTTAGCAAAAGGAAAACCTTAATAGAGAGCACACTATATTAAAACTCCTGTGTTTTTTTTGTTTTGTTTTTCTTTGTCTCTAAAGTAAAATCCTAAATGCTTGAATTAGTGGACTATCTTAATCTGACAAACGATTTTCTAGAGCGCAACGTCAGATTTCAGGCTGCACGGTGGCACAGTTGGTAACACTGATGCCTTACAGCAAGAAGGTCCTGAGTTCAAATCCTGACCTGGGGTGTTTCTACATGAAATTTACATGTTCTCCCTGTACATACATGGGTCCCATCTAGGTGCTCTGGCTTCCTCCCACAGTCCCAAAACATGACTGTTAGGTTCATTGGCCTTACTAAAATTGTCCTTAGGGGAAGTGTGTGCGTGCATGGTTGTTTGTCCTGTGCAGTCTGTATGTTGACCTGGGATGGACTGATGACCTGTCCAGGGTATACCCTGCCTCTCACCCAATAACCACTGCAGATTTACACCTGTAACCCTGTTAGGTAGATAATGGCTTGAACTTCATTATTATGAAACCTTTGATTGATATTTTACGACCAATGGGTGAAATATGTTCTTTAATGCTGGATTTTCCCAGACCACCAGCGTGACGTAGCCATACTCAATTCTAATCAGAATGTGAGTCTGATATTGCTCACACAGGCTGTGATTAGTGGGTGCGTTTTTACCAAACCAGGAAAAAAATGCCTCTGCACTCAATTGGATAGACCTTTAACCAATCTGAGCAATGGAAGTGTGTGATGTTGCTCTGCAGAGTAACGGACGTAATCTATTCCTCTTTTAAAATTAATGTGCTGTCGATATTTTCTACAACAGACCCGATGGCAGAATCTACACGTCTCAGTTCTCCAGCAGCAGCCATGGTTCTACAGAATTCAGCAGCTCGTGTCCTGATGAAGACTAGGAGGCGGGAGCACATTACACCGGTCTTAGAATCACTGCATTGGCTCCCCGTATGTTTTAGGATCGATTTTAAGGTTCTTTTAATGGTCTTTAAGTGTCTTAATGGTCTTGGGCCTTCGTATCTGTCAGAAATGCTTTTACCGTATGAACCCTCGCGGTCTCTGCGCTCCTCTGGCAGCCGTCTCCTTATCATCCCCAAAGTCAGGACACAGACTCATGGTGAGGCGTCTTTCCATTATTATGGCCCTCACCTCTGGAACAGGCTGCCAGAGGACCTCAGGGCCGCAGAGAACATTAATGTTTTTAAGAGCAGACTCAAGACTCACCTTTTTAGCTTAGCCTTTAACTAATTATTATTTATTAATATATTTTTAATCGCTCAGCATGTTTTACCTGATTTAATTTTTAGTTCAGCTTTTAACTGTTTATTTATTAATTTTATTAACTTTATATTTTAATGTATTTTAATCTTTCTTGCCAGTGTTTCCTCTCTGGGGGCCCCCTGCATCGGGGGCGGTGGTCGGCTGTGGCTGCCTGGGTGCCCCCCAGGTAGCGCTTGGGTGGAGGTGGGGGTACCAGCCCTCCCTCCTCTGGGCGCCCTGGGTCGGAGCCTTGGCTGCTGCTGTTGATCTGCTGCTGCTGATGCAGATGGCTCCCATGATGGCATTTCCTGGCTCATCTGTACTCAGCCCGCTTTTTGTAGCTTCTAAGTGTGTGTGTGAGTGAGTATGGCTGATGGGTTGGGTTGGGAGGGGGTTGTATTTGCACTGATGATTTTATTTTTTGAAGGGGGGGGGTTGTGGGGTTATTTTAAATCTGTAAAGCACTTTGAGTAACTTTCTTTGTTTGAAAAGCGCTTTATAAATAAAGTTTGATTTGATTTGATGGTTGTTGTAAACAAATTCAACCCAGGCGCTCTTTGGTGACGTGGTTAATTACGTTACTGTTGTTCACCTGTCAATCATCGTAAGCCCGATTTGATTGGTCTAAACAGATCTTGCTCGGGCATAATTGCTGCTCAATGGAGGAATGCCAGACTGAACTTCCAGACCATGTTGTGGGTGGGACTAAGTTCAGCTTGCACCCAGGCTAACAGACCAGTCCATGAGTCTCCAATAATATCTGAAAAGGTTGCATAAAATGTTAATTCTACATGCCAATCTGAATGCCTTCTTCTACTTTAAAAAATAAAGTGCCTTTCATTATGAATGTAACTTCTTTATTCATTCATTTCTCTATATGGATAGCTACATCAGCATTTTTGTTCAGTGTAAGCACAGGCTAAAAAGATAACTATACAGGCATTAATAACAAATGACTGCACTGGATATCCTCCATGCAGTTATTAGGAAATAAATGTTTTTACAAAAGATTACCATTAATTTTTCACATCTCTTGTGTTTTTGAAAACATAAAGGAGCATTTTTTAAGGCTTTTGGGGATTGGGATCATTGAGACATTCTTAAAAAACCCTATATATAGACCAGACAAACCTGAACAAACCTTAAACTATTAATCACATTCTGTATAACATAATTTGTTTGTATCCCATCTATCTTTTGTTACACATGCTCAAGATTGATACAAATCTAAACATTTTTTAAGTTCTAATGATAAAACTTCATTTTTATCTGAATGGGCCTTGTAATGGCGGTGGAAGATGGGACAAATCAGTACAGCTGATCCCCTGCCAAGAACAGTAATACAGTGAGTCAAAAAACTATTTGGCAGCCACCGACTGTTCAAGTTGTGCTACTTAAAAAGAAAAGACAGGTTTGTAATGTTATAAAAGAATTCAAAGAAATCACATTGTATGATTTTTAAAGAATTTATTTGTATCATGATGCAGAAAATAAGTATTTGGTCAATAACAAAAGTTAACCCAAATAATTTATAATGTAGCCAGGGTTGTTTATGACAGAGGGCAAACTTTTCCTGTAGGTCTTTATCAGGTTTGCACACACTATAGCCGGTATTTTGGCCCATTCTTCATAGAAGAGCCTCTTAAAGACATCCTCCGTAACTTTGAGGATATCTGTTCTCTGTCGCCCTTTCAAGGCTTGTGGCGTAACGTCACTGTCATAAAAGTACATTTTTATTGGGCACATCTGAAGGAGTATACTGATGGTTTTACAACAATACAACAAAGCATCATACTAATGGTGTGTCAGTTGGTAAACTGTCACACCGTTGGTAAACTGTTTAACAGTTTTTCCGGCACTGCACTACATCATCATGGCCAAATGAACCAAGAACAAGCATTTATTACATACCAATCCAGTAGCAACACAGCTAATTCAACATCGGTATGGCATCCTGTTGTATCTGTAGTGCCTCATTTACAAGTGGCACACAAACTGAGAAGTTGTAACAGTGGGTTGTTAAAGCTCACCTACTTTGACCTAAACTGGGAAAAAGTTTCACAGCAAAGATCTTTCACAGTTGTGAGGGGAATTAATTGTTGTCTGACCTGTGCCATCGTCTGTCTTGCTGCTCTATGAGGTAGCAGGATGAGCAGAGGGAGGTATGCTGTTCACAAGAGGAACAACCTGGTTATGAGTTGAGAAGCTAGCTCAGCAGCATCCATCCATCCGTTTTCTATACCACTTGTCCTCAAGGGGTCACAGGGGGGCTGGTACCTATCTCCAGTGGTTTACGGTCGAGAGGCAGGGTACACCGTGGACAGGTCGCCACTCCATTGCAGGGCAACATAGTGTGTGTGCATGATTGTTTGGCCTGTTTGTCTCTAACACCTAAGGACAATTTTAGTGAGACCACTTAACTAACGGTCATGTTTTTGGACTGTGGAGGGAACCCACGCATACACAGGGAGACCATATAAACTCCAGAAGGATTCTGGGCCAAGATTTTAACCCAGGACCTTCTTGCTACAAGGCAACAGTGCTACCAGCTGCACAACCAAAACCTTCTCATTAGAATATATTTGGAATATCATTCATGACCATTGATCTTTCCTGAGGCAAGTGAGGACAAGTAGACAACGCTCTGCATTCTTTCGTGAACTCCTGGATAAGTGGTTAAAGTAGTCTAAGAGTAATTTTGGTAAATTTGGGAATCAAGCATATTAATACACCCTATTGTTGAAAGTGTGCTTTACAAATAAAATTGCCTTGCCTAATTTCTCGATTTGTGGATCAAGTCTCCTTCTGCATGTCATTGAGGTCTTACTCTTTATAAGCATTTAAGACTAAAACATTTTAGATTAAAACACTTTGCTTCCTTTCTGTTTTTGAATTTCATTTGAATTAGAATTTTGTTTACAACTGATAAATATTGCACAATTTCTTAATGTCATAAGCTTGCCAGATAGCTTGAAATTTAAAAGAACAATGTCAGCCATATAGTACCGAAGGACATGTTACCACTGTATCTAGCTATTTTTTAAAATTCAATTCCTTCAGAACCTCTAATAAGAAGCACATTTCGTTTACATTACAGTTCTTCTGGTAACATTAGCATAATTACTTTAGATGCCATATAACACTTGTAGGAATCTAAGTTGGGTGGTTAGGAATTAGAAGTTGTGCCATTCCTAATCACATCTGACTTCAAGGGTAAATTGCTTAAGCATTTAGAAATTATTCATTTCCTCATGCCATGACTGGTTACTCTGGAGATATTTTCAGCAGTTTGGTTGAGCACAGATTGATGACCATCTGTATTTTCTTTAACCAGGATACAGGACGGCCTTTTCTAAAATGTAATACCCGTGTTTTATTCTCTCCATTTTGCAGCAGGTTTCTTCCAAGCATTCAGATGATGCCTTGATAAAGTACATTGCTATTTAACTGACATTTATTGTTGACAAGAAGTAAAACAAAGTGGGATAGAGATGCTGCTATTTCATCCACAGCTTATATCTTCACTACTTCATCGTTTTGATTGTCTAATTTTAATTTATTAATTTTAATTAATCAGTTGCATTGACCTTTGCAGACTATAATTGTATCAGTTGTAAATCACACTCATTCTTCTCTCTGCACTTTTTTTTTACAGAATGGTTTTCTAAAACAGTTACTTTTATATTGTTAATTTTCTGACTATATAGGAGAGCCATATTAGTCTCTTGTTGCTGATATCCATGTATCCATGTAATTAATTTAAAAGGTGATTAAGTCCCAAGGTATAATTTTATGCTCATGTTTTTTTTAAAGTTTTTTTTTTACAGATCTTACCCATATCCTAGTAGTTGCACATCTCGGCTCCTTTAACTGCCACCTGACCCCAGGTTTGATGGTGGCTGACGAGGTAGTCGTTCATCCTGTAACTGATAGTTGCCGGTTCAGACTCCCCACTGTGTCTCTTTAGTCGTGTGTCACAACCCAGCTCTTTAGGCCATGATAACAGGAGACAGACCATTTTGAGTTCCAGAATTTTAGTGTTTTATTTAACCCCTTAACATTCCTGCAATTTTCGCCCGAAATATTTTTTTAAAAGATATCCAAATTAAAAGAAGAGCTGTTCTTGAACCATTTGGAGTAGAGATATGGCTGGAGTCTCTTTGGAAAGAAAACCCTCTGAAATTTGTAACTGAACAGTGAAAATATTTCTGAGCGCAATTATTGACCACTTATATCATTTTGAATACAGTGGAGAAGATCACATTTTGTGTCTGTCTATTAAAATGTATAAAATATATGCTCAAAAAATAGTTTTAGAATTGTGGGGTGACTCTAAAATCATTGTGGGTCAATAGTCTGATTTATTACCTTTATGCACAAAAAAATGACCAACTAAAGGTCAAAGGTGCCCAGAAAAGGTTCAATCTGTGCCAAATATGCTATTTCCTTCTGATTAAAGAATCTCCCAAAATTACCACTGTCTTGTCTCAAACAAAGCTCCACGGCTTCCATGATGTTGTATAATAACAATAAAGTGTTTTTTGACCCAGCACTCAAAGGGATACTTACTGTGCGTAACAGTGCGTAATTCTTTCCTTTCTTTATTTGGATAAGCTTCATTTACGCTGGCCATTTCCTATGGCAAAAATAAAGTCCGACCCCTTGAGTGACCTATTGCCAGTTTAAACATTCCATTGTCTATTCAATGCGTCAATTATCAGAACTCAGAGCTGTGATTGCTTCAGACACATTCCTTTTTTTTTTTTTACTCAAACTGACTTTTACAAAGTTTTTTTATGGCTGAAAATGTTAGAAAGTAGAAGGTATAATCTGTTTCCTACTGGGTCAAGTAAGCTTTCGATTAAAACTTTACACTTTTAAGCTTACATTAAGAAAATATTTTCAATAGGACGTGCATTGGCAGACGTGACATCACGGGTCAAAAGTCAATTTCTGTGACGAATCAGGACAACTCAGATTTTTAGTCGAACAATTTTAGGGTGTTATTTTACAATTTTTATGACCCTTATGGATCTTATGTAAAACCATGTTTACCGCCTTTGTCGCTTGTTTTCCGTTGTTTTGCAACCGTTGACCCCTTGCACCTACAGCCTATCAAATAGTGCTCTACACCGCCCTTTGTAGTAACGCACATATTGCCGTGTGTGGATGCATCTCGTTAATTTCAGAGGATGCACTCAAACAGTGCTTCATACAAACACAAGGTAATAAATGCGCATTAGAGTAGTTAAAAGGAGCTATATTCCTGACCTAACAGTGCTGCCAGGACATCTCCCATCCGCTATATCACCTCCAAGGTGTAAATCGTATTCTCATATGACCAAGAAATATTTGCCAATATCCATATAAGGCCGGGCGTACACTGTCGGTTTTTGAGCCGATTTGTCACTCGTGCGACTTTTGTCTGAATTGTGCCGACTTTTGGCTAAATCGTGCGTGTTGCATCGTGTAGTGTACCACTAGCCGTTTGAGCATTTATTACATATCTTTGATATCGAACTTTAGGTTCATGTACTAGTACACACTTTGTCCTCACTAGTAAGACAATTTGGCACACTAGTATAACGACTAGGGTGCACTAGTATAACGACTGTGTCTTACTTGTAACATTTTTTCCACTACTAGTGCCACTTTTGGCCTACTAGTATGCAATCAACCCTTACAAGTAAACTGCTGTGCAGCACTAGTGACACTACTAGACCTAACTAGTAGGCATGTGTCACGCACTAGTAGCCTCCCGGACCCTACTAGTATCGCCAAAATGCCCACTAGTAGCACTAGTACGGCATTTTTGACCTCACTAGTGCTACTTGTAAGATACAAAATGTCCACTAGTACTACTAGTGGGGTGTGTTTCCCTTACTAGTACTACTAGTAACAGTGAGAATGCACACTAGTAGTACTAGTGACAGCCAAAATGAACACAAGTAGTACTAGTGAACATTTTGGTCCTTACTAGTAGTACTTGTAAGCTTAAACACAACCCACTAGTACTACAAGTGTACTTTTTTGATACTACTGATACTACTTGTAAGGGCAAGAGAAACCACTAGTAGCACTAGTAGCGTATTTAGGATCTTACGAGTGCTACTAGTGAGGGCTAAAGTGTCCACAAGTAGCACTAGTGGAATTCATTTGAAAAAATGCTAATGAGGGGGTGTGGCAAACATGCACTGAAGCTTCTTCCTATTGGCTCTTGAGAAAGAATCAACACCCAGACAAGATTTAACCCTATGAAGCCTGACAAACTTTCACTGTTGTTGTTGTTAGCAATAACAATATTGATAATTAATAATATCATTAAAAATAACTATTATACATGTATTCTAAAGATAATTAAGTCAATTTAATATATCTCAGAGTAAAATATAATTAATGTTTATGTCACAGGCATCACTTTCTCATCATGTGGAAGTTCAAGTGGCTACATCAAATATCCGCTAGTGCAGTTTGGGAAAGAGAAAAATGAAATAACAACTGTCAGTCTTACTTTTTTACATAACCTACAATGGTTATTTGTTGATTATACAATGAATTTGACATTCATACTTATTCACTGTCCTAAAGGGTTAAAACAATCCTTTGGAAACTTGTTTGATTTCGGTACCCACTAGTAGCACTAGTGGGCATTTAAAGGCCACTAGTAGCACTTGTGGCACTAAGCTTGGAGGCTACTAGTACCACTAGTGGGCATTTAAACGCCACTAGTAGCACTAGTGTGCATTTAAAGCCCACTAGTAGCACTAGTGGGCAGTTAAAGGCCACTGGTAGCACTAGTGGGCATTTAAAGGCCACTAGTAGACATGTTGAGGCCACTAGTAGCACTAGTAGGCATGTTGAGGCCACTAGTAGCACTAGTAGACATGTTGAGGCCACTAGTAGTCATGTTGAGGCCACTAGTAGCACTAGTAGGCATGTTCAGGCCACTTGTAGCACTAGTGTGCATTTAAAGGCCACTAGTAGCACTACTGGGCATTTAAATGCCACTAGTGGCACTAAGCTTAGAGGCCACTAGTAGTACTAGTGGGAATTTAAAGCCCACTAGTACCACTAGTGGGCATTTTGATGCCACTAGTAGCACTAGTCTGCACTTAACGACCACTAGTAGAACTAGTGGGTCTAAGTTTTGAGGGCACTAGTAGCACTAGTGGGCACATAGTGGCACTAAGCTTAGAGGCTATGGCATAGTTTTGAGTTTTAAGTGCATTTATTTTGTTAAGGAGCTTTTATTTTAATCACAACTATATTTTTCAAAAACGATTAAATAAACGCTCATATGTTGTTCATGAAAATATAATCTTGAGCTTGCTCATCTACTACAAATATTTTCTCTTAATAAAAATAGATATTATGTAATCATTTGTGTGCACAGCAATGTATTTTGAAATCTATGATTCAGTACATTTTAATAGCTTGTTAGTCCATACACTGCTATATATTATTTATTATACGTGGAAGTTTCTCATAAATTGAAATATAATTCCAAATGCATTTAAATATAAATCATAGTGCACTGCAATATATTTTTGTTTCGTAAGGGTAAGTTAGCAAAAAAAGTTGTAACATCTTCCAGTATGACTGCTGCTAACACTTTAGTATACAGAGTGGCCCCTTTAAGGCTCTAAGCATACAGTTTGAACATCCACCAATCACAATCCATGTCCCACCTCCTTCATTTGCATGCAGTCCACTAGTCATACTAGTGACACTAGTGGCGGCATGCTGCAACGGACTTGTTAACTAGTAAAGGCTAGACTGTCCACTCGTAGCACAAGTGAGACTATTATGGTTTTACTAGTACCACTAGTAAAAACAAACAGGTCTACTAGTAGCACTCGTGAGACTTTTTGATCTTACTAGTACCACTAGTAGATGGCAACATGTCTACTAGTACCACTAGTAAGGGCAAAAATGTGCACTAGTAGAACTAGTAGGTGGCAAGATATTCACTAGTAGCACTAGTGGAGGACTTTTGCATCAAAAATGCTCACTAGTGTGACTAGTGCCACGGTTTTGTGTTTTACTAGTGTAACTAGTAGAAGAAAATGCGTCTCACTAGTGAGCTTCTGAGCATCACATGTAAAGGCTATGGCTGTACTGTGCATCACTAGTTCGCAACTAGCACACAACTAGTATGCAATTACACACTACAAGTGCTTGACTACACACAACTAGAAGGACATTTCTGTAACATATTAGGCATTTCTGCACACTAGCAGGACAACTTTGGCATACTAGTAGGACAGCTACATCGTACTAGTGAGGTAGTAGTGTGCAGTAGTTGACATATGTGGGCTACTAGTGTTACTAATGAAACACTAAATGCTAACTAGTAGGAATTTGTGATGTCACTAGTACGACTAGTGGTACAGAATTGTCAACTAGTGCACACTTCTGCCTCCCTTGTAAGATGTAACTGTCTTACTAGTATACTAAAGTTGTCCTACTAGTGTGCAGAAATGCCTTACATGTTACACAAATGTCCTACTAGTTTTGTGCAGTCACACACTGGTAGAGTGAAATTGCAAACTAGTGGCATGCTATTTAAAAACTAGAGCAGTGCATTTGTGCACTAGTACAGCCAAAGCCTTTACATGTGACGTTCAGATGCTCACTAGTGAGACAAACTTTCTTTAACTAGTTACACTAGTAAAAAACAAAACCGTACCACTAGTAACACTAGTGAGCATTGTGACATCACTAGTACTACTAGTAAGGTGTAAAAGTCCCCTACTTGTACTACGAGTGGATATTTTGCAACATACTAGTGCTACTAGTGCACATTTGGCCCTGACTAGTTGCACTAGTAAAGTAAAACATGTCTCACTAGTTGACATGTTTGCCTTTTCTTGTAATACTTTTAATATGATAAAAGTCTCACTAGTGCTACTAGTAGAGTGTTTGGCTGTTACAGGTTGTACTAGTAAAGTAAAACACATCCTCACTAGTACTACTTGTGTTCACTAATACTACTAGTGTGCATTCTCACTGTTACTAGTAGTACTAGTAAGGGAAACACACCCCACTAGTAGTACTAGTGGACATTTTGTATCTTACAAGTAGCACTAGTGAGGTCAAAAATGCCGTACTAGTGCTACTAGTGGGCATTTTGGCAATACTAGTAGGGTCCGGGAGGCTACTAGTGCGTGGCACATGCCTACTAGTTAGGTCTAGTAGTGTCACTAGTGCTGCACAGAAGTTTACTAGTAAGGGTTGATTGCATACTAGTAGGCCAAAAGTGGCACTAGTAGTGGAAAAAATGTTACAAGTAAGACACAGTCGTTAAACTGGTGCACCGTAGTCGTTATACTAGTGTGCCAAATTGTCTTACTAGTGAGAACAAAGTGTGTACTAGTACATGGACCTAAAGTTTGATATCAAAGATATGTAATAAATGCTCAAACAGCTTTCCATAGTACATCGGGTAACGACAGGCAATTTACACGTCACGACCATCTCCCGATCGTTCGCAAGAAGATCTAACCTGTTTGAAATCCTAGTGGCCCCTCGTGAATGACTCGCACTGTGGAAGCAATGCTACGAGCTATTTCTCATACTGTGCATGCGTGTCACCATTGTTACCGTGGAAGTACTTCTGGTCTTTGACATAAACAAACGGTACAGATTGCCAGGGCAGCGCGTTTGTCTTTTGAGCGCATCCTCGCAATTCTAAGTCGAGCATCTTCACTCCCGTGTTTTTCTTCTGCTTCCGGGTCTGTCGTGTTGTGCAGTGAGAGCAGTCAGGTCGCATCCGAACAGCGGTTCGTACAGTGTGAGCACATGAGTCGTGAGCTGTGAACTTTTAACCCCTGCAATACACTCGTATAGTGTGAGCCGGAGCTGAAGACCCGTGACCGAAAAATCGCACAGTGTAGGCCTGGCTTAACACATTTTTGATGCTATGATTGAAAACAATGTGGCTGAGATCTAATGATTGTCAAGGATACCTTGTTACCCTATTATAGGACTCTGCAACAGTTCTCAAATGCTGAGTTTTTCTTTATCGGTTTTGGCTTAATAATTCTGGTTTGCTGTCCCGCTTAGTGGTCAGTTTGCCTCTACAACACTTTATTATTTAGGCCCAGGAGCACAAGTGCTGGTAATTGCCTCCAGGGATATCTTTAGGACAGTTTTTTAGACAAAACAATTGGGTTTAAATGTTGTTGCATGAAACAGCTTTGTGAGTTTTAGACCAATTTGGTCTTCCCACTTGCATTGGATAGCAGTTGCCAGCATTTGCCAGTTCCATTTACCAATGGTTATTCACTGAACAGAAGCTTCTTCACAAAGAAAGGGATGTCTTTTTTGAAAATCTTTTTACAACTGTGAACGTATTTAAATACATGAAATCCTGACAAGAACAGAAAAAAAACTACACAATGTTGGATTTTATTTTCCCTGTAGTTCTGGAGAAGACTTTCAATGTCTGATTCTACATCTTTGGACTCAAGATCTGGATTTTTTTCAACCTTCTGAAAATAAGACATGTGAAAAACTGGGATGACAAAAAAGCTCAGTATTACACAGATGAGTGACGGCTGTGGCAGAAGCATCCATGAGGATTCTCATCTACACGTCTACACTTATGAGGTAGGTCAAACACCATACATTCAGGGGAAGGGCTTAAGAATCTTAATAAAAGGTGGACATGCTGTTACTGTGATAGACATCAGAAAGCTCTTTGGTAACTTTAATCTTAAGATTAGTTGTCAATTACAAAATAATGAAAAAGGTTGCCGTTATGGGACACTGGTAAGCACTGAGTGGGTGTCGATATTGGCGTTACACAGCACAACACACAAGTCAATCTCTCTCGACAGATGTGCTTCATTTCTGTTTAATTGAACTCTGCCTCGCTGTGATTGGTCCCCCGCTGTTTATGAATGGGAACACAGAGGAAGAAATGTCATTCAAGTGTCTGGCTCAGGCTCAGATTAAAGGTCCCATTATTGTCAAATGGCCTGCTGTTAATATCCCCAGGCACAGAGGTCTGTCGAGGTCACCATGTTAATAGATACACAACCAGACCATTAGTAGTTCGAATGTATGCTATAGGAATGAACAGTAAGACGTAATTCAGTAACAGACACAATTACTCACAAAAGTATGTAGAAATAATTGTTTCTAAACTCTATGCAATGCAAAAACTATTGAAATGTATAATTAAATAACTGGATAAGAAATAGATAACTTGATTGACTATTAAGAGAGAGGTTATACCTTTTAGTATATACAATATATATAAACAACCCATTTATTACAGTACATGTGGAATTCATAACTTTTAACTCAATAACAAATAGACATATTGGTCTAATATTGAACACAGTGGATTGAAACCAGAGCCAAACACAGAAGGGTAGACAATAGAATTGATGGCATTGATTGAATTACTGAAATGTGCCTCAGGTGATGAAGAGGGGAAGAAGTCAAGAGGAATTCCTTTGGGAAGGTTTAAGCTAAATCGGAGGAAAAAAAGGCAAAAATAACAAACCACAGAAAATATTAAATTAATTTGCTTGTTTGTGTGGTTTTCATTTTTACAATGAAATTCAATTTAGATTCATATGTTTTTTCGATTATTTCTTATGGTGTTAATATTGCCTATATAATGGGAAAAATAATAATAATAATAATTTTATTTAACAATTATTTTTAAAAGCTTCTTTGAAGGTAATTCTTTACCTCTATTGACAACTCTGTTCCCTCAAAGTCAAATATAGTGGTTGGTATTACAGCATAACTGTGATTTTCAAAGTCTATTTTGAGTTCAGTGTTATTTATAAAATGCCTGTTCATAGAAAATAAATACTTTCTTAGAAAAACACATAATTCAAATCAAATTATTTAAAAATACTGAATTAAATCAGCTGTAACAGTAATTTACATTTTCAAGCCTCTCGATATTTGTACTGATTATGGTAAGTCCTTCAAATTTATTTTCATATTTTAAAGAGAAGATAAATTTTAATAACTAAGAAATAACCGTTTAAGACGTAGTGGCCTTTAACTTTTACTGCTCTGATATCAGTGTGGCACAAAACATTCCTCTGCACTGATGTGGAACTTGTTGACCTCAAATAACCTCACTGCACAAGTACACAAAACACACCACTCCATGGTTTAGCATGCACGCCTGACTGCGAAGAACCAGTTGAATCATCACATAAAATGTATACCGTGATCCTGTCCCCTCACATGGTGCCCAGACCATAAAAAAGCTGTGATAAAAGTCAATCACCATGCCCACCTATCCCAATGTGGTTTGTTTCGTTCTCTTGCAGTAAGTAATCCCCCCCTCTTTCTAATCTCTTCAAACATTTCAGGCAAGTTGAAAGCTGACTGGTATGAGTGATCAAGCCAAATTGCCTAAGAGGCCATTAATAGTTTATAAGGCCAAGGCTGATGAAAGACAGGCAGGAGGGGAAGACCAGGGAAGCTAATTAAATCCGTGTCAGGGGGTCGCTGGTGTCTTCAGCTGGCATTGTGGGCCGTAAAGATTACCTTTATCACTTTCATTACCTGGGGTGATTGTTTGGAGGTGCATGGTGGGGAATGTGGAGGTTGAACTAGATTGGTTTGTTGTTCTTAATGCAAGCTTCTGGCAATTTCTATTATCAAAATGTTACAGAGCAGGAAGTATAAATTTTTATTTTACAATGATGATCATCCACACTTTATCATATATGTTTTGTAGTGCATCGTTTTCTGAATTGATTGATACATTAAAATAACAGCTTAGCTAGAAAAGCAAAGAAGTTGGCTAAGTCAGAACTTTATAACAAATATATTACAGTAACTGTATACACATGCTCAGCACAGAAATCTCATCTTCTTTGGTTTTTCATATACATCCTATTTATTGCAAAATATATATATATATATTTTTGTCTTTGGAGACTGAAACACAGAAATAGCCTGAATAACTTCTTCAGATGTCACATAAACATATAACAATGTGTTATGTATGATAAAAAAAATATTATTAAGTTTGAAAATATTGTGCAAGTCGCATAGCACAAGGCCACAAATCTGCTTTGCTCCTTTTGAATCCCTCTGCTCACTTGCTGTTTGTCCAGAAAGATAATAACAGGAATGACCTTGTTCCCATTGCAATCTGCTCTTCATTATTGGATACTGGTTTGAACTGGGTCTATAATTCTCTCACTCATCTTTATTTTTTTTTAGTTTCTGCCATGGACCCATGTTCTGTCAGCCTGGATGGTTTGACACAGCCAGCCGTGACTGGGTCAGGTTCATAAATACGCGCTAATGAGCAAGTGGCTGATTGTTCTGTCGCACACTTACTCATTTCCTGTAATCACCATGGAGACGTCGTTAGTGGAAGCAGTTCTAGGTACTGTAGCAGTTGCATCTGGAAGAGCATATATCCATTTCTGAATTAGTATGTTGTATACCAGAAATGAATACCTACTGATGTGGAGACAGATATTTCAAGCAAAGAATGGATACTTGTTGATTATTTTCCCGTCCAATTTGATAAAATATATTTTACATAAAATAATATAAAATCTGCCTCTACTTTGGTCTATGGTGACCTTTTCATTAGTTGCCAAACCACTTTTAAATTCAAGTTTGAAAAACAAGGCTTGGATGCTTAAATCTCTGCATACCTCTCAGTAACATGGTGTTAGACATTCCTTTGCATGCTGCACTCCAAAGTTTCCATTAGGATAATTTTGGCTGGATTTTTAACCACTTTTCTTGGCAGATCCAGTAGATTTAAAACACTAACAAGACAAGAAAAGAATGATACTTTCAAGCATGGCGGCAGTAGCATCATGGTGTGGTTCTGTTTTAATGTCATTGGAACCTGTGCATAGGACAAGAATAAAAAAGACAGAGGAATGCCTCCAGATTTTCTAACTTTACCTAAATACGATACATGAATGGCTTTGACACAACTAGGTCTGTTAACAGTGAAATGATTTATACCAGATCAAAAATGGTTTGAGGATAGATAAAACAATATTTCATTAATCTCCTGGACTAGTCAGATCCCTAACCCAAATGAAAATGTTCAAATTACGCTCCAAACAAGGTAATGCAAGTAAGCCATTCAATTTAGCTAATCTTCCAGCCAAAACAGTTCTGAATATTCCTCCAATATGATGCCAGATACTTGTTGGTGGCAGTAAAGAAAAGTTTTTTTTTTTAGAATTATTTAAGGAACATTTAAGCAATAACTGGCGAGGGTGCTATAACAATGTTTAGGACTGTATGTAAAATTGTGACTATGCGTTTTGATAAACCCAATTTATAGTAAAGCTTCTTAAAAATGTGATGTTTCACATTGTAAAAATTATTACACACTGAAAAAAAAACACCCAATGAAAAGCCATTGTTGCATGCTTAGGAACAATAGTAAATGTTATGCTAATCATAAGTGTACATAAAAGTCTGACACAAACTGTATGTCCCTATAGCATTATCACTAAACAAATATATTTGCTTTAAAGAAAGTAAAAGCATCTATGTAATCTCTAAAATCTTGATGAATCATGTTAATGTTGGTGGTATAACTATCAGTAAACACTAGATAGGAAAGATAAGCTACAAAGACTGGAAATCCCATTTAATCTAATTTGCTCTTGCCAAAATCCTGCTGTGAGAATGTGTAGTAAGTAAACCCTGATAAATAAATGGATTTAATGATTCACAAGCTTCAGTAGTTGAGCATTATCTCACTTAATGACCAATTCTAAAATGTGTCTAAAACTAGGCTTATTGACTTTTGGTGCCTGCTGTGTGTAAATGAAGTCTGATACTGATCTACCCTTCACTCTCTACAGCAGCATATAGTTTTTCCTCTTTGGTCCAGCAGTTATGCTTCTAAAAGGCCCACGTTTGGTAAGCTTTATGGATAATTTCATTCACACATGTCCAGACAGCTAATCTAACATTTGTTTATTAAAATGGTTTATTTTGTTTTTGTCTGAAACGTGTTCTGAATTTTAATGAACCTATCAAGAGAAGGACTTAGATGTGTCTCCATGTTATTAACTCTTAGCGGAGTCGATGAATTTATGCTGAAAATTAATAACAGATCAGACTGTACTTATTTTCTAAAAGGTGGTAGAGGTTTGGAGCTTTTAGATGCCAATTTTCTCTAAGAGTGTCTTGGTTTCTTTTTTACTACTGATTGTGGGATGGAACTGGAAGAAAGACCTAAAAAAAGGTTAAACTTCAGAATTACTGAGAGCATCATCTACATTATTGGAAAATAAATGATCCTCCTTCAGAGATTGGGTGAATTCAGCTTAGGAAATAGGATATGAGGATTTCTTATAAACATTCAGTTTTGTTAACGTCCTTTTTAGTTTTCATTTCTCTTGTTGTCTCATCTTCTACATCTGTGTTTTTTGCTCTTACGCCTGGTCGACATTTGTGCTTTACAACCATACCTATTTGTTTTTGCTTGCTCTAAAATTTAGAAGAAGCTGCGGGACACAACCCACGCCTTCTGTCACTCTCCTTCACAAAGGAGTTATCTAATCATTCCATTGTCTCCAATGACTGCACTTTTAGGGGACCATAATTTCTGTCAATCAGACAGTTGCAACAGGTTATTAAGGTCTGGGAGCACTCTCTTTCAATTCAATTCAGATCCATTAACTTTTAATTATATTGCCAAATTGAACAAAACTGCCATAAGGGAACTAAACAAAGTAAAGTATAATTTCAAATACTGACAAATTTCCCTGTGTCATTACAAGACGTCTACCGTTAAGTTAGCCCTGTGTGAGAGTCTAATTACAGATATGGAGACCAGTTCATGTGAGGGTTAGCCAGGTTTTCTGTTTTCTGTTGTTGCAAAACGTCTGCACCATGGTTGTTCCCCTGCCAGATCGTATATCCAGACACCATGTTTCCTCTCTCTACAGCCTCCTAAAACTCAGTTTCAGAGGGTGTATCTGATTCATTATGTGCTTGTGTTCTAGTGTCCTGACCAGCCTTTCTGTCCTGAACAAAACACATTAAATATATTACACTTGCATACAGTTTAATAAAGAGGCTGATTATTTTGCTCTCTCCCAAAGAAGACAACATACTGTCTCTGCATTTGAATGGAAGTCCTTAGTAGGTCAGATCTATAAAAACAATATTATGTTATTTGAAAGTTGTTAATCATTTATAAAGAAGTGAGATGTGTGTTACTTTTGGCAGCCAACAACTGTTCAAGTTATCCCATTAAAAATATCTGTAAATTCCATTACAGCAACACAGGCCTTCAACTCTATCCACATATTCTTAGTTGGATTGATGTTTGGAGACTGGCTAGCCCTCTCTAAAACCTTGAAATGCTTTTTTACGTAGCCACTCCTTGATTGCCTGCGCAGGGTGTTAGGGGTCATATTATGCTGGAAGATCCAGACACATTTAATCTTCAATGCTAATTCATAATTTCTGTAATCAGTGTTGGGAGTAATGCATTACAAAAGTAATAAGTTACAGGAATAGATTACTTTTTTCAGTAACTGAATAATGTAATGCATTACTTACGAAATATACAGCAATATATTACTAGTTACAATTTCAGTAACTCAAGTTACAAAAGCATTTAAAATTGTTTTTCTGGCCAACTAATGCAACAGACCAAATTAAGCTGGATGCGGTAGAACAAGCGCCACCATCCACTTCCTGTTGCTTAAAACCAAAACATTGGAGAATCAGGACGTTGAGGAAAAGATTGACTGTACATTTAAACAGCGGCATCATTCACACTTTTCCTAACCATCTGTTTTAAGACTTTAGACATCGGAGTCTCATCTTTGTCAACCATCTTTGGGATGAGCACTTTCAGCACCTTCTTTTGATTAGATTTAACAAACATTACCATGAAATAGAAGGCATGCAAAGGAAATACAGACTTAATTTTAATAAAATAGTGTTAAAACTACAGTATTTGTGGTGTGACACTTGTGTAAAATTTAAATTCATAAGTTATGGTGGTTAGAAGTGGGGCTAAATATTTAAGATATTTTACCCGAAGTAACTTAAACTAGTGTAACTCAGTTACATTTTAAAGACAGTAATATGTAATGCAAACATATTACATTTTTGATATTGTAACTAGTAATGTGAAATATATTACAGTTTCTTTGTAACTTTCCCAACACTGTCTGTAATACAGATCAGTCGTCCAGTTCCATTCACAGAAAAGCAGCCCCAAAGCATAATGTTTCCATCTCCATGTTTCAGAGTTTGTATGGTGTTCTTGGGATCACATCTCAGTCTTGTGCAGGTATAAAATCTTTATCCTTGTATCCTTGGACAGCTCTCTAGTCTTGGCCATGGTGGAAGTTAGCGTCTGGCTAAAGGTATGGAAAGGTTTCTTTTACACAGATAATAAGTTAAAACAGGTGCTATTAATTCAGGTAACTACTGTAGGATAGAAGAGCTTCTTAAGGAGGAAGTAACAGGTCTGTGGGAGCCAGAATATTTTCTGGTTTATAGGTGCTAAATACTTATTTTCAGCATCAGTATACAAATAAATTCTTAAAAAAAACATACAATGTGATTTCCTGGGTTGTTTTTTTACGTTCTGTCTCATATAGTTGACGTGTACCTACACTTAAAAAGACAATGTCAGATTTACTTAAAACTGTTATGTCAAGTGGTTCCACATGACTGCTTTAAATAACTACTAAGATAATTTTTTAGTCTATCTATCTATCTATCTATCTATCTATCTATCTATCTATCTATCTATCTATCTATCTATCTATCTATCTATCTATCTATCTATCTATCTATCTATCTATCTATCTATCTATCTATCTATCTATCTATCTATCTATCTATCTATCTATCTATCTATCTATCTATCTATCTATCTATCTATCTATCTATCTATCTATCCGGCAGAATTCCATAGAGATGACAATAAGGATGAGGATGATTCAGTCTCTGTTTGAGTTTTAAGATATTTATTTGGATGGTACAGTGTTATATCCGATCTACGGTAGCCATTTAACTTAGTCTCCAGAATTATGCCATATTCCCCAACTGCCTTCTGTTAATTACTAATCACTAAATAGAACTAATCTTGAAATAATTTTCCCATTATGCTTTCTGTCTTGCTGTCTGCCTGTCTCTCTGTCTGTCCGTCCATCTACACGCAGTCTAACCAGTTACTGGTGTACCAAATGAAGTAGCCAGAGATTGTATGCCGTAACAACCATTTAAGGTTAAGCAGTAGGACATTTTTTTTTTTTTTATATAGTTTAACAATTTTAAATTGCTTGATGAAAGCAGACAATTCCAAAAATGAGGAACATATTTACAAGTTGCCAGGCTTTTAGAAAGTTATTGCTCAATATATGCATATCATCCCTGGGTTCCATTTAGATTTATAACACCAAATATTGTGAAAACTGCAAAAATACTTATGCAACAAGTGTACTAGTTTTGTATTTGCAGTCTCAGATATTTTCACTGAGTTTGTGGATTTTTTTTTTTCATGAGCTTTGCCAGTTCTCTCTCTCTTTGCTGTTAACGTTTCTGCTTGTGCTGAAGTGTTCTCCTGCCAGAGCATCATAATGGGAAAGCAGACCGCCCAGACCCTGGGATGTCCAAGTATTTTATGTGTGTGAGTGTGTGTCAACACATGTGTCAGCAAGTGTGAGATGCGAGGGAGTTTATTTTAGTGTATACATGTGTCAGCATTATTAGGGTTTATGCACTTATTAAAATGTCTGTTTATGTTTGCATGTTTACCAGAAAGGAAACAGCTATGTGTAGGCTCATTTATAGTTAGTAGGTGCATCTCTGTGCATATAAATTAGAACTTCTATCAGCAAAAAAATGAAATAACAGTGCATTACAAAAATATTCATCGCTTTTTGCTTTTTCCTGTTTGCATTTCGTCTTGTTGGAGCCACTAACTTCACTGCATTAAAATTTTAATTCTGCTCTAATGTGACCAGAGCACCTTTTTATTTGCTTTAGTAAAGTGGAATTATTAATGCTTTCTTACCAAATTGTTTTCCGTTTGTGACCCTTGTAAAGACATCAGATTGGTGGAGCTGAAGACTTATAGTTTTAAGGTCAACCAGTCCTACCTGAGCTGTTGAACTTTAAATCCACTCAAAAGTTATAATTGGATGCTTCTCTACTTCTCATTCTCTCATTGCTGAGCCTGAAATATGTTCATAGCTTGGGATTTTTTTGTTCCATGACATAACCCTGCTTTAAAGGAAATATTTGTTTTGTTTTCAACCTGGATCTTATTTTTTTTTAGCAAATATTACATTCAGTTACTCTCCCAAAAACGTTTGGAGCTACTTTAGTGCTTCGGGAGAAGTTTATCTCCAGTCGCTTTCAGCGTATATACAGTAATGGGAATCAATGGGGCAGGAGATTTGCTGCCTGTAATAATACGTGTATATTACAGTAAACTGACTCAATACTGATGCATGCTCCACTTGCAAATTTTTCTGTATTTAAATTTTGAAAATTTAATGTGCTACTTTGCTATGGTCTAAAACATAAAACCCTAATGAGATACATTCATTTTTTTAGTTATGTTACAAAATGTGAAATAAAGGAGTCAGCTTACTTTTGCAAGGCCATATCTGTGTACCTACTGTCTGATAGCATGCGTAAATCTATATGTGCACAAATTCCAGTAATGTCTGTGAAACGTCGGATGAGTGTAGGGGGCGTTTGGGAGTGGGCTGAAAGTTTTAAGGCATGACAGTTCTCCCACATTTGCAGGTCCACTCCCACATTCGGGGAATTCTTCATGAAATGGACACTATTTGTCTGGCCTGACTGGAGGTGGGTGGTTCAGGAGAACTTTGTCTTCAAGATTGCGTGTATTTTCTGCTGCTGATACACAGCAGAGGAAATGAGTTTCTTTGCAGAGACACAAGAGCAACAGCAATGGCAGTGGGGGGAGGGGGGGTGGGGGGTGGGGTGGGGGTAAGAGGTTCAGGCTGGTTTTCATTTAGCCCTCTTTATGAGTCAGGAGAAAGCTAGCCGGGTCAGAGAGGAGCTGTGAGTAAAGAGAAGAGGGAGTTCACTTGTCTGGTTGATGTATGACAAATGCACATAGGAGATACATGCAGTCAGGGAATTGGATTCTTCCCTCCTCAGCAATGACTTTTTTTCAACCTTTTTGGTCCTCCCTCCAGGCAATGAGGTTATGGATTTGGACAGGTGTAAATACTGATGATGAATAGTAATGTTTGTTAGCTTAGAACTGGGAGGGGGGATATGGATTGAGAGTATACTGACTTTAGATATTTAAAGGTTTGGTCATTGCTCTGAGAGGTTATTATGCATTATATGGTGTAAACAGAAAAAAAAGGCAAACAGGTTGGAAGTGTTTTAGTGAGGAGATATAGCATATCTCTCATGTTATGGAAAAAATATAAACACAGATAATGTATATTTGATTGATTTAAAAACAAGTCCATCTAAAGACAACAATTTTATAGAAAACAGAGCAAATATTTGGTTAATGAACATATATATATATATATATATATATATATATATATATATATATATAAACACATATTCAACTGAGCAGTTTATCCATCTATGCGATTCTAACGTTCTTGCAGTCTGAATAAATGCTTTCTGAGGTATGATGCCATTGGGTAAGGTATGTCCTTTTTAGGCTAGACCATTTTTGCCCTCAGTTCGGCTATATCAAAATTGTTAAGAGCCGCAAATATTATATGAACTTTGGAAGAAAAACAACCTTGTAATTTCTAAAAAATATCTACCTAAGGAGATGTGTTTTTATTTAACAACTGTCATTATATATCTTTTTTAAGGTTTCAAAACTGATTAATTTAAAAAACACAGTTTCCAACATTATGGCCAAATATCTGTTCCGCTGTGTTGGTCAGACTAAAAGTTACTTTTTAAAATAAAAACCTCTAAGCAGATTATGAATATACATTTTAGTAAGCCTTCATTTCTTTATTATGTGCTGATGGTAAATGGACTGAACTTATATAGCGCTTTTTAGTCTTACTGACCACTCAAAGCGCTTTACATTGAAGCAACATTCACCCATTCACACACTGACATGGCTCGGTAGGACTTGGGTTAAGTGTCCAGGGGCACATCAACATGGGGAAGCTGGAATTGAAATGAGGAAGCTGGAATTGAACCTACGTCCCTCCGATTGCAAGCCAACTACTCTACCTCTGAGCCACAGTCGCCCACTGTGATGTAATATTCTGATCTTAATACAACTTTTTTGTCAGTGGGAAGCATCATAAAATTAATAGAAAGAAAGGCTATAAAACATCTGTCAGAACTAATCTGTATAATGCATTTCATTTGGAGTTACTAACACAATAACATTTCAATAACTTTTATATGTATTAAGATGCACTTGATTGTTAAGAACGCTACAAAGTACACTAAATATATAAAAATAATCATATAGTGTGTTGATATATTTAAATATGCAAAAAAGATGTACCAGTTCTTTCAGTATGATTCTATTGCAGACATTCTATTTGGCTATTCTATGATCAAAATGAAAAACTGCTATAGTCTGCATATGTTATTATTATATCTAAATTTACACAAATTATATATATTTTTCACATTTTTAGCAAAAGTTAATAGCAAATGTTGAATGTCCAAAGAGCCACTTGCTGCTCTGGACCCATGTATTGCAGACCACTGGGCTAGACAGTTGGTTATCTGGTTATTTTTTTCCATCACCTGAATCATTTTCCTACTTCTGTATTATAATCAAGTTATGGTTAGCACTAACAGTCTACCAAGAAGTGTTTTAAAAATCATTTGTGTTACAATTTTAAGTAATATTCAGTAGTTTTTTCAGAGAGTTTGTAATGTTATAAATGAACACTGTTATATAGTCTACTTTTTCAGGGAATTTGTAGATGATGAATTAAGCCCTCAGACTGATGGAAAGCTTCCTGTTATTCCGACTGACCTCACATTTTTACTGGATTATAATAATTCTAATTTATATTAAAAAACAAAATATCTATCTAAATCTATCTAATCTATCTAAATGACTCCAGGGTCATTTAATCAACTCTTTATCTGACAGGGTAAATTTGTTGGACACTTTGGACACTTACCATGTCTGCATACAGAATTAGCCCTTCAAGGAATTTGCTAAGAACTCCATGTGTCACGACTGATTCGGCAGAGTGCCATCACTAGGGCTGTGTTGAAAATGTTGAATCTGAGTCTTAAAAAAAACAAAAAAAAAAAAACCAAACGGAATCGATTAGCAAGTCAAAAAATTGTTGAACATTGTTTGCCCTTTTTACAACTAAAACTTGAAGGAAAATCCAGACAGCCATTTTGAGGCTTGTGTCTGAAAGTGTAAACAGTTTCCCCCGAGAAATAATCCTCACCCAGTGTTGCGTCATTGATGACAGTCAGATAATTAAAGGTTGAATATGGAAATTTTTTCTTAAAAGCTCTCTATTTAATAATAAATCCATGTGCATTTAGAGGTGTGCAGAATGAAAGTACACAATTTATTTAAAAAATTATATTTTAACTAAATAAATAATCAAATATTTATTTTTACATGAACTATGCTGTGTTTATATTTACGTTTTCCAGCCAACAGCGGCGCACCATCGCGGGTTGCCAAATACTGTGTAAACAACTGCAGCAAGAAGATTTATAGGCTACTGTGGAAAATGGAGCGTTCATTGAGTCAAGCTGCCGTGTCTGAGCCCCGTAGATGTCATTATCCGTCTCAGAAGAGGAACGACCTTGAAAGATCTAAAATCAGAGTTACTTTAGGTAAAGCCTACAACAGATGAACAGAAATGAAAAACTTTCATGGCATCAAAACACACGTGGAAATGGCAAAGTTTCTCATGGACAGGTAAGATAGATTGCTAACGGCTAACATTAGCTGTCGGCGAAACAGCTTTGCGATACTTGTGATCAATATATGACGTTTATTTTAGATATGAGAGCACTGATCATAACACATAAACCTCCACACCAAGTAAACGGAAGAAAAGGAAACCGTTTAATCCTCCTGCTCTGTCCAGTATAGCAGGCTCACTTTCACCGCTGCGGTGAGTGGCTATTATAAAGACTGTTCTAGCTAGCTTTCTGTATTGACATAGGTCTCTGACCATACACCTTAGTCAAATACGCACACTGTGAAATCTGTCGGGTGCATATGTCAATTCTAAACTATAAAAAACATCACCAAGGGAAGAGTGGAGGAGACATCCCCTCAGCTACAGCAATAAGATGCCGAGAGGACAGATACAAAAAATGTATTGTTTCCTTTGACCCATATTTTATTATAATCATTTCTTACCCTTTAAGATTCATCGCTGGACATGATGCTGGCTGGTTACAGTTACAAAACGGGCAACTACAACTTCAACATACTAGATGTCCTATGGTGCCCATGTTCCATATTAAACCATTAAGGTAACAGCTCAAAAAAAGACCCATATCAATATTGAATTGCAAAAGATCAGATTGTGATAATCGATTCAAACGCTTTAGAATTGGAATTGAATTGTTCTTGAAATTTGAATCGATACCCAGCTCTAGCCATCAAGGACGAGTACCAAAAGACACCCACCCCACCAGAGAATAACAAGACATGAACGGAACAAGCAGGCATAGTTGCTGTGTTTCTGTTTGCCATGTTATACTCTGCTTCACCAGCAAGTCTGCTGATAATAATTTCCCTCTGAGTTAGAAACATCAGCCTGAGTTAACCACAGCTCCCCCCTGGCGTCGCTACTGGGCCATTTCCCCGACTATACCTCAAGCATTGCAGAAGGTAAAATGGAGACATGTGCATACTGGAAAGGTCCAGTAAAATTACCCTGAAGTTCTGATATTGGAGACATGCCTAATGTACTAGTTTGTTAAAGTTACAATGGCTGAGATTGCCAGCTGGGCAATCCGTTCAATTGATTGAGAACATTTTCAAATAATTATACCACCTGGAAAAGCACAGGAATTAACCATTGTCAATACGATTGCACAAATGAACATCACAATAATAAAATGTTATCTCAGTCCTGTTGGACAAAGAGTAGCCTGCTGAGTCATGGTGGATCAGACAAATTGACACAGACAGTCTAATAACCAACTAAGGGCTCCTACTTAAAGAGTAACTCAATCCCTTTCAGAGTCTTCTTCCAACTGCATTTCTGGTTTAAAAAGCGCAGCAAAAGGAGGCATTGCCTGGTGAACCAAAGTATATGCAGGGGGAGGGCTGAGCACCATCAACTCTTCCTTGCCGTTTCAACCAACTCGCTCAAAGTTAGGGTTTGTTTTATACTCCCCAGCAGCAAGATGGCTGTCACGAGGAACAAAGGCTAACATCTGTGATAAGGTTTGAGCCAGTAGCAATGCCAAATTCAAGTGCAGTGTAAACTTTTAACCTAAAGAGGACACTCCACTGACATTTTCTGGTAGAAAATTCATATTTTTACTAAAAACTCCAAAATAATGATGTCGACAGTCTAATTAGACACTCATTGATACAGGTTATCCGCAAAAAGTTAGATTTGGGGGTGAGTTGCACTTAGTATTGGATAATATTTAGTCAAGTATCAGCTAAAGATATGTATTCATATGCCCAGTGTAAAAATAAAAGTATTTATGTGCAGTTCTACACAGGAACTGAAACCCACTGTGATAGTCTTGAATGAAAAGATTGAAATCAAACAATTTTTTATGATGTCACAGTGCTCCGCATTCTTGTGCGGCCAAGAACTCTCTAAGCTCATCTCCTCCAACAACACCTTTCAGTGACAACAACAAAATCCCCAGTATCTTTCCACCACTTTAAGCTGTTTTTCGTCCAACTTCCATTATAAAATCCCTTATCGTAAATCACAGAACTATCCTCTCAGTAAATCCACGGATGACATATAATCGTCCGTGCTTTCTGCTTTGCAAAGCCACATCTCTACAGCAGCTTAGGACTGAAAAACAAACAAATACAAAGGCAAACGTAGACTTGAAAGGTGAAAGTTAGAGCAAAGGACTTTCTTGGTTGCACCTTGCAATTTTATTTATTTTTTTATTTACAACCCCTTACAAAAAAAAATAATCACTACTATTGGAAGATGTTCAGTTGTCACCCCCAAGGAAAAAATAAGTTGCAGCTGCTTTGATGGGAATATATCAAAGTAATGCAAACTAATTGATTAGTAACATTTTAGTAAATGCATTAAGGGAATGTTTCATGTAGAGATCATTAGATTGCGTAGAAAGACATCAATGAGCAACAGATGTAAGTAGGAAACCCTCTGACCTTCTCCCTTCTACTATACAGAGTGAAGTAATTTAACCTTTTGGGACGAGCCATTAAGATTGGGTAGAGGGGACTGAGGAAGATAATGTTGAACTACTATATGCCATATATCATTAGCAATAGGAGACTGCAAGGAAGTTCCAGAGTGGCACAGTTGTGGGTGTGCGGTTTCTCTTGTAAGCTGGCTAAACTACCTTTAAAATAATTTAAACTAATAAACTGAAGCCTCATCTTTGTTCAGAGGAAAAATAAAATGTTTCCACCAGGACCCATTTTTTTGTGTAATTGAAGGAGGAAGAACTATGGAATCACTGGATGTGGAGGACAAAATTTCATAATGACACACAAAAAATGTCATAATTAATACCCTGAGTATTAATTCTTGTTTATCTTTTACTATTCTGGATGTGGAGTCATTTCGATGCTTCCTTTTTACAAGACATCCACTCTCCTTACAGTGTATCTTTTAGACTATTTTTCAGAGACTATCGATTCGCCTTCACAACAGTTTTAATGTTTTCCAGTGTTTTAATGGACACCTCTCCTGTGGTAACATTCTTTCCAGTAAATCACCCATATGAAAAAAGTGATTAAGGTCTGCAAGGTCTTTTCATTAACTTCAAACGCCCTTGCATGTTTGATATGTGCCGGTATTTCTCACAAATGCAATTTACTGGGAGATTTCATAATTTCTCCTGTCGACATAAAGTAGTTTCATAATTTTGTTCATTCTATTCGCCACCCAAAAGAATGTGATGATAATAATTATATTATTAATTGTTTTTGAGATACGTCTTACAAAGTAAGTAAGTTTAACTGGTTAATAAAACTGTTATATTGTCTTTTGTTTTATGATAAAGTTACACAATTGACTGAAATGCTTTCAGAATTATCATTAGTTGATGTTTTTAAACTCGTTACTCAATTATAAGTGTTCATAATATTTAAAATGTACTGCCCATGATTACCCACTGATCATAATAGATATCAATTACCTGTCAAAACCTGATTACATTAGGTATTATTTTGAAACATAGAATGTCAGTCAACTGCATACTTTTGAGTCCTAACCCAGCAAACATGACAGATAAGACTGTTTTACCTGAAGAAGGGGGAGGCCAGTAATGAAGACCAGTGCTATGTGGGACCAGGGTCGAGTGGGTGTGGAGAGAGGTTGAAGGAGACCAGCAGGAGGTTGATGGGACGGTTTGTTTTGGTTGCAGATATGGCCGGACTGTTCTGTCATGTTTGCGGGGTTTTTAGGACTCAAAAGCAGCAACAAACTCAGAACACCAGGCAGTCTGTTGGATATGATAAAATTATTTTTATTAACAAATAGTAAAATGTGAATTGTCTCAGGTAGATCGCCAGGAAATGGAACCACAGAGGCGGATGGAGAACTGCAGCCGAAAACAGATGTTAGATGGAGAAGACAGGATGGTGAGTCAGGAAATGGATGGCTTTACTCACAGGACGGTTGAGGGTTCAGATCTCGGAGGAGGTAAGTAAGATCCTGTAGCAGAGGTTGGTCGAGACTGATGGAGGTTTTGGCTGTGTGTGTTTGCAGGTGGAGCGGGCACATGGACAGAGGACAGACAGACCAGTGGAGGTAACGGTGGGGAGGCTGACAGGGAGGATATCCAGATGAACAGGTAAGTTGTTTCCAGGGATTCTTTCCAGCGGAGATCAGAGGAGGAAACCCAGGAGGACAGAGGAATCTGGATAAGGGTGATTGCAGTGAGAACAGTCTGGCGTCAGCTTGCAGCTTCCGTCCATCTTTTAAGGCTGGCACCTGCCGCCAATCAGCCATGCCCCTGCAGAGAAGGTAGGAGAACAAACACAGCAAAACACCAGCAAAACACAAGATCCTAGCAAAACTCAGCTGTAACAGCAGTAAAGTGAAAGGTAATAGAAACATTAATCAGTTGATTATTTAGTTAGTTCACTTTACAAGGACACACAGAAGAAGAAAATATTTTTAAAAAGAATTTAGAATGATAACATATACAGTAAGTACAACATTGCAAAACTAAAGTACAGTGCAGTTATTAAAAACTAAAGAAGGCATACTCCTATATGAGTAATGTTCAACTGAGCAGGATAATGTAAAGGTTTTTTTTAGATAATATGTATTTTCGTATTAAAAACAAACATATTTATGAATAGACAACAAATATTTGTAGGAAATTGAAAAGTTACGTCCTTTGTTCTAACTAATGAAAAATAAACTCAATAAATCCAATACCTAATGAATGGATTTGCGTCTTTCTATATGCAGTTTTATAACTGCAATGCTGATAACTTATCAGGAGGTTGGTCTATAAGTTTCCATGCAGTTAAGGGTATAATTTTAATCAGTTTGCATTGATGCTTTTATGCTGTCATTTAATGCTGCAGCTAATGTTAAAAGAAAGTAGTCAAGAGAAGTACCACAGTGAGAAAAAAACAAGGTTATGGGTTAGATTTTAATTGGCTTTATAAAATGTTAATTTATAAAACATTAATATTCTTACACAAAGAATTCAATAAAACATTAAGAAAACATGTATTTACTATCAGCATACTGAATTAAAAGAACACTGACATTTACTTAAATAACAAATTTTAAAAACCTGTTTCCTCTTTATCATCATTTAGTTGTTTAATTAATTTTATGATATACAACTTAAAAATGCTGTATGATAGCCCTAACCAGAGGGAGATGTAATATCTGGGAATGCAGGAAGCAATCTGATAATATAAACATATCTGATATAATGTTACAAATGACCTCATAAAAAAATTATGTCAGCTGTAGTTTATTAGTGCTGGCAGAATTCAATTAGCAGACCTCCATCTTGGTCATCTTAATTCAAACCACACAGGGTCAGACGGGGGCACGTTCTGTTTATATCCTGCTGAACTACGTCTTCTGTCTTAACAGCCATCATGTTTCTTGCAGCCAAACCCCCCATCTACCAGTTTATAACCTTTCTCCTCCAACAATGGAGCTCAACAACATCTGGCCGAAGGCTTCCCACTACTAGCGCTGACTGTCAACTGAGGGAAAGAAGTAGAACTGGTGGGTGGTGGTGTTAGTCCATATAATTCTGACCTCTGCAGAAAGAATAACAAAAAACCCATTGGCTTTGAAGATGGCATTCAAAGAGCCGGGCCTGTTTTTCCATGATGGGTGGTGGCCACTCAGAGAGGGTCAGAAACTGTTGACTTATCCCTAAAATGTTTTGAGTTGGACATAAAGTATGGGAAGAATAGGGAATTTGACATATTTTATTTTTCCACATTTCTTTTCTTGGAATACTTTCTTAGTTTTCTGTTTCTTGTTTTTGAAACTGTAAAATCTGAGAAAGGTAATGGTGGTTTGAGGCATTTCCATGTTTCCATTGAAGAATTTTTTGAATTTTCACATATTTACACAGGAAGTGAAAGTAGGAGGCAGTGCACATTCAATGATTTTAATGTGGAAAAAACCTACTGTAAATATGTAGAGGGTTTCCAGTCAGAGTTGTAGTCTGTTTTAAAAGAAGGTGGCAAAAAATGCAGATACAGTGGGGCAAAAAAGTATTTAGTCAGCCACCGATTGTGCAAGTTCTCCCACTTAAAATGAGGATAGAGGTCAGTAATTTTCACCATAGGTACACTTCAACTGTGAGAGACAGAATTTGAAGAAAAAATCCAGGAATTCACAATGTAGGATTTTTAAAGAATTTTTTTGTAAATTATGGTGGAAAATAAGTATCTGGTCACTTCAAACAAGGAAGATCTCTGGCTCTCACAGACCTGTAACTTCTTCTTTAAGAAGCTCTTCTGTCCTCCACTCATTACCTGTATTAATGGCACATGTTTGAACTCGTTATCTGTATAAAAGACACCTGTCCACATCCTCAAACTGTCGAAGGACACCAGGAAAAGACTTGTAGACCTGCACCTGACTGGGAAGAGTGAATCTACAATAGGCAAGCAGCTTTGTGTAAAAAAATCAAATGTGGGAGCAATTATCAGAAAATGGAAGACATACAACACCACTGATAATCTCCCTCGATCTGGGGCTCCACGCAAGATCTCATCCCGTGGGGTCAAAATGATCATGAGAACGGTGAGCAAGAATTTCCCAGAACCACACGGGGGGACCTGGTGAATGACCTGCAGAGACTTGGGACCAAAGTAACAAAGGTTACAATCAGTAACACACTACAACAACAGGGAATCAAATCCTGCAGTGCCAGACGTGTCCCCCTGCTTAAGCCAGTGCATGTCCAGGCCCGTCTGAAGTTTGCCAGAGAGCACATGGATGATACAGCAGAGGATTGGGAGAATGTCATGTGGTCAGATGAAACCAAAGTAGAACTTTTTGTTATGAACTCAACTCGTCGTGTTTGGAGGAAGAAGAATACTGAGTTGCATCCCAAGAACACCATACCTACTGTGAAGCATGGGGGTGAAAACATACGGCTTTGGAGCTGTTTTTCTGCTAAGGGGACAGGACGACTGATCCGTGTTAAAGAAAGAATGAATGGGGCCTTGTATCGTGAGATTTTGAGCCAAAACCTCCTTCCATCAGTTAGAGCTTTGAAGATTAAACGTGGCTGGGTCTTCCAACATGACAATGATCCCAAACACACCGCCCGGGCAACGAAGGAGTGGCTCCTTAAGAAGCATTTGAAAGTCCTGAGGTGGCCTAGCCAGTCTCCAGACCTCAACCCCATAGAAAATCTGTGGAGGGAGTTGAAAGTCCATGTTGCTCGGCGACAGCCCCAAAACATCACTGCTCTCGAGAAGATCTGCATGGAGGTATGGGCCAAAATACCTGCTACTGTGTGTGCAAACCTGGTAAAGACCTATAGTAATTGTTTGACCTCTGTTATTGCCAACAAAGGTTATATTACAAAGTATTGAGTTGAATTTTTGTTATTGACCAATTACTTATCTTCCACCATAATTTACAAATAAATTCTTAAAAAATGCTACAATGTGAATTCCTGGATTTTTTTTCAAATTATGTCTCTCACAGTTGAAGTGGACCTCTGTCATCATTTTAAGTGGGAGAAGCAAGCATATTGGGAAGGTTCCCATCCATCCATCCATCCATCTTCTTAACCGCTTATCCAGTTCAGGGTCACGGGGCAGCTGGAGCCTATCCCAGCAATTATCAGGCGTTAGGCAGGGTACACTCTGAACAGGACGCCAGTCTGTTGCAGGGCGGGAAGGTTCCCATTTATCTTATTTTTTATAGAGTCTATTTTATTTATAAAAAATTTCATGAAGTCGTCACTACTAAGAGCTGGGGGAATGGTTGGCCCGACAGAGCTATGATCCTGTGTGAGTTTGGCAACTGTATTAAAACGAAACCTAGGATTATTTTATTATCCTCAATTAAAGATGAAAAATATGCTGTTCTGGCTGTTCGAAGGCTCTATTTATATAGCAATAGACTATTTTTCCACATTAAATAAGAATCCTGTAAATGCGTGGAGCGCCATTTTCTCTCTAGTTTTCGAACATTCTGCTTTAGGGTACATAGCTCTAAATTAAACTAGCTAATCTTCTATAGCTAGGCCTGTGAATATTCTCATTCATTCTTCTATAGCTAGCCACCTTCCTTTTCAAGGGGGCAACTTTGTCTATTGCCAGACGCAGGGAGGAATTAACGCTATGAACTGAAATGTCAAGTTGTGAGGGGTCAGGAGTTAAATCACTATTTTCTGTTGTATTTTTACAATTATAGCTGATTAACTATTTTGTACATTTTGTTTCATCAAATGATTTACATTTTTTGACTGTGACTTTAACCAATCACACTTTAAATTGTCTCAGCTGCTGTGTAAAAAAATCAACCAGATTGAATGGAAATACCTGTCTAATAGAAAATTGTTTGGAATTAAAAAGGTAATACAATTAGAACTTTCCTACTATATTATCGGGACTGGATGTTATTTTAGAAAGAAGTCGTCTCATTTGGAATAAGTCCTTCTTAGAATAGTTTTGACCTTCAGCCTAACTGAACAAATCTCGATTTATGTTAAGTAAATATGCCAAAAAAATATCTTTTGTCTCACAGCAAAATGCCACAGATGCCACAAGCATTGAGGGAGCGTGCAATTGGCATGCTGACAGCAGGAATGTCAACCAGATCTGTTGCTCGGGCATTGAATGTTCATTTCTCCACCATAAGCCGTCTCCAAAGGCGTTTCAAAGAATATGGCAGTACATCCAACCAGCCAAACAACCGCAGACCACGTGTAACCACACCAGCCCAGGACCTCCACATCCAGCAGGTTCACCTCCAAGATCGTCTGAGACCAGCCACTAAAACAGCTGCTGAAACAATTGGTTTGCATAACCAAACAATTTCTGCACAAACTGTCAGAAACCGTCTCAGGGAAGCTCAACTGCATGCTCGTCGTCCTCATCTCCTGACTCCAGCTCGACGCCGTAACAGACTTGAGTGGACAAATGCTCACATTCGATGGCGTCTGGCACGTTGGAGAGGTGTTCTCTTCACGGATGAATCTCAGTTTACTTTGTTCAGGAAAGATGGCAGACAGCGTGTGTGGCGTCGTGTGGGTGAGCGCTTTGCTGATGTGAATTTTATGGATCGAGTGGCCAGTGTTGGTGAGGTTATGGTATGGGCAGGCGTCTGTTATGGACGAAGAACACAGGTGCATGTTATTGATGGCATTTTGAATGCACAGAGATACTGTGATGGGATGCTGAGGCCCATTGTTGTGCCATATATCCATGAACATCACCTCATGTTTCAGCAAGATAATGCACGGCCCAATGTTGCAAGGATCTGTACACAATTCTTGGAAGCTGAAAATGTCCCAGTTCTTGCATGGCCAGCATACTCACCGGACATGTCACCCATTGAGCATGTTTGGGATGTGCTTGACCGGCATATACGACAGCGTGTACCAGTTCCCACTAATATCCAACAACTTCACACAGCCATTGAAGAGGAGTGGACCAACATTTCACAGGCCACAATTGACAATCTGATAAACTCTATGCGAAGAAGATATGTTGTACTGCATGAGGCAATGGTGGTCACACCAGATACTGACCAGTTCTGAGTCCCCAGACCCCCAATAAAGCAAAAAAACTGCACATTCCAGGGTGGCCTTTTACTGTGGGCAGTATAAGGTACACCTGTGCACTAATCATGATGTCAGATCAGCATGTTGATATGGCACACCTGTGAGGTGGGATGGATTATCTCAGCAAAGCAGAAGTGCTCACTATCACACATTTAGACTGATTTGTGAACAATATTTGAGAGAAATGGTAATATTGTGTATCTGGAATGATTTTAGATCTTTAAGTCCATCTCATGAAAAATGGGAGCAGAAACAAAGGTGTTGCGTTAATATTTTTGTTGAGTGTATTATTAATAACAGTGCTAACTGAGTCATCAACTGCAAGTAGGTTCTCAAGTTTAACCTTAAACCCATAACGTAAAATAACTTATAAAGGAAATCATATGAAGTGCAGAACAAAAGATGTCTGAACAAAAGAGTTCATTTCCTAGGAATCGGCTTTTTTTTCAACAAGCATAAAACTATTCAGTCAGAATTTAGAATTGAAATACTCCTTGTCCCCTGTTGTATGATTTAGTTATAAAGCCCCTTTCTCACATAAACGTCAGAGTTCATCACAAAAAAATAAAATAACTAGAGATCTATAGTAATAAACACTGAAAACAATAAAATCAAATCATAAAATTCTTATTTTACTAGCTTTTCTAAAGAAAGAGACCTCTGTGTGTTTAAAGAAACGCTCTATCAGTGCAAACGGACATTGTGCACTGATAGAGCTTCTATCTGCTGAGACAAGTGTTTTTGCTTCAGCAGTGAGACACTCAGAGAAATGCTGCTCAAACAGTCAAGATGTATGATTTCAAACAAAAATATGTTGATGGTTGTTTTATGACATGCAGCATTTCTTGATGGATGAATTTTTGGTCCATTAACTGCATGTGGAGCTGTAGTGCAGGTACAAGCTGATGTCGAGCGTTGTTAGGCTGTGTACAGCAACTACAATTCTGTGATATGGCAGCACTTGCTTTTGTCAGCACTGTGGAGACTGAGGCAACTGAATGACAAACACAGGGACATGGTCAGCTGTTTCCCTCTTTGTACCTCTACTTCTAAAACACCTGCAAAGTTGGAATGTTTGTGTGGCCTTTGCATCACCTAAGGAAGATGGTCCGACTGCCATGAATTGGACGCATGAAGAATATGGTTCATAATGTTCTCTAATATTTATTTTTAAAGGAATTTCTAGTAAAGAAAAAAAACAAGTGTATGAAATCAGATGCAAACAGTTATGTAATTACTCTGCATTTTAAAGGAAGTTTATCTGTTTAACTCCTTATATTTCATATAATTTTTCCAAAAATGCTTGAAAAAAAGAGCATGCTAACCAAAGATACAAAGACAGCTTGATAAATAGACGCAAGCCAAAGGAAGATTTGAAGTTAGGACTTGCTGTGGATTAACTATTTAATTGCAGTACCTTAATTGGACCCTTAATGATGCAAAACGATTGTATGTGTTAATGCTGGGTTTGTTCTGCAAATGATATGAGGCTTTGAGTAATGAGTTGGACCTTATTTTGCATTTTCAAGTGCATTGACCAAAGTGATTACTGTGAATACAGTTATGATTGTATCTTTGATTGGTATAAGTCACTGGTATCTCAAGAATCTTAGTTTTCTAATGATTTGTGATATGTACTGTATATGTTCAAAGAAAGGGGGTTGCAAAAAATAACCAAACACACAATGAGGCCATTTCCATTCCATAAGCTATAAAAAGGCTTTTAAACCTTAGCACATTAGCCTTCTATAATTCTGACTGTTGAAGGGAGACTGAACGCCTCAGTAAGACTGAAAGAACTGAACAAGGCCATATGCCAGATTCTACATCAGTAGATGGAGGGAGGTCTGTTCTGCAGTAATGAGTTGGTCCTGCCTGTTGTGGATATGAACAAAACTGATCCAGTTATCAGACCTCCTTATTAACAAAATCAGCTTTCCGAACCACACTTTAGTTGATGACAAATACATAATAACAGAACCAGATACCGGCTACAAACAGCTGAAATGAACTGGACTGAGGGTAGGCAAGCTCTGGCCTGGGGATAAGGGGAGGATGCCGTCATCCAGAGTCAAGCCGTCACCCCCCTCTTCATCATCTGGGTTTTCCCTCTCCACCTGTCACACCCTTACCTTGATCTCTAATGAAAGGAAAACAATATATGGTTGAATGGATAGGGGAATAGATAGAAATTAGTGGTATTTTGTTAATTGAATACAATTTATTGTATTAGGAGTAAAGAAGTCGCCTCATCAGCTCTTAAAAGTGGAACAATTTCCACCATTTTAAATAAACACAAAAACCAACAGTGTGTGCTTTGGTGCATTTTTTTATTTCATTAAAATTTTAATTAACATTAGGAATAATGCTTTGATTCATCATGGAGACAATCTGATATTTCCCTAATTTATTATTCATTTTGAACCACACTTCTACAAAGCACTTGCAGTCCATGTTTTCCTCTCTTATGTGTTTTACAGTCCTCAGAAAGGAAATCTAAATTGGTCAAAAGGTTATGGGTAAAAATCCACATTATGTATATTTTTACATACTTTACTTTAAGCAAGTGGAAATCCTGATTGAATCGAGAAGAGCCAGTCAAATGAGGGAGCTTTTTCACAGCATCTCTAAGGTCACAAGTTCATATTCTTACAACAGCCAATCCGTCCATAAACAGTCATGAAGTATCTCAGAGCCAGGCTTAAAGTCCTCCCCGGGAGTCCCTCTGGATAAGACTGTCAGCCAAACACCTCAGATGTAAAATTCTGTGTCTTGTTAGCCGACAGCTTAACGATGGCATTTGTCTCCACCAGCTATCCCACGTTTACAGTCGCCCCGGCCCCCCCCCCCCCCCCCCCCCCCCCCGTCTTCTGCACGTAAACACTATGCTCCAGCAGCTGCAGAAGCGGATTGCAATGAATGGCGGTTTCCATCTGTGTCTCCCTTGATGAGGAAGGGACAAATAAGCAGGAGTGAAAACATAATGGCTAATAGTTGAACCATATGCTTTCCATATTCACATTTAGTATCAACACCATGCTGTTTTCATCTCAAACAGCCTATTATGCAAAAAAAAAACAACAACATGAAAAAGATGATTTGTGAAGCAACCCCTGACTCTTCTCATCTCTTGAAAGAAGATGACTGTTTTCACATGTTTCAGATTCCTCTTACAGTAAGAGCAGTGAGCAGCCAGAGCTGGAGGAGAGCTGGTTTAAGGACCTGGTTTTCATAGTTTATCTTGAAGAGAACCGCAGACTTTTAGATGGATACCTTATATATGCTAACGTAGTGTTTTTTTCAAACTCATAATTTGTCAAAGCGCTGTAAAATAACTTAAAAATAAAGTTATGTTTTCAAAATTAAGATGAAATCCATTGCCAAATGTATGCAGTACACTGCACCCACATGTCATTGTGGGACAGTTTATTCTGCTTCGTTTCTTTTTAGAGACTCAACAGAACACCTCTGGTCATATGAAGAACAGAATCAAATTACCTTTACTAAGCACAAGAATGTAAAGAAAAATCCCTCCTTTCGATACAGTTTAAAAAGGGTAGCCGCATTGAAGGTGTTTGTGGCTTAAGAATCAGGACAGTAGCTTTATCATGTAAACACAGCCTGTATAATAAGCTCTCCACACCTTGACATGCATATTAGAGAAATGCTACCATATGTCAAAGTGGTGCCTATAATTAAAACGGATTGCGTGGCTTACGGGTTTGTTCTTGAAAAAAACAAAAAACAAAGGCATGTGCCTTTATAACGTCATAGACCAGCTGTGTCCAATTCCAGTCCTCAGAGTCTGGTGTCTTGCATTTTATAGATGTGCCTCTGCTCTAACACACCTGATGCAAATAGCAGAATATATCTCGTCAACATGTCATCAGGTTCTGCAGAGACCTTGTTATGAATCATGTGTCATTTCATTTAGTCGTGTTGAAACAAGATAACGTCCAAACCATGTGGGCCATGAGCCCTTAGAAACTGAAATAGGACGCCACTGCAGTTTAATGCGCTTCTGAATCGAGCTAATACCCTTACCAGAATGTGAGCCTTTATCACCCCAGGCTGGGTTTCCAAACCAGACCATTTTTGCTCCAAGGCAACAGTGCTACCCACCATTGTGCAGTCTGCATTACAGTCTGTGCAAAAACTCAATCAATGAGACAATTTTTAGTGTCAGTATTAAAGAGAATCTGAGTAATTTGTCTTGTATTGTGTTATTGGTCATTTACTCTTCAAGAAACTTAAAAATCTGATTTAATTAGTCTTCTTTGAGGCTGATCTATATCTCAGAACTGTAGTTAACACAAGTGATATACTGTTGAACAGGTGGAAGATGTACATATTTATCATTGGGGAAGATTTGTGGCTCCTTGGCGTTCTTTGAGAGAAGTTCAAACTCCAAGTGTTAGATGTAGTGTAAAGCAGATTTTACACATCAGAAGCAACAGAATGTGAGACATGTTCCAGTTGGTAGGGATGTAAGCAGTAGCATGGGCCACACTGCCTGTCTCAACTGCTGGCCTCAGGCAGCACTGTGGATGGGATACTTTGTCCTTGCAGCAAGCCAATATCATGTGACCATGGTCGCAAACAATATTTGCAAGTTAGGTGTTTGATTATTTTTAATTCATATCAGTCAGTGATCTTGACTTCCTCCTACACTTCCAGTGAACTTTGCCTGTGGTTATTTATCGGGACTTATCAATCTCTAATACGTAAACACAGCTTGTAGAAGAGAATTGCTGCAGTTTGACACCTATGATGGCTGATAAGACCTGGCTCCCAGTTAATTTGGCATTTTAGCCCAGAGGTATTAGATACCACTGAGCTCAAGAATCTGTCAAGTTTAAACATTTACTGCAATACTGGCATTTTAGTAAAGAAAAAGTGACTTTTTACTGGAATACTATAATTACTTCTTGCTAGTACAGGAAGAAAACCAAAAATGTCCCTTAACATGTCCACTGAAGGTATTTCGAAATCACCACAGTACATACCATGGACATGACTGTTCAGAGAATGGTGTGTGGATAAACTTCAAGCCATTTGTATGAGAACATTTTGCAAATGTTTACATGTTTTTCTGTTTAAGTTGTAGGAGGGGTGGATTACAAGTACCAAAAGTCATGCATGAGGGAGTAATCATTGGGGTGGATGGGGCCAAACAGGGTGGTGTAGTGATGTGTGGTATGCATGTGTGTGATTGCAGTCGAGCCAAAATTTGTCATATCTCTGCACTGTTTTAACTTGCCTGAGATGTATTATATGTTAGAACTCACAAACAACTTAATCTGACACATGTGGCATCTTAAAGAAACTTTACACTTTTTGTCGCTGTGTTTGAGGAAGAGCTTTAGGGGAGCTGCTGGCCTGTCCTTGCCATTGTGCAAAAGTAGAATTTCAAAAGTAAGGGTTCTGTGAGTGCTGTTTGCAGACTCTCAGTGTTGTTCATATATGCTGTGTTCTCATGAAATACCTTGGCTGAGAAACAATGTGTGGAAGAGAGCCCCATTACGCTCTGATGATATGTCCCAAATTAAGTCTGAACATTTTGTTTTGACTTGCCTTGGTGTTATGTAGTAAATCTGTTTATGACCCATAACATTTTGTCAATGTCATGTTATGTTGCAGCTTCAACTAGAAACATTTTTAAGAGACAAGATTCTCAGATGGTTTGAATGGAATGTTTTTATCACCACGTTTTACTAGTACCAATACCAGTGTTTTCTTCTTTATAGCTGGAGTGCAGTTGCCTTGTGGTGTATACTTATCGCATATTGTGCAATTATTGCTTACCCAGTTAAAAAATCTGTCATTAAATTTAAATTGATCTTTTTTGTGTGCAGGAGCTTAAACCAACTTGCCAAACACAAAAACGCATCTACCCTTTCAATTATTAACAGTCATTCAGTTAGTATTAAAAAAAAAATCTCTTTAAGGAATATATTTTTACATGTAAGTATGTAAGTTTTACATCAACCTTATTTTTTCGTTTTATTAAAAGGTTTTCATGTTCAAAATAGGCTACGTCTAAAAGTTAATGATGCTTTGCGCTCCGACAAGATTCCTCCTTTTATCTGTGCGTATGTCTATATTGTAGCATGTGTGGTATGGTGTGAGGACAAACAAACATGCAGCCTGCTGAATGTGAGCTGCAGCCAATCAGAAAGTAAGTTGATGGACAGCGATGGACTCTGAAAGTGTCTTTTACTATTTCAAAGTGTACGCTCACTTGGTCTGTATATGCACAGAAACAGAGGTCAATCAGAGCAAAGTGTGTAAGAACGTTTCAGAGTGAAAAACAACAATTCCTCACCCGTCATATCTTTGTAAACCCAGTACAACCCCTACTTCCACTGTCTTCACTCCTTTATCCGACATCTTTTCTATTTGTCTTTTTTCTCCGTTAAAACTAATCCACAAACTTTTTTCTCTTCCCCCTGCTCAGCTGCAATGTTTATTTATTCCAGAGCTACACTTTACCATGTTCGGTTTTGCGAGATTTCCTGTCTAAGCTGGAAATATTTGTGAGTAAAATTCTCTTCATGTGTGGTGTTTTGTCAGTGCTGTTTGACCACATACCACACACGGTAGGCCCAAATATGTTATATTCACAATTTTTTTGATTGCGATTTGAGTTTCTCTCAAGGTTTGGAAAATTGTACGACTATTTTAAAATCCTGCAGTGTGAACCAGCCTTAAATATGTGTTCTGATCCAGCATTATACTACAGTACATACATATAGAATGAGCTGAGATACCCAATTCCGCTCTTGTCAAACTTCCAGTTCTTTAAGATTTTCAAGTTTTGCTCAGAATTTCTCATTAACAGCTGTAGTTAGCATATCAATATGTTGATATTTGGTAAATAACCATTACAATACAGTTCTGTCACTTAGGGGAGCAATGTTTAGATCATAGTTTTGCCCAAAAAACACATTATTTTTAAAATCATATTTCAGTTTTCAAAACAAGCTTACTTTTTCACATGGGGACAACAGGATGTGAAGTTTATTGGTGATTTAGCAGGTGACAAATTCCAGTAACTGCAAATACAACTCATTTTAAAAGCACTAAAAGTCAGAGTGGAATACAGACCTGTTTGGTCAACAGTGACATAACATTTCCAGGCTTACTGGAGCACAGGTAATGAACATGCTCCGTATCCATCAAATAGTCAAATTACAGGACTAATGACCCTGGCCCATGCTGTAATAATCCTTCAGGGTTTGCTGCTTGATATTTCTTTTGAAGATTAGTTACCGTTCAGCTCCAGGTCATTACAGATCTATTGAATCATGCTTGTTTTTTTACTTTTATCAGAACTGACCTCCTATTATAGTTAACCCCATTCCCTTGTGTACTCTGATGAACTCTATCTACCTGACCTTTTGAGTGTTGCTTTGAGTAACTGACACTGAACAACAGGTAAACTACAGTATGTCTTTTTTCTTAAATTTTATGTACTGTTTCACAATAGTTGTAAAATATATAATGGCATGGGTAATAGGGTGCAAATTGGTAATAGCGTGGCATTGCAAAGGAACATAATAATTTGATCCTAGAATAGAACAGAATAATCCTTTAATTGTCCCACAAGGGAAAGTTTTGTCATAACAATAGCAAAATACAAATATACAAACAGAACAGGACGCAGAACAGAAACACACACATTTTTTACAGGAGTAAAAATTGTTATCTCAAGGGCAATAATTACAAAAACAGAATACTATACCGTTATTAAGGTTAAGTACAGCTAAAGTGGCAAACCCAGGTTGTAGTGCACACACAGAGCAGGATACTGAAAGATGTTTAAATAATTAGAATATTTAGAAAAGTTAGAAAGGTACAAATTGTTTATTAAACTGTGCATTAAAAAGTAAATGTGTAACTTTCAATAAGTTAGTATATATAGACTGGGAAAAAATAATGTGCAATTATAACAGTAATGGTGTTGTTTGGCTGATTAGTGCAATTTACAGCGCTGATGTAGATATCAGTGTTTGTTGGGAGCAGTTTTGGTTGTACAATCTGGCAGCTACAGGGAGGAATAACCTGCGGAAACACTCCTTCATGCATCTATGATGCAGCGGTCTGTAACTGAAGGAGCTCTGCAGTTCAGCAACATTTACATGCAAGGGGTGGGAGACTTTGTCCATCAGATATGTTATTTTGGCCAGAGTCTTTCTGTCTTCCACCACCTGCACTGGATCTAGGGTGCATCCTAGAACAGAGCTGGGCTCATGAACATTTTAACTGTGTAATTTTCTTCTTATCAAAAAGTAAATCACATGCAGGCAAGAAAATGTGTTTATTGAATGCCATTAAACAATACATTGTAACTTTAGGGTTTGTAAAGTTCTTCTGCACTGAGGAGTTAGTGATCCAAAACACGTCACTAGAAAAGAAACAATAACAAGCTGGTATTCAGTTGTTGCACTGTGTACAAGTTAGATAAAAATCTTAGGGCAATTTAAATTCTTTAACAGTTTTGTATCCACACAGCTGAAACACAAGTCTTGAATAGACTGTTAGAAAACCTGTAAGTCTTTCTGGTTTTAGGTGCTAACTCACTATTTCAGGTAGTGTGGTAATGAAGCAGACTGACAGTTCACACAGCCAGAATGAGCTCCAGAGCAGCCACTACGTTACTGTGAGTCAGATGGGAAAGTAGATCACAAACGGAGTGACACCTGAGACAGAGCACATCTGGTTTCGGGAGTAAACTTTGTCCCCGGACTACATGTGGTTTTCATTGGGGCTACATGCTGCAGGGTCAACCCATGCCTGCAAGAAGAACCCTTTCCATCTCCCCAGTCCACATGTGATATCCTACCAGACGCCTCCCCAGCAGCCTCAACTTGACCTACTTAATGCTCTCATAGTTGTTGCCCCTCACCACCCTTACTCTTTTCGGCTCATTAATTGCTTTAGCTGGCTTTGCGTAGCTGGCATGTCAAGCAGAAGCAACATTCTATATTGTTTGAGATTGTCTTGGAGCACCAGTACAGAGCACTGAAATTGCACCAGGAATCATGTGAATTTCATCCAAAAACATTTGCATTTACTATCACTGTTATCACACACAGAAATAAACAAAACTACGCTTTAACTGACAGAATACTTTTTAAATAAGTAATTTTAATGGGCTATTTTTTTCTGTTTTATGAAGACATATGCGCATTTACAATCAGGATTTTAATTATGTTGTTTTTTTGTTCCAAATAAACACTAAGAACTTGATTTATCAAATGTTCATGAACCTCACAGCGAGCAAAAAAACATGCAGTAGGTGATTTGTCAATAGGGCGCAGTGAAGTACATTGCATCAATGGCCTCAGCATTAGCAGAAAAAGAGTTGCAGTGGTGCGGTCATTTTGGTTGTATTTACGCAGAATGTCCTGCTCTATAGTCTGCTTACTGCTTTTGTAGAGCCCCCGTTCCGCTTGTTATTAACACACATAAACTTGCAGATGAAAAAAGCAAGCTCATGTCTACTTATAAGGCTCTGAAGTTAATTCTGTTGCATCAGAATTCCAGAAATGGTGTGAATATTTTTGCTTTTTTTGCTTTTCTCAATTAAACTTGTCGGATTGTAAAACAACCTGAAGAAATAAGGCAACATTCAAATCTGTCCAAAACAAGTTAGGGCAGGATTGATGGTTCCATCAGTTACACCAGTTTATCTATATCATTAAGAAACAAGGCAGTCCCAAAACATTATACTGCTCCCTCCATGTTTAATTTGTCGTTTTATGTTTTCTTTCTGAAACGCTATTAATATCACATCAGATTCAACAGGACCCACACCTTTCATTCTTCTGTTATCACACAAATTTTTTTTTTGAAATCTCAACAAGATGTTACATGGCAATAAGTTGGGGCTGTGAATTGTTTTTGGAATTTAACAGTCTTTGAGGCCTGCCGTACACGAGAGCAATCTGCTGAGCTAAAACTCATTCGAGGTTGTTTGCTGAGCGGATAGCTCGCTGTTTGTGCCTAATTTTTGTTTTTTGCCTCACAATACGTTTAGGTGGAAATTTAAAAAGTTTGATATTTATACAAAAGATTGATACTCATTTTCCTAACCTTATAATGGCGGAGGCAACAACACCTTAATCGACAAAACGAATAGCAGGATATTTTGCCAGATGTGTGGTGGGCTACTGCTTTTCAAATTCCAGTGAGTGTTAAGGTTTAGCTATTAATCTTTTGGTTATGTTCTTTATATGTTAGATTTATACATTTTACTTTTATTTGTTGAAATGTGATGCTATTTTAATGCATTTAAGGTTTTTTAACAGACCAACACAACCAGTTTCAAAGTTCACATCAAGATATTCATTTTTAAAAAGTTTAAAATTTTTCTCTGGTTTGTTTTATTATTAACTTCACATGAAAATTAAAAACTATTCTTGCTGACAAAATAACAACTACCTCATAATTTAGTAGTATATGCAGACCAGAGATCTAAAAAATCTAGGAGATACACAAAAAAAAATAAGTGGTGAATTCATAAGAGGAGCAATAAAGTTGTGTAAGGCGTCAGTGAAAAGCAGTGAAAATCACCAAATATATGATGCTTTGAAAAAAGCACCAGCACATCACAAATGTTGATAGGAGTTGCATTTTGGGGTTTAAAAGAACCAAGCTTTGATTTAATTGAACTAAGTGTTTCACCATCTTTGTAGGGGTCTTAAAGTTTGTTCCAGATGTGGGGAGCATAGAAACTGAAAGGTGCCCTTCCGTGTTTGGTTCTGATTATAGGGATGATTTGTAGACTAGAGTTGGAGGACCTGAGTGGTTTGCGGGGGTCGGTATAATGACAACAGATCTTCAACATCCTACAGGGAGCCATTGTAAGGACTTTAGAACTGGGGTGATGTGTTCTACTTTCCTGGTTCTAGTGAGGATGGCACCAGCGTTCTGCATTAGCTGCTGTCTGCAGTCTGATTGACTTTTAAGGAGACCTGATAGGATGCTGTTGCAGTTATCAAGCCGAATAAAGATACATGCATGGATGGGTTTGCAACATCAGTCTTTCAATCCTAGAAATGTTGTTCAAGTGATAGAATGCTGACCTTATCATTACTTTTATGTGCCCTTGGAGGTTCAGTTATGAGTCATTTATTACACCTAGTTCCTGGGCCTGATTAGTAATTTCTAGTTGTATGAACTTAAACTGTGTGCTGATTCTTAAATGTTATTTTTCAGGTCCAAAAGTAACTATTTCTGTTTTGTTTATGTCCAGCTGCAGAAAATTATGGCGGATCCAGCTATTAACTTCCTCAAGGAATTCACTTAGGGTTCGAACTGGTACATAGTCACCTGGTGACATTGCAATGTAAAGCTAAGGGTTATCTGCATAGTTATGATACTTAATCTTATTGGTTGTTATTATCTGGGTTAGTGGCAGAATGTAGATATGAAATAGAAGGGCGCCCATGGCTGATCCCTGGGGGACCCCAAATGTGATTTCTGCCTGTTCTGATCATTTTTTTTTTAACTTATTGACACATTTCAAAGGAAGCAGGGAATGGCAAAAACAGCTTGCCCACCAGCATACGTCTCACGACAGGCTTTTGTGAGGAACCGAGAAATTGCATAAGAGATTAAAAATGTTTTGGTTTTTTTGTGGGAAGAAAGAAAACTGATCCTGAGAAAAAAACAGCAACCCCGTTTTTGACAGCTCCTAAGATCTATGACCACATTATCTCCTCAGCTGAGCTTCAACAGTACAGTGGCTACTTCTCTAAACTTGTCACTGATTAATGTTTCAGATAATAAATTACTCATAAAGAGGCATAGCTAAAATGCTGGTAACAAAAGTCAATTACTTAAAAACATTTTCAAGATCTACTCAGTTTTCTGTGTCCTTTTTCAAAATTGTGTTAAGTTTAAGTGACATTTCAGTACATCATCGGTATATATATATAAATATCAAATAAGTCCTTTATAGCCAGTCAGAGCACTATGTGCACAAATCTACTCTACACACCCCTCTTAGTTGTTAGTTAATTTTTGATATTTCAAATATAATGTAAGCACCATGAGTCAAGACTGTATGAGACCGATATGTATTTTCTAAGTCCACTTATTCATACTGATATAAGTACTTTAACTAATTTTTACCATGCAAATTAATTTTTTTGTTTTGAGAAGTATTAAATAGATGTGTTTTGTTTTTCCTTTTTAACACCGCTTTGCTTTTGTAACAAATTATGGAAATGCGGTTGGAGTACATTGCTGTTGCTGAAGTTGTTTTTGACTTGGTCAGTAAAGCTGTTTCACTGCTGGTGAGATATTAACTGCTCTTGAAAATAATGCAATCTGATTGTAAAACATTTGAGTTCTTGTCACTATGTTAGTGTTTCAGTTAAGTTAGAAGCTTGTAAATATCATAAAGCCAAAATTCTTTGAGGCCTAAAATGATTTTGCTGCAGATTATTTTGTAATTTTTCCTAAAGACAAAAAGGAGGTCCAACCCAGTCCAAGCGAATGTCTAAATATTGTCTATATATTAAGTGGCCAATGACTGTTTATGACAGCGTTTACCAAACCTTGTGCCCTGCATATTTTACATGTTCCCCTGCTCTAACACCCCTGATTCAGATGATTGCACTTTATTAAAAGCTTTTTAATCAGCAATCAGTCGAAACCAGGCGTGCAGGGAAACTTCTCAAACATGCAGAACAGTGTGCATTAAGAAGCAGAGTTGAAAAACACTGTAGATGTGTAGTTATTGAAAGATCAGTAGTAAATACATAAATCAAGTATATTTTAAAATCTATATGTAAAGAAATACACACACATTTAAATGTTTTTATTAGTTTGTGGTCAGAACATTTTTTTTTTGTCTCTAAAGGGTAATACTAACAGCTTCCTCTTACTGACAGCTGTTCTCTTCATGTTCTCACACTGACATTCTTGGCTGGCAGACAGAGAGGTCACTGATATCACACTGCATTACGTCACCGAACCACACAAATTGTAGTAAGACTGTGTTTACCTATCCTGCTGCTCAGTGTTGGCTTAAAACATTGAAAAAGCAAAATAAATAAAACAATGCCTAATTTTCGCTTGGCAGAGTGCTCCTGTGTTGCTCTTCAGGAGACAGTTTGAATTCTGATTTGAAGGTTTGCTGCCTTCCCCTCAAAACAAACCCTCAGTAACCGTCCACTACGCTGCATTCCAGCAGTTATCTAACATGGCCTTCCCACTTTCTCTCAACGGATTCCCTGAAGCGTTTGGAAGCATTAGGCTTCTGAAGATAAACCCTTGACGGGTTGATGGAGTCCACTGATGCACACATACACTGAATGTAAAGTGAATAATTTGAAGTTTTCAGACATTTTGTACCAGCATTTTTCTTTTCTTGTCATACGTTCACAAAACTATGCTCAAACTTGTATCTTCTATCTTTGCTTCTTTGCCATGTAAGCAGTATAATCTAAATAGTTTTATATGCCTTGACATGTCCAGATATTAGAAAACTAAGCCAAACTGACAATGCAGGTGAATTAAGGTCAAGTCAGTTTTGAAGGTTATGTTTTCTGATAAAAAAAGAGCTTTTATTTACAGCTAAAGATAACAACTAAAACATTGTTTTGCCTTGTGACAAAGTGGGTGAGGACAACATTTGCCCCAAAGTTTTGTCTCATTGTTTTTGGTTAGCATTCTTGTTTGATAGATTCAAACATACAAAATCTTGATTCTGTAGTCTGAAAACACTTACTGTCCCGGGTTTATTAATGTTCTGCACTTTTACAGATAACTTGATATAACTTCTTTTTTAAATAAATTATTACAAGTTTTGTTGCCTCAACATTTCATTTATTAGAATTGTTAATTCATGCATTTTTACTTTGAGAACTTTACTTTATTCCAGAAGCAAAAGGAAGTACTCTCTCTCTTTCTGTATTTATTGTTTCCTTCCGCTGAAGATTTCCAATTTGATAAAGGTGGACGTTAGGATTTTTGTTTGCCATAGGTTAGGTATGTTTGTGTTAAACTGTAATGGCTACCCTCTAAAGTGGAATCACATTCAAAGTGCTGTAGAACTGTGTATCCCTTCCTGACTCGAGGTTGCCAGCTGCTGTGGGATCCAGCAGGAACAGCTGACCCTAACTAAATACCATTAGCAATGGTCATACAGGTTAACTTGCAGCATGTGTAGTCCACAATGTATGCGAAGAACGAATGAGGAATTATTTATACCGAGGTATAGACTATTCAATACGTCTCCATTACGTTTCACATTGCCAGAATCGACGTGCTGTTATTTTCCTCGACAGTTCAGCATAATGACAAAGAAACGGGCCCTGATACTAATGTTTGCAATGACGACTCGTCGTTTTTATCTCCCAAACAATTCCTAACCTTTTCAATTTGATGACCAATCTCCTCCATATGCGCTAACGTAACGTTACTTTCCACGAACATGCATAACTTTGTTCAACTGTTCTGAATATTTGAAATGTCAATTTACATTAAGTACAAGTAAGTTAGCCAAACATAGGTGAATCTTACCTGTCCAGGAGAAAATTGGCGACGTTGACGTCTGTATTCAAATTCTTCTCCATTTTCAGCCGTCTCCATCTTTCAAAGGCATCTCCTGTACAAATCCTTGTTTTATTTCGGACTTTGTCACAACGTATTTCGGATTGCTAACGAGGTCTTTTAGGTTTCGTAACATTATACATGTTTTGTGCGTAACGTTCGGAGCTTCAGCTGTGGTAAACAGAGCAGAGCTGGCAACCCAGATGAGAAAACTCTGCTGACTTCGTGATTTGTTGATAGCTTGAGGATGGTAGGATGGTACTGTATATGGACTAGATTTATATTGTGCTTTTCTAGACAGATTGACCACTCAAAGTGCTATACACAGGAGACAAATTCACCCAGTCACATTCACATTCTTCGAACTAAATATTTCTAAATATACTTTGGTTTCCTTCCAGTATTTGGTGCCCTTGCGGCTCAATTCTACACAATTGGAAAATGTTGAAAGGTTGCATGTATTTGAACACAAAAAATACCAATAGGATACAGTTAAAGTGCAGCAGGATACTGTAAACTCAAATCAGCTGAAACCCACAGAAAGTTAATGTATAATAAGTTTCCTATGAAACAACATTTTCCATTTTATTTTTACATAAATGCCTTTTTTCTATTTTTATTTTCAGAATTGTATGTTTTACAAAGTCAACATATTCTTAAAACTACTTTTTAATTTACCATTCAGTCAAAATCCAAAAATAAGTATGGGCTCTGAGAATCATTGCTTAATTAAACTTTTTGACTGACTCAAGGTGATCAAGTGATGTACTTGAAGGTTATTCACATAAAGCCACATGTATACAATAACTGAGAAAATGCATCACATTTTTCAAGAGCAAAACTCCAAGATGTCATGCACTGATGCTGCAACAAATAATGGAAAAATGTAATGCAATTTTTTTATACCATGCAAGTACATCTTTTTATAGTGAGAAGAAAGGCCAGAAGTTACAATTTTTAAAAACTAGAGATAACAGGAGGACCATTTTATGTCCCTTTGGGTGCAATTGTACAGCTCTACAACTGCACCTGTTGGATGCTATTCCAGTGAAAAACAGGGAGATAGCAAAAGTGCTATCTCCCTGCAAACACTGGTTTGTTAAACCAAGTTAAAGACTGGCAGCAGTCTTTTCTCAAGGCAAGAATAAAGTTACAAAGAATAAACTAACTTTGTTTTCAGAAGTAAGTTGTGAGATGAGGAACCATTTAAAGGAGAGTCTGTTTTTTTATTGGCCCATCCATGTCGCGCTAACCTTCTCCTTCCCCGGCTCTCTGTGGGAGATCGTCACTCCTGAGCCCTCAACGTCGGCTGGGCTCCAACTGCTATTTGGCTGTGGAGCATGTTTTGGAGCTCACATGGATTTGTAGAACGGGGGTATGGCAGAGGAGATTTCTCAGCACTCCCAGTGTGTTTTGGGGGGGTTAGTCTTACATTTTGAGAAGAAAGAATGAGTAAGGTGGGGGGATTTTTACTTGGCTGCCTGTTTGCACTTGGCAAATGCAATAGAAGTGGAAATAAATGACAGAACAGCCATTTGTGAATGTTGTAATTGTTACTGATACACAGCATGGCTTGGTGGATCATGGCGGGGGTGTCTTTGGCAGCTTGAGGAGGGGCAAAGGGCATCACAAGCTTTTATTCCTCCTTCTCTTCCTCTCTGTCTTTCTTATCTCTTTTCCTGGCAGAACTGGGTTGTTAACTGCATCACAGGCTGGAGAAGAAAGAATGTATTCCTTCAGGAGGGTGCAGGCCATTTATTTCTTGTTCTTCTGGAAGTTCTGTTTGAAACTGTACAGGCTCTTTTAGAGAAAATGGGGGTGGGGGTGGGGTGGGGGGGGGTATACAATGGCTTTACAGTCTCTCTGCGTCTCTAACAAAAGGATGTTATGTGGTCCGAGGTTATAAGGCGTGGATGGGATGCTTGTGTCATGTGTTAGATATTTTTCCAAGATAGAAGATGGAAATATTTTAAACTTCTGGTACATTTTTGACATGTAGCTAAATGCGGTCTCTTGGAAAAGGCGTTCTTTTCAACTGAAATATTCAAAAAATGTTGGCATGGCGAGGCAGATGTAGTTGTATAGCACACTTTAAGCAACAAGGCCGTTCAAGGTCCTTTGGGTAATTAGGGGAGAAATAAAACCATAATAAAACAATAGATGAACGATAAAACAGCCAATAAAAACAGAAAACACATCATGAAAGACATAACAACTATACTAGACTAGAGTCAGAAGACCTAAGTGATCTAAGAGGTTGGTATAATAACAACAGATCTTTAACATTCTGCTGTGCTAAGCCAATCAATGATTTATAAACTACAGTAGTACTGTAGGAATATTTTAAAGTCTATTCTCTGAGCTACAGGGAGCCAGTGTAAGTACTTTAGAATCGGAGTGATGTGCTCTACTTTCCTTGTTCTAGTAAGGACACGAACAGCAGTGTTCTCAATCAGCTGCAGCTGTCTGATTGACTTTTAAGGCAGACATGTGAAGACACTTTTGCAGTAATCAATCTGACAAGTTTGTCGAGGCCCTATTGCGACATTTGTCCTTAAATTCTAGAAATGTCCTTTAAGATGATAGAAGGCTCACCTTTTGATTTCTGAAACACTCCACCTGAACAATCCTTATGGTGCTGAATTGCATCCTGGTTGTGTGTAATGGAGGCTGAATCAGCGCTCTGCTGCCACACCGGAGACTGGAATTATGAGTGCCACTTCTGCCAAAATTTACCAAAATAAAATCAGGGAATATTTATCCAATTGAGGTGACCTGAATTAGACTAGACTCTCAAAATTAGAGCTTTTCTGATCACTTCAGCCGGAGGAAATTCCGTCGCTGCCAGTCTTTGTAGGGTGCAGTCAAAGATTTGGTCTATGCCCCGCTAAATCTCTGTCAGATCCCAGATAACGAGATGCGTGATGAGACACAGTGTCCAGATCTGAGGTAGTGCTCAGATGCTCTCATGGGAATCTTTTTTGAATGATTCACTAGCCTGAATTCTATGTGTAAATTTGAAAATATCTACGTGAGTGCACCCAAGAGTCCGTGGTGTTTAGTGCAATCTGTCAGAATGACAGTTGGCCTTCAGACCTTTCCATGACTTTCTAAAAAAGCAAGGTCAAATACAAAAAAAACATTCAGTTAACACAACCACTGTGTATGACTAAACATTTGTCACAATTTAAGTATGTGTCTGGTCACTAATATTAAAAGACTGAGTGACTAGCTTCTCTAAATAGTTATTTGATGTCATATGATGATTTTTTTCAGTATCTTTTTATATAACATTTTTCTATTCCTGTTGAATCAAAATATAACAAGTTGACAAGATAAAAGCTACTGCATTTTTTCCAGAATGAATAACAGTCACCTGGATATAACGGCTACAAAGGTCAGGAGACATGAACATAAACCTTTTCACTACAGAGTTGACACCTAGCCCTCGCTCCCTATTAGGCTCCTGCATTGACTCTAAAATTTTAGCACTGCATTTAAAAGCTTTAAATAGCTCTGTGCCAGAATTAATTGTTGAACTCTGCTTGGTGAGCAGCCAAATACTGAAGGAAAAAAGCTTGTGAAACAGTAACTCAAGCTATTTTCCTTCAGTTTCGTTTTGCCTTACAACAATGCAGTTTTCTTTTTTTCTGATGCAACCAAAAAATAAGAAATAAAAAAAAATGTGGGTACATGTGAGAAATGAAATTTGCAATCATGTGAAAGTGTTGCGAGGTTTAAATCGAGCTGTCATGCTTTGGCAGTGAATGAAGGAAGAAGGACGGGTGACCAGGATGAAAAGAAAAAGAAGGATGTGTGAAAGGGGGAGGAGAGGCAGGGTGGCTGTCTGTCTAGAGCCTAGCTGTGTCTTCCTGTAAGAATGCGCCCTCTGAACTAGATGACACATGCAGACAAAACAATCTGTATGTGTGCATCAAGATAGTTAAATAGCTTCTTCTGATGCGAGCATGTTCTTACAGCTACTGTGTGTAATAATTGAGAAACAAATAGAGAAAAATAGAAAAGAAAATGGTTGTTATCGTTTATATTTTATTATGAACGACAAACAATTGTATTTTATTCAATGATGTAAAAGCTCACAAATTCTTATAAAAATCAAACAAGTATTTGGACAGCCAGCATAAGGAACATTACCAAAAGCTGATTCAGAAAAAGAGGTTGCTTGACAAATTTCTCAGGTTCCTTTAGGGTATGTACACATGAAAGGCATACTTGGCCCGTGATCTTGGCAAATCCAACAGTAGAATGGGTTAAAAAATATGTATTGTTTAGGATGCACTGGAGTTTACCACTGGAGAGGACAGTGAGGATGAGAGATGTGAAAGTAGAACAGATTCTAAAGACCCTAATTATATCCCAAAAAAAGACATGGAGAGTGGAGAATCAGGTGAGTCTAGTGATTTAGAAAGATGTGATTATAGTGATGTTGATACAGAGTCACATTGAAGCCAAATGAACCCTGGGCCAACAGCAGCTAACAAAGGACAAACATTCAGTTATTAATGAAATAAACAAATTCAATCACTCAGTATTCAAAAATCCACCAGTAGGCTACAGGTGAAGTGTCTTGCCCAAGGACACAACGACCGAGACAGTCGAAGCTGGAGCTTGAACTGCAAACCCACCGATTACAACAAAAACTCCTAACTCCTGAGCCATGGACGCCCCACAAAAACAGGTAAAGTTTCAAAAACAGTGTAATAACGGCATCAAAAAAAAGAAAAAATTCTTCACTCGGTTCTACACAAACTGAAGCTGCTGCAGTACATATGCCAGGCTCGTTGGTGGTACTGTGACACTGCCAGAGAAACGGCATGCACAGTCAACCTGGTGGTAAACACGACAAATTAATCTTCAGATGAGATCTTTATATAAAAGCATATGTGTCTGTGGTTCTCTGGATCCATTTTTTGCTGCTGGTGATAGAAGAGAAACAGTAGTATCTAGGACCCCTAATAAGGTGTGTATACTTACTTTATCACTGCTTTTGCACATTAAAAATCAATTCGCGGAGAGCTCGTAATCATGGAGACAACTGAGCTGGAGTTGTGAGATTTCTCCACTGTAGGAAATAACTCAAACATAATTGTTTATGCTGTTCTGTAACTCTGTCTCTTTGTGGAGGAGACATTTGATTAAATATCTTTGCTGCTACACCTGGATTCATCCCCATGAAGACAGGACCAGAGAAATGTTAGAACTAGAAATAGTGATTGGCCTCTACCTGCTGTATGTTTTTTTTTTCCAAATGGCTTGAAATTGAGCATACTGGGAAATGATGGCAGATAACATGTCACACAACTGATTTCGAACCTTGTTGGGCTCTCTATATTTCACTGACAATACAGATTTGTCAAACAGACATGCAGAAGATAAGTGCTGGAAGATCTGCGCACAGCTTAATATGTTTTGTAAACCATGCCTGTATATCATCCCAAAGGAGTACAACTCTGATGAGCAAATGGTATCCATCAAGGGGACAACAGCCTAATAAAGGATAAGTTTGTAAAGGACAAGCCCCACCCTTGGGGATAAAAAATTCTGGCCTCCCACTGATCCCCCGGTATTCTCCATAACTTTGATGTTTATCGAGGTGGTACTGGTAAGAAGACTAAACTAGGGATTGAGCGAGATGTTGTTGTGAAGCTATGTAAAGCTTTCCCAGCTGAGCAAAAATGATCAAGTTTTTGCTGTTAACTTCTAGGGGTGTCAAATTATCACATTAATTGCGATTAATTAATCACAACCATTTTTAGCGCACATTGTTTTTTAATCTTGTTAAATCTATTTTTTAATCTTTAATCTTATTGTTTCTACATGCTAGTTGCCTTTAAATTACATCCATTTTTATGCTTTGGGCTTATTGTGCTTGAATTGTTAGGGGTAATTGGCTATAAACTTATCATAAATTGACTGTCTTCTATCGTAGTAGGGGTGGAGGGCAAGGTGAGAATGAGCAGGGATTTGCAGAAAGTCTACACAACTTAACTATTTTTAGTGAGTTTTTAGATCACTCTACCGATTTTCTTTCAGTAATAAAAGCGAGTAGTGAAAAATCTAGAAACTTGATATGGGCTTATTAGAGACGTTTGGGGGAGACGTAAAATGTTACTCTTCTCAACGAGCAGCGGGGCGCTCTCTCATCTCAGACAGCTCACAGACATAAGTCTACCAGTCTGCATGGCACGCTGGAGGTCAATCCGGCCGGCCGCTTCCAGCTGTATGGACGTAATACAGATGGACTCAGAGCAGATATTTATCCCACTAAGATCAAAACGCTTATGGAATGGGAATGTTCAAAGCATAAGGTTTCAGTCGCCACTGGGGACTAGTCACAAAAACGACAGAATATAAATACTGGGACTGCATTTATTCAAGTCTGTTAAATTCAAAAGATTACTTCACAAAACCACTTTTTCAATTATATATATTGACCTTTGTTCAACCGTACTAAAGTAATGAATTTAAATGAAAATAGCTCAAGATGAGGGTTTTTCTCAGCAATTATGGGTGAGATTTAAAATTAGATTCATTAGATTCATTAATTACAGATCATAATTAATTAATCTCAAAGTTTTTTTAATCTCATTACAGCAGTAATAACTTCTTCTCCTTAACCCCACCTGTGCTCACACTTCTTCAGTGACAGATCTACTGTGTAGGGAAATTGTTTAGCAGGTTGTTAGCTTGAAAATGAGAAAACTCTTGCCCAGAGAGGCAGACTATCCTTTGATGCCAGGGTGGATTAAGATGATAGCATGGTTATTTTTAATTGCTATGACAAAAAAATCTAATACCCTGACCTTATCCTATCTTGCAAATTAGCCTCAAAATAAAGTCCCCCGCTAGACCAAATCAAATTGTTGGGTTGAAAATGCTACACATTAAAAAGGAGTACAAAACATTTATGGGTCCTTTTGACCTCCTTGATGCCTGTATTGCAATCTACAAGAACCAAATTTACCAAAGTTACCGAGGTGGTATCTCTACTGGTTATGGTGAACCATCATGCTCCGTTTTGTTATTTCATGGTTGATGTACTGTTGGGACTGCAAATTACTTGATGTCCAGGAGATTTTTACACTAACGTCAAAAATACCTCCAATATGAGGTTGATTTTTTAAAGAGGTACTTGTTACAGAAAAACCAACGCTGTTACTATGCATGTTAAGAATTTGAAAATACCAAAACAATTAATTGTAAAAATGCTAGAAAATATTTTAAAGAATTAATCTCAAAAATTTAATTTTTTCATGTATGCCCAATGTGACGCATACAGTGGTCTCTCACTATAACCTGCCTTGCTGTTTTGCTGATTTTCTTTAGCACAATTTTGCATGCTTTCTTTATGGTCTACTATCACACATTGTGTTCTGCGTCCTGATTAATTTTTGCCATTGTCAATCTCCTCCATGCCGTGTCTCCTGTAGAGAACATGTTCACCTTGGCAAATTTTAGCAAGAGGAACTATTTGTTTATAGGAATCTTCTCATTCAGTAGAAAAAATAGCACCAACAACAATACCCAGAACTATATTCCTCACTAGGAAAACAACACTTGCACCGTGGCCTTCTGTGGAAAAAGATGCACCCGATCGGCGCAAGGACAAAGAGGCCGCTATATAATAATACTTTTATGTTTTAAAATATACCAAATGTTTGAACTTTGAGAGTATTTAAACTATCAGAAAATGTTTGTGTTTGTCTGCTAAAAGTGTATAAAATGTGTGGCGAGTAGTTTTACAGCCTTTAAACATATGTGATAAGTGTAAAAAATAAAGCTGACTAAAGCTGATTTCACCTGATGCAGGTTATTTTTAGAACATAATCCCCACAATAAACAAGGGACCACTGTATGAAACATTTCTGATCTGTGACAAAGGATGGAGCAATTAAAAAAAAATAACTTAAAAAATGTGTTACATATGATCCATTTGATATAATTTATAACCATCATAATTTTCATAAAATATAAATGCTTCTAAGTTCTTTACATTTGCAGTTGCATGTGTGACTTTTCCCAGGCTGTCTTTCCAAAACACTTCGTTTAAAAAACACTTTGTTTAAAAAGTAACGACAAGAAAGTTGATGAATCTAGGGGTAGATAAAAGATCATTATCATGAAAGAGGTAATATATCGTTAAATTAGACTGATGGGCTTTTAGAATTAACCCATCACTGGACGTATAGTCTTGTTAAAGGTATGGGAAATTTAGCATGGATTTAAAACAGTGATCATAAGCTTTCAGGTTGCTCATTCCAGTTGACCCGTGAAGCATTAAATTATTAACGAGCCAAGGCAATCCAAAAGTAATGAGTTTGTGTTCTCATAATACACAATGAGGCCTGATTTAGATACTGGAACACCTTAACAAGAACAATCTGCCTTGGATTAAATTTTGTCAATGATCAATGCTTGTGCAAAGCGACTATTTTCTGTGGCTGCTAGCAAAAACAATATTGAAAATGTACATGGAATACCATGAAATACCAAGCTATTATATATAGTTTTTATATAGTTTATATAGTTAGGCTACTATAAACTGAAGGACGATGTCAGGTAAATTAGGCCATCTGGTAAAATGAACCACTTCAGGTTTGAGCTTACTAGCCTTTTAATTTTTACAGACAATGGTCACAAAAGATGTCAAATTGTTGGCAGAGCTGTTTCTAAAAATAAACAATTGATTTGATTGGTCTTTACCTGCTGTAGTGGATGGGGTGATGCTTCAAATCCAGTTTTGCAGAAAGAACTGAGCGGAAAGTGGTCTGGTAGACCTTTCTTGCTTGAAATTGATAAGGTTGATAAAAAAAGTAAAGAAACAAATTTCATTTTTAACAATTAGTTAATTCTACAAATTGTGATTACTTTCACCTGGATAAAAATTTTTTTTAATTATTATTCTAAGTTTTATTAAAGAAAAAGCATTTGTTAGAGGTTGCTCAATTTGATCAATTTAACGGACTGTGGGAGATTGGGCCACCCATTTCAATTTAAATGAACCTCCTTCACAATTGGATTTAGATGGTTCCTTTAGGCAAACAGCAGTTAATCTATGAAAACATGTCAAATTATATAATAGATACATTTAACATATTTTTAATTGTGTCGATCCAGTGGCAGCACCAGATTGTGGGTTGATTTTAAAGCTTGTGGCCACATCATACTGTGGGCTGTTTTTACTGCCTGTGGCTGCCGCAATCTTTGGATCCCCCCTTTTTTTTCACTGCCTGTGGCAGCACCATGCTGTGGAATATTGGTGAATGAAAGATTAATTAATTGTACTTCAGCATTCTGCAATATACAAACCAATTTACTTGGCACACATTGCTAATAGCTGTTTGGAACCCGTTTGTCTTCAGGGCTACAATAATCTTCCATGCTATAGATTAAAAAAAAGGTTTTGGATTTTTTAAAATATTTTCTTCCAAATTCACCTAATACCATCATATGTTTGCTGGGGTTTTGTCAGCTAACATACATAAAGGGACTCTCCCATTCTACCACAGATGGTCTGCCATGTTTTGACTGCAGAAGCCAGTTGAGTTCAGTATATTGCCATGTTGGAGAACCTGGTTTGTGATGATTTAAGCTTTCTGACATGGCAATTGAATTATTAATACAAAGCAGAATGATTCTATGATTTCATGTTATTTTCCCAAAAAATGTTGACCACGCCATCCACATATTGCAATTAAAATCAATACTCATCGTATCAGGGGACCTTTTACCCAATCTGCTATTGTCCAGCTTTGTTGAATATGTGTTTCTCACCAAAATGGCTAAAAATGTTTTCAATGTTGCTGCCATGTGACTGATTTACTATATTTTTTTTGTTATCAAGTAAATTAGTGTACATAATAAGTGTTGTAATTTGAATTAAGTTGAATTCAGTTTATTTATAAAGTACCAGTTCTTAATGTCATCTATCCATCCATCCATTTTCTAACCCTCAAGGGGTCGTGGGCTGTCAACGGGCGAGAGGCGGGGTACGCCCTGTACAGGTTGGCAGTCCATCGCAGTCAACATCAGCTAAAGTCAGTCTAGTCACATTGTTTGTTTGTAGACCTCAAAAACCACAAGGCCCATAGGAGCCCCTCAAAATAATTCCCTGCTGATCACAGAAGATAAAAAAATAATCCATCGAAGCTTAGAAATAACTTCTGAGCTAGCTCTATGCACTGTAGAAGTTACATTGTCAATGTGTCACACATGGGCGTCAAAGTTCCTTCCTTCAGTCCTTCAGTCAGTGAAAGATCTGTCTTCTGATACATTCAACCCTATTTTTATAGTAACTCCTGCTGCTCATTTTTAACCAGTGTCCATAGAAACTGGCTGGTAGACACACCTGAAGGCCATGATTCCCACAATTCAGAAAAAAAAGACAAATCTGAGGATTGGATTTTAGAATATGACACTAATCTGATTGACAGGTTCTATTCAGGAAGGAATGTGGCAGCTGGTGACTCCTGCCAGTCATAAACTGAACTTTTTCTTTCATTGTTTAGAAAGGGTGGAGCTATTATTTGCTAAAATAATTTACAGTATTAAAATGTTTTGGAGGTCATGGTTTTTGGGTATACTAACACCTGTTCGCCTCCTGATATTGACCTTGGCACCAAAGGCATCATACGTTTGTCATAAGTTTGATCACCAACTTAGCTCGGTGGTGAAGTATGTTTTTTTTCCATTTAAGGCAGCTGGTGAAGGTGAGGCCTTTCCTGTCGTGTCAACATTTCAAAACAGTGTGCCATGCTTTCATTACTTCTCGGCTGGATTACTGCAGTCCGCTGTACTTTGGTGGGACCCAGTAGGCCCTCACACATCTCCAGATGGTGCAGAACGCTGCAGCCCGAATGCTGACTCGTTCACTAAAGTGGGATCATGTCACGTCTATCCTGGCCTCCATTCACTGACTGCCAGTGACTTTTAGAATAAAATTCAAGATTTTATGTTTGTTTTTTAAGCCCTGCATGGTTTTGCATTGTAATCTGCCCTGGGGCCTTAAACTACTGTTGGAGGTCACTAGGTCATGGAAGAAGTCCAGAGGACACTGAGCGTTTTCGTGTCAGGTGACTTCGCTGCCAGTATTTAAATCACTTCTTTAAACACATTTTTATCATCAGACATTTGAGACGGTTTCAGATTCTGCCTTGTTCTGGTTATTTTATTTATTTTTAATTTCTCTTTTTAATTATTCTGTTTTGATGTTTTATTTGGTTATTTATTGATGTTATGTACTATGTGGTATGTCTTGGTTTTGGGTTGTACAGCTCCTTGTCATGTTAGGGTGCTTCATAAATTGATTGATTAGTTGGTTGGACCGTTGGTTGGTAAAGTTTGGCTATATTAATGCACTAAAAATAATACCAAAATAAAACACCCACAGATGTTGGGTTAAATGGTAAGAGCTGACCAAAATCTGGGAAAAATTTTCAGTCAACCGCTTCACATCTAAGTGACTATCACTTTTTTTGAGGGTTACAGCAAAACTGTTTAAGATAAACATAATAATATGTGGAGTTTATTTTGGTGCATTGGGCATATGTCAGTAAAATTAAAGGAAATAAAGGGATTACTGCTAATACCAAAAAAAACTGGCAGCAGTACAGTAAATTTGTGTCAGTGTTTTTAAGTTTATTTTAGATATCAAAAGAAAGCCTCAATAAAGACAGAAACTGGTGTTTTGATTGCCTTTGGAAGTCAAAGACTCTGTGGCACCAGACAGCAGACAAACACTGCTAGTCTGGACAAACACTAACATAGCCCTTTAATAAAATGTCCAAATAAAGCTCTGCAGCAAATAAGAATCCTACTAACACCTCAGTATTTCAGAAAAGCTATGGTAACAGTGGCATATTAACCTCCAGATTACCCAGCCACCCTACTGCACCCTCGGCCCATCCACATGTTCAATCAATGTTGAACATATCCCGACTGCCACACCATTTATTACCAGACATTATAAGTAACGTTATCCCTCAGGTTTAAGCATGGTCATCGACCTCAGGGCCAGTTAATGATGGAAAAATGATATCATTTGCAGCAATGCTCCTTTGTAAGCTGACCCCAAAAGCCACACGGGGGTCTCTTCATCTTGACTGCGTCGGCTATCGATTTCCACTGAGGATAATGACTTTTTATGTCTGTAATATATGAGGGGATATTTGATGTAGGCTGATCTGTTTGCTCACTGTAGACCACTTTCATTGTCGTTGTCAAGGGTGTCATATCAGGGAAGCCATAAGCAATATATATTAGAAGACACTCTATGGACTTTGCTTCACAAGGTTTAGCCTCTCGTATTTAAATAGGCATGAGTGCTGGTTCCTTTTACAAATATTGAACTTTTAAAGACATGAACAAGGTATCCATCACACATCAAGTTTAGATAAAATGTAATATTAAATGACTATATTCTTAAGCTTCCTTAATATAGATGTCTATTTTGAGAAGCAAATACTTTATTTAAATGTATTTAAAATGGCTTTAAGAGGGGCTTGTGAAACTTTAGTATAAAAGGAATCCACAATAGGTACATAATATTTAGAAAAAAAAAAAAAAATAAAAGATGTATCAAAATTAAACAATATAAAGAGTTAAAGCAAACAACAAACACACAAAAAACGAAAGAAAATAAGAATTTTTACTTAAATATTTCTCCTTTTTTATTGGCACAACATCTCTCAGGTGACACGATATCCTTTAATTACCTAAGGTTTTTGCTTTCTTTTTTCTCACATGTTGAACATGGAACATTGCATCATTTTATAGCAATAACATGATCATTGTGGAGAAAATCTTTCTGGACAACAACATCTAAATAGCTCACCCAAGTAAATAAAAAGTATTTTTTGCATAACTCTGTAAACACACCAAATACCAGCTGTCAAGTGTGTTGATGGAGGTTCATGATTTGACTTGCAGTCACTGAGACGACAGAGACCACCTCAGAATACCAAAGTATGCGTGTAGTCAAATTTGAGCCCATGTCCCTGAAAGACGGTGATTCCAATTACCCCCACCTCGGAGTTGGTGGGGGGAAAACGTCAGGATTACGAGTCCTACTCATTAACTTTCATGATATGCAAATGGCTCACCTCTGATTGGTTAACATCTAAATGACTCTTCCATTCCCTTCTATCAAATAACTAATGAGGTTCGGAAGTTTGCATGTACAAATATGGGGTGGTCCTCTTATGATGGTTTTTTTGCTCAGTTTTTTTTTTTAAAGTATCGCTAATGTCTTGCTTTACTAGCATATACTGTACATTGCAGATCTTTATGATTGCATTAACAGAAAAATATTAAAGCAGTCTATAATTATTAGCAGTGACATTCTTAAAATTTTAATTAAAAATGTTTTCTTTAAAGCTCCAGTGTGTAAGAATTACCTCCAACTAGTGGTGCGCTAAGTGAATGCTAGCAACTGAGCAGTGTTCTCTGGCTTCTCGCCGTTATAACACGTCATTACTTCTACGGAAGCTGCGGAATAAATTGTCCAAGTTAAATGGAAGATAAAGTATTTGCTGGACTAACCTGTCCTGTGTCAAACATAATGCTAACATAAACTTACCCGTCCAGCAGGAACCTCCGCGTTCGTCGTCCCTCATGAATAGTCTCCATCTGGTAAACCGTTCCACCATTGTTTTCTCCCGGTTGTTTCTTTTTCTTTTCTGTCATATGGTTTCCTCCCTCTCACAGGGCAAAGAGTACGGATGGTCCTCCACTGAAATTGAAAACTATGATCCACGGTCCTCTATGCTCTTTGCTCGTTTCTTCTCTTCACCTCTCCCTCTCCCCCCGACGTCACTGGCTAAAACGCATAAAGCAAACCAGTTTAACCACTTTCACCTAACGTATTCAAAGATGCCGATGCAACATGACAGCCTCAGATGGGGGGCGGTGTACCCTCTGTATCTATAAACAAAGTATTCTAAGACACAAGAGCGCTTTCATGATAATCCGATTGTGATTAGACCTCAGTAAAATACGTATTTATGAAAATAGTACTTGATTTTTATTAATCAAAAGCCGAATTTGTTACACACTGGACTTTTAAAAATTAATTTTCTCTATTTCTAAAGATTAGTCATTAGAAAGGGGGGTCGTCCGATGAAAATGATAGCAACATCTAGTTAGTCTAGTTTGTTGGTACAACACTAGAAAAATCTTTACAGTGAGTAATGTGTCACAGAGGAGTTTAACTGACAGCTAACATTATCCAAGTTAGCGAGTGAGTTAGCTTACTGATCCAGGAAGAAAGTCGCCATTGTGTTTGTTGCCGTGGAAATATTTTATGGGGTCCATCTAGTGCAGGCTACAGCTAAATTTACCCTAGTTTCTGCTCTTCTCTGGTCACTCCTGTGCTGAGACAGATAATCATATCTCCGGGGCTCTGAAGCAGCTGCTTGACTTGCTGTCTCCGCCTTTTTTTCCAGTGCCAGCTTAGCTGTGCCGACAATATTGTTGGATTATAGAGATCGTATCTGTCAACCCGGCCGCTAGTGGCTGGTAAATGTAAACATAACGGCATTGCAGTGCCTGTCAAAATTTACATTTTATTACATTTTAATTCAAAAAAAATTTTTTTTTAGAAATATTGTACTGTACTTTCATTCTGCACCTCTCTAAACATCATGCAGAGGTATTATTTAAAATAAAGATTTTTATGAAATTGTTCCATATTAAACCTTAAATTTCAATATTTTATTAAAAAAATTTTTTTTGATAGAATTACCAATTTGCAGAGCAGTATCAGGCATCCATGTTGTCAATTATGTGTATTTTTACTTTTTAGGATATTAACTATCTAAGGACAAGCTTTAACAATGTTACATTGTAGCTTTCCAGTTCCCCTTTGTCAGGGGTCTGTGTATTTTTGGCCTACATCTCCCTGTCTGAAATGCTCCTGGTGGGGATTGACTGGCCATGGAGCTCGCAACATCACTGTGCCGCAGGTGTTACTCACCCAGGGTAAAATGGGGGTTATACTGTGCTGGCGGTGTTCTGAAAACAAATTCCGACCGCTTCTTCTTCACTTCTTCTTTTTTGGGTAAAAAAAATAATCAACACTTATGATTTATTTCCACAAATTAAAAAAATTCCCAAATGTGTTCTGCAATGTTGTGGAGTTAGCTTCTACTAGCAGAGAAGCTCTCCAATAGCTCTCTCCTATATGGCTATATCAATGCAGTCTTCTCATGGGCAGTTACAAGTCAACATGGGCAAGTACATGAATACTAATTTTCTCTGTGATGTCGGAGGGACTGGCTTTTTCTCTTTCAATTTGTTTATTCAGTCCATTTCCTTTTTGTGGCTAATACAACCAATGGGGGTTGGAGAAAATGTTCTTGTTTAGCATGCATATGCAAGTAACTTACAAGGTTTCTGTGTAAACAAGTCTGTTATTCAGATGCGACCAGGATAGAGATGTTTGAAGAAACCCAAACATAGCATATCAGTGCAGAGACCCTTAATAAAACTGTGATGCACTGTGGTGTCAAGTTTTGATTTGGGGATAATTCCTCACCTACCAGACCTGAGCACTTCATTGAGTTGATCACGATGCTCTGTATACCAAAGCATTTTAGAATCAAATGTCAGCCCATGTGTAGCACTGCTGACAATAATTCTAAACGCAGCAGCAAATCCACAACAAACATGCTGAAATAGAAGGATTCAAGGCATCAAAATGACTCAGTCAAAGTTCAGACATAAAACTAACTAAAATGCCGTGGTGTGACCTTAGGAAAGTGTTGTAGAAAATAAGGCCCACAAATCTCAATTTATTGAGGCTAAAATGTAAAGAAGTATTCACTAAAATCCCTCAACAACAATTTAATGCATCTGATGACCTATGCTTTCTTTACACCGAGAGACTTTGAAAAGATTTAGAAAAGACTCTAAAAGATTATCAGCTCACATTTAAAGACTTGGGTTAACAGTTTTTTAGTCTCAGACTAAAGATTTTTTCAACATCAAAACTTGTAGTGACACTATTTACAAGAATATTTTAGCTTTCTGCCAAATTTCACCCATTATGCTCAGTATTATAGTTTCTTTATCTGCGAATGTTGTAGCATTCTTTGCTGAGATTGATATGTCCAATAAATACTTGCATTCAAGTGGGTACTGTATTGACAAGTAAGTGGTTAACTCATATCTTTTTAATGCAAGGTATTTATGCTGTACCACTTGCTCAATGCAGATGCCCACACAGTGCTGGTTGGTGCCTGTATTGCAGGGGGCAAGGTTTGCATACACTTTGTAATTTATGGCCCATTTCTAGGCCATTTTTCAGCCATGCAACACAAATATAGCATTTTTTGTGTATAGACCCTGTCAAGCTCCATAGGTGGTTACAAAACTATTATTTTACAAATATGACACCTATGTTAATAGCCTACTTTCCCGCAGGAATAAAAAAAAAAATTGATGTGTGGCAAGTTGCAAAACAATGTCATAAGCAAGATTTTAACCCACCACACTTGTGGTAGTAATGTAATTCTATACATTGACTACTGTGCTATTAGCATGAGTGCTAGCTGAACTCAGTCCCGGCCACAACATGGTCTGGAAGTTCGGTCTGGAATTCCTCTGTTGAGGAGCAATTATGCCTGAACAAGATCTGTTCGGACCAATCAAAGTGGACTTATTATGATTGACAGGTGAACAACAGTAACATAATCAACCACGTCACCAAAGAGCGCCTGGGTTGAATTTGTTGATAACAATGATGGTTGCCATCGACTCTGTTCTAGAAGATATCGACAGCGCACACATTTTAAAAGAGGAACATGTAACGTCTATTGCTCTACAGAGCAACGTCACACTCCTCTGTAGCTCTGATTGGTTATAGGTCTATCCAAATGAGTTAAGAGGTATTTTTTTCCTTGTTCGGTTAAAACATGCCCCATAATCACAGCCCAAGGGAGCAATATCAGACTCACATTCTGATTAGAATTGAGTATTGCTAAGTCAGGCTACTGTGCTATAGCAGCAAAGTATAATTTTGTTGAGCAGAGGATACATTATAAAGCGGGTTACCCCCTAATATGGTCACACAGTTGAATAAATGGGGGGAACAGATCACGACTCCGTGCGCATGGTTTAATAAACCACAGGAACGGATTCTTACCCCTCAAAAATTATTTATGCACCTGACACCTGACAGCTTTATTGGTTGTTGGTTGTTTTAAGTCACTACGACTACACTAGGACCTGCGATAATATCAAACATTGTCTGATTCAAAAGACTAAAGAAAGACTACTGCGACTAGTAGGCAACTGCAGACTATCACTTTACATTTAACAATCAAGACGACAGGAGCGCGCTGAGACTCCAGCAAGATTTCTAAAGACTGCAAGTCTTTAGTCTGAGACTGTGAAAATCGTTTGGTGTACGCCCATCACAATTAGTATTACTGCTGCTAAAGGTGGGTCAGCCATCTATTAAAACCAACATACCCTGCAGTGTCCATAGGGTTATGTGATTGTGACCTTTGTAAAGGACAGTGAGAGGAATAAGGCCTTGATGGCTTTGCTGAAGGAAATTAGCTTAAGCAGCACACTGACAATGACCCTGGATTGTTGCTCAGCACCACAACTCACCAAGTAGGGAAAAGTAGAATAAAATAAGATAACCCATCCCTTCCTTATTCTCTGACCTAATGGAAAGATTTTCTTTTGTATTCCAATTTATCTCATTCTTATTGGCATTACCCTTTTGGCTTTGTATTCCAATGAGGAGAAGGGGAGGCCAAGTGAAACATGAGACAGTAATGAGATTTCGCAGCCCTTGCACTGTGTAGAATGTTTTGATGATCGCATTACATTTTTTGTCGATAACCAAGACAACCTATTAAATCAGCCCTTAGAAACATACTGGATCAAGTGGCATGATTGCATGAACCCATTGTTTATGAGCTTTGATATCTGGAATTTAGGTAAATAGTTAAAATAGTAATCAATCTCAAATTTTATTCCTTTCAGTGGAACTGTAGTTTCCTCCACCAGAGATTACATGTCTTCCGAAAATTAAGAAAATGCCTGTGCTACGTAGTAGTATAATGTATCTACACTAACCTGCAAATATATTCATACCACAGTAACTTTTCCACATTTAAACCTTAAACCTAATTTTGTTGGAAATGTAGCCTGTATTTTAGTCCAACAGAAATGTCTTCCTATTAATAAAATTTAGAGAATAGAAGTCAGAAAATTATGGAATTTGTTGTCATTGCCTTGAAATTATTACGTAAAACCACTTTTCACTGCAACTACAACCGCAGATGCAGAGTGTCAGGAAACAGCAGTTTTATATTGGGACTTGAGTATGCTTCCATTTAGGGATAGAGGGATATATCAGTCGGATGTCAGGCTGATATTAACCCATTTATTAAATAATGGCTTGTATACCTCTTTAGTAGAGCTGATTTCTTCTGTTTTGTAATTTCTGTCTGATGGTTCAACAAAAGTCAATTGCAACATTTTTTAATTACCTTTTTATAGTTGAGAATTGGCAAGTTTTTGGATTTCATTGGTTAATTTTGGTTAAACGTTTGTCTATTAGTAAGCAACATAGCTCAAAAGTGGGAGGATTTTGATGACTTTTTCAGGAAATGTCTTCAATGAGACCAGGAAGAACTGATTAGAATTTTGGGGTGATGTGAAAAAAGTGAAAATATGTTTTCATAAATACAGTAGTAGCAGTTTAAAAGTTCTCATGTTTCCATGATTGGTCCTTGACTGGCCCTTGACTGGTACGTGCCTGATCCGTCAAAGGTCCCTGACAGGTCCGTGGTGGTAATGTAATCCCCCGCTATGACGTCTTCAGTGAGGCCTCGCCCCCAAGGAGCCTGAGTGAAAACCAGCTGCAATGCCTCTTTTGTCCACGGGGAGGAGCAGTGATTTTAATGTTAATGATTTATTGACGTATCAGACTCAGGGTAGCCTATATAAATGTCATTAAAAAATGTTCCCCTATCTGTTCCTCTATGGTTTGCTGGTTTGTATGTAGCCTAAGTTTGAATGTCACTCAGAAACTCAGGGTTCAAATAGCCTACCACTGTAGTCTTATACCCAGATACAGTAGTTTTATAGCATAAGAGTGCTCTGTAATGTGAAACGTATGACAGTACTGTAGGCAATTAGCCTACTTTTTGGGTTTCATAGGGTTAGGGAACCTGGCCAGGTTCGGGCTTAATTTCTATCATTGTCCACGGTCTCAGGACGGGCCTTAGTGGTCAGCTGATCATCTCAGCGCGATCATTTATACTGTCCCAAGATTCATTGCGGGCTGAACGGGAGAATTTACTTCCAGTAACATGGCGGACGAAGCGGCAGGCGAAGCGAGAGAGGAGCACAGTTTTAGATGTAAGTATATTAAAATCTGGCGGTTCAAAAATGAAAATCTTATAGCGGTTGTGTTGTTTGCCTTTTAATCTTGGCTTAGACATGTATTTTAATATTTTTTTGTAAAGCATCGCTCGTAAACGAGCTTGTATGGTAGTGTAAAAGTTTCTTCATCTTTACGCAGCCACTTTCTGCTTTGGTAAATTAAGTAAAAAGTCAACTCCTCTTAGGAGAAATTATTACCTCTTTACCGAGTGAAAATCGGGGCACGGTGGCTTGGAGGTTGAAGATTAAATCCAGTTACACAGTTTATGCTAGAGGACTCTTATTGAGCCTCATACAACACAGAACCTGTGATCTGCTGTGAAAACTATAGTTCTGCATTCTTAAATCAATACAGTTGTCACGTTCCTCTGGTATTTATTTTCTATCTAATGAGGAAAATTCAGGAGGAGTTGTATCTGCAGGAGAAATTAATCCCTTGCCGGAAAAAAAAATTGAGAGACAAAAAATAAACCTACTGTATGTATATTTGCAACAGCGCAAATAACATAATTTATGACTGATCACTTTAACAAATATAGATTTCATAAATGTTGTTGTGTTGCTCTTTTTGTAAACTGTGTTTATTGTCTTCTTGTTTAGGATAAGAAGCAGCAAAGGGAGACTGGAGAGGAGAGCAGGGACCGAATGGATGGACTATTTTTTTTTTCATTCATGTTTTTGTCACATTTTTTATTTAGGTGTTCGATGGTTGTGAATAAATGAATTTCTAAAAATGTTAAATATCATGAAGTCATTTCATTAAAAGTTGTATTAGTGTTTTTAAAGAAGCTTACGTTGAACATATTGGCATTAGGATAAGTTTTTTTGCAGTTATTTATATCTATATAAATGACCTATTTAAGCTTAATTAGAACAAACGGGCAGTGTTGCTGGTTCAGTTGAATACAGATTAATTTCATATTTTCTGGTTGACGAGGGGAACATCATACAGGTCGGTCTGCAGAGAGAGTTCAGAGCAGCTTCGTCATGCTGTCCACTGCATCCATCATCAGGGTTTACAGTCTGCTTAAGTCGACGTGCACAAAAGACAAGTTTTTCCAACCAGAGAGCCCCACAGACCTCCAGCAGCTTCATCTTGAAGCACATCCCAAGAGGCAGCTGTGGAGAAAAGTGTTATGACCTGCAGTTTTGTTAAAACACAATGTTAGTTGTTGTTGCAGTGGTTGTTTACAAAAAACAGTTCAGTTTATTTAGGAAGAGCCAATTTGGAATATGCTTGGTAAAAAAAAACATAGATATATAAAATCAAATTAGAAAATACTGTTTTGATCTAAAAGGCATATATTTTAAGCTCACAAAGATTTTCTACAGATAAAATGAATATAAAACATGTAATATTACAAATTTGTACATTTGATCACTAGTCATTCAATTACAGAAATTATCATGAGAGTAGATGTCTTAAGTATTAACCTGGATTAAATAAAATTATCTTGATATGATCACCTCTCAGCCAGAAATATAAAACATTTGCGCAGACAGTAAAACTTGTTGTTCCTCTAGAGTAAAAAAGGTGAGTAAAATACTGGGAAATATTTCTTGCTTTACCAGCTGGTTTAGCGTGATCGCGGTTGCTAGGAGACAGGACGTTCGGCAAAGTGGGGGCGGGAATTCAACTGAAGGCTAGACCGTCCAAATTCACAGCCGTTAACATCCGGTCTACCGTGTCAACGAAGGACCCAGCCCATGTAGACCGAGTAGACCGGGTCCTTCGAAGGATCCAGCCGCTGGATTCGGACACAGCCTCTGCTTTCTTACTAGATGAAACGTTGACTGTTCATAGGATTGAAAGGATATATCAAAGTCTAAAAATAATTTTGCCGCTATATATATATATGCTTTTGTAAGATTTTAGGAACTTGTAATGTAACGTTGGGCCTAAAAGGCAGAAATTTTCTGAACAGGGCTTACACATTCACACATATAATAGTCACACAACACTGTCTGGCTAACGTATTGTACTCGCTGATGATCATCCTGAATGCATCCCCCAACTTAACAACACACCATAGACTCCAGATCATTCACACCTCCTAAAGAATTACCATCTCCAAGCATCCCCCCACCAAGCTTTCGTGACCATCCCTACAGTATGTAACCATGTCTATTCTGTTGTTATTGTGAGTTGTTATATGATTATATTAATATATAATATACACAACAACGTAATTAAGAATTTATTATAAAATATATAAATTGATAAATATGATAAATACGCTATTACGTTGTTTTTGCGTTGTGCATCTCATTACCATCTTCAAGCATCCCCCCACCAAGCTTTGCTCCCCATCGCTACAGTATGTAACCATGTCTATTCTGGTGTTGCAAACATTCCGTGGTGAGCCGAATAGTCATGTGATTGCATAAATATTATAAATAGGCTATTACGTTGTTTTGCGTTGTGGAACTCTGTCATTTTCATCCAACAACAATAACATAAAAAAACACGAGTTTATCACAAAATTAAAGGAAAGTACATTAGGTTTAAAAAAAAGATATACTTTAGGTTCATAGAAATAAATCAAATTGTTTACAAATATAACGTTTAAGGCTACTTGTTATAATATTTTACAGAACTCATTTGGTGAAGTTTGGCCTGTGTTAGGAGAACTTAAGTTTATGGAGCCTATGATAAACTTTGACAATAGAAGAAGCAGGTTAATTACAAAAAAGTGAGCAGTTTGTGTTGTTACATCCAAAATGGTTTGCGCAACCAGCTCGGCTTTTTCTTCAGTGTACGTGCATACTGATAATAACATCATGTCGATGAGAATTCTGTGAGAGAAGCGCCATCTCCTGGTCATACTCTGTATTTCAATTAATGGGTGGAGTTGCAGTAAAACTTTGACACTCCCACGAGAAAGAGGGAGGCCACTCCGGCCACTGGGATTTGGAGGGAACTCTGCTGTTAATGGGCTGGAAAGGGCACGCCATTCGTCCGGCGTTTACTCTGAATGAGAACTTTTAAACTGCTACTACTGTAACAACTGAACTGATATGAATCCAGCTGCTAAATGTATGCTTTCATGGTCAAGAAAAAAAGACAAAAAAAATTATATCAAAACATTATTAAGGTGACTGAGCTGCCTTGGCAGAAGTCTGCCCTCCCATAATGTTTTTTCAAATTAATAACTAAATGGTTTCCTAAGGAGACTGGTTGCACTGGATTTTAGGGGTAATTGACTAAAAAGGGCTGAGCTCAAGTGATAATATTTGGTTTGCATTAAATATTTCAGACATTTTCTCCTTTCCACTTTAGAATAATGCAAAAATGTGTGTTGTACATCATATAGAATTTTAATAAAATCTCCTAAAGTTAGTAAATATATTGTGACAAAATGTAAAGAGGATCTGTTGGGCCTGTTTTTATTAAATTAGATTTTTCACTTCACATCACTAATACCTCCAATACCCGCCAGAAACTCTTGCTCAGTCTCATCAGAGTGAGCAGGTTATATCCAGCGCCTTTTTACAGGCACATTATTGTAATAATTCTGACCTGTCACGCGTTGTTGAGTGGAGTGTTGTTCTGCTCTTATTGCTCCCTGCTCCTATTTGACAAAGCCACTTAGACTCTATGTTCACAGTCATTTCCAGGCCGCCTGAAGTGGATTTAAAGCCGCTGGAAATTAAGTGTGCCTGGTGACATCATTATGCTGTGTCTGTCCGTGTGTTTTATTTTCCTCATAACCTGACTTTTTTTCTTTAATATTTCTTGTGCCCATGTGTGAAATGTTTGGAAGTATATGTGTGTAATTTCCCACTGGGTGTTTATGTGTGAGGCCTACAAATTTTTATAGAGCTGAGGCTCTTTAGGCGTGTAAATTCAGTTGCGAACTCCATGACATCATGACGGATGAGTTAATCATATCACACATTCATTAGATGATCCACATGGGTGTTAAAGCCTGCTGGGATTACAGCTCTAAAGCTAGTTTAGTGTGTTATACTTGGCCGAGTTTGTTCTCAAACAGAACCAACCGCTCCGTTCAATCCAATTTTTTTGGAAAGGGAAAAAACAATCAATAAAATAAATAGAAAGAAAAGAACAAAATGACTTTTCTTTATTTGCAATATGAATTGTACAGTGGACAATATTTATTCTCTTTCAGAATAATTCTTCTCCAGTTTTTGCTTCTTTGTCACATTTTTATGCTTCAGATGATCACATTTTTATGTCCTGAGTAAGTACAAAGTTGAAGTTTCCAATGATAATTTGATATGTTAAAGTTGCCGTCCTGAGTATTTCAAGGAGACATATTTTTTTTTAATCCAACCTACCAAGGCCCCTCCCTAAGCATCCGTTCAGCCCCCCTCCTGCTCCCTCTAGCCCCACCTATACAAAAAGGTCCTGAAACAGTAAAGCAGGCTCAGACTTTACTGCTACCGCAGTAAATTACTGCTACCGCAGTAAAGTCACACCGCCACTGTGTTTGACTGTTTTTTGGATTTGTTTTTGGATTTTTAATTCAGTGCTCTGAATGTTTTCCAAATGTACTGGGAGTAATTTTTTTTTATTTTTTTATTTTTTATATTATTTATATATTATATTTTTTTATGATATTGGCTTTTCTACTGATATCCGATATACCGATATAGCCTAACTCATAATTTCTGATACCGATATAAACCGATACCGATATGTGGGGACCCTCCCTCATGAAAAGCAAAAACTACTAAACCCTTTTAGGTAACCACAATGAAATATCTTGTATCATGCATACTTGAGTTTTAAAAATTTAAAAAATGTAACGTACTAGAATTTTAGTTAAGTTTAGTTAGTTAAAGGTGCCATTTTTATTTTGTCTTCAAACGTAGCTGGAACATTTTCTCACACAGAGAATAGTGACAAAGGCCCACCACTCAGGACAAATTTCTACTTTAAGAAAATGTAAACAACATTATACCTTCGTGGCTGATGACGTCACAAAGTGCGCCCGATAGACTGTCAAGGTTGGCCCAGAAGAAGCCTTTTGATATATGGAAAGTTATCTCAAACAAATATCTTAAAAACTAAACCTCAAATCTGTCATATTTTTACATTCTGAGAGAGAAAAGAAGTAGCTGAAGAGTTTGATATATAATATGTGTATGGTGTGAAAAACTCATCTTATTAAAAAAATAAAAACCAATACCGATAATTTCCGGTATTACATTTTAATGCCAATATCAGCCGATAATGACTTCAGGCCGATAATATCGGACATCCCTAGTCCGTAGTGTTCTCTTTTGATTTGCCATGGATGTCATTTTCTCAATTGTATTGTGGAATTGTATTGTTGAACACTGACCTTAACTGGGTCATCTGAGCTCTACAGCTATTTATATGGATGAATCTTCAGTGTGATCTTTAAGTAGGTTTGGTTGGTCAGTAACTCCAAGTAAGTTTCACCATCCTGCATTTGTCAAAATCATCCCAACTTTGTAACCCTTTCACAACAAATAGATATCAATGACGGCTTCTCATCTTTTCCTGACTTCCTTAAACTGTGGCATAATATTGAAAATCTGTAGGCCATCTTCATGTTGTCATACAGCTTTTTGGAGAAACGCAGATGGATTTCAGATGGGCAAACTCTCAGATAATCACATGTGAAAAATATTAGGCCCATATAAAATCTCCATTGAACACATGTTAACAAACATGAGACGTGTTAAGAAACAGCTGACCACTCTTGACCAATTGTTTTGTCCATACATTTTCATGGTAATACACTGTGAAACCCATTTACATCCAAATGTGAAGCCTATTGGATGACATTCAAACCACATGTGAAGCATGTTATTTTTCACCTGAAAGCTACATGTGAAAACCCATGAAAAACCAAGCATGTGAAGTGTGTCTTATATATGTAGTTTACCAGGTGCCTGTGAAACACATGTTAAACCCATGTGACTTTTATGTAAGGGAAGTTCTGTATAAGATATTTGTTGATTAGAAAAGTCTTGCAGTAATAATCAGGCCAGGGTTTAGCTGGTGAAATGGAACCCATGTTTCCAAAATATCTGGTAAATACCTCTTTGTTTGATAATGACATTTGTTTGATGAGCTTAATCAGTGACAAAAAGGTGGCACTAAATCAAACACAAAATAAATCTTTTTCCAGGGCAAGTGCTTTTTAAGTAGCACCATGTGAAGAGAAGGGAATTGGTTTGGTCTTGACACACGAAGCTTTGCAAAAGAGACACTTAAAATATGTGCATTAACATATAAAAATGAACTGACAGAAATATATGCTCACATTAAATTGTCTAGACAGACTCTTTATTTCTGTGCTACACTTTGAAAAAACATTACCAATAGCCAATCCTGCTGATGGAGCCTTCTATAGCTCTTACATCTCCATTATTAAATGCAGAAAAAATGCAGATAGCATATTCATAAAGCCTCAGCTCCATCAGCCCAGTGGAGTGTGAGACATAAAGTGGCCTCCCATCAGCGCTGCTGACAGACTGCTGTTAGTCTCCAAACATATTATTTTATGCAATCGCCATGAGAGCAATCCGGTCTTAATTGGAAAGTGAATGTATTGCAAAACGTTATAACATATGAGGAATGGTGGGGTTATTCTGTGTCATCGCAGGGAAACTTGGTGCCTCTTCTATATTCAATGTTAAAGGTCAGATTGATTATCTAGGTTTAGTTTAGGTCAAAGGTTGGGGTCAGGCATGTTGTACTGATGTCTGGTTAGTATCAGCTGATTTCACTGGATATTTCCTGGTGTTTTTTACCAAGGTTTATAAATCTAGAATATCTTCAGAGTAGTACCATATAAAAAGGTTATGGTTTCTTTTCAAACTTTAATTTTGTTAATGTTAATAGTAGGATTGAAGTTTATATGTTTTACATGCCGTATGTTTGATTCCACCAAGATGTGTTCATTTTTTGGTAATGAAAATCAAGTACCCAATTAAGTCAAGTTCATTTGTACAGTACATTTCAGCAACAAATCAGTGTTGAGTGCTTACAAGATAAAAACATATCACAATAAACAAACAAAAAGTTAAAAAAATAGAGGTAATTAAGAATTGTAATCCAGCATTGACGATGTTCTAGTGATTACAGGTCAAAGGAAGCTCTAAACATATGGGTATTCTAGCCTTGATTTAAAGAAAACTCAATGTTATGCTGTTGTGTTCCGGATTTAGTTTTGTTTTGGATTCTAGCTGCAATAGCTGAAGCTGTGTATTGACTGGATTCTTGATATTTCCTCTTTAGGTGAAAAAAATAATCACTTCACTTTTGATTGAGTTCAACAAAATAAACTCATGGTGCATTCATCCATTTATTTGATCTATAAATCTGCTCAAATTAATGGGTTGAATGGGTTTATAGTCAACTATTTAGCCTACATTGAAATATAGAGGCGTTATCTGAATAGTTATGGTAAGTAATCATATTACTTGCTATAATCTTAGCTAGCGGGATCATGTACAGTGGATAGTAGCTAGGAGTGGACACAGAATGGAGCCCTGGGGCACCCGACATGTGACCTGTGAATGAAAAGTTACCTTATGACCAAAAATAAGTTCCTGTTCTTTAGATAAGTCTCAAACCAGGCAACTACTACACCGGAATGTCAAACTCAATTGGTTTAAAACACTGTTGGGGGTTATTTGGATGCATACACACCAGCCTTGTTTAGTCTGCTTTAATCAAACTCTAATTTGTTTGCCCAGAAATTCTGGTTTGTATGGTAAGGTGTGAATGTGCAAGCACACTTTGATGTGGAGCAAAAAAGTTAACTATAGTCCACCTAAAAAAAAATTGATTTCTGCTCAGTTGAAGTGAACTCTGGTGTGGTTCAATTACATATGTGAATGTCAAGTGGGCTGGGGGACGCTCCAAACGCAGGAAACTGACTATAAAGCAGGGCTTCCTGGGTAAATACAACCAAAAAACCTAAAACTCTGCTTTGTTCTTGGCTGATGCTTAGTCCATTTCTGCAACATATTTGTTGGAACATTTCCCAAACACAACAGAGCGATCCTAAAACCTCCGAAATCTGATGCCAATCCATGTTTGTTTACATTTTGCAGAACAGGACATGCCCCTGTGTTCACTGCTTCTTGATGCACCACCACCTAAGGTTGAGCAGTCAATATCATCCTCAAAAGATTCAGTTCATTTCACAAAGTTCGGTGTGAAAGTGAACTGCTTCAACCAAAACATTTAACAGTGTTGCAAATGTTGGTCCCCAGTCAAACCCAGTCTACTAGACTAGTAGGTGTGAAAATTACCATAGGAACTTGATGGCAGTCTTGAAACATTATGGTAATGCAGCTGGAAGAAAGATGATCATAATAGGTTCATAGACTTTATAGAAAAAATATCTAGCTGTTGATGGAACACATTTTGGTGGCCTCATGATCAGGACTCTGCTATTTGTAAAATGTGGGGTTTTGTTGGCTTTACTAAAACCTGATCTCCAACTTTCCCTAGATCAGTTTGCAGCCTAGTATGAAACGACTGGTAGAAAAGTCAACACCTCCAAGTACAAGACAATGGTCTTGAGCGGAAAAGGGTAGGATGTCTTTTCCGGATTATAGACAACGCTCTGCCCCAATTGGACTATTTAAAGTATTATGGGTCTTGTTCACAAATGAGGCAACAAGAGTGCTGGTCCTCCATATCAAGAAGATTCAGCTGAGGTGGCTCTGGGATCTGGTTAGGATTCTTTCTAAATACCTCCCAGGTGAGATATGCTGGGCATATTCCCCTGAGAGGAAAGCCGAAGGAAGACCCAAGACATGCCGAAGGGTCTATCTCATCTGGAATGGGAACACCTTTTATTTTTACCAGAGGAACTGGCCCAAGTGGCTGGGGAGAGGGAAATCTGAGCTTCTCTGCTTAAGTCGACCCAACCCTGGATTGAGCAGAAGATAATGGATGGATGAACAGAGAAACCTTTCTTAGAGAATTCAACTCCATCTTACTTACAGTAGAGTACTTCTGTTCTTTGCTTCTTTATGTGTATTAAACAGGTGGGATTTTCCTGTTGGAGTTCCTTTTTTAATCAAATCTACTGGACATTTTCTTTTTGACAAACACCTTTCTTATCGTAATACATTTAGCCTTGGTGGCATAGTATTGTGGTGCTTTCACACTGCCCCAAACGGCAGTGTCAGCAGTGGCAAGATTAAATGTTAAGACTATGGCTGAGGCCGTCAGAGAAGCGTTGCAGTCTCTGCAGCGCTTTGTGTGCGTTGGCTCCATCAAATCAAATCAAATCAAATCAAACTTTATTTATAAAGCGCTTTTCAAACAAAGAAAGTTACTCAAAGTGCTTTACAGATTTAAAATAACCCCACAAACCCCCCCCCCTTCAAAAAATAAAATCATCAGTGCAAATACAACCCCCTCCCAACCCAACCCATCAGCCATACTCACTCACACACACACTTAGAAGCTACTAAAAGCGGGCTGAGTACAGATGAGCCAGGAAATGCCATCATGGAGCCATCTGCATCAGCAGCAGCAGATCAACATCAGCAGCCAAGGCTCCCACCCAGGGCGCCCAGAGGAGGGAGGGCTGGTACCCCCACCTCCACCCAAGCGCTACCTGGGGGGCACCCAGGCAGCCACAGCCGACCACCGCCCCCAACTTTTCAAGCCTTTTTTCCTGTGTTTCAAGCTTCTTAGTGCCAAATGCCAGCAACGCAAAAGTTCAGCTAGCTGAACATTTTACGGTTTTAATGCTTTTCACGCAGCACGGCATCCAATCAGTACGTCTCACTATAGTTATGTTATCCGACATCGACACTGCCTAGCCAACCACGATCCCCTAGTGTTTAACACATCCGGCAGAGAAAGGCGCTCCAAGGAACTTTGAAAGCTTCAGCTTAAAATTGTATCTGCTGAGTATATGCATCAAACTAGTTAACGCTCACAAAGCGTGCGGTGTGAAAGCACCATTAGCTGGAAGTCCTATAGTCTTGTTAAACAAGGGGAAAAAAAATCAAGTCTTCGAAGCTAATGTACCTGATAGAACTCTATTCACATTAATTTTTTGGAGGTGCTAGATTCTCCCTCATGCTGAGCAAACAGCCTATAAACACCAGAAAGCTCTTTTTTAACATTATGTGTCTTTTCGACCACTACATGTTTTTCAGCCTCTACCACCTGTACATATTTGCAGTAAAATTTAATCTATGCTGTTCAGGTTTCCATGCCAATCTCTGTTCTTACCACCTTGGCTTGATGGATATCTTTGTTTTTAAGTTTTGAGGCCAAATCCATCAATCTCACATAGCATGCAAATCTCCCATGGGATCGGATTTTGTCTTACATCCTATTACCCACTTTAAAGCACAAGCTGTAATGCCCTAAACCACACTGATCCTAAGAATAACTGATAGCCCTGAGATGATGGAGGACATCAGCATCCATGTTTATTTGTATTTATATTTCCACTCAGCATGGAACTTGCTCTACTCACCTCAGTTGGGATATTCTTTATTTCACTCACAGTGTGTCATGAAGTTACTATTCTAGTTTGTTTCCAATCCATCAGTATTTTAACAGATTTGACATGTTTTGTGGTGAAAATCAAAATTTACATGATAGGGGATGATCTGACTTTATGTATTTCTGTATTTATTCGAATTTCCAATCATTGTGAAGGATAAATATGCAACTGAAAGTAAAAACTCAACTTAGATTTTGCAGAGTGAGTTCCAAAGAAATTGATGGGTTTTACTGTCAGGAAACATCAAGTTGAAAAGGAAACAAAAGACAGGATGTGGAAGAAGTTGTTGTTGCCCAGAGTCTGTTTGTTTGTTCCAGAGGATTCCCAAAGTGTGAGTCACAAAAGCTTGATCTCGGAAATTTACAAAGTAGAGCAGCTCCTTTATCAAAGGATCTGAATGTGATGGTTTTGATAACATGGTCTACTTTTCTAAGGAACATCCCAATGTCAACCTATCAGTAGTTGAGCATCTTTTACCGAGGTCTAAAATTCTTTTTAATTAAAATAAATAGTATGACAGTTTGAAGGGCTATTTTTTAATATATTGAGACAGTGAATGGGGAAATATCTAATGTATCTAATGAAGGTCTCCTACAACATTTGTGTATCTCTGGAGCAAACACAAAAAAACTTAACAGATTTTAGCAACTCAGCTACACTAACTCTATCCAGCCAACATCTGCTGCTGAGTGAATCAGCTTCCTATCAGTGGCTGCAGTCCGAGTCACTCTGGCATCCAGGAAGAGTGTTAGCCAGAGATCCCTCCTAAGCTTAGCCAGAACTGCTGATCTCATCCAGCTATGCTCTCCCTTCCAGTAACAGTTCAGATAGTGACTTTCAGTTTCCGCGGCTGACTGCAAAAGCTGTGTGTTTGTCAGTGTATGCGTGTGTTTGTGTCTGTTTGGAGGTATGTTTTTTTACCCATGTAAAAAATGTATACCCCATTATCTGTAAGTGGAAAAGCAAAGTAAAGATCCCAGTCAAATTACAAAACTACAATTTTAGTCATATTTAAATATATAATATAGCTAGTATTGAATAAAACAACATAAATAGATTTATTTAGAAAAAGAATAAAATCAGAACATATCTTGTAACTTATGTATTGGTGTCACTACAAAGTAAATAAAATAAAAAAAATAGAACAAAAGAAAAGAATAGAAGTACAAGGGGAAGCCAAGAAATACAACTGTTGAAAATGCAAAGACAACACACTACAGTAAAGGTATTCAGCATATTTGAGAAACCCTAAAACCTTTGTACTGATGCATTTATCCTCAAATCTAAACTGTAATTAAGTTTAGGCGTAAAAAAAAAAACTATCACATAACCTTTGAGCTTGATGTTGCTATGACATCTGATTAAAGAGCTACAGTATTAAACTTAACAATTAAGTTAATTAAAGAAATACATACCACTAATCATATTCAAGGTTTGCTTTCTTGCCGCATAATCCTAAAATCCCTTTAAACTGACTAAAAGATATACTGCAACACTGAACATCTTTAAGTTTAAAAAAAATACTATACATGTACAAAAATGGTGACTCATACTACAGAAGAAAATTAATTACTCCAATTTTCATGAAATCGTGTTCATGGAAAGATAAACAGAACAAGCCCTGAATCAAAATTGATAACAAAAGAAAATCAAAGCAGTTTTTGTTTGAACAGTACATGCACTGTATATACTCAAAGGCTGTGCATAGCTGCAACACCTTAAATAGGAATTGTTTAGATAATCGCCCCTTTAGACACTCATCCATCCCACCAGCTGTTGTATTAACAGGGGACAGCTTACAGCAATGAAGTGAAAGGATTGGAAAAGCAGAAGATATCTGAAGAGCTGTTTATAAGAGTGGAACAGGCATAAATGATTTTATTTTCTGCTGGGTATGTTTGACTCATGTCAACACAGTAGCATCACAGCAGCCTGGGTTATGTTGTCAAAACACAGAGAGTGGCTGCTTATCAAAGCTTGCTTGATTGTGAACGTTTTTTTGCATCAAATTGAAGCTATTTGAAGTACATCTTAGCTGCAGTGAACACGATTAGGCACATTTTCACCCTCACTGGCCAATGATTATGGTCAGACAAAGAGAGTAAACAGCATCAGATTAGCTTAGTGGGCAGAAGCATGAATAGAAGCAATTGTACAAAGCTTTGACCTGCCTAATAAATGACACTATTACATCTTATATAATGCAGAATTTGATGGTAGGGACAATTTTATTTGATTCAATTTATTCATGAATTCCCAACATAAATATTTTCTCTGTCCTTTACAGAACAACAAGGTCAAATGCATGTGTTTTAATAAACAATTTGATTAAATCCAACATAATTTGCTGTCACCCTGTATAGATTCAGATTCAATTACAAGATACATTTCTAATACAGTTCCACCAGGTTTAGTAGAAGCCGATTAGTTTACAAAGAGCATTGTGAGACTCCACATAAATTATCATTTTGATATTCTGTCATACAAATGGAATTAGTGACAAAATGTCCTTTTGACAAAAAAACAAAAACAAAAAAACTTTAGCAGACCCAGGCTCAGTTTGAACAGCCATCTACCGTAATCCTTTAGGGATTAAGAGGACAGGAAAGGACATAAAATGACAAATTACAAGGCCATATTTCTTTCCTTGTTTCACTTTCCATGGAAAAGAGAAACAAAGAAATAAATATGTTTCCCTTCTTTTAGATATCTTATTGATTGACAAATAAATAGCAATTGTATGTTGATTTAACTTTAAAAAAAACACATTAGAGAGGATCTGTTTCACCACCAATAAAACACTTTTAACTTCCTCATAGAAGCCAATTTGAGAAGCTGCCGACAGAAGAATTGTTGTACTTTTCAAAATTTCTGTCAACAGTAACATTAAAAAAACCTACCCCTGATTTTGTGATCAGGCACTTTCTATTTGTAACTAAACTCTGTGGAACTCAATGGTTATAATTTTGCTACATAAATAATTCTTGTTCTTTATCTTTGTTCATAACATTTTGAGATTGAATCATTTCAGATTGGAAGATAAAAATAATCTAGTTAAACCGATTGATGTATTCCACTCAGCTGAGAAATCAGAAGTCAGACTTCGGTTTGACATTGTAAGCTGCTTGCCTATTGTAGATTCACTCTTCCCAGTCAAGTGCAGGTCTACAATTCTTTTCCTGGTGTCCTTCGAAAGCTCTTTGTACTTGGCCATAATGGAGTTTGGAGTCTGACTGTTTGAGGCTGTGGACAGGTGTCTTTTATACAGATAATGAGTTCAAACAGGTGCCATTAATACAGGTAACGAGTGGAGGACAGAAGAGCTTCTTAAAGAAGAAGTTACAGGTCTGTGAGAGCCAGAGATCTTCCTTGTTTGAAGTGACCAAATACTTATTTTCCACCATAATTTACAAATAAATTCTTTAAAAATCCTACAATGTGAATTCCTGGATTTTTTTTTCAAATTCTGTCTCTCACAGTTGAAGTGTACCTCTGATGAAAATTACTGACCTCTATCATTATTTTAAGTGGGAGAACTTGCACAATCGGTGGCTGACTAAATACCACTGTATATGGTTGGTTATTTGCTTAGTAATGGCAGCTTAGGTGGCTACCAGGTTCTAATTTGCTTACACATTTAACTGACATATACACAATAAAAAAAATAAAAAAACAGCTTGTTATACATTTCCAGTTCCATGGCTGAAGTAATGTTACTACGCTACAATGCTACTACGACGGGCGGGACGTAAACAGAGCACGTTCCAAACCGCTTTCTTTGACCAAGGAAGGAAAGTGTCCTCATAAGCAAGTTGCCTTGACATTGAGAAAAAAAACCCTGTCATGACTCTTACCTCATTCACTCCCGCTCCTCATCATCATCCTCACCTGTGTCCTCTATCATCATTCACACCTGATTCTCCTTACCTCCACCCTTTATAATCCATCACTTCTCCTCACTCAGTTGCTGGATCATTGTCTTTGACTACAGGAGTCAACTTCAGATGTCCACCATGTGTGTGCCTGCCGTCTCCCTCCCGTTGTCCTGTATCTTTGGTCCTGCCATCCAGACAAGCTCCATCATCATCAACACTCAATAAACATCCTTGTACTCCTGCTTCTGCATTTCGGTCGATACCTTCCACCGTATACACGCCTCCTGACAGAATGATCCGGCCTAAAAAGATGGGCCCAGCAGAAGCTGGCAACCCAGCACTCGCCCAGGAGATCGCCGCCCTGCAGAAGGATGTCTGGGCTAAGCTGTCCAGGATCTTTATCAATTTATCAATGCAGTTAACATGCAAGTAAACTTCATAAAAATGGAAAACAATAATATAATCTCATATTTTCTACAACAAATTCTGATCACGTTCTAGGGCATAAAGGGGAAAAAATAATTTTGAGAAGGGAAGCTGATTCCTCCTTTTTTATCTGTGTAATAACACCAAGTCAAGTGGTAATTTTATGGGCCTTCAATGTAAGATCTGCAAAAATCTTAATGTAAGCTCACATATAACTATAAATGAAAACGCATAGCATATAAGGAAGTTGCTCATCTGCCAACTCAAAGGGATGATGAATGATGTGCAACATGATTAAAGGCAGGAAACAAGAACATGGGGCATGATTCATCTGCCAAATGTGCCCCAGAAGGGTACAGGTGCATAACGTTACACATTACATGTGCAATAAATGAATGAAAGATTGCTCAATATTTATAGCATGATCATTAAAACTAAACTTCATCGAAATTCAGTTATTATGTCTAAAAAAAATAAATAAATCCAATTGTGATTGAAGATTAAATAGATGAAAACATGGAACATCAGTGTTTCTTCAGGAATCTTAAATATAATCCTGTTTATGTGTTTTCAGTTTGCTGTGGAAAAGTTGTTTTATCATGTAAGCATGAAGAAAAACCTTATTCTCAAAAACTGAACAGTGATGTAAAACACCGAAGGCAGATTGTTTGCACATCAGCAAAAAGCTTCAAAGTGCTGAGTAGTTACTCCGAGCATACCTATGTCTATCTAAGTGAGATACCAGCCTTGTGTCCCTGAAGCCTCTCTTCATAGGAACAACTCCCCAAAGCCTCATACTCCTCACTGAGAGCCTCAGACATGTGTAATTAGGTATAAAATACAGCAATGTGGATGGTGAGTTTGGTCCAGACTGCTGAAACACAGAGGGGAGTCAGCAGCGGAGAGCCTTGAGCTGCCAGTGCACAGAGACAATTAGGTCCAAATGAAAAATTGATTTCCACTCATACTGAATGGATGTTAAAACAAAGCACGTTATAAATACCATCTGGTGACAGGCGGGAGTGCTAGCCACAGCAGACGAAGCCCCTTGTTAGCCTCGACAGCGCCAGCGTATCGATCGCCTGCGTGGACAAAGGCGACTCTAAGCAGGGCCGAGAAGATATATAATTCAATAAATACTTCAGAGGGCTTTAGATTGAACGTGGCAACATGGGCATGTGGGTGCCACCTTTAATACGTCCCCAGTGGTCGTTCTGCTGGTAGACCGCCTGACGATTGATGGAGTAAACATAGAGCGTGCATGGATAAGAAAAGGTAAGTTATGTTTGTAAAGTGAAAGCACATGTGTCACTTGCTGAGATGCAGCAGCAATTCTGAGGCACCTTTCCTGTTGTCTTGAGATAGTATAAAGTCAAAATTGGGTTGTAAAACCAGTCAGCAAGGAATTATGCTAGTAGGTCACTTGTTTTACCTAATTTTATTAAATTCTTCATATTGTCAGTGGTTTACAAAGGTCTCGCTAATTATAACATACATGTTTACAAAAGTATTCACACCCTTTCAATTTTTAACATAATGTGGCAATAACACAATAATTATAGAATAATAATTAGGGAACTGATTAGTAGGAAGCTTGAATGCAGAACAGGTCCAAACAACTGAGAGGGACAAAAGTAGTTAAGTATATGTCCTCCATCTATCACAATGGGCAATGATCATATCCCCAACTCCAACATCATTCTTCCCAGTTCTGTAAATATGTGGACCCAAAGATGTTTAAAGAGAAGTGACAGAAGTTAAAGTGGATAAGCAGTGATAGCCAACGAGAAATGGTGTCATTCAGGATCTGTGACTTGGGAAATATCATCTCTGCTGCCCGGTTGTTGAGCTGTTAGCCTGTCATGATGGTCATGTAACTATCAAATGGCAACAGGGTGCTTTCATTTGGAGCAGGGCTGTCCAACCCCAGGCTTCAGGTGCTTGGAGGGAGAGTGTCTGCAATGATCACCAATTTCCTCTGCCTTACGTTTACTGTAAATCTTGTGGAGCCTCCATCACATTTTCTTTCAGCATTACCCTGAATGTCGCTCTGCCCATCATCTTAAATGCTTTAATAAACTAACTAACTTATTGTAGGGAAGCAGTTTAGGGTTATGTACAATTAGTTTTCCCCCACTTGCAGTATTTTGCATAGAGGGCAAACAATTAAATTTCAATATCACCAGACCGGAGCACTTTTTTCCATAAACGCTGGATCCCCTATATAGTTTTTGGCAGGCTGCAAAAGTACATCTTTTGACTTTATTATTTCCACTCTTCCATAAAGCCAGATTTGTGTAGTACATATCGGTTTTTCTTTCAACAGATGCATTAGACTTCTCCACAACTTCATTCCTGGGCTCTCTGGTGTATGCCTTGTTGTTAATGATACTGTTTGTTCTCTAAAGCAAAAAAACAAAACAAAAACAGAAAACTAAAATAAATCTGAGACCTTTACAGAACACCTGCATTTACACTAATAAATGAACAAATAATAAATAAATAAATACCATATATGTAGAATCTATTTACTAATCAGCTGACTTAGTGACTTTTAAAGGTAAATCATTGCACTGGAATTTATTTAGGGGTGTTTGAGTAAAGGGAGATGAATCCAAACATACGCTGCCATATTTAGATCCCTACTTGTTTATTATCTCTTACAAAATATTGTATTTAATTTTCCTTCCACTTCATACCTATAAACTACATATTGCTCTATGACATAAAATCCTCATAAATTAAATATTGTAGTTGTAACAGGGTGAAATATCAAAGGGTACAAATACTTGTACTTTTATTTGTATGGAAAAAATATAGAAATGACATAGTTTAGCTAACATATTTTGCTGTAGTAGTTTTTATTTCACCAACAAACTATCAATTTATCTACATGAAATAAACCCCAGGGTTAAAACTAAAAATACCTAAATAGTCTTCCCACCAGGTAGCGTGCTTAGGATAAAGGACTTTTAAACAAATTAGATGTCATCAAGCCTGACATGCATTTTCATGTCCAAATGTCCTCATAAACTAGGTTGACCTTTCTGTAAAGGGGTAAAAGTGTCAGTTCCCAACCCCATTAGTGCCTTTAATTATTTTGTTTGATGAGGCTTCTGTTGGGGAGGTGCAGTTTTCCTTGGAATTGCCTCATTAAGCATGAGCAAATAAGGAGGAGAGTCTAATTAGTATCAACACCTGGGCTTGGATGCCTCCTTGCCATGAAATGGCATGCCACGGCTTTATTTTTAGCTGTAGTCACTGTTGATAAACCTGCAGCTACTATGTCTACCATTGTTCCAACAGAATTTTTAAGTAGTTTTAATTTTCATAATTATTAAACTCGATTTCATCACCATTATTTATGCAACATGTCGAGCTCATGTCTTCTATCATTAACAATTAAAAGGTGTTAGCTGTGATTTGGCTAGTTCAATGATGTGCTACTCTGGATGATGGATGTTTGTATATTCAGCTTGAGCTCCTTTCCAACTCAGAGGGTCACAGCAGTGGCCACTGCCATCGCCTGTGCCTTTATTTTCCAGCTTAAGGAAGGGATATTTGAGCACAGGAAGAAAATTATTACAATCTTTACAAGTAAAACTGTCAAATCAGTGACACAAGTGATTGTCAGAGCATGGGTCATACTGACACAAATATTTTACAAAATGACAGCGCTTATCTGCATGCAGACAGATTTCTGGGTGAGAAATTTAAGTTATTTTTGCAAAAATGTATTTCCACTTCCATTTTATTCAGTTACCATGGAGACTCAGCTCACAGAGGTCCTTATAGTTATATTTATGCTGACTGTCATTTTATGTCTAGAACCCATACCAGTAAAAATGCTTTCATGTTAACTGTATTGCTTTATCTTTACTTTGTCAACGTTAGATTACAAATGTTTGCTGAAAAAGTTGAGAACCGGAAGCTAACTGTAAACGATGTAAGATGCATGACTGGCACCTTACTACCTATAAATACCGTTTTCACAAAAATTGCTTTGATTTAAATTTTTCTTTTTTTACACTTACCTGGTACCTCTCCAGCAGTCATTGGATATCATTGTATGCACTACAGTCTAGGATACAAACCCAGGACCTTCTGGTTTAAGGGAACAGTCCTATCAACTTTGCCTTCATGCAGCCAAACTTGTGTCTTCTTAAAGCACAAAGTGTGTTATAAAGAATCATTGTACAGTGGAGAAACCACTTAAAGCTTCACCAATCTAAGAGTTTTAGATTTCATTTTACCGAGGATAAAATGCTGTCAAGTTTTTTAAAAGACAGAGACATTCATTCATTTTAGGACTGAAACAGAGTCTGAAACTCAGATACCAACTTCAGGGTCATTAGAGATACAGCGATGCACAAGCTTTTATTCAGGTAGTGTGGTCAAATGAAACTGCCCATCCATCCCACCCCTGTACCAAGAATTTAGGCCATTTAGTCATGATGTACATCTTTAACCTTTACCTTTCCAATTTTATATCAAAATTGTGGAGGGGTGGGGGGCAACACAGTACTTGCAGTATGGATCCAAACTGGGGTTAGGATAAAAAAAACAAAAAAAAAACATCACTAACAAAAAAGGAATTGATAGCTGCCGGACTTCCTCCATTTCTTCTGGTCGTCTCTGCATGTTGCAACAAATTTTGTGCCCAAGTCAACCACCAGCAAATTCAACAAAGTGTGACCAGAAGCAAACAACACAAATGTATGTCATATGTGAACTTTTGCTTGCTGTCTGATTTCTAGCTAGAAAGTGAGAGGAATCGTTAAATTATTTTCTTTCTGAAACTCTGTTGATTGATTGGAGTGTTATCGATTAACTGGAGTACGCAACTGTAAAGTAGAAACTGCAAATGTAAGATCCAAATTATATCATAAGCCATGTAGAAGCTTTTAAAGAAGACACACTGCCATCTGTTTGAAGAGGAAACAGTTTCAGTAGTTTTATCTGAAAGTTTTTCTTTTCAAATAAAAAAATAAAAAGCCTTATGTTTTTTGGCACACTGTCTTGTTGCATTCAAGTAAGATCAACTTATTTGAAGTGCCTTTTTTTTCTTTCAATCCTGAGGTCCGATTTCTCCCTTGAAGTGACACAGAAGAGTGTGATAGCATCGCTAATCTTAGAAGGCTTTATATGCACTTAGTAGACCTCAGTAAAACAAGGGTGATCGTAGATCTTCAAATGAGTCAGATGGAAAGTGGTGGCATGGAAACGGAGGCAGATGGAAGGACAGAGGCTTGTGGAAAGTTACAGAGCACACATCTAGTAAGTAATGGACAGACAGAAATGGAGATGGTAAAGATATGAAGGAGAAAGAATAAATGAAATATTAAAGAGATTCTTGCAGAATTTGTAATCCTTACTGTCAAATAACGGAACAGGCAACTAAAAAACTCAAGATTTAGAGGATGGCATAACAACACACACATTTAAGGACTGTGATCAGATGCTGGGGTCAGCAAATTGGGATGGCAAGAGGCAGAGTCTTCCATGTTTTAGACATAATGTTGCTTTATGCGATCGCTGCAAGTCAATGACTCAATGCAATCTGCTGGGATTCTTTAAATAGAAAAAATTTAAACTAATTGAAATGTATGTACAATTGAATTGAAATTACTTTTCTTTTAAATTGCCTTTAAATGACATCTGTTATGAATTGGCGCTATATAAATGAACTGAAATAAATTCCTCTCCTCTCCTATGAAGAGATACATATTCCTATGAAGTGATACATAAAAAAAAAAAAAACTTGTGACAGACTGTGAACAGCTTAAACTGACAACCTCTGTCTTATATCATTTAGGGAGAAATTCAAAGAATTGATGCAGACCAAACACTGAAATAGTCATAGGTTCAATTTGTTGCAGCTGCCCTAAAATGTGGACCTGCTTGAATTGAAGACAAGGCAGCAAGGAGGACATTTAAACCTGTTTAAGCAGTAAAAAATTAACACAACAAGTCATAAGGATCTGTAGACTGATTACAGCTGACTGCTGAATTAAAGAATAAGGCATTAAGAAAAAATATTGTTTCATAACATTTTCATATGTTGGTGACTATGCAGTTGCCTCAACCAGATTGTTGTGTAGTGTAGTAAATGGAAATAAATGCTTTCACACCAACGTAAAATCAAAGTGGAACTAGAACAAAGAGAAAGAACTGGGATTAAATGGTGCTGATAGTCTTTGAAGCTTGACTGATAACCAGATAGAAGATATTGGGTTCACTGCTCAAGCAGAAAAAACCTTTCCAAGCCAATTTAATCACTGTCTGCATTTTTCAGGTCTTTTCAACTAAATTCCATTGCTCCACCCTAAAGATCAATTATTTAGTTTACAACACTTATTTTTATTTTATACATAACTTCTTATTTAAAAATGTGCCATGAAGAAGCTATTAAAAATATAATTTAGTAATGTGCTTTATTCAGGGCTTTCTCCTCAGCATAATTTAAAAGCACAAGATATACCCTCAGGACTAAATGACAGTGATCCATAGTGTTGAATAACCTTTCTTTGACAAACAGAACTGTGAGGTGGTGGGGGGGGGGATTTGAAGTAGGGTGTTTGTTAGCCCAGAAAAAAATTTATATTTTGCTTGGTTGTCTTGAAATATGACTAAAAACACTAAAAAAAGTAGATCCTCTTCTGAATAATAGCTATTGAATGTGCTATATTTCATTTTATGGAGCATTTTCTTTACCAAACATTTTCTCTATTGCAAAGCTGACTATCATTTGTCTCCATTCTGTTGCTTTCTTCTAAACCAGTATAAATAATTGCTACCGAATGACAGTCATTTTAGTCATGATGTTGATGGCAAACTGGATCGTCATGTTCCTGCCAGGAGGAAACTCCTACAAGTGGTAATTTCAGCAAAATCCCATCCAGGTTACATCTGCCCTGCTGTATAGTGCCAGGAAATGATCAAACTCTGTGTTCCTGCAGCCGTTGAATGGAGCTTTGTCAGAATTTAATTACAGCAGGTTGCCGTGGCATCATGGGAAAATGCCCCTGATGTTGTTTTGAGGTTGCCTGCAACACATGAGCACATTGCATCCTATTATGACTGCACTAAGATGTGTTTCAACTTGTTGTTTCTGTACCCTCTGGGCCATGGGGGGAGTGGAACGGCATGCTGTTGGATTCTTGCTAATTTCTGAGTTAGATCAGAGAGGCAAAGCAGAATGAACTTCACAAGAATAAGTATGTTTGTTTACAACTTTGTGTTATTTTTATTTCTTCTATGAAGATTGTCAAAAGTGAACAAGATCTACTTGATTCTCCCAAACAGCAACCGGGTTTGGATGAAATCTTTCTCTAAGGGTTAGCTCAGTGCTATTAAATCTAAATTAAATTCAAATATTGTGACTAAACTATGAGGTAAGTTCTTCAGGGTATATTTGTTCATCATTTAGTCCTCAGCAGAAAATCAATTGAAAGCAGTTCTGCCAACAGTTTTAAAGAAGATGTCATAACCACTTCACCAACAGTTTTAGAAAAAGGTAGCAATGCATAAGATACGGTATACTGTGATTTTAGAGACTTCTCGTGAATACAAAGGAGCTTTTATTTCAGTTGCAGCAGTTGAGAAATGTTATCTATGCAGATAAAAAATGTATTAGGGTTGTAATGGTACACAATCCTGGTTTGGTGTGTATTCAGGGTTTCAAAATCACTGTTCTGAATGTTTTTGGTACACTTTAATCGAGAGCGATAAATACAAATGTGCGTGACTTTTATATATATATATTTCCATCCAGTTTCTGAACCGCTTAATCCTCAAAAGGTCGCGGGGGGATGGTGCCTATCTCTAGCTGGCGAGAGGCGGGGAGGTGGGGTACACCCTGGACAGGCCGCCAGTCCATCGCAGGGCCATATATATATACAGTTGGGCAAAAAAGTATTTAGTCAGTCACCGATTGTGCAAGTTCTCCCACTTAAAATGATGACAGAGGTCAGTAATTTTCATCATAGGTACACTTCAACTGTGAGAGACAGAATGTGGAAAAAAAATCCAGGAATTCACATTGTAGGATTTTTAAAGAATTTATTTGTAAATGTTAGTGGAAAATAAGTATTTGGTCAATAACAAAAATTCAACTCAATACTTTGTAATATAACCTTTGTTGGCAATAACAGAGGTCCAATGATTACTATAGGTCTTTACCAGGTTTGCACACACCGTAGCTGGTATTTTGGCCCATTCCTCCATGCAGATCTTGTCAAGAGCAGTGATGTTTTTGGGCTGTCGCCGAGCAACACAGACTTTCAACTCCCTCCACAGATTTTCTATGGGGTTGAGGTCTGGAAACTGGTTAGGCCACTCCAGGACTTTCAAATGCTTCTTACGGAGCCACTCCTTCGTTTCCCGGGCGGTGTGTTTGGGATCATTGTCATGTTGGAAGACCCAGCCACGTTTAATCTTCAAAGCTCTAACTGATGGAAGGAGGTTTTGGCTCAAAATCTCACGATACAAGGCCCCATTCATTCTTTCCTTAACACGGATCAGTCGTCCTGTCCCCTTAGCAGAAAAACAGCCCCAAAGCATGACGTTTCCACCCCCATTCTTCACAGTAGGTATGGTGTTCTTGGGATGCAACTCAGTATTCTTCTTGCACCAAACACAACGAGTTGAGTTTATAAAGTTTATAAAGTTCTACTTTGGTTTCATCTGACCAAATTACATTCTCCCAATTCTCTGCTGTATCATCCATGTACTCCCTGGAAAACTTCAGACGGGCCTGTACATGCACTGGCTTAAGCAGGGGGCCACATCTGGCACTGCAGGATTTGATTCCCTGTCGTTGTAGTGTGTAACTGATGGTAACCTTTGTTACTTTGGATATGTCGACAGCCATGTTTTGCATTTTAGACAAAAGCGAGTATTTTGGGCTGATTGGGTGCCACTGTTAGCCATGTGGATATCATAAGGTTTTTCTCTAGCGTCAGTGTTGTTTACATACAGCTTCACATTGTTTCAGGTAAGTAATTCAGTTCTGTGCAGAGCGTCTCATGTACCTCATTGCTGCTGAAAGATGCGTTCCATGACAAAGTTCAGATCAAAAGATGGGGTCCTCTTTTAAAACATGTTGGCTACTGTTTAACAACAGTATATCCTGCCGAGTCTCAGTCTCAAATGCACCACAGCTTGTCTCAGGATATGTTATTCCACCTTTGAGGCCTGCTGCTTTAAGTCACAAGTAAGGTCAGAACTAAGTTGGAGTTTGCAGTAAAAAATGTGTTTGAACCGATTTTGAGCAGAAACCTGCTCTTAAGGTGGAGCCATCTGGCTGAGACTAAAGGGGCTTATGGCTGGGGTGGGGTACACTCTCATGAGATTCACAGGTAAAGCAGGAACACCACTGATGCTAGCTGTTTATATATTACTGTTTATTCATCTGGTATGACTCAGGCAGAGTACAAATATGATGAATATGCTGTTATGCAAACCTTTCTATAACTCTGTAGCAACTTCAAGAGTTTAAATTAATTAAGTTTGTTACTCCAACATATCTCGGAGTAATATATTTTAAATGAATGATCCATTGCGTGACTCTGTACTATTATTTTGACATGCAGAAGTTCTTCTGATTCAGAGAGCTCTTTATTTTTGATAAGCAAAACCAAACATGAGTCTGAGCTGATAGTTAAGGGGGTTGTAATCTCAGATTTAGTCAGCTGATTCTTCTTACACACAATACTAATTGGTGTTGTTGTCCATGTCCTACACGATTCTTTAAATATGAATGTATTTTTTTCCATAAATCCTAAAGAACAAAATTAATTTGAGCCTTTAAATAATACTACTAATTATTCATCAGAAATGTGATCTTTAAACATACTTTTAAATAAAACATACAATCATAATTGTAGACACAGTAAATCCATTTGTCAAACTACTCAGAGAGCAAATAATATACAACCCACCATTCAAATTGTTCATATCGTTGACAGAACAGAGCTGTCCCGAACAAAACATGGACTAGAACGTCTCTCATGACTGCTCTTGCAGATACTGCTTTAAGACAAGTGGTGTATTAGCATCGTCCATGCTTGTGATAGCTTTGCTCTTGTTTTTATTAAAGAAGATCAAAGCAATAATGTCCATTTTGGTATACAACCATCAAAGTATCTTCTTTCCTGCCACCAAAAATTTCCAATTTTTGGCTACAGCACCGTCTGTTGATTGTCTTGGGTCTATCAATTGTATTGCTGCAACTTAATTTACACAGATATGTGTACCTAGGTATACTTGCAGAGTCACGAGGGGACTGGTACCTATCTCCAATGGTCATTGCGCGAAAAGCGGTGCCCATCCTGGACAAGTCGCCAGTCCAATCCAGTACAACATAGAGATACAGGAAAAATTAGTTGTGTAATACTTTATTTAAATTAACTGAGCTCAAAAACAGATGCTAAAAAGAGACATTAAAGTAAACATTTCAACTGGTTGCGTGTGTGTACTAGCTGGTACATTTAACATTGTATCTCTTGTCCTATTGAGAATTGGTAGTTTAAAGAGCAAGTTACCCCTCTACAAGAGTCTTACTCCACATACATATCCAGTTAAAAAAATGTGTCAAAAGAAGGTGTTGCCCGACAGTTCAAGGGAACGGCGCGGCTGCTGTCATACCTTGAGGGTCAATAGAAATACCTAATTCAAATTCATGTGCAGTGTAGAGTTTAACCTAAAGAGGATGCCACACTGAAGGTTTTTGGTAGAGAATTTTTTTTTATTTTTTCTAAAATTTACTAGACCCACAAAAATAGTAACAACATATGTAGGTAGACCTATTAGAAACTCAATTATATAATTTAGCATAAAATAAAGTTGATTTGGAGATGAGTTGTTCATTATATAATGATCGCACAGTTTGACTCAGTTTGTTTTACTGCATGTTGCTCCAGTCCATCCTACAAACAAACCATCTGTTATGAGACATAGATTACAACTTTTCCCATTTGATGCATTGTTTTTATCTTTACTGATTTTATTTTAATATATTTTATAGATGAACTTAATATGTTCTATCGTTTTTTAACAATCACATCAGTAAATTACTACAAACGCAGTAAGGAAATCACTGGCCAGACTCTTTTTCTGTTTTATGCTTATACTAAAGTTCATGTATCAAACTTTCCTGCAGGATGTACGATGTGAGATAGCAATCCGTTGAGCAGATAAAGTATAGACTGCATTCACATTTATGATTTTGCTGTATCTCCTATTCACAGAGTACTGTATGTTTCTCTGTGCTGGGGAAGGGAGGTTTGAGGACAGTGAGAAGGACTGACAGCACCAGCAGAATCGCCTGCAGCACTCTATATGAATTGGCTCGGCCTGGCAAGTCTGCACAGGAGAACCAGTTCACACTATCAGAGTCAGGGCAACCCTGAGGAGACAAGTTGATTTGTTTCACATAATCCAAATGACCTGGATTGTTCTATATGTACTCCCAAATGGAGTATCCACCATTTATTGCAGAGCAGAGGTTGCATATTTTCACAAAATGAGATCATTTTAAAGTGAATGGCGGTTCTCATTTTAAAACTTTCTAACAGCATAAGAATTTGAGAATCAAAATCCATGATTGGCATGCTAAAGTATGCAGTTAAAAATATGGGAAATTTTAGATGTAATAGAGCTCCATAAATAATTTAAAATAAACTTCTTGCAATAGTATAAAGTGATGAAGATAATCAGCTAATGTGCATGGTAGAGGATAAACTGTGTGTTTTCTTAATGTGTATGAAAAAATATGCATTTCCACGTTATCTGTTTATGTCTTTTTTTGCAGAAAGTATTTGTTTTTATTCAGGTCAGGATATTGATCTGACATTTTTAACATACTTACTTAAAAAACAAATCTGCCCCAACTATAGTTCCATTGATCACAGAGAACAATGTTATTTTGCTTTTTTTCCAAGCAAGAACTTTTCTTTCACTATGAAAAGCTATGCATATCTTATGGTTATGTCAGGACAGCCACTCATAATTTTTGGGCTGCTTATAAACCTATTTAGAAGTACAACTAAAGTACCCATAATCCTTTAAACTGAACTCTGTTGACTTTCCATGTAAAGCCTAAAAATCACAATGAAATGCAAGCTTGGTCCACGTGACTGTAAACAATACACAATTTAAATATATAATTTACAAGGTCAACAGACATGTTTATGTTGATGTCTTTTCGTGTTTACAATGGTTTTTAATGGCTAAGTCTTCTTACAAATTTTCACGAAAAATAGTGTCTTGGATGGATGATGCTTTCCATGAAAGTATTGTGTTGTTTTGTCATATTCTAACTGTCATCAGATAAAACATACGGACACATATACATTGTAAACTGCAAGGAGTAACGCTGTTCTTTGTGGAGAACTGAGGCTTTTACCGAGCCGTCTGTCATGCCGATTATTGCTGCAAAATGTTCTAATGGTTGACTCATGTTACCATTAACCAGTGACACAGGCTTTAGTTGCTTCAAAGCTACTTCATGTTGTGTTTGGACTTTGCAGGCTATTATGGACCTTTTTACTAGAAGTAAACACTGTACAAGACTTTACAATAGGTACTTTCTCGTTTGCTGGTAGCCAGTTCAGAAGGACAATACAAGTGGCCCTTAATAACCTTGATTTCTTGTTGTGTCCATCTCTGAAGAAATATTTTCAAATATTTGTAATGTTCTTCTGAGGATGTTGAGTCAAACCTGTTATCAAAAAAGTTCATCATTATGATTAAAAGTCACTTAATGTCCTGTATAGGCTATATACAGTATATATATATAATTTTGTGTCTTGATGGGACATTTCAGACATACAATTGTAGAGAAGCCAATTACCCAACGTGCCAGGGAAGTCTTTCTCTAGAAAATGAAAATCTTAAGATTGCATTCTAATTGAATGACTTTAGCAAATCAGTACTGCATCCAAAACAAAAGTAGGCAGACCACATTGACGTAATAGTAACCTTTCTTTGTATGACCTTTAAACATTTGGATTATTTGTGTGTTGTTACATTGGTGAGCATATGTTAAAATAGGTATATTCATATTGAGTGGTTATATGTGACCTACTGTAGACTGTCACCAGGAGATGCACAGTTGCTGGAGTGTCGAAAGCATTACCCCAGGGCAGCCGTAGACGGAGGCAGGTTGTCAGGAAAGAATAGTAGCAGTAGCTCCCATACCAAGGATGGACTAGGTAAGATGTGGGTTGATGAGCTGCCCCCGACCCAGCCACACAGCTACTGTATCTTCTGCTGCACAAGCCAAGACCAAGTTCCCCCCAACAGCCCTGGCCCTGCACCAACCCCTGGCAGCAATATCGCCCATAACCAAGAAGGGGGCGTCCCCCGAGAGCCACCAACATGATGACTAGGTACGAATCCCAACACGATAACTGATATTGGCGGTGGTAAGGAGGACACATTAGCATCCCACCTAGTGAGCTTGCCCATGGGAGGTCAAGTGGGAGGAATACCTACCAGAGCCTAACTTAGCCCCTGCTCAGTATGTTCAACTTGCCATCGTAACTTTCAGATGTGGCTGTGTTGTTTTTTCTTGCCAGTGACAAATATTTTTTCTCAGTCAGAATCTCTTTATACAGCCATAATACACTGCTACAACACATATGAATTGGATTTATAAAGCCACAATGATGCCTCGATTATCTTTCCCTAGCAAAAATTTACGATGCACCTTTAATGGTTTCTTGAGTCTTGACACATTCAATTCAATTTAAAATTCACTTTTATTAAATAGGGCCGCTTCACAACAGATGTCATCTCAAGGCACTTTGATAGGATTTATTGTTCAGAACAAGTCATATAACAAAGACTCACAGAAAACTACAGGAGTCATACAATTTCACTTAGGATGAAAACATTTTCAATAGTCAGAAAATATACAGATTTGTTTGCTAAAAAAAAAGACAAATATGCACAATCTAAAATATTATTTTAAAAACTAAAAACACATAGGCCAAGCTTTTATAAAAAAAATGGATAGTCATTACTGAGATTGTAGCCAACCTTATCAAAGACAGTAGAACAAAAACAGGTAGCAGGAGCGGAGTCTTTATTGGGACTCCCATGCTGATCTTTAATATATGTGTTGATCAGGACCTCAATCTGAATGGGATTAGTAATTGTTATCAGTAATATTAACAATATTGTTTGTGTGTGAATCTCTATGTAATTGAATATTTATTCATGCCTAAATACATAAAAAAACATCCAATTAATTATTTTGTACTTTTAATTCCCCTTTACTCAAAGAACTGTAACATTAGAATTATGAAAAATACACTGATTTTTTTCTAAGTCTACAGAGAAGGAAAGGTCATTGAAGGTTAAGCTCCAACTGAACCAACGAATCAAAAACTGGCTAAGCCATATCGCCTGCATGTCAGAGAAGCCGTGACATGTCAGCTCCTCCACAAGGACCTCTTTTTACCTCACAGTAACACCTCCTCTAGAGTTTCTCAGGGACAAGCAGGCACAGGCAGTAAGATCTACATTACACCTTTGTTAAGAAGAGAAGCTGGCAGCCAGCCATGGGAAAAACACATCTGTAACACTTTATTGTGACTGCCCTCCTGCCAGCCTGCATGAGCATTAGGAAATTATACCAATTCTCATAAAGGGCATGCTTGGTCTGGTTTGCTGTGTAAGTGGGGATTTACCATAGAGTAGAGCAGTGTATGACTATCATCCAGGATAAAAAGGGAATTGAGATAGAATCAGATTGTTACAGGAAAATCCAGGTCCTTGCAAAACTGGATCACCCCCACCCCCCTTTTTTTTATTGAGCTGTTACTTCAAGACTGGAAACCTTTTTAGAGCAGGGTGGGATATGCTGTCTGTCAATTGCCATTATTGTGTATGTTTACATGCTTCTTTGCTTGGATGTACCTGAATAACATAAAATGACTTCTGGATAATTGGTGAAAAGATGAATGGATTAAAGAGCTATTTCATTCAGGTCTTGGAGCAGGGAAACATCTAAAACATGCAGGACTCCATAAGGACTAGGACCCTGTTTTAGAGCGTCAAACTCCTACTTTTCATTTGTTCAATAAAAATATTTTACATCTTGCTTTCTCTAAAATTAGAATTTAACATAATATTTTGACAAGTGAAATGCCCCATTAAGACTGAATAATTAGCTCACAAATGTCTTTGATATGTTAATACAAATGGGTTTTATTTGAGGGTAAATACCCACAGCTGAAAATGAAACAGCATTCAGATATCCTCAAAATCAAGCTGGGTGCTGTCAAACAGTTTTTTTCCCCATTATTTTTTGTCAGCGAAATAGGTTTAACACATACATCTGTGCGCCGTCATCAGTTTGGTCCATCATCTCTCTTGTGCTTTACATTATGCATTCTTCATATAATGGCTCAATCAAGTCAAAGCAGAATATGTGTACATTATTTCGCTGTCATTTAGTGTGCTTTAGTTTGCTGCATTTCACTGTTAGTGACTGATGTGGATCAAGTTCATTTACCAAAGCTCGACAGTTATAATGATAAGCTGTCAAGTTGCCTCAGGCTGAGGTGATGCTTCTGCAGGGAGCAGAGGAAGAAAACTGAGTTTTCTTTTATAAAGAAAAATCCTCAATTTTGTCTTCTCTTTTGAACTTTTTACTGTATGACAAAAATCTCATCAGTATAGTGGATTTCTGTTCATTAAAAAAAATCTTTAATGTTTTTTCAAAGTTTTTTAGCCTCACTTCATTTGAGTGACTGAACATATATATGTAGCCATAATATAAAGTTAGATCTCAAGGATTTCTAAATGCCTTGTTTTTTAACTCTGTCACATAACTTGGCAAGAGATTAAGCAACTGGCCAACTGTTGTGAGATTATACTGAAGGGATGAGTCATTGGTATGAGAACCTACATGGTTAGTCTCCCAGCACAAATGCCTTGTTTGTTTGCTGTCATTGCTAAGTATACTTCTCTGTCACCTCTCAAAGCTTCAAATCACAACTGTTTGGATATGTATGACATTCCAAAGCTCAGGGTTACCTGATAAACTTGGTTCATGAGAGCAGTGCTGCAAGGTAACTCCAACTTCACCTCAAAAACGGTAGTTGAATAGCAGTGCAGCAGCTCATGTTGTCCCTTGCTATGCAGTCTTTTACCAAGTGCAAGGCATATATTTTTAAGACAACCTAAAATAAATCTTATTTTCAGGTATGATGTTGATTAACAAGTCGAGACAGATTTTTTTGTGTGAATTCTCAGAACTGGTTCTGAAATTCCTTGTGGATTCCATGAAAATGGTCAGGTTTATTAGATCCTCATTGCAGTTCTCAGAACTGCAATGCAAGACCTGCAAGAACCAGTTGTTGTTTTTAACCTATGGGGGAGGAGTGGAGGGAAAGAAAAATGGTTTACAAGGAAGGACTCCAAGTTGTATGGAACATTATTGGAAAATTCCCTCCCTGTTTGGGGCAAGTGTTCACATAGAATGTTCTAACTACAAAACTATTAGTTTGGTTTCTGGAGCATCTTTAAAATTCTGAGAATCACTACTGTGAGAAATGGCTTTGGTTGTTGAGTAAGATACTATGACCCAAATGTTGTTATTCAAGAGCAGCATGGAAGCCAAAAATGATAGAGACACAGCATATATTATTTGACTAAGGACTTTAAGGTTAAATTGAGAATTAGGATATCTATAAACATCTATGAAATCTGTGTTTGATTCATCAGTGGCTGATAATTTGAAGCAAATAGGGATGTAAGAAAATATGGATATGCCAATCTATTGCAATATTTAATGTCATAATACTGCATCAATACTCAACAGCTAAGCATTGATTTTTTGTTTTTAAGAATTTGAATGGGACCATTAATTATGATAGTCATTTTTATGGTAAAATTTAAAATATGACTGCTAGTTGATGGCTGTTTTCACATTCTTCACTCTAAATGGATCAACTAGCTCTAGTAATAAAACTGTATATGTTGAGTATGAAACAGGTTGGATTATTTAGAATGCTGACACTTTTTCTACAGTTCTTCAGTTATAAAACTCACAATATATAGTCTTATTCGTGGTATCGCAATGGTTTGCAGTATACCATATCATACACCTTTATATTATCATGCATGTCACATCGTCAGATTTTTGCCAATACACATCCACATCAACAATGATAAGAATTTACTGACTTTTAATCAAAAAGGAATACCTCATTGATAAAAAATACACCACTCAGTTACACTGACAAAACATTTTTTCTGTTATTGGGAGTCTGTCATCAGAAAATATGTCATTTTGCACATGACTAAATTACTTTTTAGTATTTTTTGTCAGTGTTGACCTCTAAAACATTTTAATGGATGTAAGGATTTGAAGAAAATGCCTTTCCTTGAAATTATGAAAAGCTTCACTAGCTTTTGCACTTCTGAAAATATCTGACCTTTGGTGATGCCAAATCTAAATAGCAGGATACTTTAAGCATGGACTGTTAAATTATTCCTAAAAAAAGATAATAGAGCCTGTATAAGAGCTAATGTAAGTTAGAAATGGGACATTAGTGTTAATGAAAATAAGATCTTTGAAAAAGATTAAGCAAAACTTAACTAAGGAGGCCAAGTTGTAAACTGGTCGTTTGTCACTGTATGGGGAATAGGCTTCCTTTGGCATGTGTGCCTCATATAGCATGAGTCAAACCATGTTTGACATGGTTATGTGTAAGTTGTTGGCACTTTTTAATGAGAAAACCAAGCTCATTTTGAGTATCAAGAACTACAACATATTTGTTCTTCTGCTTCCACTGGAAATCAAACTGACCTGATGGTGTACGGAAGATGACAGAGGTTTTGTTATGGTTGAGGAGTTGTAAGCCAACTGCTGAAGGAGATCGTTGAAGGAGCTGACAAAGTAAAGACACATAGAATGCAAGGTGCCCAGAGAAAGTGAAATGACTTGCTCGGTAAAAACTGTCTATTTTATTCTTTCAGACATTTTTTAAAGGCTACAACGTCACATACAACCTAATTACCCTCAAGTAAGAGACCATCTTGATTTTGTTTTCGACCAGGTTCTTAGGTATGTTGTCTGAATTCAGCTCAACCCATTACCATTCTTGCAGCTGAAGTCCATCTGGCAGTTAACAAAGGGATGGGTCCATATACACATTTGTGGATCTTTGACATGTCCAAAAAATAAAACCTGAAAGAGTCCTGGAAGTGGTAAGTTCATCCATCAGCCATTTCATCAGTTGGCTACCACAGTGACAGAACACAGGCTGGTGGGGACACATTCCTGGCAAGTCCTATGGCTGCTTGGCCATCAAGATATGTGACAGATGCTGCTACCTCCTAAGGGCTGTATGATCGCCTACCTATGAAGGAAGATGCTGCTTCATCAAGGCTGACTCCAGACAAGATCAGTCAAGGCCCTAGTTTACAACAGCTGTCACTGGTCCTGTTTACCTAAAAGTTGCTGTTGGAAAATTTACTAATACTAGTTGATGAAAGAGAGGAGAAAGCAGTAGTTTTGTAGTAGACCGACAGAAAAAGGGGAATAGCAAGAGTGCATAACTTAGAGTAGGGAGATTGAATGTTTAAACATTGACAGGTTAAGGTAGAGAGTTGGTGCACATCATGCAGAGAAGGAAGGTAAAGACTAGAAGTAAACACTGTACAAGACTTTACAATAGGTACTTTCTCGTCAACGGTCCAGAGAAATGGAGAGTATGGTAAAGAAGTGTGTGTAAGCAGGTTGGAATGTGTGGAGAAAATGGTATCGGCGAGATTAAATGGAAATGTGTACAGGACAGTAGGGAGCCAGTGATTGCATGGTTTACAGACAATGTTGATGAGGAAAAGTGAGGAGGAAACTACTGGAGGCAACTGGAGGTTGCAGAGCTCAAGATGTTTAGGTTCTCTTTGCGAGTGACGATGATTGAGAGGATCAAGAATTAGTGCATCTGAGAGACAGCTCATTTTAGATATTTTGGAGATTAAGATGGAGAGGTCAGACTGAGATGGTTTTGACATGTTCAGAGACACTTATTTTAGAGAGGAGATACTGATTTTAGAAGGACCATGGCTGAGGAAGCAGGGGCTTCTTCTGTAACTGGGGGGGTTGCTGGTCTTAACCCTCTCTCTACCTGTCTCAGTTGTTGTGTCCTCTGGCAAGACATTTCACCATCCTTGCACCATTGAATAACCATAGTAGTAAGTTAATGATTAAAGTCCAGTTTAAAACCAATTTATGGGACACTTAATCATACAGTTTTAGCAAAACTAGTCATGATCCAGCGAATGAACGCTATTTATAGAGCTTATTTTGGGGTTTGAGTCTTATTTGAGAAATAGGGACTTCTTGGTGTCAATTGTCACCTTTTCATTGGAACAGACAGAAATGACATGTAGTGTGCCTCAGGAATCCATCCTGGCGCTCCTCCAATTTGATGTCTATATGCTCACATAGGCCCACATTATAACAAGTAATATGATTAGTTACCATAACTATGCAGATTATTCTCAGCTATACATTACAATGTTCCAAGGCGATGTCTCACCTTAGGCATTAGGCAAATCAAGGCCTGGATGCCTCATAACTTTCTCCAGCTGAATAGAAACAAATCTGAAGGAATACTTTTTTTCTAGATCAAGAGTCTGCACACGGCTTCAATTAATAGGCAAGGCAAGGACATTTCATTTGTATAGCACACTTTCAATTACAATGTAATTCAAGGTGCTTTACATGAAAGTAAAAACATCAATAAAGCATAAAACACACACAGAACATGACATGTCAGACATGAATATAGAATAAAACAGAATCGGCAAAAAAGCTTGAAAAACACTCAAAATACATCATATATGAAATCATTTCTCAAAGGCAGCTCTACATGAAGGGTTTTTAGTATTAAATTAAAATAACTCAATGATTCAGTAGCTTTGCAGTTGTCTGTAAATTTGTTCCAGATTATAAGAGAATAGCAGCTAAAAGCTACTTCTCAATGCATAGTTTTAATTCTAGGGTTGCTGAGTAGACTTTATTACAGGACCTGAGTGGTCTGGAAGGTTTGTATAAAACTGATCTTCAACATACTTTGGTGCTAAGCAATTCAAATATCTATAAACTAGTAAAAGTATTTTGAAGTTTATTGTCTGAGCTACAGGCAGCCAGTTTAAGAACTTTATGGAGTCATGTGCTCTGTTTTCCTGGTTCTAGTGAAGACACAAGCATAAACTACTGATCAGGCCGAAATCTAGGTAAAGAACATTAGAGGGATTAAAGGACTAATGTCACAGCAGGATCTCGATCTTTACGCATGTGTCTTTAGTCAGATTGCTTAATGCAACAGCGTCTTCACAGGTCTGCCTCAAAAGTCGACAGCTACCGCTTATCTAGAACACTGCTGCTTATATCCTCACTAGAACTATGAAACTAAATCACATCAACACAAATCATTAAATGGCATAGCTTCAAATTATCTTGAGGATATATTTGTTTTGTTATTGGAACCCCCTAGACCACAGGTGTCAAACCCGAGGCTCATGAGCCAAATCTGGACCTCCATAACCATTTATATGGCCTTCTAAATTGTATGGGGTTACATAACTAGAGTTTCAAGATAACAGCTGTACAATATTTTATCGGTCAAATTAAATTAGATTTCTTGGTATAGTGCCAGATGACATCAAAACAGGAAAATGTTAAATATGTTATTTTAAAAAGTTTTCTTCGAATGCAGAGAAAGCAATATTTTTTTTAATATCTTGTTTTTTTAGCAATGCATTCTGCCACATTTTGACACCCCTGCCCTAGACCACTCAGGTCATCTAATTCATCTTTACTCAGCATCCTTAGAATCAAAATATAACAAGAAGCAGCTTTCATCTTCTGAACAAACTTAAAGATGTTCCAAAGCTGCTGAAAGATGAAGTTCCTTTAAATCAAAGCTAAAACCCTATCAATTAAGAGATGCCTTTGATTAATTGATTAACTATAGCGGGAAGTTCATAACACTGTAAGTGTTATTGTTCTTGTTTGTTGTATTTCTTGTCTTTACTGGTGATCTGTTGTGAAACCAAAGCACCTTAAATTGCCTTATTGCTGAAAGTGTGTTATACAAATAAAGTTACCTTGGCTTCTCATATTCACTATGCAACTCTATGCTTTTGTGCATCTTTGCATAACACAGTAAAAAGTAAAAAAAAGAAAATGTTATTTAAATCCGGATAACATTTGATTGCACAAATGTATGTATTTTTTATGATTTAAGCTGTTTAAAAACAACCAACTTTGGGGTTAACAGAATGTATAAATATAATCTGATGACTTGGTTTATAATGTGAGGTTTAGTATATCCAGTTATGTGACGACATTATAAAGATGTGCAGTTTAGTCTAAAATAGATGAGACTGTAGAATGTTGTTTTTTTTTAAGACAAAGGTCAGGGGAAAAAAAAGTATAACCACATTGACATTTTTCACCTACATGAGACGTTACACACGTTACAAGTTTCTTGCTGTGAGTGCATAGGTTTGCATTTATGCATGCCTTACTGTGTCCAGAGCTGTGTGTTTCTCTGCAATCTTCCATCTGATTCCTAATTGGTGAGTTCTGGCAGAGGCACCTGCACGAGATCCATCTCCTCTGCAGGCGAAGGGGCCAGGCGCTGCAGCATCCCCCACACAGATGGACCTCACAGTGGGCGAGCAGCCATGTGAACCCCCTGGCCCCTCACCAGCGGAAGGTGTATCACAGTGGGAGTATGGTCGCACATCAATCCCAATAAAGGCCTGGCCTGGCATGTCTCGTTGATGACATTTAGATACTTTTTATTATACGCCGTGAGGGACAGAGTACTCTTTCTTTCTGTTTACTTTGGCGTTGGAGGAAAAAGCCTCTTCTGCCAGTTATATTTTCCTTTTGTTTGTGGGAGGTGTGTGAGAATGTGTTTCATTTTCTAAGTCAAATGCATTAAAATAGAGTTCAATAGTTTGAGTGCCATGTAAAAAGCTGTTTTGTGATTACTTTAACAATTTATGATAGCTGACATTGTGTTTAACAGTCAAATTTGAACACAGGTAAAACATGATTAAATCTATGTTGCTTTCAAACTCACATACTTGAAGATATACATTCATATTAGGAAACCAAATGTTATTTAAAATAAAAGAAATTTGACCCTTTAATCAACTGTGAGTGAGTTGGTAAAGAAGAAGCACTGAGGAACATTCTGATGGATCAATAGGAGGATGTGGGAGGATCCTGTAGCTGTCAGGAATGTCCAAATAAACAATGTCCAAATCCTTTCCTCATCTGGTTCAGATGTAAACACACTGCAGAAATTTAGGTAAACGAATTCTATGGTCGGTGTTTTTGAAAATGCCAGCTGCAACAAAAATACCATCTGTCTGTTTTGTCTGGTCTGCTAATGACTCCATGTGATTCCTGTCGCATGTTTTTGTACATTTATTTTGGGATGGACATTTTTCCTCCATTCATTCAGAGGCAGTTTGGCTTCATGGTAGTCCCTGTTTTAGCAATATTCTATCTTAGATGACTGATGGATGGAACACATCTTTACAAATAATAAAAGGGATAATTAATATTTACAGATAAATTATATAAACGTGTTATATACATTTTAAACATTTGATATAACTTAAATACCTGCTTTCCTGACAAATGCTTAAATGACATGGCACAACGTAAATGAATGAATAGAAAATAACTTAACATAAGCGAGTGAAATTATTTTCCCATGAAATGCAGTAATTAACTCCAGTAAGCAATACATGTCATGTATTCTTTTGCTATTCAACATTTAGCACAATATTTACATGTTTTTCCACTAAAAAGGGGGTTTGGTTAACCAACCTATTTTACTTACTGTAACCCGCCAAAATCAAAAGACCTGGAAAATATAATTGATGTGGAAAGCATAATTGCAAGGGCCGTTTTTGTGTTGATGGGTGATGACTGCAAATGAAAAGGTATACAATAAAGTTTATTTTTTTATTGGTTTCTACTTAAAGTGGTATTCTATTTATTCAAAGCATAATGCAAGCTTATTACAGTACTTCCTTCATTCATCCTGAGTGGGCCTTTTGGTTCTCAAGTCATGGTTCTGACAGTCTTACTTCCGCTAATTAAAGGACTGATATACAGCAATGTGAAAATTCAATGTCTTTCCACCTAATTTTTGGTAAGAATGCTACATAATTTTGCTCCCAATATCTAACTCAGATAAATAATTGTGAAGTATACAATTATTAATTTGAAAACAGCATTACCTTTCACCTGCCTATTCTAGGTAGAGATCAGATCGGAGTATCCGACATTCTGATATAATTTCCCTTTACTTTTTGTTTCATTGATTGTGTATTATACAAAAGAAAGTTCTAACCCAGTAATTTGTTACAGTAAATCAGCACTGGGACTTTTTACAGACAATATCACTTCGCTATACAGGCATTAATGCTGCGTTCACACTGCCAAAAATGGCAACAGCTAGAACAGCAGGATTACCTGTTAAATGTATGGTTGAGTCCGTCAGAGTCTCTGTGGTGATTTCTGTGCTTTGACTGCAGCAATTTTCAAAACTTCTGCTGCTTTCCAAGCTTCAAAGCTTCATACGCTAGCAACGCAGAAGTTAAGCTAGCTGAACTTTTACCTTCGTCCCCTGAGCATCAACCAATCAGAGCATTAATATATCATTAACATTAACATTAATATATCCAGCAACAAAATAATTTAGCAATAGGATCATCTAACAAGCCTTTCTGCCTTCAACAAATTAATATTAGAAATTATTTATGATAACGTATAACATTACATCACGTGTGCAAATGTACCTGAAAACAAGTAAAACTAAACAGTTTAACAAAATATGAGTTTACTATTTTAGTGATGAAAAATTAGGAGCATTTGGCAGTGATGTTTTTTTATTCTAAACCCCATTAGCATTAGTAGCATCACTAACTGTAACAGCAACAACAAACTGAACCGTGACTTTAAAACTCTACATACCAAGAGTTTTGTGTACTGTTTCATTCCTTGTTAAAATAGTTTTCAAACGAAAAATTTCAAAATAAAAAAATTCAGTTTCAACAAATTAGTTGTTTATATGCAGACCTTTCAATTCGCAGCCAGCAGCACAGAACCATGAGTTCTGGATCAGTGGCCTCAGCTACATGTTCGATCCAAGAATGACATCAGACCTGGGTTTGACGCTGATACTGGATTGTTTTAGCCAATCCAATCTTTATTTTAGAATTTTACACATACAATTTACTGCAGCAAAAAACAAGGTTACTAAAGACATAAATATTGGACTACTGCATTTAAAAACAATTTTTTTTATCTTGGATCCAAATACTTTTAACTGAGATTCATACCACTAGTTTGACTGAGTATATTTGTGGCACTTTATTTGTATTTTTTTTGTTTTACATTTTCAAGTGATGCAACAAATTTGACTTTATTTCTTTTTTTTGATAGATTCCACGGATTCTGTCACATCCATAAAAATACCACCATGCAGTGTTTATTTATTTAGTGAAGAAGTACAGCTGGTGTTAGAGAGAAATATCAGAACACATGACTACAAGAAGAAGTTAATGGTGCAAAATAAAAATAAATGTAGAAGGACTGAAGGAGTGAATGAATGACTCACTTCCCATTATATAATCTAGTGTTGAGTTCTGCAAAACATACTGACTGCCTATTTGGCTTCAGACTACAGACTGTTTGCTGCAATAGGACTCTGGAGGAATGTCTGTCTGTATGTGTTGCAACCCCTTCGTTAAGCGGGGTTCTGCAAAACTGACAATTAATGTGACCAAAAAAGAGGGGGTGAAGCACAGATTTTATGTGGTCTAGTGAGAAGGTAAAATGCCGAAAAGTTGCTTAACACATAAAAAAGAAAATAGACGAAAAAGCAACAGAGAAAAATGGGTCAGATAAAGGGTAAAGAAATGGTCTTATGTAACTTTGTCCTCATGTAGCTCTGCCAAAATCTATCTTGGCTTGGCCTACCTGACTGCTACGATGGCAAAGATTTTCTCATGGAACAGATTTAACGCCACTTAAGCACGACAGCAGCAGATGCATGATGGAACTCAGGGCTTCTGTCTTCCATAAACTGCCATAAAACACCTCAGTTCACTCATACACTGCCTAAGGACAGTAAAACGTGTCAGGACACCACATAAAGCAGGAAGTGTGCAGCGTACACGTACAACTCGTATGTGCAGACGGTTCTGCAGAGAAGTTTGGGCCTATTATAAGCTAAAATGTCATTGGGTGCAAAGCATTTAGAGAAGACCGTTAATAACTTCATTTTTTTCGTGCTGGAGTACAAATTGTTTTCTCAAGGAATTTTTGAAGAATGAACAATCACACCTGTTTCTCGGACAGAAACTGGTGGCGTAACTGGAGATTTGGAGACCATCAAACTATTCAATTTAGGACAATTTAAGTTGAATATTGAATGGGAGATTAAAATTCCTTGCAGTTTTGTAAAAAGGGCTCCCTGTGTAAAACACAAAAGCAATATTTGCTACAGTCAAGTTACACATTTTAGATTTTAGATCCTAGGATGCAATTTGTTTTCCATGCACATTAACACTATAAACCTTGTAAGAAACAAAATACATGATATTTTGCTAAGTTAAAACGGTTGGTTTCAGTTATTTGAAATGTGTGTCCATGAATGAAAGGACATATAATATAGAGTGTAGGTGTATTATTACATCACAGTACTAATTTTACTCAGTCTCAGTATGTGTTTTGGCTATGGTTTTTGATTATGTACAAATATAGGATTTTAGGTGAATAATATACTAGAATCACTTTCTTCTTTTCTGACAATTTTTTTTAGACACGATTAAACAATTCTGTGACAAGATTATCACAGTTTAGGGTTTAGGGAAACCATTACTATGACATGAAGGTGCCAGTGATCTATTTAATCTATATTCTTTTACATAAATCTGTTCTTTACGCTTTCTCTTTTTATTCTTATGTTTTATTTGTTTTAAAATTTCATACTCTCACATACATTTTATTTTTCATGCTTCAGTTCCTAATTACATTTCTTTTAGTAATAATCTGTTTTCATTTTCTTATTTTTATCGTGTATTTTTTTTCATTACCTCTGAATCATGTAAAGCACCTTTAATTGCCTTCGTGTTGAAAGTGTGCAATATAAATAAAATTGCCTTGCCTTGCCTTGCCAGTGATAACATTTACAAATTGCTTAGAGCTGCTATGGCAGAGGGAGTTAGATTTCTTTTTTGTTTAATTAAGTTATTAACTTAATGACATGGGGAAACTTACACTGTGCTATTAACAATTAACTTTTATCATTAGATTTAATAAAGAAAATAAATGGTGGCTTAAAACATCTACATACTAATTTGTACAAATTTTTCCCTAGTACCCACACAATACATGTAATGAGGGTGCATCACTGGTGAAACACATACAACAGATAGACAGAGCTGAAATGTAAAAATGTGCTTCATGTTTACATCTGGTAATCAAATTAGCTGACATGTACTCAGTTATTCTGAAAACCATAGTATTAGGTTGGATACACGTTTACTTTTAGAAATGCCTTTATTTTTAATTGCATAGATAGATTTAACAAGGTATTGTTTTATTTTATGTTAATATGATAGCATTGAACTGTTTTTGAAGATTGGTCAGCTGCAAATCTCCTTTCAAGTTACATCCCAAAAGTCGGATGGAGTTGTTGTCAGCATCAATAATCAGACAGTATGTGTAAACAGTGATCTATTGCTACTAAGGGGCTCAAAGTAACCAAAAAATATTCCCCTCACTATAACACAACCACCACACATTCCAGAGCTGTTGACAAATCTGTTACCAAGATGGATCAATGATTTCGTGTTGGGCCTTGAAATTTAGACTCATTGGAGCAAGGAACATTTTCCAATCTGATATTGTTCAATTATGGTGAGGCTTTGTAAATCTTAGCCTTAGTTTGTTGGTCTTACGGGAGTGACATGTGGTGTTATCTTCAGCTAAAATAGTCCATCTGTTTCAAGGTCTGAAGGGTGTGAACTCAGATGGTATTTCACATACCTTGGTTATAACAAGATTTTTTTGTACCTTCTTTTATCATCCCCTCAACCAACACTCACTGAATATTTTCTCTGTTTTGGAGCAATCTTTATAAACCCGTATAAAGAGTTTTGTCTGATTCCAGTAGATAAGCAGTGACAAAAATAGTCAGAGCCCGTTTGGCACCAAATGCCACATCATGCATAAAGACACGTAAATCCTCTTGTTTGCCTTTTCTGATGCTCAATTTGAACACCAGCAAGTCTTTTTTTACAATGTCTACCTAACTAGATGCATTGGATAGCTGTCATGTGCTTTTCAGATCGACTGCTTGTACAAGCAAGCAATCAAACAGTTGTATCTAATAAAGTGGCTGAGTAGGCTACAGTATATGCTTAAAGATTAAACATAGTTTGATAACAGATAAGGAAAATAACATTCCATTCAGCCAGTATTAGTAGCTTAGTTAAACACTTTACTGCTTTTTTGTTGTTTTTTACCTTTTTTAATGTTGTAATTTTTAGGCTTTGCAAGCTTTATTCTCAATTGTTTTAACATTCCTTGCTTTTATCGTATCTTTAACACCAAATTGTATAAAGCACCTTGAATTACCTTTCTGTTGAAAGTGTGCTATACAAATAAAATTGGCTTGCCTTGCCGTGCCTTGGATTGTAATATGTTTATATCATCCTGCATTAATTGCACTACACAGAAAGAAAAGCCAAACACATCTTTTTGCCCGGTATCATATTTGTAGCAGAAGTGGGAATTGTGGATTCAACAAGTCATCTCCATGCCGTGTTTTTTATTCTGCTCAGCTACTGAACCAGGTGATTCCAAACAGCCCTGTGAATTCACCTTGTTTGGTTTCTGAGAAGAAGAAAAACATGACATGGAGTTCAGTTGTTGAATCAACAATTTCAACCTCTGGTTTGTGGGGCCTGTCCTCTGGGCCCTGCCTGCGGGTCCTAAGTTTCGCCCTGTTTCAACACACCTGGTTTATGTTGACAATTTTTATTGGCTTTCTGCAGAAGTTGATGAAGAACTGCTAAGGTAATTTATTTTGTGTAAGGAAAATCCAGGAAAGTGCATGATGGGAACCAACATTTGGAAATCCTAACATGATTCAACAAACCCTAAAGCAACGTAAACTAATGAATGCACTACCTCTTCTCTTTATTTTTGAATGACATCCTCTCTGGTAGGGCTGGGCGGTATACCGAAAATGTACAGATACCGAAATTTATGACTGTTCAAACGTCATTTTGCCTGTGCCAGTAAATTTGGTTTGTAAAAAAATGAAAATATGTGTTTTAATTTAGTTTTTATTCCTGCTCCTTTAAGAAATTAGCATTGCCTTGAGTCACGTGACTAGGCACGGTCATGTGACAGAGGGAAAAAGTGCTGCTAATGCAGCAACTGTGTAGCTATATTTAGCAAGAGTTTAGACTCATCTACTGACCGTTTTTCAGAAAAATGCGACTAGTGACAAATAAAGTGACTTTTTATGGTGTTATTGGATACATAGGTATGTTTGTTACTGTAGCAAGGGAGCTGCTGCCGAACCAGAGCGTTTGTAGGCCGACAGCTCCGCCCGCCCAGGTCCTGCTCAGGCGGAGCAGATATTAACCCAGCTGAGTTTTTGTTACACTGCTTGAAGCTGCCGCCTAAACGAGTGCATACTTAAATCACAAATTTTAGTGCCTCCATCACTCCCGTACCTCATCTGGTCTGTGTTATCACTTCTGAGTCTACACTGAACTCTAAGAAATACAGAAAGGAGTGGGAATTGAACACTGAATAAAAAGCCGTTCAATTGCAAGACGGCAACATATTTTAAAGAACTTTATGTAAATTTATGTATATTTACTTGTATATTTATGTATATTTACTACAGAAAAGGGGGTGGGGTGGGGTGGGGGTGGGTCAGCCTATCGTTATCAAGGTGAAATGCTCAATATACTGTACCGTGATATTAATTTTAGCTCACATGGGCCAGCCCTACTCTTTTTTTTTTTTGTTATTTAATGTAATACCAAGGTGGCGTTAGATTGGAATATTGAGAGTATGGGTTGGGCATTTGCTGAAAATCTTCACTAATTTGTGAAGCTGAATGACTCCGTTAAGAAGTGGCTGTGTTCTGCAAAAAATGAACTGTAAAAGTTAAGTCAAACCGTTACAGAATTAGCTTTGAGGAAACCTTTGTGTGATTACCTTTACAATTCATGGTTTGCCAGATCATGTCATCCAGCGATGAGTGCTCTCTCCCGTCAACAGTTAAGCTCTCTCATTTACTGCCTAATTGGGCACTCAAGGATAATGGCCTGTTTGCTTGTTTTGTGCGTGAGCAACTGAGAGTTTGTAGATGTGTGCTTCCATAATTGTGTTTGTGTGTGCAGTACTTGCATGACCGGCTTTGTGTATCTGTGTGTGGTTTGAGATGGCCCCCTTTTTTCTCAATGTTAATGTCAGGCGAATGAGACAGAGCTATGGCAGGTGCGAGAACAGCTTGAGGCTCGTGTCATTAGCTCGCCACCGGTGTCACTCCGTCCTGCACAGATCCAGCCTGGCACCATCCATCCGACACACGCTGCGCGCACATTTTTTGTTAAAGTGCGCATTCGCTGTTGCATGATTTAGTGCCTCCGGGCACCATTTGTGACTGAACTGATTATTAAGGAAACTTAGATTTTAGCTGAGATTTATACAAGCTTGGATCTTTCAGCCTCTGTCGATTTTACACGACTTACTGCCCACTTTCTTTTTTTTATGGCAAGGGAGAGATTTTATAGCAGCAAAAAATGTTTACCAATCCAGATATGAAAAAAAAAAAGGTGTGAGGTTCACTGTAGGTGCAGAAGCGTGTCATCTTAAGTATTTGGCACCTCTGAGAGTGTGAGATTCAACATGAGGAGAGGCTTTGGAGAGGACAGGGAGCAGAACTGGGACAAAGTGACAGACTGCTCCTGTAAGCCTTTGGCGCTGTTGACACTCAGCATTGCGGATAATTCCGCCCGACATGTCCACAGTAGTCAGAAACAAGGTATTTTCCACCACTGGCTCATGGCTTTGGGGTGTTATATTATACCAATTAACAATCACTGATGATGATGAATGTGCAATCAAGATGCCATGAATGTTTAATTCTTGTTAGAGGCCACAAACTTGAATGTCTCTGATTTAGTGATTTTTTTCACAATAAGTAATTCGGCTGAAAATGAGGTTAAATAATGCATTTCATTGACTTTAATCAAGATGTTTAATAATTTGTTGGTAACAAGTTATTTTATCAGGTTATGATAGAGATTGCTACAAACACCAGTGACCACTGACACCAACTTGCCGCTTCATTTTTGTGTCTTCTTGTCAGGTATATTCAAGTTGTTTCTCACACTGAAAGAATTTGCTGAGCATGCACACTCTTCCAAAAACATTCTGCTTGTCATTCATAAAGTTACGCCCAATCTAGCTTGACTGTAGCAGTAATAAATCACCCCCAATTTGCTACTGCAAGCGAGGGTGAGGAAGCACTCCATCTTACGCTGCAATAAACACCAAACTGCAGGAACTCTCCTCTAAAAGGGAGGTATGTGTAGAATTTAGCCCCAGAAAAAAGTAAGTAATGTACTACGTGTGAAATGTGCCGAAGCATTAACAGGGAAGGATGGCTCCAGTCAGAATAACCTGGCATTTCAGTACTTTGGTCTCATTGAAATATTATCTGGCTAAATAAAAGTAAATTAATCAAATATAAAATAAAATTGAAGTGGTGGGGGTGTTGATAAATGAACACTGACACGAGCAAAAATTGAAGGGGTCATAGAGTTTATAAAGACAGACTATGCTTTTCTCTCACAATTATTTATCTTTTTTCTTTTGTATGCGTGTTCAACAGCACAGAAGTATAAGGTCAAGAAAAACTGATTGAGCAACTGTCACAGAGCAGTAGAGTCCCACCTATTCGTAGCTCAATAATTTGGGAACATTTATGTATTCCCTTAATTTGTACAGAGTATATCCAAAATATATTTAAAAAAGTGCTGCTTGAGATGCTTTTATACCAAGGCACAATGCAACTTGGCACACAGTTGCCTGGCATTTCCAAAGCAGCCAATCCAAGCGCACCATTCATTTTTCTTCACACTGATTGGGCGAAACCATAAAAGCTAAGATATGGAAGACCATGGCTGCTAGCTTCAGTAGTAGTGTCAAAATGGTTTATGCTGCATATTAGGTTACATTTGGTGTTGGATCTTTTAAAATAGGCAGTTGTAAATAGGGTCTCAAGTATTCACGGGTTTTGGTTGTTTGTGGGCATTAGTAAACTCGGAACCCTCCAAACACCAGCAGTAGGAGTAGGAAGAATGAGGCAAAAATATGGAATCCATCTAATCAGTTTTGGAAGTTTGTTGATAAGTATCACTGTTCCCAGTTTACCCCTCTTTAAAAGGATATTCCACCCGCAAGTAAAAGATTTGTCTGTTGTCATATTTCCCAGAGTTAAATAAGTGAAAAAAAGCATTTTATGACCAGCTCAGTCATTCTCCTGATCTGGCATCAGTCTGTGTTCTTTATCTTAGAGCAAACCAGTGTAAGTGAATGGGAACTACTAGCATTCACTTGCATTGGTTATTGCTAAGCTTTGCTTATCTAAGCTGTTTAGTCAACGGATAGCTGGCAGATCAGGAGAATGACCGGGCTGGTAACAAAAATGCTTTTTTCTTATCTAACTTTGGGGAATATGGCAACAGACAAGGTTTATTTGTGGGTGGACTACCCCTATACAGCAGTCTCATTTAAGAATTTTTAGGAATATATGAACATCAATATTTGTGCAATATTACCTACAATAATGTTTAACATAACACACTAAATAAAACTTACGTTAGAGTCAAATGCAGCGAGTCTGACGCACATTAATAAACACAGTTATTGATTCAAATGCTCAGACGACTCTTGGTTTCTCTCAGATTTTTACAAGTTATACTTTTTTTTTTGTTCTGCTGAAAAATCTCTCCATGCTATCTTTTTCACCGCGGTGAACACAGCTGAAAAGATTGTGTCACAGAGGTCAGAAACTCTATCTGCATCACAGAACAAGCAACTACAGCCACACAATAAATACAAATGAGTATGTTTCAGAGGTTTTTGAAGTAAGGTCTGGTTCTACTAAGTGGAAAAGCAAAGCCGGTTATGGGCCTGAACCCAGCTTACACTGAGCATGTGCATTTTTGTGGCTGCAGGGCCATAAGGAGCGATAGTGACACACAGATCAATGAGGAAATGCAGATGATGCAATATCCATCACCCTCTAATCATTGAATCATTGAAAGGAGGCAAACTTTGCCTCTACTGCCATTTGGTGACACCCAGGTCCTTCTTTCAAACCCATTTGCAGCATTTTCTTGAAACAACATTTGCACAAGCATCTCAGCATGATGTGCAGTTTGATCAAATGTGTTAGTAACATATATGTTTCTTTTAAGTAATTATTATTCACATTTAAGTCAATTTGTGATTTTCATAAAATTATATGGGCCAAGATTTATCACAACTGCCTCATCTAATTAGGTTGATGTGAATTTCTTTGTACATCCTTTTGCACAGTATAAACGATAAAGTTCCTAACTCAAGGGCACCTTTCCAGTTTAATTTCAGTGAAATACTGGCAGTGTTTTATGTGCAATGCACATTTTTCTTGTGTGCTGGGGAAAAAAGGTTCAACAGGGTCATGGTTGTACTGTCCTCCAGCTGCTGTATGTAACACAACAGAGCTTGTTAGCCAGACCAGCCAGCTCTTGGGAGTACGGTCCTGCTACATTGGTTTCCCCAGCATACAGTGGCCACACACACAACAGCCTGTACACAAGCCTCTGATTGTGTGTGCAAACCAGGGTGGCACAAGCAAACAAATGGTTACCATTCTTCTAAGAAATCAAACATATATACACACACACACACACACATACAAAAACTAGCACACAAAATGCTCCCACATGTAATGGCACCAACACACCAGCCCACATACTGAGAGACAATCCCCCGAGCCCAATATAGAGTCCATTACTTCGGAATGCCACACTCCTTTCCTCCAGACTTGAGATGCACTCTACTCAGACCTTTGCTAGGCCTGATTGGCGTGACTCACAGAAAACAAGCTGACATTAGAGCTACCCGAGCGGTTGCGGTAACTATGTGTTTAAGGACAGAGTGAGTCACAAATGCCCAAGATTACCCCAACATTATAAAGCCACAGCTCGTGTAAATGTAGTTCTGGGATTCCTGCTGAGTTTTCTCATTCAGTGTTTATAGTGTGTGATTCATAGAGACAGAACACGTGACCAGAGGAGAACCACTGGATTAGAAAGAAAGCGTTTTTACAGACGGGGATTTCCCTGTAAAATGGATAGCCTTATTGTCAGCCTATGATAGACTTCCCATGATATATGCTGCATTTCTGTAATAGGCTGGAAGAAAACTGTAGTTGTTACGGTAAACGATTATTCCTGTTATTTTGATATTGCAGAAACAGATCTGTACATAAACGTATAGAATGGCAATAAACGTACATAAACGTATAGTCTGGCAATATTTTTTAATTAATCTAACCCCTAAACAGTCTTATTTTTAGTTGATCTTTGAGTCAGGATGTATCCAGAAACTCAGTTAGTTTACAATCAGGGTCTATGCCACCAACACTGTCAGTTTTGTTGGGATAATCTAGGGACGAGGCTATATGGCAGTACACTTCATAGACTTGTTGCCTTGCAGCAAAAGTATTTCAGCTTCAAATATAGAAAGCCATGCCTCTGGATATAGTTCGCATGGTCTCCTTTTGCATGTAGACGCCATCTCTGGGTCCTTAGGCTTTCTTTCAGACTCCTAAAACATGCATTTTAGGTCAATTATTCACTCTAAATTACCCTTAGGTGTGCTGTTTGCATGGTTTTGTCTTCTTTTTTTGCCCTATGATGGGCTTGTGATTTATCTTGGTTTAAACCTGGAGATTGACATCTAGAGACAGGCAGCAGTGCCCCAACTACCCCGCAAATATTAGGCAGGTATACACAAAACAAAAAACTTGATTGATTTTCTGGTGACAATTGCTGCTGGGACCTTCAGAGATAGAGACTTAGTTTTGGGTTCTGTGTCAAGAAATGTTTTAGCTGATAAGGTAACTGGGAAGAACAAATCAATCTGATGGATATGAGAGTAAGAGAGGGATAAAAGATGGCTCAAAGGCTTAAAGAATAACCAGGCGGGAGCGAAGCAGGCAGAGTTAAAGCATGAGATTCACAGTCACAACGCATCGCTCTTCATAAGTCCAAACATGTACTGATTGGCCATTTATGTTTATCTTAGACGCCATATGCCTCTTATAACACTACTGTTGTTAGTGCTGGGTCGCATTTCCGGCTCTCTAACTTCGCGAGGCGGTGGGCGAGTGCGTGTCTAGGGGTGGGGTGGTTGCAGAGTCCGATTTGAATCGCATTATCCAGCAAGAGAAGCTGAGCTTCTGAAACTCTTGTTCGGTTCAACTCCTGCCGAACTAAGGATTATACATGCATTTTAAAAGACTGATTTCAGTCAAACTAAGGAAATAATTTGAATTTATCTCGCTGCATGTAAAAGTAACGAGTGTGTAATGTGCACATTTGTGAGTGCAAATGGGTAAATGTGGCTTTAGTGTAAATCATAACTAGAAAAGGACGATATGAATTCATTCCATTTACCATTGAGATAAGTTTTTGGTAGTTACAGGGTTTTACAGGAGCAGCATATAAATGAGTCAGAGAAGATGCAGCCTATGTAGAGCCTCCTCCAATCAAAAAGCTTAGAGATCACATTCAGTCAAATCTTCTTGTCATGCAGGTAATGTTGGAAGCCATGACGGCTGTCATCAGGACCATTCAGATTACAAATATTCCCATCAAAGAATAAAACCTCTTAAAATAATTCAGTGTCCCATCTTTTGGGCTCTGTTGCACAGTAAAAATGTGCAACTGATTTTTCTTTAACCCTTCTTTCTATTCGGCTACTACTGGCATAGTAGTCATAGAGTCAATAATTTGAACTTTATTTGTATCAAGCTTTTCTGGATCTTTTTGAAAAAGACTGTGGCTCAGGGGGGAGCTTGTTCTGTGACCAAAGCGCTGCCTGTATGAACCCCCGCTTTGTCCATCTCCAGCCATGGTGTCCTTGGGCATGACACTTCACCCACTTTGGCTACATGATGGTGGTCAGAGTTCGGCATTCTCACCTCTGTCAGTTCGCCCCAAGGAAACTTGCTACAATGTAGCTTGCCATCACCAGTCTGTGAATGTGTGTGCGAATGTGTGAATGAATGAACGTAGTGTAAAGCGCTTTGGGGTCCTCAAAACTAGACAACGCGCTATACAAAAACAGGTCATTTGAAATTACAATGATGAAGTGCAGAAAGAGGCTCAACAATTTAGCCGCGTTTAAATACAGAATGCCTTTTTGCCTTTCCCATCGTGGTGGAGGGGGGTCATGAGAGTAAAATAATCTGACAGAAAATAAGATGAAAGCCAGATTTATGCAGAGTTTGAACTTTTAAAGGCTAATGATCCCTCAACATTTGATAAGCAGAGAAAAATTTTACTTTTTAATAATTTACTACTGTTTGGTTTTCTCCTGTTTCTTCTTTTTGCACTTTAAAGCTCTACTTATAAACAGCTTATGATCCATCTGCATAAGATGCAAATACTTTTCATTTTTTCTTCAAGTATAAAGAATTGGATCAGGAGTGTTTAATAAACATATATTCATGCAAAATACATCTCTGAGGTGCAACAAAAGAGCTTTATAATGAATCTTGGAAAATTACATCAGTTCTTGTAAAGTTCTAAAGCAGGACAAGCTCTGAAAGGGCTGTAGCAAGCTTAGCTGCAGCACCTATTACCCTGAATACTGGAACAGTGTTCTCTACCTCTTTCTGAGAAATAATCAAGTTACAACCTTTCTGTCATGGTAAGCAGATATTTTATTGGTTGTAAAATGTGGTTACCTGCTGTATCAAGGAATGGCAAAAGATTGAGCTGCTTGAAAAATGGATGTTCTGATCAATTGAAATGGTTTACTTGGAAATTCAAGGTTGGATTGGATGAGAATTGGGCCTGACAAGGCCAGAACATGAAATAATCGATTGTCCACATAAACCTAGGTAACATATTTTGATACTGAAATGGGAAAGGGAAAAAAATAAAAATGGAAGATTGAGCACCAACATTTCCATTTTGTAAATATCCTTCACATTTCGTTGCAACTGACTTGCAAGATCTTTTCTATCCACAGATTTGTAGAGACTCAAACTGGTGCAACGCAGCTCTCAGACGAAACTGTCTGACAGCGTTTAGCAGTTTTTTTCTTTATTTAGGCATTCGTAGGGAAATCCACTGTTGGTCATGTGTACCAGCCTTCCTGGTGATGAAGTGTTCAACATTTTAAATACATAAACAGTTTTTCTCCACTTTAACTCACAGTGTTATAAATAAATGTTGTATCAAACCTGTAATTTCTGTATTATTGATTTCAAGTAAATCATTGTTGCATCCCTTTAAAAAAAAACTGGGCTGAAGCAAGTTTATTTTGTTTATACATTTCTTTTTAACGTATGTGCTTCTAATTAGTATTCATGACTTCCTGATTCCCTTATATTTGAACTTAAACAACTAAATGACCAGTTTTGCATCTCCAAGTTTCTATATGAACCATCAGATAGTATTTGCATGTTAACAGTTTATCTCGGACCCAAAGTATTTTCTGCACTACTGTCACAAATATCAATTTGTACAGTTTGCTAAACCCTGTGTGTTTTGGTCAAAGTAGACTAAAAACTAACCTATGTAATCACAGGGTCTTTTCAGGAAGAAAATCCAAAACCTTTAGCTAAATCAAGACAACAATTTCCCCCCAAGCACAAAATATATGTTCAACATATCATGATTTTTAAGCTTAGTGTATACTACTTCGACAGCAGAGGTACAGAGACATACAGCGCCATTATCTGTCAACGCAAGGGCTTTGTGACAGGCACACATTAACGGATAAATTATGTAAATAAATGTAAACATGTTGGGTCAACTTAATACATTCAGGTTGCTATAAGGCTCATTAATTAAAAGCAGGGTATGGGACTTGAACTCAGAAAATAGACTCTGATTTCTGAGTACCTGCACTAACCACTTTACTACACAACAACTTTGAAACTTACATATACAATAACATATATCACTTAATTTCCAGTGTTAACTAAAAGTTATTATAGTATTATAAAGACCTTCCAATTCCCTTTTTTTCATTAAAAAAAGCGATGGAATTGTATTACTGAAACATAATAATCATGTTTAGTTAATACTGGAAATAAAGTCATATTTGTTATTATAGAGAAGTTTTCTGGGGCATTTTTTAGTGCAGGTGCTCAGTAAAAAACAGCTCCTTTTCTGAGTTCAACTCCCATTCTCCCCCTTTTTATTTTTGAGCCTTATATCAACCTAAACATATTAAGTTGACCCAACCTGTTTACATTTAGTTCACTCAACAAAATGCTTTATTGCTCAATCAACCGAAATGAGTTGGGTGGAAATGATTTACATAATTTTATTATTTTCACCCAGCAATTTTTTTTTTTTTTTGTGTATTCTTCAAACACAACGGAGAGCACATGTCTATGATTGGTCAGTCCAACATCAGACCAAGATTATTTCAACAGAACAGTGCTCTATAGTCAAATAATTTGTGGTAAATCTACCTTTTGGGCACTCCATACCAGTCGTATGCGGCAATATAGCAATTTGTTATTTGCTGGCTATTTATAAAGAAGGAGTGCGCTTTTAGGCTAACTTCCATACTAACAGTAGTTCTGATGAAAACTATGTGAGATACAGACAAGAAAGGGAATTGTCAAGGTTTTGAGTGGCAGAAGATTTTGTATTTAGGACATAAGACTTGTTTTGATGTAGTTGTCAGCAGAATTGAGCGCAGAAGCGAGAAGTACTAATAACTAATAACTAATAAATAATAGTACTATAACTCAAAGCTGCACATGTAGCTCTTACAATAGTGTGTGTCCCTGCTCTCTGAACTTCCGGATGATTATTAGATCTTTTTCTGACTGTGTCTCCATATGCAGTTGGCCCTTTAGGCAATCCGCTCAATACATCCTCACGTCACACAGTTTCAGCAGAGAGTAGCATTACTGATCAGTGCAGAAAGAGCAGCAGAAATAACAAGAGATGGAAGAAGCAGTCCTAGTTGCTTGTTTCTTTTTGCCGTTGTTATAAACTACTTTGTGAGTAACTCTTATTTTTACAAAACCAGTTGTTTGGCCACTCTTGCTCTTTCCCTCTGAATTACCATCTATGAACTCGATTTAACCACAGCCATGGTGAGTGACCTGATAGGGCAATTTCCATGAAGTACATACCCTAAATTATCTATTAAAAAGAAGATTGCTCAGTCACGAACACAAGCAGACACACAGCAGAGCCATAACAGTGGCTCAACTGTGCCCCTTTTAGGGTAGACAAACAAACTTCCTGCTCAACGATCTAGAACAGACTGGTCTCTCGGCGAAACTCAAGCCTGTCTTTGAAAGAATATCAGCTTTTAAATTATGTATAATATAAATATGTAAATAGAAAATGTGTCAAAAAAGCAGTTTTTATCCAGAAATTTGTAACACACTGCCAACGGGAGGAAAAACACGACCTCCTCCTCCCTCCCTACCATTGCCCTGCTGCCGGGTCTGCCGGCTTGTTCTCCATCAGGACTGTCCTTCCAAACATTCAGAATGGAAAAAAAAGAAAAAAGAACGGGAATGCCTTGCAACATGATTACATTACATCAATTGACCAATCAAACATTTCTCTGATGATATCACCCAATCATAATCCTAGAAGTTTTGTTTTTAAAATTCATTCAAAATTAAACAACCAGAAAAACAAAACTGCAAGTATATAAGAATGATATTTCTTTAATAAGTGACACACAAACATCAGGAGTTCAACAAAGTAGGACTTTGAAAGCTTCTAAAAAATATATAAAAAAATAAAATAAGCCATAAACTTCTGTTTAATCAAGGTTGGCAAGCAAATGTTTTTTGTTTCTTTTTTTTCAGAAATAGAAATTTTGCTTAAACAGTATTGAATGTCCTGTTACAATTTCATATCTTGTAAATTTTGTACACGTTCCCTTCTCTCAACAGTATACTTCAGGCAAAATAATATAACATGTTCCACATTCTCTTTTGAAGACCCATTTTTCCGACATTTTGTGTTGATACATGTTTTTTTTCTGTAATCAACTACTGTCATATTACTTGGTTATCAGGTTATCGGACCTATTGGCTATTGGCCAAACCCACAATCGGTCATTCTCTAGTTTTTATACAATTTTATTCCTTTGTGTTTAGTTTGATAGTTCATTTTTATTTTCTGTTCTTTGTGCAGTTTGATTTAGTTTTTTAGATCAGTGTTGTTATTTTTGCCCTTGGTTTTTAGTGTCTTTGAGTCTTAGATAATCTCTCTCTCAGTTTCTGTGCCTACAGTCTGCCGCAGCTGTTCCTCATTGCCTCTTATTAGCTCATTCTTTTGTCATTTTCAAGCCCTGCCTCTGTCATTAAGGTTCTGGTACGTCATTGTTCATTCCTGGATTCTTCAGTAACTCGTTTGTTTAACTGATACAGGTCCATGTCCAGTTCCTTTCAAAACAATGTTGTAATTCTTGTTGTACAATTATTTAAAAATGGTGTTGCTTTACCTCTTGGTGCTTAATATTCCTACAATTGGGTCCAACTAAAAATCAAATCATGATACATGGATGTTCATCTCAGTTCCTGGACCTGTCCTTCAGCAGACAAGTTGGTTAACCAGAAGAGAAGAAATCAAAAGAGATGATCCAGCTCCATATGTCCCAGACATGTGAAAGGTTTTGTCAAGGATTTATGTTGACATTTTATTTTTCTCAATGTGGATTTTGTTCCATCACTGGTTCATCAAATTAAAAGTTGAAAAAAAACAAAAAACTTGCGGTGTGAAATTGTGCTACTACAAGAAAGTTACATCTATTTGACTGTTTTTCACACATTCTTACCATGTGTCTAATCAATGTAGCCAGTAATGCATGCTGAAAAGGTACATTGGTAACCAAATCTGGGTATTGTTCCCCATGGAGTCTGTTAGGATAATTACTGAAAGTTCACTATCCTGTCAGCAAAAATAGTAACAGAACTTGTGAACTTTTCCTTTTTCTTTAGTTCGTTGGCAACCCATGTTCTATTCACATTCAAACGTAATGTGGAATGTCGCGGAGTGGGCGGCGGATTCCCCCCTTGGGTGGGGGGTGATTCCGAAGTGTGGATAACAGTGGGGAGGAAAGGGTTATGTTCCTGTTTGTTTGCGTTATAGACTGTGCGGGGTCCTCTGGGGTCATTCACTCCCACATCGCGTTCACAGCTTTCAGGGCTGGGCTGAAGTGGGGAGAACAAGAGCAGGAAAGACAGACTCGCATGATGTCCCCTCCTTAAATCTGGTGGACTCCGTGTTGAATTTGTTTTAGCGAGGTGGATCATGCTGAATGTGGCTGAGTTGCAGTCCTGTCTGAATGAAGCACTTTTAGAAAAGGAAACCCTCAGCATCTTGAATTCAGTCACTCAGGGACAAACAATAGTATTGTTATAACAAGGGAGTATTTAGCTTTATTATATTATCTTTTTGCCAAGTCTATTCTTCTTTGGAGCTTTAAAAACACTTAGAATCAATAAAAATAAAATTTGCAGTTACTAGATAAAACCTTGATTTCCCAATGAATAATAACTAAACCCACCGAATGAAACTTGGACAAAGTGGAAACTACTGACATGTTTTTATGTCTTAGCTGGAGATACCTTTAAGTATCTTTCCACTCCAAGCAGTTTCTCTGCATCAGTGGCATATCCTCAGCCACTCTATTAAATGTTTGATTCCACTACCTGTTTTCCTATCCTTTCATCACTATCTTATGAATTTCCCATTTGTCAGGATGCAGCAGTTTCCTTCCTGCCGTAAGCGACAGGATGTGTGCTACTTGGACCGTACAGGCAAATTGTTGTAACCCACAAATCATTTTTAGCCGCATATATTGCTGAAGACTTTATTTCCACTGTGAAGCTGCTATAAATGAATAAATGCTAAGCCATGACATTAGTCAGGCTTGTTAGAATGTCTGATCATATTTAAGTATAAGTTTTATATAATTTTTGAGCAAGCCTGCTAAAAAAAATCAAGTCTCATAACTAAAGTGTTGGCAAATGATCATCTTTAACAAGTGAGGCAGTGGTGCAATACAACCAATTATGGAAGAACCATGTTTTATGTACCACCAAGATTAACAGACCTTGAGCACATCTCATTCGTATGATCCAGTCATAAACTCCCAAGGTGCAGTTTAGTCATTTTTAAACTGGTAGTGGGTTTTTTTCTGCTTTGTCAGGTTCCAGTTCTGATGATTCGACTCGTTAATTAAACGTACTCTTGAAGCATGATGCTGACAATGAGGCTGAGGAAGATAGCTGAACATAGCTCCTTCTTAGGGAGAGAGCTGTAGCTGTTGTTTTCAAATCCTTCAAACCCTTTCTCACATTTGCTTCACTTCGGAGTGAAGCAGTTTTGTTTTTCCACCATGGCTCAACCTTCCATTTATCTCTCTTTTGCTACAATTCAACTGAGGTGATACATTCTCCACAGCTAAAGCAAAGCTATAACAAGTGACCTCAGTGCGCACTCTTGATAAGAGCTGCACTCCCCTAAACTGAAATCAATACTTTATCTTTTACATTTTTTCTAACACATTTAGCTGACTGTGTGGAGAGAAAGGTTCGGTTTGTTCTCATATGTTGAATCGTTCAATTTTACTTATTGTCAACATTAAGCCTAATGGAATGATTGTCACACTTTAAAATTTCTGCTGCATGTCAAGAATAAAATAAAACAAACAGGTAATGAGATTAATGGAAAATCATCCAGTATTTACATTTTTATATTTTGTCATCTTACAACTACAAACATCATATTAGACTTGGATTTTATGTGATAAAGAGTGAGTTGTGTAAAACTGTGAAGAAGAAATAAAACAATACATGTTGTTATTTTCAAAATAAATTGCATAAAAAGTGTAGAGCACATTTTTGTTTACCCCTCTTTACTGAGGTACCCCCGGGGGCGAAACCGTCATCTCAAAATGAGGGTGGAAATTTTTTTAGACTGAGTGATTTACCATGCTCTCAAATTCAAACACACCTTTCCTCTGTGGCTAAAGAAAAAAATAAATCACTGTTGCACAATGAATGTGCAGGCTTAGTTAGCAGTAGTTTTAATAGTGGTTAAAAGACATTTAGTAATTATCAAAAATATTATTAGTTACAAGGTGCTACCCGCTCACCAGAAACAAATAACTAAGCTCAATTATCAGTCTTAATTGACTACTGCCGTCAATCTGTAAACATCAACAACAACATCAACATCAACAACAAAACGTTAAGAATGAAGGTTCAGTTTCACACACTGGCTCCACAAATCACAATAAATAACACATAATGATGACCAATCACCTCTTCAGATACAAGCTTTTTTTTTACAGGTTATCAAACTCACTAACATCAAACTGCTAGAACAAACACTATAATCTATTTTGTTAGATTAACAAAGTATCTGGTGAGAACGAACCTGGCTAAAGGTTCTCGTGAATTATGAACAAAAGGTTCAGAATGGCTGATCCTGGTGGGCTACCTAAAAAAAAATATAGACAAAAGATATTTTGGAGTGGGCATGAAAATAATTGTAAAATACCTATGAAAACCCTGTCCTGATGCCAGCCTGGTTTCTCTCACCTATGCATCTCTTTTTCTCACCGATTGCGAATCTTTTGTTACCTATGAAGACCCTGGATCATCATCCCTGCTGCTGACCTCTGGTCTGATATCTCCTCTGTGACTGTGATCTTTACTCTTGTGGCATTAAAAATGAATGAAAATGTAGAAAGTACATTTTGGAAATAGAATTAGAATGAGTAATAGTGATGTTGCGGTGTAAATTAACCTCAAAGTCCCTCATATGACATTTATATTTTGTCTTAGCACGTATATTCTCTTTTCACCTGTGCAGACCCTCCCTGACCTACTTTGTTTATCAGGGAAAAAAAGATTTCTTTCAAATATGTGGAAAGTAGTAAAGTTATGTACAGAAATGAGAGTCGGTTTATTTCTAGCATGAACTACATAGCAAGGGAAATTACATAGCTAACAACAGTATTGTTAACAAGCTTAACATGGTACATTGGCATGGATTAACCAGGCTTCATTCAGCTAATATTACCTGCATATTGCCAGCATAACTCAAATTATATCTTATTTGAAAAACTGTCAACTTTTTTAATCTTTTCCGGATCTGGCTGGTGGTTTACTGGACGTTCTGCTCTGCAGCACTTGTTGCCATGCACTTGCCTTGTATGCTTAAGGTGTGTCTAAAAATGAGTCAAAAAATAGGTTACGGTATAATGATGGACTAAACGGCTGTATTAGCAAAACAGGAAAAGTGGATGACATTAACCACACGTACCACGCTCTGTCACGCCCAAGCCTCCACCGTATTTGCTCCAGATAACAACTCAGGCAATTCAAAATTTGCCTTTTTATTGTGTTTTTATTAAATACACAGCAAGAAAATACAGAGATCTGAACCTCAGTGACATACGGCCTTGCTCCTATATTAAAACCATTGCAACAAAATGGCTTCAAAAGTCAAATAATAAGTAAGCAGAGTCTAATTGATTGTAAATGAGCCTACAGTAAGTATAAAACTTGCTTCAGCGGTTTTTCTAGAGAACAATAGGAACATAGAGCATCATCAAGACCAAGGAAAATATCTGAGTGTTCAGAAACAACTGTCAAGTCTACTACCCAAAATGAAAAAAAGATATGGGGTAAAAACAAACCTAGCAATCTCCAAAGGGCCACTTCCATGAGGCACTCATGAAGGAGCTCCATAACAGTTTAAAACTGCTTTCCACTGTACGCATAAGCAGTGCGTAATGTCTGCAAAGCGTAAAAGCTTATTGCCGCAGTTACAGTCAATGGATTTGTTTATGAAGCGCCGTGAATTGGACTCATCCCAGAAGGATTGTTTTATGCCTGAATTTACGTAGGATGTTTTTTTTTCTTTTTTTCTTTTTACCAAGGTTCCAGAACACTTCAAGTCTCAGTTTGACACAGGAGAAGTGTAAAGCATCCACCAAATTTCAAAATAAAAGATATGTATTTAAGATATGTTTTCGAATGCTTAATGATTAAAAAAACTTAGTTAAACATCACTAGCCGTGACACCAGGTTTAAAGTCAGTCGATCTGTGGGTCTAATGTGTTGGTTTTCGTCATGGATGACGAGAAGTTAATCCTTGAAGGAGAAGCATCCAGTTCATATGATACCAGGGATCATTTTTTCTAGGGCATTATGAAAAGCAGAATGTCTGGACAAAAACATCTGCAGTTTTGGGAGTGGATGGATACATCTGCATACTACCCATTCATTTAATGAATTGCAATTTTCCTATGATTTCATGATCTCTGGGGCCAGCTGGGTGGAACATATTTGAAAGCAATGCACATCTGAAATGGCTCCAGTGGGAAGGGATGAACTGCTGATCTTGCAGGGAAAATGCTTCTATTACGTTACCCATCCGGCGGAAAGCAGGGACAATAGTAATGTACTATATACTGTACGTCTAGCCTTTATGGAAGAGTGGTAAGAATAAAGCTACTGTTGAAAAAAAACATAGGAATTCACTTTCGCAGTTTGTCACAAACCATGTAGGGCATTGGTTATTTTAAATTATTAAATTAGCTTCTCAGCATGCTACCAAGAGCTGCAGGAGCCTGTGAAACATTGCTGTTAGGAACAAAGCAAAACATATGAAAGACAGGACTCAGATCAGATAAGTCTAAAATTGTACTTTTTAGCTTTCATGCAAAAGGCTGTGCAGAACTAAACACATTACCCTGAACACACAATACCTACAACGAAACATGTAAGTACCAGCGTCATGCAGCGGGGATACATTTACTCAGCAGAAACTAGGAAAATGGTCATTGTTGATGAGAAAGTAGATGACACTAAATATAAAGAAGCCCTGGAAGAAAACCAGAGTGAAATCAGACGCAAACAAGCAACTGAGGCTGGAGCAAGGATTTACTAAATAATAGGACAAATATCCTAAACAAAACACTCAGAGCCAAAATGGAATGGTTTACTGTAATATATATTTATTTGGTAGATGATGTTCACAGATATTCTCAGAGTGTATGAGTGCAAGAAATCGTAAGCTTTTGTTTTGCACAGACTTGGTTCTTGAACATTCTGTCTTCCACTGTTTCACTGCGCTGTCTTTCAGTAGGAATGTGTTGCTAGGACTGTGGAGGGTTTGTTTCCCATGGACCTAAACATAAAACTTCAGCAGATTAATACACTTCATGGTAAATTGGTTAAGTTAAAGTGGTAGCTTATGTTTCCATGGAGAAATGGATCACGAGATAGACATGACTCATAGTCAGCTGTTCCTAAATATCCACAAGCGTGACTAAATCTGCATCTTATTGGTGCACAGGTCAACAAGTAAATTTTTATTAAATGGATGCAAGATTTCCAGAAATAAACCACTATTGGATTAGCAACTTTATCAGCAGCTATTATTGGGAGAAAATCAGGCTCCAACCAACGTGTAAAGACATAGAATGCATCACAGTTACATTCTTAGATTGTCCCTGAGACCCATTCAAAATCGTTCGGTGCTAAGGTCTGCCCAATTCACCATAAAGGTTCCCTAACACTCAGGCTTCAGTGCACTTTTTATGTTAAAGGGGTCCCACAGAATTTTAATTGCTATATAGGTTTAACGCAGGAGAACACTGGGTTAAAAAAATCTGATCCATTTGAGTCTAAAATGTATTGCCTAATTGAAACTAATCTTCTTAATGCCTATTAGATACCCTTGCCAATTTGACTAGATGCTCAACTGGGGTTTTACCAGTGTGGGTCATTTGGGGGTTTAGTCTGCATAAGTTGGTCCAGTACAAGCTAATTTAGAGCCCAAACCCACTTGGTACCCTCTATTTCAAGCACATTCCATGTAGGACACACACACGGTGCCTGGGTTGTTTTACCATAGTGAGAACATGAGAAATATATTGCTTGACATACTTATTTTTGAGTCATTGTGAACTCACTGACCGCATATAAAGGATGCACTTTTTGATTTTCCTTAAACTCAATATCACTGCCAAAAACCACAAGTGGCTTGTTCTTCTGTGAAAAGTACCTTTTGACTGCTCCTGAGTTATAGAACGCTGCCAAAAGATCTTGCACATAAATTAGCACATCAATGCAGTGGCTGCACCACTTTTGTTTTTGCCAAACTTGTAGCAGGAAGAGAGCATAGGAATGTGCAGAATAAAAAAAAGGTCTTAGAGAGCACAATCAACTCCACTAATTTGGTTTTAGACACACTGGCTCTTCCACACAAGGATTTCCCTGAAGGTTGGGAAAGCACTCTTGCTCTCACCCTTTTAAGAAATGATGTCACTGCTAACAAATTTACCCACACTTGCCAGCCTTGCACTTTGCATCAGTTAAAAGCTTGTCGTGCATACTGAGTCTTTCTTCCACTTTTATCTGTCACATATTGGCTCTCTCTTGTTTCTCCTCTTTCTCAGTCATTGTTTTACCACCTCCCCACCCACCCTTGGGATTCTCAAATCCAGAATGCTATTTTTCAGATAACAGTTAGCATGATGAACCCTAACTTTCAGGAAAAAAGCCGCTGTGTGGATAGAAACAGAGTGATGACTCATCTACTATGCATTTGACAGAAAAGTAAAAAATGAGGTACATGTAGACCTGCTTCATGGGTTAAAAAATACATTAGATTTCCTGGTTTGGCTAATGTTAAGCTCTTGTTTTAAAAAAAAGATATTTCAATTTCTTGTTTAACAGTTTAAATAAAGTTAAAGTTTACTTCGTCCAAAGTAGGGCTGGGAGGTATGGCAAAATTTTCATATTACACTATTCTTTTTTAAAAGCCCAATTGCTATTACAGTATTTGACGGTATTCTTTTTAAATACAAGACCTTTCATACCCACATTATCTTAAAAATAACTAATACCCTAGCTTGACATTAAATAGCCCATTTTATTGTCATGTGGACGGTATCATGTTTTTTTCAGACACAGGTAAATGCTATGAAAATAATTAAAAGGGTTATGATTCTAGTCAAAATAGAGTAGACATTCTTGATGCTCTAATGCTGTAAATATACTTGTTTTTTAATCTCATGTTGAGACGAACAGCAGGCTGCATCTTGTACTACTAGAAAAGCCTGCTAGGGGGCAGAGAACATAATTCAAACTGACGAAGCGGAACCTAAAACATGGCCACAATAGGAGATCATTAGCTGATTAATATTCAGATAACAACAGAAAAAAAAGATGGTAGATGGTATCATAGATGGTATGTTAGCTCAGATTTACCAGTATTGCTGATTTCTTTCCTACTGGTTTTGCCACCGTTGACCCATTACATTCTGTGGCTGTAAAGCATCAGTTTGTTGCTCTCCAGTCAGCAATCAAGAAGACATCAAGAAGAGTGCTGCTGTGTTATTTTTTAGGGTAATATGAGCATGCTAGTTGATGAAAAACATGAGAATTATATCCCAGAAAGAGAATTTCTAGGGGTTTGAGTGGAGGATTATGTTGCATTATTGTGGATGTAAGACTTGCTGTGGACTAGCTCTTTTTTGAAAGACATTTATTGGACCATTATAAATGTAGAAAGACCATTTTTGTTAGAGATGGCCGTGTTTTGTCAATGATATGGCTTTAAACAATGAGTCACATGGTATTTTTCATTTGAATTGGTTTGACAAAAATATTTACTGTGTCCACAGTTATTATTGTATCCTTTATTAACATACATCAATGGAATCACAAATATCTCACGGTTTAAATGATTTTACAATACGTTTTTTAAACTAGTGAAACTTCAATTGATCCTCTAGTTAACTAGAGGATCAATTGACACTAGTGTAACTAGTTTAATAGTAAACTAAATATGCATGCCACTAGTTAACTAGTAAGGCCCACAACACCCTCACTAGTAAACTAGAGGGTCTTTTTGCCTTTATCTGTTAACAAGTGTCCATTTTTGGCATCTCGCTAGTTAACTAGTGGGTCTGAAATGGTCTTCACTAGTTAACTAGTGGGGTTGAAATGGTCTTCACTAGTTAACTAGTGGGGCTGAAATGGTCTTCACTAGTTAACTAGTGGGTGTTTTGGGGCACACTAGTAAACTGGAGACACTTTTTGCCCCTCACTAGTTAACTAGTGGGCATTTGTGTATTCACTAGTTAACTAGTGAGAAGTTCTGCCTTCACTAATTTACACGTAAGTGTCACACTGAAGCCAGTAGTTAACTAGCTAAAGTTCCTTTGGCCAGCATGTTAAGTTGTGTGCCACATGCAAATGTTTTGGGTGGGATTTTGTGAAAGTCTGCACTGTGATTGGTTGTCGTATTTTAGTTGGACAAAGGGATCGATTAGGATGCCTCAATTTCAAAAATTCTCTGCCTCCTAATTATAATTCTGTGCCACTAGCTGACTAGTGTGAATTTAGGCTTCAACTAGTTTACTAATATACATTTATGACCTAACTAGTTAACTAGTTTGGACAAATGATGCATCAACTAGTTAACTAGAGAGCCTGCTGACTTTTACCTACTCCAACTAGTTAACTAGTGAGAAGTTGTGCCTTCACTAGTAAACGTGTGCACATTTTTACTAGTTAACTAGTGTGGCTCATTTAGCTATGTAGTATGCACTTTGCCCTTCGCTATTTAACCTCGTGGACATTAACTAGTGAAGCCAAAATATGCACACTAGTTAACTAGTGTGCATTTTTTGACCCTCACTAGTTAACTAGTTCACACAAACATGACTCACTAGTTAATTAGTCGACAAAAATGGCTTGCATATACATGACAATTATGCCTGTTATCAAGATAGCAGATTAAATGCTCAGTCGGGTGCATTAAAAAGTCATAGCCACCACCACACCACCACCACAGATACATTTTTCTGGTAATGAGAGTAAAGCTGTGGATGAAGCTAAATCTCTTCACTCACCAGTTCAGTATGAAAGGGTAAACTGTGTATGTACACCCAGAAGTATCTCATACAACCTAAATTTGTCATTATGATTGGACACCTCTGTGGGGAGTTGACAAGGAAAATTTGTACAAGGATATGATGACTGACTGAATAAGAAAGTCAAGGGTAAGCTTTGGGTGTTTTTACTTTTGCATCAACCATGTAGATGACCTAAACTGTGTATTTATTATGGTAACTATGACAATGGCCAACCACTGTTTATTTCCTGTTTCATTCTGAAATTGCAAGTTGCTTTTTATCCAACTGTTTCACTACCTCAAGGGTATTTGTGAGTCATCATAGCCATAAGAAGGGGATTCCCCTTCTCTAAACCATCCAGTTGTCTCAACAACCACTGTCTTATGTTTACTCCTATCTAAACAAAGGTAATGTATATATATATAGCTAAGCTGAGCTGACGATATGGGTTTGAGGATACGTTGTTATATTTGGTAGGCCTTTTCCTTAAATCATGGGATTTAGGGCCCCTAATTTCAGGATAATACATAAACATCAGTTAAATTCCTTACTGATGTTCCTCTAGCTAAAGTGGACCGAGACTGCTTATTCATGCCCTATTCACACCCAGGTTATCCAGTAAAGCTGAACTGCTGTGAGTAGAAGACCTGCTTTTAGAAATAGCACTTTAAGGGTAAGTTGTTTTTTTTTATTACATGACAACCTTTTTAGACTGTTTTCTCAGAAAAAGTAGCATTCTTGTCATGGTTCCCCCCTCCGAACCATTTTTGTCCACTTTCTTTCTAAGTCTTGTGATTTTGATTCATCCACAGTGTGTCAAAACCCAAGCTCAGTCAGACATGTGATGCAAGGAGCCAATTAAATTAAGTCTGGGGGTTTAGCGCTGCAGAGTCACCCCAGTGGTTTGCATATTTTGCCCACTCCTCTGCCCTTTTACAGACTCTACTTCCCTTCACACTAAATGTTTGCAGCACACTGAATTTTTAAGCAAAATTAATTATTACATTCATCTAAATTTGCTATTCCAGTGGTGTGTATTATATATCTTTGGAACACAGTTAATATAAACCATAGCGACAAAACCAAGCATAGCTTCTAAATTAGTGTCGATTCTTATTATACAATCAGAATTTCATTCTTAATGGCTACAGCAAAACTTTTCAGCCTAATTGCAGCTGTGGATGCCTAATCTTGGACAAGATGCCGTTTTCAAATTAAGAATTGGCCATTATCTGCAGTGCAAACAGTTTTAAGACAGCTAATTAAAAGTGACTGACAATTTTTTGGCAACATTTCCAGATGCTGGATATCTGCAGTTTGCAAAATAAGAGTAGGTTGTTTTCTCTGTCTAAGTCCTGTATTGTCTGTGGTTAGAACGTGTGGCTTTTTGTATCATGCTTCACCTTCTGCAAGTGTAGTCCTTGATAGAAATAAAGGTTGTGGTTTTAGCAGTTATGCAGAACTTGTAACAGTAAGCAGCATGCATTCAAGTTATATTTTGCATGGCCTCATAATAATTATGGAGTTTACATCTCATGTGGCATATACAAATGCACAAAAGCAGTACTTGACAAAAATACCCCGATACGGCAAATTTGTTTGCGCTCAATATTTTGTTGCTATGGATTTAATCTTGCCAAAGATGAGCAGTCTGTGGGCACGGAAGGCTGTCTACCTTTCTGTAAAGCCGTATGACTCACGTTATGTTGGCATCAGCATGGTAACACCAAATAACACTCATTCAGAAAAGACAAATACAGATTTTCGTGGGAGGGGATTTCAGTGATGACCGAACCAAAGTACAGTACCTCTGTGAGAGTACAAGAAGGTGAGTCTGTGGCAGTCTTGATTCTTGATTGTAGACATTTGCTGATTTGCATCTAATTTACAAGACTAACAAACCAAACAAACAGCATATACATACAGTGGGGCAAAAAAAAAGAAATGGCAGCCACCGATTGTGCAATTTTTCCTGATTAAAAAGATGAGACAGGTCTGTAACTTTTATTATAGGTAGCCTTCAACTATGAGTAACAGAATGTAAAACCAAAATATGAGAAATCCCATTGTATGATTTTGTTGCTTTGTTTTGTTTAATGGTGTAGAAAAAAGTATTTGATCAATAACAAAAATTCACCTCGATACTTTGTAATGTAACCTTGGTTGGCTAGGTCAAGCATTTGCCTGTAGATCTTCACCAGATTTGCACCGTAGCTGGCCAGTTCTTCAATGCAAATCTTCTCTAGAGCTTTGATGCTTAGGGGTTATCGCTGGGCATGGCGTTTTTGGGATGCAACTCAGCATTCTTCCCCCTCAAAACACACTGATTGGTGATATAGCAAATACCAAGACTCTTTTGGTCTCATCTGACCATATGAAATTCTCCCAATCCTACTCTGGATCACGCAGATATTCTCTAGCAAACTTTAGTCGGGCCTGAGCATGTGCTAGCTTAATTGAGCTCTGCAGGATTTTAACCCATAACAACATGGTGTGTTACTAATAATAACCTTTGTTTTTGTGATACCAGCTTTCTTAAAGGAGAGGCATTATGGTGCATTCAGTCCGCAAGCTTTGTCAGTGTCAAGCAACGGTCATAAAGCGACTAGTTCAACACATATACACAGAAGATAAATTTTTAAGCCGAACTCTGCAAAGCTCGTAGGCGGGCCTTACTCTGCTGGATGTTTTAAACACTCGCAGATCTTAGTTGGCTAGGAAGCATCGACGTCGGGCAACGTCACAACAGTGAGACGCTCTGATTGGTTGCCAGGCTGCGTCAAGACCATCAAAAGTTCAACTAGCTGAACTTCTGCATTGCTAGTGTTATGCACTTTCCTTCTGAACGTCATATACCAGGCATTATCACAGCATACGCTTGGATTCAGACTCAGACATTGTTTCCAGATGTTTTCAGTGTGTTGCACATTTTAGTATTTAGAAAAAAAACTTAGATTTTTCTGTGATGGACTGGCGACCTGTCCAGGGTGTACCCTGCCTCTCGCCCGGTGACAGCTGGAGATAGGCACCAGCCCTCCCGCGACCCCTTGAGGAATAAGCGGTTCAGAAAATGGATGGATGCAACGTAGATTTTATTACATTTGTGAAGAATGACAACACAAGAGATTGTGGGACTGCACGCAAATGATCCAATATCCAACCATGAAAGTGAGAACATTTTGAAGAACCAGAGAGAACCCAGAGGATACTAATACTAATGATGATGATACTATGAAGCTATGTTTTGCATTGAAATCACAAATAAGCAGATAGTCTAAATGAAGCTACATTTTGCATTGAAACCATAAATTCAAACAAATATGAAGACACATTTTGCATAGCAATTTGCATCCATAAAAGCACAGAAATATAATGCTAAGTTTTGAGTTCTGAGTTACAAATCCTTACAAAATGACACGAGTCACAATTCTTCTTACCTGTGCAGGTTCCGATGGAGTAGTCTTGATAGATGGGACTACATTGACCTTTAGAGCCAATCTAGTTGTAACTCCACTATCAAAAATTATTTGGTTGAGAAAGCAGTCCTCTGTAAAGGGCTTTCCATAAAGATAACAAATCTTTTTTGACTTATGGTTGTTTCAAAAAATAAAGTCCAACCATGTAGCCTTGGCTAATTGTTACAGCGGCTACTCTGCCGGAGTTGTTTGACGTGAGGAGGGGTGCTCTGCAGGAGCAGAGGCTCGGCTGAGTACGTCAGGTCAGAGGTATGGTGGCAGGGAAACAGCCAATTCAGTGCTCACCAAGCACATGAGAGGGTGCACCTCACGACGCCGCCTCAACGTCTTTAACAAAGAGATATTTTTATTTTAAAGATAATAGTAAACTGATAAAGCAATTTTTTTTACTTTAATTTTGTAGAAACAACTTTTTTTTCTCTCCAATAGAAGTTGCTACTTTGTACAGCTGGGTGCATTTTACCATGACTTTCAGAATAAATACTACTGTATTAGTTGTATGATTTTTAATAAATGTAATCACACTTGCTGAATTTATCCAACATTCGAGTTTAACTTTTTTTCTTTTACATATAGGGAAAAAATTGCGGATACATTATTACTGTATTATTTTTTAAACTTATCTCATTAGTTCAGAGAAAACCAGAGCTTTTAACTTTTTCAATTGAATGCAATAAGATTCCGTAATATAACAGTATTTATTTTTCTTTTTAAAACTTATCTCATTAATTCAAAAAACAGAGCTTTTTACTTTTTCTAGTGAATGCAATAAGCTTCCGTGATAAGTTTTCTCATTAATTCAGAAAAAGCAGACTATTATTTATTTTTATTTTTAAAACTTATCTAGTTAATTCAGAAAAAACAGAGATTTTTATTTTTTTCTAGTGAATGCAATAAGCTTCTGTAATAAAGCAGTATTTATTTTTATTTTTTAAAACTTATCTCATTAATTCAGAAAAACAGAGTAGTTTTTTTAAACTTATTTCGTTAATTCAGAAAAACAGATTATTTTTTCCCCAAGTGAATGCAATAGCTTTCGTTAACATAACCCAATATGCTAAACAATTTTTCAAGTAGCACTTTGATTAAAAAAGCAATATTATACAGAAAACACTCGAAATGTCAATACAATATGAACAGAAAATCTTCCCAAACACATATTAAGCTTATTTTAAAACCTCAAAAGTATAAACTCTCATTCAAAGTACCTGGAAAAGGGAGATGTAAATAACTCCCACCTCTTGCATGATCTGACTAACACACTAAGAGATTGCAGAACAGCAAATCATCAGCCGGTTACCCTCAAAGCCGGTGTCATGTTCGAAAGTGAGGATGTGACAACACCCACATCCCCCACAGATGTGACACCCCTTACAAAACACACAAATATTGATCCAATAATATGTGTCACGTTGACAATGACTTCAAAATTTGGAAACAAACTCTTTAAACAAAATCAAATAATTAACAGGTAAATATTGATGTTTAAATTTAGATTTTGTTTATTTCTTACCCTTGTATATTTTGGGCATGTTTTGGGCAAGAGCATGTTTTGGTCAACTCTCCTTTGCTTCTCTTCTTGATATTGTTTATGCTCTAGGTTTTGGCTTTTGTGTTTTGTATAAAGTCTCAAGACGAATACTTGAGAAGAAGAAAAAATACATTTTGACAAACAAAACTGTGTTTTCAAATTACTTGTGATTTAGTTTATTTTGTTTTCAAAGTGATTTTTTGCATTTGAAATCCATAATTATGTTGCTCTGTCTGATTGTTTTATTGTAGTATATTTTTTGACAGTCTGTACTTTTTGGTTTACCCTTTTGGAACAAATTTTATCCCATACAAACCCAGTATCCAGATGCAGGATGTACATGCCTCATAGTAGAACGCTTCCACACAAAGGGAATCTGAGGAAACACAAAATCTGCTCATGAACTGCTTTAAAAATCAGATTATTTAACCAAAAGCATTAGAATATCTACAGTATTTATCTTAACTAAGGTTAACCTCCATGGGGTTGACCCATAAGGTCATACAACACAAGTAACAGAATCTGGGGATTGATTACAAGCATCTTAGTGTCAAATAGCATAGAACACATGCTGTCATGCTAAGAAACTTCAATGTTCATTCCAAGCAGATCAGCAGTTCTTTACAGTTTTACAGTTAGTCCTAATGTTGCTGCCTGTTTGAAAAATGTTAGTCAGGATTTTACCCACTATAAAATAAGCACATGCAGAAGTATTAGCCATCTGCTGTCTAATGGAAAGTGGAAGCAGACACAAATATGTTGCATGCAATTTCCATAACAATGTGTATGAACAATCAGTTTTTATCTGCTTGAAGAAATTTGAAGCAGGACTTGGTTGTGTAAAATTGATATATGCTTAAGGTAAAATTCTATTCTGGGAGGGAAATTACTTTGTTTTGAGATGAGAATATTTTTGTTCCAACTTTTTAATTAAAAAACCCAAAGGCACATTTTCTTCAAAATAATATTTTAAAATGTAGTTTTAAATATGGTTGGAATTTACATTATGCATAAGCTAAAACAGCTCTAACAAATAATTTCTAATAAAATGGTTTTGCGCACTGAAGACAACTTCAGTAGGGAAGTAAAATTTGTAATCAAATCAGCTATATCAAAGATTTCAACATGGCAGCATACCTAAGAAAAAATATGATTCTACATGTCACACAGCTTGATCTACTCTTAATACATCGTACCTTCATCATTCACTGGATTACATTATGCCTGGCAGTCTGTGTAATATTCATGTGTGAATGTGTAGTCTCAGCATGTCACTCTATATTTCGTCTGCCAGGAGAAAGAGATATGTATTCTTGGTCTATGTTTACTCATCTCCTGAAGTTTACATTAAAATGCAGCGGCGTACCCTAAAAACCTGTTGCATCGATTGGAGAATGAGACGAGTGCACAACACAAAGAGGAAAAGACAGATTGTTCTTTATTGTACTTTCAATTCTGTCTTTTTCCTTTTAAAAGGTCATAAATGAATCATTTGAACTACGGGGAAACATCTAGCTTCCCTTCAATTACCAGTAATGCATGTCACCAAACGAGTTCCCATCAGTGTGCTCTCTGTCCTGTCCCTCAGACCCACAGAGTCATGTCCCAATGTGATGCTGCTGAGGGCTGCAAATGTGCCCACTGCCGAGATCCCAACAAAAGAGACGCCATGGTGGAGGCACTCGGCCGGCCCCACAGCTCAGACAATAGTCCTCTGTTCCAAATATGCTGTTTGTCACATTGCCTTCCTTTAACTTGTCAATAGTGCTGTTGTCACTCCTAACTTCAGTTTTGTCCCACATCCTCTGCAACAGGGTATAAACTTTTGCCTATATGTGAGCTGTATTTAGATTGAACTATTAAAAAACACAGAATGGCTTATACAGTGCTAGGCAAAAGTATTCACGCCCCCTTGGAATTTTTTTCCACATTTTGTCATCTAGAAACCAAGTATTTTTGTGGCTTGTAGTGTATGGTGTATGAGTTTTGGGGAGATTATGTATTCAGCCCTCTTTATCATGATACTCGTAAAAGGGAATTACCTTTATTTGCAACCTGGACCTTATTTTAAGCACGCATTACTTTTATTTATTCATCCAGACAGATTTGAAGCCACTTGGAGTCCTTCGGGAGAAGTTTATAGCCATTCGCGATCAGCGTATTTCCATATAATGTGAGTTAATGGGGCAACCAAGGTTCAGACTCTATACAAAGCATTATCTGCCACAAAACTCCCTTATATCATAATTTTGTTGTTATGAATCACTAACGATATTCCCCGGGTAGTTCGAAGCATCTCGGAGCTGCTGCTTTGTTGTCTTCGGGGTTGTTTATTGATTTCCGGATTAAGTTCTTCTTGCTGGCAAAGTTTACAAAAAAAGTAAAATTTTTACCACTTGGATCAACACCAAACTTTTCAAAAAAATATTTCTTGGTGGTCAACGAAGACTGCGCTTTATTCATTGATGCCGAATTACTTCTGCTGTTGCACTCACTGGAGTTTCCTGCATACTTCTCAGTTTAACACCAGACACATAGACTCGATGACTAGTGTTGCCAGATTTTGTGTTTCCCTCCATTTTATCCACCAAAAGACAGGCTTTTGTTAAGAAGGCTCGATGGAAATTCGACACTTGAAAGAACTGAACTGCGAGAGTTCACAATTCCGTAAACAAATGCCAGAATGACCGTGTTCACTATAACGTCCATCAGACCAAAAGTGATTGAGTTCAGTTCACGTTCCTAAAAAATATTAACAAGTTCATGAAGGATCGTTCAGTGAACTCGTTCAGGAAAAACACTGTCTCTAGATGGTTAGAGACAAACTCTAAAACAGTGTTTTGTAACCCTGTTCCCCAAGGCACACTGCCATGCATGTATTAGATCTTTCCCTGTTCAAACACACCTTCTATAGATGATTTAAGTTCGGCAAAAAGCTGTTAGTCAGCCATCAATTTAAATTGGAGGTGTTGAAGCAGGGATACATCTAAACATGCAGAATGGCGAGCCGTGTAGAAGAAGACTGATAAACACTGCTCTAAAAGACTGGCTGCTGTTCACTAAATTAAAGTGTTGAATCAGCAGGAGTTAATATGTGTGCCACCACACTTTTGAGATACTTATTCTTAAAAAAATACCAAGAAAAAAAAACATTTTCATTCTACGTCACAACCAAGTGTGTTGGTCTATAACATAAATGCAGTTGATATATCTTGCTTTTTTCAAAGCTTTAGTGTGATGCCTCTTGAACCATATTCTGTAAAAAAAAATTCAAATCTAATTGAGATTTTTTCGATTAGGTTTTTATTGCCAGAAATGTAAGCAATAATGAAATTAACCAAACATGAAGAATATAATTTTGTGCTTTGTTTACGTATTAAAATGTACTATCTCTGATTATAGATTGTGTGATTATGTAACAGTATTCATGTTGTTGGATCTCACTGATTACAGCAAACCAATGATCATATACACATTCAGAGAGGACGGGTGAATGTGGGGTATATGTTTCCAGAAGAATGCCAGTGTATATTTATATCATGTCATTCTAGAAATGTGAGAGATATATTACCATCTTTTAATAGAAACTCTCATCATGCACGGTGGGTGGCCACCCCCCATTTTCTAACCTCTTATTTCAAGCACTTCTTCAGAAAACAAATGAAGCAGCAGTGTTGCTTCCTGAATATCACAGAATAGCAAGATTGCTGTGTGTCACTTTAAGAGAGATAGCCACAGGTGATTGAGATTACAGCGCACATGTGGACATTATCTCCAACAGAAGCAGAGCAGTCCCTCCTGAAAGGCCTCAAGCTGCTGCCACTACAATAACTGCCAAAGCATTTTTTTATTTTTCTGAATTATCATTTTTATGGCTGGTCTATTATAACTTAATAGCTTATTAAATTGTCTGCACTGCTGTGGAGAGACTCATAATAATGCTCATGGATCTCTGGACAGTCATGAAACAGAGAAGTCTATCAGATTTGTTTCATAGACCAAGTAGATTGATCAGACTTTTGATGATCCCCTTGAGCTCACTGGTGCCTCTGAATATTGTTCTGAAGATTCGCACCTCGCAGAAAACAAGACAGGCATGTATTTCTTTGCAGCCACTTACACAATTAGCTTATGTCATCATCTGAAAAGACGCATGCAGAGGTTTTTGATATATGGAACAGGACTTTTTGCTCAGGGCGGCTGCATGGAGGGGGTGGACTGAGTGCTTGGAATAAAATGTATTTCTATGCACACCAAACAGTTTGCTTATTTCCTATCTCTAAATACAAAATGTGTAGGTTTGTTCACATTTGAGTTAAACAGAGTCACACCTATGGATGGACAGTCTAAATAATCTAAGTTCACACGCAAGTTCTCACCCTGCATCCCTTATCCGTTCTTTTGTCCTACGTTTCAAGTGACCATAAAAATAGGCTTATCCCTTCAATATTATAAACCGTTTAGATCAAATTATAGTTCTCTATAAAAATATTAAAACATACCCATAGTTTATTCATTAATTTAGTGAATGTATTTATGCCTTCGTTTCTAAATCTTGTTTCTTTTGGACTTTCTTATGGAAGAAAAACTCAGACGATACATTAAATCACCTTTCATCACAATGTCACTTGTCACATTTCTTAAAAAATACTGTAGATATCAAAGTTTCACAAACACAAAATGTTATTTAAGATCTAAAAAGGTGATTATCAAGGAGCACTTTAGGGTAAAAATTAACGATGGACCGTTACTGGTATTGGGTATCGGGGCCGATAACGTTCTTATGTACTGTATCGCTAATTGTTAAAGAATACCATGAACCAATACTTAAAATGTGGAAACTACAGTAATTTCATAGAATTTATTTTCCCTTGAAATTTTACTTTTGCTGTAATTTTTAATTAATTTATTCTTTCTAATTCACCATCATTTGTTGTAACAAGCAGAGAAGAAGATAAAACCTGTCTTCCAATTTATTGTGATTTTGTGTGTAGTAGAAGTATCAGCTTTGGTACTTGATATCTGCAAGTACTCAGATCGAACTATTGGAATCGTATTGGTATGAAAAAAATTGCTATTGTTGCATTTCAACTGCCTTTTTCTCATAGCACTCAGTTTATATAATTCAGTACTGTTTGGATCGGTATCGGCAGATTATGAACCTCAGATATCTGTATCGGTATCACAAACAAAAAAGTGGATAGGTACATCCCTACTAAAAACTAAGAAAGGATATAACCCTCAACTCCTGTATCAGGACTTTTCTCTATCCTAGATATATAATTTTTTTCACTTCTTGGAGTTATCTACCCTGCTTTTTGATCAGTTCTAGTATAATATTTGAAATCAAAGTCATATTGAATTACATATTGTACATTTTAAAATGCTTCCATCATGTGAAATTGGTCTTTGGCTTTCAGGATGGCCCACAAATAGCTCAATTGATTATATATATATATATATATATATATATATATATATATATATATATATATATGGGTGTGTGTGTGTGTGCGTGTGTGTATGGCGATAGAACTGTCAGTGGACGTATAAGTGTCGTATGGGGTGAAAAAAACATAGTTACATGGCTGTATTAAAAGGCAGAAGCAGCCGCTACTCAGTGCCGCTCCAAACCACCAGCAGCTCAAAATTTTGAATCGGCACTAACTCCAGTTCCTCCTTTTGCTGCTGGTTATATAGTTGTCTAAGAATAGCGCACCAACCACACCACAGTGGGCTGCGCCAGATCAAACAGCATTGGTCAGGAGCGGGTTGTAGGCGGGCTGTGCGCTCCGCAAACCGATTGGCTCGCGTGCGAAACGTAATGTAATCACATGGGGGTGAGTTCGTCTGTAATTTTGAATCGGGGGGAAGTTTACAGTGCGCTGACAGACTTTTGAGTGAGTTCAGTGTGGTGCGCTCTTCGGTGCGTCACACGCTCAGCGAGCCAGCAGTGGAAGTGCGCGTCTATCCCAGGGTCTCATACATGCACATACAGCCAAGAGGTCAGCTGCTTTCCAGATACACCATTCTTCTCCTTCGCACGTTTCGCTTCGCTTCTTGTTTCGGCTGAGACTCGGGAAGGGAGATGGATGTCATACCGATGTGCAGCATCTTCCAGGAGCTCCAGATTGTGCACGACACTGGATACTTTTCTGCTTTACCGTCTCTGGAAGAGTACTGGCAGCAGGTAAGGAGACAACACAGCCTCGCGGCTCATGCCTATCTGCTTCACAAGGATCGCGAGGAATGTGCGTAATTAGATTCGTGTGGAAACGTTTATTGCGGTGACAGCTGCGTGCCTCTTAAAAGTAGACGTTTTTAGGGAAGTCATGCAAGTTTCCTGAAATGTTGTACTTTAACTTTACTTAATGTAAAAAGTGATTTTCTTTTACACATTTCTGTGAAAAAGCAAACTTTTTAAATTATAACCTTCATAGTGAAGTGCATTGTAACAGAAGTAATGCGGATGTTTTGGAAAATATTATTATTTTTTATTATGTTTTCTCTGTTACACCAAGTTTCATGTTGTACTGCTGTGGTTTTGTTCAGGTAAATATTTGTGTAGGTGATTTTGACTCCTCGGCATGCAGTTAAATGAAAACACGCTGTGCTGCAGATAAGCGACTGAATGGCGAGCCGTCAGTCTTTGCGCGTATCTCCTCCTCCTGTTACGCCCTCTTTCCTTCTATCTCTCTCTCTCTTACACACACACAGAAACTCACACGCACACAAACTCGCAAGCACACGTAGGAGTGACAGTTTGAGAGTGGGAATGACAGTGGAGACTGCTTTCGCCCCAGTGTGGCTGAAAGAAGCGGACCATGGATGGCAGTAGTCGTAAGAGTTTCAGGCTGGGAAAAGTCGTGTCTTGTTCACGTTGGGACATTAAACGATTTAGCGTTGCTCTTCTTTCTTTCTGTCTATCCGTCTATCAGACTTTTCATCCACGCTGCTTGTTCCAAGTCACCCTCCCAAGCATCTAAAACCCGCTTGTGATTTGTCCAGGGCTGTTGACAGGGACAGGGGCGTATCAGAAAGTTTTGTGAAGGGGGCCACTAATAATGGACAGCACACCATAATAAAAATGATGACTTAGAAATTTAGTTAAAAAAAGGGAACTTGGTCCCCCTTAAATTAACTTAATATTCTTTGTAAATTTTTTGTTCTGATGTGTATATACCCAAAATGTTTTTTTTAATCAAACAAATATATATATTTTTTTTTTATGCCAAAATTGGTTGTCTACAAATTAAAACCTAATTAACTACAAATGTTGAATATGTAAACCTGGACTCATTTGAAGGCAGTGCCATGAGTGAGTGACAAGTAATAGACGTTAGAAAGAGTCTTAAGAAGAATCAAATAAGAAAGCATGTTAACGTTAACTATCGGCTGGTCAGACTCGATTAAGAAAATTTCATTTTACCGTGATTTAAAAAAAATATAAAAAATAAGGACTAATACCGTTTATGCTATTATTTCTTAAAAAATTAGTTAACCTGGACATCTTTTGGATTCCATCTTTATAGTATTGTATAATCTTTTTGGAGGGGTCTAAAGTGGTCATTAGAGAAAATCTATGTTAGCCACGAAAAGCCTGGACAAGTAAAATTTGAATTCAGTGCATTTCCTTTCTTTTCCGATTTACTCCCACAAACTTATACAAGTCTTCATAGATGTCAATCACCTATAGGGCTTTTCATGAGAGATACCAACTTTCATACTGTTATTTTTGTTATGCAGAAAAAGTGCATCAAATATTTTACAGGATGATGCATTCACATGCTGAACATGATCAGAGCTCTTAATGAATGGGTAATAAAATCAACATAAATATTCTTGATTATTTAATATTCTGATCACTGATCAAAGCAGATCAAGAAAGAGAACTGATCTCCATCCATGACCTTTTGATAAGTGCACCAGTACCCTTCTCTAATAGTTCCTGTTTGCTATTCACATAAAATTTCAAGGTTTTCAGTTTGGAATCACTAAAAATTGTCCCGTCCAAGTTTGAGAGACAACCATGTTATTGAGTTTTAGTAAGTTTTGATCTAAAACTGGAATGCTCCTCCATCACAAGAAACTGCCTGTAAGCAGATGTCATTTCCGGTGTGTGTTAGCTAACTGCACAGGGTAAGGAAGTGCTCTCTCACTTCCTTTTTGCACAAAAACAAAACAAAACAAGTAGAGAAAAAAAAAACAGAGTGGCTCTTGCAGTATTCATGTCAAGCTCTTTATGGACCACCATGAATGAAACCTCCCTCCTCCTAGTCCCCAGAGTGCTATGTTATTTCTAGAAATGCCTCCAAATGTATTATTAAATCCACATTATGCTGAATAATTGATTCATTTAAAGGATCTACAAGCACTTCTCTAACTCAACGAGGGGGTGGCTCTGTCGCATATGTAAATTTCATGAGCAACATCAGCACGCACCTACCCCCATGCACGTCTTTGCACACTCGCACAACCGTTTATGCGTTCACGGGGAAGAGCACCTTGTTCTTGCACGCTCTATGGGCAATATGTGGTGCTTGTAATCCTCCCTGATACCGTCTCAGAGGGCACTCTGAAGGTGCACTCCTGCATAGGACATTGTGTCTTGTGTCATTCCTACAAGCAGAGAGGAAGTGTTGCCTTTAGTGATGCCACTTCTTCCTGGTCCTGCCGCTAAGAATGAAAAAAAAGCACAGCATAGGAGTTTCCTGTATAAATAAAAACAATTTCTGGTTGTTTTTTCAAGTTTTTTTTGAGCTCAGCAGAAGCATTCCATTACAAGCCTCAGGCTCTATGCACCAGCAAACTCATTGCCGTCTGGTCTTTTCTCCACACAGACATGCCTCGAGCTGGAAAGGTACCTCCAGAGTGAGCCCTACGTCTCAGCTACTGACATCAAGTTTGGTAACCAAGAGGACCTGTGGAGCAAACTGATGCTTGCCTGCGGGGACAAGTCGAATGAGACAGACCCAAAGAGCGGTCACATCAAGGAAGAGGTGGACACTCAGGATATCCAGCCTCTTGATGTTGGTGGGTTCAACTCTGATGCCAGCAGCGAGACCTCGGACAGCTCGGAGGAGCTCTCCCCGACCCTCGACTTCACCTCTGGCTCTTTGACTGACATGCTGGGCGACGGCGGAGAAGACTTGGGCTCTGCAATCATCAGCACGCCGCCTTCCTCTCCCGAGCTCAGCAAGGAAGGCTCCGTGGCCCGGGTGTGGAGTGGGATACAGACGGTGCTTAACTCACCGGGGAAAATAAGGACTGGGGGCACAGAGAGGTCCGTGGAAAGGTCAGGGATGACCAGCGGGGAAGCATCACCTGACGGGAGGAGGCGGGTGCACAGGTGCCATTTCAACGGATGCAGGAAGGTGTACACCAAGAGCTCGCACCTCAAAGCACACCAGCGCACACACACAGGTAAATATACTCAACAATGAAACCTTTGAATACAGATTTGTCGCTCAGATCCTCCCACATAGTTTGAATAGTTTTTCAGAAGGATGCCCTCAACTGTGACCTAATTCACACAGAGGAACGTGACTTTGTGCAGAGGGGAGGGTGGAGAGACGAAAGGGGGAGGGATGTCCTTTTGTGGCCAAGCGGGACGCAGAGGATGTGGATCCTGAAAACAAATCACCAGTTCTTAGATTTCACCATGGGAAATGAATCAGAAACTTGCTTGTGTGCATTCAATTAAAAAAAGACCCAGAGATTTGCAGTTTAATTATGGGAAACTGACATTTGCAGTGGTTTGTAAGGAGTTCAGATGTTAGCAGTTTCCCCCGTCACCTCTGACCTCTGCCAGGCTTTTTACAGCTGTGTTGCTTATTAGCAAAGGAAGTTGCATTCCAAGAGTCTCACCCGAACCTCGGTTGAGAGCCCTCATAGCCTTTAGAAACGGACTCTGCTTTTTTTTTTTTTTTCAGAACAGCTCCCCTCTATTACATAAGCCTTTCACTCAAGCAGCCCTGCACAGCTGCATACCACAGATCCCAAGTCTTACAAGGTTGTTTTTCTCCTCGGCTTACAGTAGCCCGCCCAGTCCATTTAGGGATCATACATTCCCAGAAATCAGCGTTATATCAGCTCACACACTGTAAATATTGGCTTGTATTTCAGATATGTTCATTTTAGAATACTAAACCTCTGAACATGCAAATATAATTTATTAATGAACTTGACAAGAATAATGCAAGACCTGAACTCATTGTCACTGAAGGCTTTCGGTGTTTTTTTCCTTTTTAATTCATTTGGATGTTTTCTTTTTCTAGGTGAGAAGCCTTACAGGTGTTCATGGGAAGGATGTGATTGGCGCTTTGCACGAAGTGATGAACTAACCCGACACTTCAGAAAGCACACTGGAGCAAAGCCATTTAAATGCAATCACTGCGACAGGTGAGCCCTCGTTTTCCATCTGTCAAACACTACAGTGAATCAACAACTCTCTTTTTCTTATTAGCTTTTGTGCTAAGCAGTTCTCCATTAGCAAAGAAAACCACAAAGTGGTCAAATGATGCTAAGAAGTGGGGTAAATTAAGGTTTAGGACAGACTGAATGGATAAGGTCAAGGAGTTATCTGAAAACATACTTGGGACTGGATATTGTTTGAAGCAATAAAGTTTGCATGCTCCACAAATATGTTTTTCTTTTCCATTAATTGTAATTCAGGAATATTTTTACCAAATTTATTGTATGGTATTTAAAGGAAGCAAGGTTTACAAAAAAATAGGAGGATAATGTACTGGAAAATAAAAAATCTGCTTGTTGATGATAATCACAGCTAACACTGCTGTTTGTTACTTTTTAAATATTAGCCCTCAAGTTAATTTGGCCATTTAAAATATGTAGTTATTGTTAATTATTTTTTACAGAAAAAAAACTGTGGTAGATGTGAAAATACAAAAATGTACACCTAGTTTCAATATGGTATTAATTATATTCACATTTTTTTTCAGGTATTGACTTTTTTAGACTTTTTAGCCAAGGTATCTTAACTTTGCTAACTATGACGCTAAAAAAAAATGGATTTTCTAAGCATTGATAAACATGTATGCGGAGATAAAAAAGAAAATCCAACATAATAAAAAAATTCTTTACTCTGATTTTGAAATTTTTTTAACCATGACATGCAACATTGGTCATGATTTCAATGATGCTTTAACAAAGCAAGTGCTCTTAAATCACTCTTAGGATTAGGATCTGATTAAACAGATATGGTTCTTTCCATGAATCTAAAAAAATGTAAACTTTTTTTTTTTTTTGGAGGATTTTTACAAAAAAATATAGCTGGCTCTGTTTTAATTAGTCCATCTAAATTATTTAAAGGTAGTTATGCAAATATTTAAAGTATTTGTCCTTTAACCAAAAATCTTTATTTTTTCTCTACTAGGTGTTTCTCCCGTTCAGATCACCTGGCATTGCACATGAAGAGGCACATCTAAGATGGCCTCCATGTCGAGAGCTCTGAGGGATGAGTCTGGTTGATTATCCCGACCTGTTGGGAATCAGCAAGGCCGGTGTGTCCGGGGAGCATTAACAGGGACACCGCTGTGTTCCCGTCAGTGGAGAGACATGAAGCAACACAGGCTATTATTTGCACCATACTCTGTGCCTCCAACACCTCGCTGTGGTGATTGCTCTTAAAAGGCTTTTACAGAGGAGCAGGGGGTGGAAAGAGAAGATGGGAAAGATCTTGGCTGGAGCTGATGGAAAGAGACTCTTCTGTATGGTGTTAAATGCTTTTTTTGTTTTTTCTGTTTTTCCTGGAGGATTATGGGACTTCAGGATTGGGGGTGCTATTCCTCCACTGACGGTGTGTTTGCCTGAATGCATGGGACTCTGAGTGCCTGTGACTGAGTGCCTGTGCTGGCTTTGTGGAGTGGATGGAGCTTGCGAGTGAATGACATGGAAGGGGCAATGTTATACAACCACAGATTTCTTTTTTGGGGGGATGGAAGGGAGGAAAAGGATCAGATGTTTCTGTAAGAATGAATGCAAGCAAGGAATTCTGTCTGTGTTGGTCTGTTCACTATGGCAGGGAGTGAGGGGTTGTTTGCTGGAGTTGATTTTCGTTTTTGTTATTTTTTTGTTTCTCTCTCCAAAGGATGACCCCTTTCTGCCTGGAGGTGGAATTACAGCTCCCTGTCTGAACTTAGGGAGGTTGTTTTGTTTAGTGCAGCTATTAAATGTGCAATGTATTACGTGGCCTGTCTCACAACATACACATTATCAAGCTCATTTTGTTGTCCATTGTTGTAAGCCTTGTATCCAAAAAGAAAAAAAGCAAAACAAAAAAACTATTGTACACTAACAGTTACGACCATTATAACAGCCGTTTGCATGGGATCTGGAGACGTGTTGCTCACTTGTGTGCGTAGAGGACAACAGAATTCCATTCAAGTGCAGCTACTTTCATGTTACTCAGTATCATACTATTGCAAAACCATAAGGCAGTCTCTTTTTTAATATAAATTGGGGATACCACTATTGCTTAGCAACATTATTGGTTGAGGGTTTTTTGTTCTTTTTTTCTTCACGTTTGGTTTTCTCTTTTGTTCTGTCTGTAAATGCACTGTTGACCTTACTGATGCCTTATGTAAGTGGCCTTGTCCTGTTAAAAAGATCACTCCCTTACACATACAAACACAAAACGGCCATTGCCCATGCAATAGTGCGTTTACTGAATAGCTTTACAAAGGCTCTTATCCATACATTAGCACCTTTTTTTGTTTCCTCTAAACTCTTGAACAGTAAAAAGAAAATCAACAAAAAGTACTATATATACATCAGCTTTTACAATACCTGCCGCTTTTCCATATCTGTCATATCTCTTTCCTCAATACATCAGAACAAATCATATAAGTGATTCCAATTTGAGACAGAATTGTGGAGTCTTTTGGGAAAAAAAACAATCACATTTATAGTGGTTTACTACTATGTAGTATGAGACGATGTGGCTACACTGCAGATAAACTGTAAGCTGCTGTCAAAGGTACAGAGCCTCGGAAACATGTTCTCGTGAGATTTGCATTTTGTCACATAAGCAGAGAGGGGATAGAATTTACAGTGAACACGTCAGGGCTGTTTGTAATAGTTGATGTGTTCTCTGGTATAATAGATGTCGTATGAGACATTGAGAGCAGTCTTAATCACGAGTCTGTTATGTATGTTTCGTCTCGCTGTGCTCTTAATGTGAGTCAGTATTTTTCCTCAGTCCCAGTTCAACCAACCCTTAATCTTACTAAACGGTACCAAGACCAGTCTAACCAGTTTAGCTGCGCTTCTGGTCAATGGGTTTTTGTCTCTGAAACTAAACGTTTTTTTTTTCTTTTGCCAACTTCACTGTTTGCACATTCAAAGTTAAAAGTATTTTCTTTATGGTCACTTCATAACTATTTTCCAGCTGAGACAAAACATTTCCTTCGGGATAATGAAAGCAGAAAACAAATGTCAAAAATGAACTTCATTTATTCATATCTTCATATCGGTTGGCATCACAGGTAGCCTTGTGATAACCTTTTTGCAGGTTAGCCTGTTGTAGATTAATGGAAATACGTTAGTAATGCTTCTTTTTTACACTGAGAAATGTCAAAAAGATGCAAATAGGCATTTTGTTGTTAAAAGGGTGTTTTTTAGGAAAGCATATATTTTAACAGGAATGGGACCAAAAGCAAGGGCAGCAAGTCATTTCTAAACAAAACAGATAAAAGGCTGAACAATTACTGTAAAATAGATGCACTCCATTTTTGTTTTAATTCATTTGTGTGACATTTTTGTTATTGGAGAAAAAATTAGGCAAGATTTAGAAATGCACATTATCGAATTGCATCAATAGCGCCTACACTTGTGGCCTGTCATTTTCCAAGAGGGAAAAAAAACACAACAAGAACTTTACAGATGTGAATTGTCAACATCTTGTGTTTTGGTGCCCATATAATTTTAATGAAATTGTTATTTACATGTAATTTTTTCTGTCATCTTTTTCAAAGACTTGCAAATATACCCTGTCTCTAGTTAAAATAATAATGATAATTAAAAAAAAAACTTTATTGGATAAACGTGGGAAATATGAGGCTCTATTTTTGTTTGTTTTATGGCATAAGATTTTTTTTCATTTGAAATTGTTTTGTAAAATAGTTTCTGTATGAATGTATTTTTTATTGAAAAATGGATAAAAGACTTTATTGGTTCTACATGTGTCTCTGTTATTCTTTCTCCTCTGCTTCTCTCATCACAAAAGTCTTTCGGGAATAGCATGTTTACGGTATATTCCATAGGTGTTTTTTTTTCTCTCCCTCTCTTCACATACAGGGTCATCTATAGAACTCAAATGGTTGAGTTACAAGTGTTTAAAAGTTCCTTCCCGGAAAATCTCAGGGATTTTTTTTTACCAGCTTTCTGCTAATTTAACAAGGCATGCTTTTCTTTTGTGTCCATTTTATTAAATTACTGAAACTGAAGACCAATAGCAATCTGTGGAACAATGTGGAAAAAAAATACTTTTGAAAAAAAATATTTGGTCAAATAAAATTATGGCAAGAAATGCAATCTTATGACATTTATTTAATGTTGCCATAAAGACACTTAACTGCATACATTTCATTAAATTTTATGAATATTAAGTGATAGAGACTTCATACAAAAAAGATTTGATTCTTTTAGTGTTTTAGAAGATGTTTATTTAGGAGAACCAGACGACTGTCTGTTGCTACATCTTGTAATGCAAACTGCCGGGTTTCTTTAGAACATTAGCATTAAATGGACTGTATGAGTGACTGAATTTAATAGAATTTGCTTGTTAAGTGCCTTGCGATGACGTGAATTGGCACCATATAAACTGAATTGAATTGAACAAACAGTCCAAACAGATTACTAAACCCTAATTACTAAATATAGATACTGCCTTGAAACACTAACATTATCTTTGACCTTTTTCCACATTTTTTTCACCTCCTAGTTTTATTGGGATGTAAACGATCATCAAACAAAAATTCAAAATTATGAAGTGGAAGTCAAATAATTCCTAGTCTATTTTTTTATCGGAAAAAAATAAAAGCCCTAAAAATGTTTCCTTGATTTATAGTCCAATCCCCTGAAAAGCTGAGCTTTGCACAGAGACATTTTTGCCCATAGTATGTTGGAAAATATCCAAAGTTCTGGCAGATTGCATGAAGATCATCCGAGAACAATTTAGGCTAATGTAAGAGGTCGGATTTGGGTCGGGACATTGACTTGGCCATTCTAACACACAACTATAACTTGAGTTTAAATACTCCATTGTAGCCCTGGATGTATGTCACAGGTCCCTGAAGAGCTGTCCTGTCTCTGCTGAAAAAAAGCATGAATCCCACAGCATGATGCTTCCACCTCCATGTGTCCCTCTGATGTATGCTGTGTTCAAAGTGGTTTACAATGTTAAACTTTACCCATACGATATATTTATTGTTCAGGCCAATAATATCGATTTTAGTTTCATTTGACCAGAAAATTTGTTTTTTGCTGTATCCCTTTTTTTTGGGAAAGTGTACATTAAGAATACATTACTTTTAGCAGTGATTTCAATTTTGCTTCTCCTCCACAAACGTCCAATTTGTATTTTGCACAACTAATAGATATAGTTTAAACAGAGCTCTTCCGAGCTGTGAAACTCTGCAGCTCCTCCAGAGTTATAACAGGGTTCTTTGTTGGTGAATTTGATTTGCTTACAATGGGCCTTCACTTGAAGTTTGTTAGAAATCTGCACTATATAATTAACCAGAACAGAACAAAAGTTAACTGAAGTAAAATGAACATCCTTGGCGTATGTACTCCTTGATTTAAATGTAAACTATTTTTCTCACATTGATTTGCTCACATCAGCTTTGGATTTGACAGCCCACACGGTTTATACTGGTAATGTTTTATGTTTATTTAGAAACTCTAATTTTATGTGAAATTACAACTTAATCCTTTTTTTTTGTCTTCCTTGTATAATTATTTCACACCAAAAAGTAAAACCTTATAGTTTTGAGAACTACATTGTAAGTTTAATAAGCATGACGCTAAAAGAACAAAACAAAGAACAAACAAAGAAACAGGCTATAAAAGGGGCTCCTTTAAAACCGTTAACTGAAAGCATCTGAAAATCTCGATACATGTGAGTAAAGAAAAACAGTTGGCTGTTTATTTTTCCAGATATATATTATTTGTCAGGATGTGGCACTGATAATTCTATCCCAAATTTAAAACTGAACAAGAAACGAGCCGTGTGGAGGAATGCACATTGTGAGGACAATCTGTTCCTCCTGTTACAGCCAAGAGCACAGAATTTTCACAAAACTCTCCAAGAAATTCATGCAAATGAAGTTGTGCCACAAACAAATTGCTGATAAGAGCTGCACACACAGACAAATAGCCTCTTCATCTCCAATTGCGAGCATAAACTGCCTGAGCTTAAACACTGCTCTGCTGAGCCCACCCTGCGCCGTGCCCCAGAGCTCCTGAATAATAGAAGTGCTCTCGAGAGACTTTCTTTTTGTCTATGTATTTATTGATATTTTGTTTATTTATTCAAGAAAAAAACAACAGTGACATGTTACAAAATAAAGGAAACACACTGCTTTACAAATTGTACTTTCACAATCTAAAACTGAAATAAAATGATCTCCAATTAAATAATAATTGTGTATAAATATTTGGGAAGTGGCCAAAGTATTTTTTCTGCTTAAGCTATCTAGTAGGCAAAACAGAGACATTTGTATCAATTAAAAATTCATGACTGTGACACATTCAAATTGACCTTATTCCCTTTCTCCAGAGGTATTAAACTTCCAACTGTGCACAATTAGAGACAGCCATGGTGTGTTAATTTGGTCATTGTTGCAGAGAAAGTGAATCAGTTTCATTAAAGCGAACCTGAGAATTAGTGCTTTAAATACTTAGCCTTAAATCACATGAAGTGCTGTAAACAAATGTTATTATATTACTTTTTTCATGACATGATGTAGAATCGAAAAGATAAAAATATGTACAATAAAGTCATGACCTAGAAATACTTTTCAGAAGGTGTGTGTCATCTTACAACTGATCTGATACAGCATTTCAGAGGAAAAAAAAACATATTGGTGGTTAAACATAATGCTATCAAAATGAGGGTTTGGGGCTACTTTTCTTCTTCAACACTTGAACCATTTATTGCAGTTGGTGGAATGGTCATTTTTCCACAAAATCCTGAAGCCAAACCGTACTTTGGGTATGAAGCAGGACACACAGTAGCAAGGCCACCTCTGAATGACTTAACTAAATAATGTTTTGCAGCAGCCTCATTAGTCTGGATTTAAATCTGACTGACTTTAAACTAGCAGTTCATACTGGAAAAATCTCTAAAGTGACTGAATTACAACTATTAAGCACATGGGTCTGTGCCAAAATTCTCCAGTGGAGACATTAAGAACACATTGCCGGTTTTCACAAACTCCTGATGTCAGTAATTGTTGGCGAGGTTGGCACACCTAGTTATTAGGTTTAGAGGGGAATTACTTTTTAAAAGAGCGCCAAGTTGGTTTGGACAACTATTTCCTATTAAAGAAAGAAATAATTGTGAATCATAGAAATGGAGGTTCATGGTTATGTTTATAGCAGGGTGACTATAGAAAAGGGTCTTGAGAGACAGACAGAAGAATGTCAATGTCAAGTTTATTTATATAGCACATTTAAATACAATACAAAGATGGCCCAAAGTGCTATACATTTGGAAACAACTAAACAACAGAAACAGCAACATCAAACCAAATCCCCCCCACAAAAAATAACAGGAAAATACATATAAATCAAGGTTAAGATCAATTAAAAGCAATAGCAAAAAAAATACAATAATAAAATAAATATTTGCTACTTCTTGTAGATAAGTTGTTGGCTTGTCTGCTACACTGACCCAAACTAAGGCAAGGGGAACGTATTCATATAGCAACAAGGCAATAATGGAAGGCAGCTCTGTACAGATGGATATTTAGCCTTGGTTTAGAGAAACTTTGGGTTTCAATAGCTTTTCAGTGGGGGTGGGGGGATGGTGCTAAGCCTTCTATTGATTTATAAAATTGTAAAAAGTAATTTGAAGTCTATTCTATGAGCTCCAGGGAGCTAGTGTAAGGACGTTAGGACTGAGGTGATATGTTCTACACCTAGCCTGTTTTTGAAGCTCTAATTAAGATGCTGTTATGATGAGTCTTCATGTCTTACTACAAGCAAAAACATTCTAATTACTTAAAAAATGTAAAACTGAGTAAAAATGATTAAATGTTCTTGTACGCACCCACAATTTGTTTAAAAAAATAAAAACAATAATCCATGTGTTTGGATGGAGGTTGAAAAAGAAGTAAATGTCAACATCTGTATGTTTGTTTCCTTGAGAGAGATTTAGTGATATTTCCCCCAAAGAATCCTCTTTGGAGAGGATCGGCAGACCTGTCAAACATGTTGGCAATCAGCTGATTATCAGCAGGGAGTATAGTGGGGCATAAAAGTATTTGCCAGCTACCAATCAAATATCTTCTCACCAAGCTGCATGGGTATTATAGATTGGATCATCCCAATATTAAGCAGGGGAACAATCTTGTTACTGGTGTCCTTACACAGCTTTGTGGTGCTGGCCATGGTGAAGGTTGGAGTTTGACTGTTAGAAGGTGTGGATAGGTGTCTTTTACATGGATAACAAGTTCAGATAGGTCCCATTATTACATGTAATGAGTGGAGGATTGAAGAGGTTCTTAATGAAGAATTAACAAGTCTGCTATTGCCAAAATTCTGCACCATTTTCCAAACAAATTCTTTTCAAATTCACACAATGTGATTTCATGGATTTTTTTATTTTTTTTTGCATTCTTTCTCTCAGTAGAAGTGTACCTATGACAAAAATTACAGACCTATTTTATCGTTTAAAGTGGGACAACATACACAATCAGTGACTGCCAAATACCTTTCTGCCCCATTGTATAGCAGCTGTCAGACTACCGGTCCTTGTCTCATGGTCAGCTTTCTTGGTTAGAATCAAGCCGTGCCTACTGAATTCATAAGCTCTGCAAAAGAGTAATGATTTACTCAAGTATTTTTCTGGTCTCACCCTTGTTCTCTCTGTTGCTTCCAAATTGAAACTCTGTATGCTTTCGCACCAACTCCCGGACCTCATCATCCTAATCCCTGTCTCCCTGATCTTCTCTAGACCCACCATCCCTCCAATGGTTATTCATGCTGCTCCTTCCACCCCATCTGCCACCCACCTGCCCTTTCTCCAACTCCACCCGGCTCTCCCTAAACCTCGGGACAACCTCTGAGAGTTCTTTTCTGAAAACCATGCACTACCAGATCCCAACCTCCCTCCACGATCAATTACACACCGCAACAAAAATCCATCTCAGTCCTCTTTTCATAATATTTCTCAATATTTAATATTTCCCCATGTTAACTGTCACTCTTTCTCAGATGCTGGAGAACCCCGAGACCAGAACCAGCAATCTCCATACACAACTTGATTTATGGTGAATAAAATTATAACATTATTTTTGGTGATACTATTATTTCCGTCCAAACCGGCAATAAATCATAGTTATCTTAGTAAATCCATCTGTGAAACTTTTACTCTTCACATAAAAAAACAAAAAGATAAAAATCTTTATATAAGAGTATTTTTTCAAGAGCTAAGGTTAAATGTTTTACTCATTTAAACTGCTGTATCAATCTAAAGAGACTGAGTTTGTTGTATGAGGATAATGTTACCTATATATATTTTTTTTTTTACAAAACCTGCATAGTGGGTGATGTAGTCTACATGTAGCCTCGTGGAATTTAGACCACGTTCATTGGCAGGGTTGACGCTCTATTTGAACACCTGCTCTGATTTCAGCAAAAGTGTATTTAAAGAGAATGAATTCATATTAAGGGTTATCAGTGAAATGAATTAGAATAGTCAAGGACAACCAGGATAGCAAGATCTTCCCCAGAGCAAGGTTTCACCACATGCACACATGTATACATATATGCAAGTGCTCTCCTCACCCTTCTGAGAGCTCCAATGCCCAGGAGAGCTCAAGGCGACAGGGTTTGCTTATTAAACCAGAAGTAAAAGCGAGGGTCAGTAAACTGTCACGTGTCCCATCACCTGAAAACACGAGGAATATATTTCTTTAGTTTATATTCAGCCATAAAAAGCTAATAGCTGTTCTGGGGTTGATACAACATAATGGGAAATTTGTTGGTCTCTAGTGATTCATAATCCTTCCACTCACATTTTGGTATTTACAGATTATGAAGCTAAGAGCCATTTGCTCAGAGAGAATACAATTAGGATTAAACACTGATGCTGAAGCTGCTGCCACAATATTTTCTATCCTACTACCTACTGTATGTTGCTTTCTTAAAAAATAAATGTTATAATGGTCTAAACTTGAGAAAATATTGTATGGTGCACTTGTATTGGGATGAAGGATGTAGACTTCAAAGAGTGATACAGGAATACTTTATCATCTACAAGTCTTCCCAGAAGGTAAAAACAATTATTAGCTGGAGTCATCAAAAATAGCAATTTAGCTCAAGCATTCACCATGCTTTAGTGATTGAGGTTTTACATAGCTCAGTGTCTCATTGCTGTGACATGTGAGTAACACTTGCATTCATTTTGTAAGTATTTGCAATAAATATGGTGTCTCACATAAATGCCTACACCATGGTATCTTTCCATTTGCCAAAAAAGCCTGTTGGTGATAAAGGAGAGCATGGTGAAATATCAGCTGTTAACAAAGGTGATATGGGAGGATTATTTAGTTCACTAATAAATGCTAAGTATATTTGCTTGTTGTTTGTTTATCTTGCTATATGATTGAATGCAAAGCAAATATCCAATAGTTTAGCAAAGGATGTCGGCTACTATTAGTTTTGTCTTGCTAATACATAATTGAACCCCAACCCCTTCTGCATCAGACCTGCCTTAATTCTTTGTGTCACAAATTTAAAAAGGTGTTGAGAAAGCTTATCTGTGATTTTGTCCATTTTTACATGATACCATCACATAGTTGGTGCAGATTTGTAGGCTCCTTTCTTGCTCCGCCATACCAAAGTTACTCTGTTCTGTGTCAAGTCAATTTGATTTTTATAGCATATTCCAGCAACAAGGCAGGCCAAAGTACTTTACATGATAAAAATTGAACCTATTAAGCAAACAAAAAATAAACATTACTGTGACAAAATAGAGATGTAATGAAAAATTGCAAGCCATGCTAGAATTAACAACTTTCCAGTGATCTTTGATCAAAGGCAGTTCTAAAGAGATGGGTTATTAATTCTTCATTCAAAGGAACTCAGTGTTTCAGCAGTTTTTGTCTGTTTTCTGGAAGTTTGTTCCAGATTAGAGGAGCATAAAAACTGAATGTTACTTTACCATGGGTGGATCTGTTTCTGGGGATGTGGAGTAGATTTGAACCGGAAGTTGAGCTGAGTGATCAGGGGGGTTAATAAAAACAACAGATTTTATGTATTTTGGTGCCAAGCCATTCAGTCATTTATAAAGTAATTCAAGTATTTTAAGGTATATTCTCTAAAATGGAGGGATTCGCTGTTGTGACTTCAGAACTGGGGTGATGTACTCTACTTCTACTCATTCTTTTTTTGAGGATGGGAGCAGCTGCAACTGTCTGATGGTTTTTTAGGCAGACCCTTGAAGACACTGTTGCAGTAATCAATCCAACTAAAGATAAATACATGGATGAGTTTTTCTAGTTTTTGTTAGACATTATTTTTTTAATCCTAATAATTTTCTTCAGGTATGTGTCCTTTGAATATGGGTGACCCAATAACATACTTTTTTGAGGATCTGAGCTTTGTGATATGGTATTCTAAGTAGCCATAAGCAGATGGGTACACTGTGATCATGAAGAAGGCAAGTGGCCATCAACAATACTCAAATAGGCTATCATCTGAAGTTTTCAGTTGTAATCAATACCCATCTGATTTTGCATTCAGAGATTGTGTTCTGTAAACTTTGGTTGTGACAAGCAGTTATTTGAAATGCTGTTGAATTTTCATCATCTCCAACAAGTGTATCGAATGGCCTGTGACATTGGCAAGGCCTTTTCCTAGACACAACTGGACTTTATCCCCGGAACAATTTGTTAACCCCCAAAAAATGGTGTATTAACATCTCAGCAGACCAACAGATGCTAAAACCAACAATTATGCCATTTCAAAAGTAAATTTACATAAAACGAAGTGAACAAGTGTACCCAATAAAGTAGTAAGGGATAGCATTTTATTAAAACATGTTTTGATATTTTTATTCTGTAGTTGTTTAGTGTGCAATCTTTGAACATTAGAACATAAATTAGATGAATTAAACCCACCAGTAACATCTGAATACATTGTTAGAAATGATGCTTCAATGGTTATCTGGAAGGGGCCTGTGGAATGTGCTCTGGATTGTCGCTCCACTTGCAACATCCCCTTGAAGTGTCCAAACAGGTAAGCTGCACTGAAACCAACATTTTCTTGGAAATCTCTGACCTGACTGAAAATGATTTGGAGCAGATCAAGTTGGACCAGATTTACTGGAAACCATTCTTATTTGACCCATGGGAAATACCCATTAGCTTTCAGATGGTGTTGATAAGTAGTCTACTGTGCCATGCAAAGCAAAAATATCATCCCTTTTGTTGTTTTTTTTCTTCCATTTTGTCATGTTTTTTAATTTAAAAATAAAAGATTAATTTAAAAAATATGTTTTCAGAATAAATACAAAATGGCATTTGTTTTCAGAGCTGACGGGAAGATGGATGGAACTGATTACAGGGTAGTCCTTGTGCAAACCTGTTAGAGATTGTGAAAGACCAGGGTGAGGTTTAAGATTTCAACTGAACAACTACCTGAAGATACTTGCTGTAATCTAATGGTCTAATCTAAAGGCCCAGGCAAAGTCCAGTAAATCTAACTGAGAATCTAACTCAAGATTTGAAAACTGGTGTTCACAGATGCTCTCCATCCAGCCTGATTAAGCTCAAGTTAATTTGCAAAATTAGTAAAGACAAAATGCTTGTACCATGTTTCATTGAGGGGTGGTTTAACACGGTATTAATCCAAGGTGACGTTAAATACAAATGTGTGCCACATAGATTTTTTATTTTGTCAAAAATAAATTGTTCATATATATTTTCCTTCACTTAACAATTATGCAGTGCTTTGCTTTAATCAATTAAAATCCCAATGATACGCATTCAAGTATGTGGTTCTTCAGCAAAAACAAAAAAATAAATAATTGTTTTTCTTATTTTTAACTTTTTGACTTTTACTTTTAAGAAAACTGGGATACATTGTTGTCAGGTCTTGCTTTTCTTTGCATACATTTCGGCGAATGGCTCGTTTATGTAGAGACGTTGATGAAGAGGTTTCAAGGTGTGAGGGGACTGTTTCTCTGGCCAGGCTATGATTATGGTGCCTGATGGATGGGCATTTCTCGTGCTCCCCCTCCCCTAAATCTCCCTCATCCATACGCCTATTCTCTCCCACCCTCTAGGTGATGAACAAGCTCATTACTATGGTGGACTGATAAAAGGAGGCCATTATCTTTCCACTGTGCACTTTGAACCCTGGCAAAGGAATCTACTCCTTCTTTTCTATTGGTTCAACTCAGATAATGCAGTGCTGAGGCTCAATGCCAAGGTGTTCATTCCTTCTCACACTCGAGCCCTCCAATGTAGTAGACACAGAACGCTAAATGGAGACATTTCTCCCTTTTGACATTATTCTGTAATGTTTTAGCCATCACAGATGACAGTTTGTGATGTTATAAGATATTTTAATTGCAAATTAACAGCTAATATTGAGATTGACAACAAAAACTGTTGCATAAAAGATTCTGATATAATTGACAGATCAGTTGTACAACCAAGACCCAGCTTGGAAAAGGAAGCCTTAAAGGGACAATAGCTATTAAACAGAGTTTAAAATTTGAAGGTTCTACTGGGAAATATTTATGTTAGTCAGTTAGTGCAAACAACCTATGTAAGTATTGGTTCTGAGGTTCTTGCCGCCAACTTCTATCTTTTTGTAGGTCTTTTTTTGCTGATCTAATTATTAGTATGTTCCTATTTTGCAATTTATCTAATACATACAAGAAGAAACACATGTGAAGCTTACATGGTAACCTATAAAAAGATTATTTATTACAGTATAACTCAAAGAAAGTGAAAGAAATAAAAGATGTATCACCCCCTTGAAAGTGAAGCATAAATGAATCAATATATCTACACAAGACAAAATATCATATATAAGGGGACAGAAAAAAAAGAAACTTATTAAACAAAAAATACCTTAAGTCAGCACAATACACACAAGTCAAATGTATTGCTCAACAGATATGTCTTTGAAAGTGTTCTTTAAAAAGATTCAATTGATTTGACCAAACCTAACGTTGGGGGCTGGTTGTTTCACAGCCTCGGGCCAACGAACCAGAAAGACTTGATCTCCTTTAGTCCTCAGTCTTAAGTAATCAATTTAGAACTTGAGAACAAAGAGAACTAGAAACTGAATTTGCTATGAAATACAGTACAGACCAAAAGTTTAGACACATCTTCTCATTCAATGACTGTTTAGTTTGTAGATTCTCACTAAAGGCATCAAAAATATGAAAGAAACACATATGGATTTATGTAGTACTTTTCCAAAAATTGTGAAATAACCTGGCCTCCAAAGTCACCGGACCTAAACCCGATCGAGATGACTTGGGGTGAGCATCTCTGGGAACTCCTTTAAGACTGTTGGAAAACCATTTCTGGTTACTACCTCTTGAAACTCAAGAGAATGCAAAGCAGTGATCAGAGCAAAGGGTGGCTACTTTGAGGATTCTAAAATATAACATGCATTCAGTCATTTCACCCTTTTTGTTTAAATACATACAGTAATTCCATACATTATGTGTTCATTCATAGTTTGATGCCCTTCATTGAGAATCTACAATGTAGCAATGAAAAGAAAGGAAACTCATTGAATGAGAAAAGGTCTGTCCAAACTTTTGGTCTGTACTTGAACTTTTATGCACATTTTAAAGTTATGCATTTGTGAAGTTGATTCCAACTATAATATCTGTTTAAAAATAAATGGTAGTAATTGCTTCATAATTTCTTACCTGCTTGGAAGCAAACAATAAAACTGAATTTCATGTGTATTTTAGAGCTGCTAACTGGGGAGAATTGATGTTACTTGATATAAGCAAGTGCAAGATGAAAGACAAATAAATGATACAAATAAATTATTCATTTAAGGCTGGCAAAAAGTAATTAAGTGCAGTTTATTTTTTACCAATTTCTCAACTTTTGCAACAAATCTTATGTGACTGCTTTATTAGCTATTGCAAGCATAAGCGTATGCTTAATTGTTGGCAGAAAACTTATGAGATGAATTCATGACCTGTCTAGATTCAGATCAAATTTAGGACTCAATTACATAAAGTGAAAATCGTTTATTGAAGCAAAATGAACTGTGACTGTGAAAAAAAACAAAGTATATTTTCATTGCTTAGGAATAAATGAATAAATGTAACTTGTGGTGATTTTTCAGTAACAGGCCAAATGAGGTGGGCAGGAAGATGAAATGCAGGCAGCAAAAAGACAAGAAGCACTTTTAGGAATCCTTTAACAAGAGGGGTAATCACCAGAAGAAAGATTTGAGGACAGACCAAAGATTGGAAACTAGGAGGTGATGTTGTAGCTCAGCAGAGTTTCAATGTGGATCATAAGAAAAGAAGAGTGGACTGAGTCAGTTACTATTTCTGAAGAGTCCTTTAGCATAAAGGAAAAGAGGAAATAAACTCCATGATAAAACATACATCAAAGACAGACAATCTGTCAGTAAGCTCAGGATTTGCTTATTATTTGCATATTTGCTTATTAGTACTCATATTGGTAACAGTTAAAGTTAACTGATACCATGAACTGAGACTTAAAATGTGGAAACTCCTCTGTAAATTCACAGACATTTTTTATTTTTCATTTGAAATTTTTGTTTTGAGGCAGGGTACGCATTGGATAGGTCCACAGTCCATCACACTAATGGTACATTTAAAGTGACCAATTATCCGCCTACTTTCCAAGCTGTGGTTATCACACTCCCTCTAGTGGTACACAGAATAAATTGTGGTGCAAAGTTTTTAAAAGTTAGATTGTAAGAATGCCAAGCTTCATACTACTTTGCACCCTTACCTGTAATAGAATTCCCCACAAACTCTTCTTCCCACAGTCCTAAAATAGGGGGTCATGCATGTTTCAAACATTCAGGAAATCATGCTTGGCTACTGAGAAAATCGTTAGAACGATGATGAATATTTGAAACGCATAAAGAGTTTAAAGAGCCGCTGCAGTAGAGAGTTATCACGCTGAGCATTGATGTGTCATTTCACTTGTTATGATTCCTGTTTATGGGCAATATGTGCTCAGGCCGCAGACTGACCTCAATGACAGTCCTCTTCACCATCAGCATTCATTTATATTGAATGTCAACCAACAACAGAGGCCAGCTGTGTCATGTTTGACTACAAACAACATGAATCACAAGTGGTCAAAGAGGTGTTCCCACATTTAGCTTAAATGTTCCTTCTAAAAAAAAAAATCCAATAACTTAAAAAATTTGGCAGGTCAATATAAAACTTGAGTAACTGAATTCCAGTTTTGATAAATCATGGCAGAATGAATACCCTGGATGTTAAAAAACTAAAATAGCTTTCAGAATTGAGGATAAATTGAAAAATTGAGTCAACATGTTGACTTAGGTTCGGGAGCGGGGACCACGTTTCAAATCCGCTTCGTACATCCTAGTTAGCCTTAATCCAATTCATCCGGCACCCCGCACCTGCTCTACATCTCTGATCACATCATGATACACTTATAAACTCTGCTTGCCCATTTGTTTCGTCCCTCCCTTTCCCTCCCTCTAGGTTCCAGGTACCTGCCGACCCGCTTCTTCTCTTCCAGATACCTGCCGAGCCGCTTCTTCTCCTCCGGGTACCTGCCGACCCGCTTCTTCTCTTACGGGTACCTACCGACCCGCTTTCCTTTTCCGGGTACCTGCCGACCCGCTTCTTCTCTTACGGTACCTACCGACCCGCTTTTCTCTTACGGGTACCTGCCGAGCCGCTTCTTCTCTTCCGGGTACCTGCCGAGCCGCTTCTTCTCCTCCGGGTACCTGCCGACCCGCTTCTTCTCTTACGGGTACCTACCGACCCGCTTTTCTCTTCCGGGTACCTGCCGAGCCGCTTCTTCTCTTCCGGGTACCTGCCGAGCCGCTTCTTCTCCTCCGGGGACCTGCCGACCCGCTTCTTCTCTTACGGGTACCTACCGACCCACTTTCCTTTTCCGGGTACCTGCCGACCCGCTTCTTCTCTTACGGTACCTACCGACCCGCTTTTCTCTTCCGGGTACCTGCCGAGCCGCTTCTTCTCTTCCGGGTACCTGCCGAGCTGCTTCTTCTTCTTCTCTTCCGGGTACCTGCCGAGCCGCTTCTTCTCTTCCGGGTACCTGCCGACCCGCTTTTTCTCTTCCAGGTACCTGCTGACCCGCCCCTTCGACCCTTCCCCCTTTCTTAGCAGCGTCCATCGGACACAGCCTCCACGTTCCGTGCCCCTGTTCACTCCTGTACTATCTCTTCTAACCTCTCTTTTAGGTTGACGACTCAGCAATCTGCTGGGATTCCTTACTTAGACAAACTTTTAACTGATTGGATTGGAATGACTTTTGTCGTAAAGGGCCTTGGGATGACTTTCTCGGCGCCATGTACATCGTATAGGCTTTGCCTGAGGGGTGTCCTGAGCAGGCTCGGAAAGACGATTTCTCCAAGACTGCACCCCCACACTGAGTCTTCCCCTGAGTCTCCCACGATGCCCCTCCTCAGACCATTCAATTCTCCACGCCTTCAGTAAACTTTTAAAATTCTCAATCTGTGGTGTGGTCCTTGCTAGTGAAATAGAGGTTTAGAGGTTGTCTTTTAAATATTTTGGAAACAAAGTACATCCTTGGGGCAGTTATTTGGACTGTGTTTGGCAACAGGAAGCTGTTGTGTCCTTAAACATGGATACATGGACATTCTTTTAAAATTGCAATTCTTCCATCTTGTTCTATGTTGATACAAAAAGCATAACATTTGGACAAGTTCTTTCTTTTAAAGTTTTTCATATGTCTCTTTTTTCTGCCATTGCCAGTGGCAAAGCTTCGTAACTAGCCTAGTGATTCCCCTGATATGGAAGAAGTCTGTTCGCTTTAGTTTTAGCTTTATCTTAGCATAAACCGATGTAAGTGGAACTACTAGCATGATAATAGTTCCCTTGAAGGGAACTACTGATTGGCAGAAGTTTTAATTAGCTTACATTGGTTCATGCTAGGCTAAAGCTAAAACTAAAGCAAATAGACTGCTATCATGCTAGAAGTTTGTATTGTCTTACTTCAGTTTAAGCTAAGATAAAGCTAAACCTAAAGCAAAGTAACTACTGCCAGATCAGTGGCATTAATGGGCTAATGAGTTAGGAAATAATTTTTTCTCACTTATCTAACTCTGGGGAATATGACAACAAACAAACTTTGACTTAAGGCTGGAATATCACTTTAATGACTGTTTTTGAGACTCCAAGACTTGAATGATACCCCTCAAACTATTCCAATTGACATATATGTAATGGGAAACAGAGTAGGAGCCCCGCGGAAATATTGAAATCTGCAAATACTTGAAACCGTCTTAAAAAACACTTATGACTACTGTAACTATACTAAAGTACTTTATTGAGCTGGATTTTGCAATGTTTCTGCAAGCAGGCAAGTGTACCTTGAATAATTTGGAGATCTGAATACGCAGGATTCGCTTAGATATTTTAGAATCTAATTTTTTGTTTTGTTTGTAAACTTCTTTTAAAACAATATTTTTTCCAACTGTCAGTGTGATAAAAACACAAAACTGAATGACGATTTGGTGTGTTGTGAAGGCTGAAGTTCATAATGATTGCCATGAAAACAATCTCCTGATGCATAGGTGATTTTTGTATCCATGGAAGACTGGCTATGGTTCCTTTCATGCAAGAGAGAACCAAAGATAAGTTGCTGAATTTCAAACTTCATAGGAGTTAGAGTTTTTGTTCCATGGTTTAAGTCATTGACCTTATGAAACACTTTCTTGTTTTATTCAAGTAAAAGTTAGAATGTGCCTGAATGTAGTCAAATTGAAAGCATTTTCGATGTGTGAGTCTTTATCAAGGTCGGCACAACTTTTCTCTCCTTGCTCTCAGAAGGAATCCACTAACAGAAACCACTACTCACCCTGACACACACACACTCACTTTTTACACACTTGCACCTCTTTCCCTAAAGGTTTGCAAACCCCTGTTTGAATTCACCTATCACCATGACAACTACTCTCTCTTTACTGGCTGTGCCCGTGGGAGGTTTTTGCCCAGCCTTTTCTAATTTCACACTGTGTGGATATCTCCATTCAGTAATTACAATCCCATCCATTCTCATTTTCCTTGTCCAGACAATGTGCCCTGGATATACACAGAGAAAAATAGTATCTTTTGCCTCTGTACACACACAAAGTACAAACTCTCCGTGAGGACACCGCTGTACACCCCTGTGGTCATGAGCACACAGAGGGACAGAGGGAAAATACTTGTGAGTGTGCAAGAGACAGATACGGTGGCAGAGAGACCGATGTGAACTGTCACAATTCCTAATTTGCGGACGTTCACAATCACACACAAGGGCATCACTCTCTAAATTCAATTACAAGCCAACCTGCAGTTTTTAAAAGTGAAGCCCATATAAACTTTATAATTGCAAAATAACAGAAACCCAAGTCAATATGATTTCTCCAGCAAAGAGGCAACAGTTCAACAGAAACGGAAATTGGTTTAAGCATTTATTTTTTGCGGATGGATGATAGTATGTAGGAGACATAGGCAAAGTTGTTCCCTCAAATTTAATATATATATATATATATATATATTATATATATATATATATATATATATATATATATATGAGAAAATTGAACAATGAACTTGAGTTTGGTCTTTTGGTCTCTGATCAAAAACTTTTTTTTGAAGACACTTCAAGGTCTTTATTATTATTTACTTTTATTGGAATTTTTCAACAATAGTAAAAGATTGACAAACCTAAAACAAAGTGAACGGAGAAGAAGGACAGGAGGCTACAATTAGTAGCTGTAACAAAAGAAACCAAACATTAGATACATGAATCAATCACCATAAATGTGAACAACAATGTACTATTTTGGGGTCACATATTATTCATCTGACCACCTTAAACAAATTCACTTTTTTATCTTTCAGTGTAATCAGGTTCTCTTAACCTTATGATGTAAGTCAGTGTTTCCAGTTTGTCCATTAAAGTTGGTCCGGTGCTGTAGGTTTGTGCCAAAGTCTTGATAAGGCCTTCCTTTCTGCGGTTAAAAGAATCTTAAGAATATATTGGTCCATCCATCTTCTTAACCGCTTATCCAATTCAGGGTCACGGGGCAGCTGGAGCCTATCCCAGCAATTAGGCAGGGTACACCCTGAACAGGACGCCAGTCTGTTGCAGGGCCAACACAGAGAGACAGACAACCATTCACACTCACATTCATTCCTACGGACAATTTAGAATGATCAATTCACCTATCATGCATGTTTTTGGACTGTGGGAGGAAGCCGGAGTACCCAGAGAGAACCCACGCATGCACGGGGAGAACATGCAAACTCCATGCAGAAAGACCCTGGACCGGGATACGAACCCACGACCTTCTTGCTGCAAGGCAACAGCGCTAACCACTGCGCCACCGTGCAGCCCGAATATATTGGTCGTCATCCCGTATTACTTTGGCTATATTTCCCAAAAACATTATAGTACATGCTCTTGGGGCACTGTATTCAAGGATCTTTTGTATTACCGTACCAACAAGAGTCCAGAGTGATTGAATAATGGAACAAGTTGAGAAGATATGAGATTGATGAGCATCAAAACTGCCACATCCTCTCCATGGTCTATATTATTGTATGTAAAAGGTAGTGAAAGTTTTATTCTAGGAGTTTCAGCTGTATTTGCCCACTGATAATCACAAAGGTAGCAGTACAGATATACATAATCAAAAACACTTATCAAAAATAATTTTTCTAACAAAAATAGGGCACAAATGTATAACCCTTGGTTGGCCATACTGGAACTGATGCTTGCATGTTCACATGCAAGCCTGTTCCTTCCATTCTGATTGGAGTAATCTTTACACCCGTACTGGCTCCTGGCTCTGCTTCTGAAACTAAATCACATTTTAAAAATGGCTGTAATTTTCACAAAGCCTTCTGAATTCTTCATTACGTTAATTCTAATTACAGTTACTCAATGAGAAGTACTACCTGCCCTCTCAGGACTTTTGGGTTCATGGGTGGTGCTTGGTACTGAATCTTGCTTCCGACAAGGGGCTACAAGACAGTTTCCCAGTTATGTGTCATTGCATCATAGTATTAGTTAAAATATATAAAGTTATGATGTGTCATTGAATTGATAATCTATCATGGTGATTTGTGGGCTAAGATCAACATCTTGTCCTACCTGTTTCTTCGTCTTCATTTGAGGTCTCATTTTAGCGACTGTTGCTCAGGAGTTGGGCATTCATCTTGTAATTGGAAGCTTGCCAGTTCGAGCCCTGGCTCCGATGGTCTCAGTCATTGGGTCCTTGGCCAAGACACTACACCCGTTGCCTACTGGTGGTGGTCAGAGGGCCCGGTGGCACAAGTGTCGTGCAGCCTCGCCTCTGTCAGTGCACCCCAGGGCAGCTGTGGCTACCACATAGCTAGCCATCATCAGTGTGTGAATTTTTGTGATTGACTGAATGTAGTTTAAAGCACTTTGGGGTCTGTAGGGACTGAATAACCATCTCAAACTGTGAGCTCAATTGATGATCTTTGCATAATTAGATGTGTCCATTTCCAGAGCATCCCTCTTTTTTATTATAACTTCTCCATGCCACACATACTCATTCTACTTTCCATCTTTTAAATACAACTGACTGAATGGACCGATGGGTAGACCAGGTCATAGTGTGTATGCAGACAGAGAGAGAGAGAGAGAGAGAGAGAGAGAGAGAGAGATAGAGCTACTGGTGGAGGTGGAGGCATCTGAGCAACAACAGGAGCAGAAGTGCCATCTAGTGTATGGCATACTGTTTATGAAAACCAAAAAAAGAGTGAGAGAACACCAGTCTTTGTGCCCAAACATCTGGCAGGCCACCGGCAATTGTCCTGGTCCTCCTGATTACCCACTCCGGGGCCTGTCGAAGAGAGAATGCTGCTGGCCCATCTGAGTAAACAAACAAGAACATATCAGGATCATCTGCAGTTTGGATATAGCCATAAAGTAGGAGTTCAAGATCCCATGAAAAACCTGCTTCAACCAACACACTGTCATCTGGACAAAGCAGGCAGCACTGTGAGGATCATGATGTTTGATTTCTCAAGTGCATTTAACACAGTTTGTTAGAATTAAGAATTATGTGTAAATATGCAAAAACAGGTGGTCAGCAGAAAAGGGAAACTAGCAGTACTCTCACAGTTCCTTTTCACTCTGTACACCTCAGACCTCCAGTAGAAAACAGAGATCTGTTATCTGCAAGAATACTTTGATGACCCTTCAGTCATTGGGAGATTCAGGGACGGACAAGAAGCTGAGTCCAGTGAGCTGGTGAAGCGCTTTGTGGCATGGTGTGGAAACAACCATCTTACTTCACATGGGAAAAAACAAACAAACAAAGGAGATGATTTCAAGAGAAACAGAGATAAATCAAAAACTGTTTACATCATAGGAAAAGAAGTGGAGGTAGTGGAGAAACATAAATACCTCGCTGTTCACATGGAAAACAAACTGGACTGGAGACTCAACAGTGAGGCCATCTGGAAGAAGGGACAGAGCAGACTGGACTTCTGGAGAGAACGTAGGTCCTTTAAGGTTTGCAGCAAGATGGTGCAGATCTTCTATAAGTCTGCTGTGGAGAGTGTTATCTCTTCTGCCATCATCTGCTGCATCATCTTCAGGTAAAACATGCTCAGTGTCTTATCAAAACAAACAACAACACACTTAGATGTGAATCACTGACAAATAAAGGACAAAATGATAGCATTACTGAGTACTGGAAGGAATTAAAAATTGAATACATGCTAAAAAGCTGTGCCAACAAATACAAATGGGGCAAATGGATCAGAAGAAATCACTCAGTTATGGCATGAACACTATTATGAACTGTTCAACTGTAAAAGTAATCCTCCTCAGGTGAAAAATGTTGAGAAAAAAAAGGACGTTACAATTTCTGTGCAAGAAGTCAATGCTGAAACTTAAGGAAAATGACAAAATATTTGCTGAGCACTTCATTTTGCGAGTAGGGGACTTCATACATCGTTTGCTACTTGTTTTACTGGGTTTTTAATTCGTAGCATTTTACCAGAACCTATTCTGTCTGTTACTTTAGTGCCTATCTTAAATCTTCAAAATGGCAAAATTAACAGGATAATTCCTGTCCCATTGCTCTGGCCAGTAGCCTGTTTTTGAGGGAGAGATACTGTCAAGACTAAAGGAGTTTGTTATTACATCTGGCAATGAATTTGGATTTAAATCCAAACTAGGTACTGATATGTGGATTTTTGCACTAAAGGAATTTTTGGAATTGTACAACAGACGTAACGGTACCCTATATTCATGTTTCATTGATACTTCAAAAATGTCTAATCATGAAAATATGTTTTATAAATTGATCAAAAAGAGTATCAAATTATTTGGTAAGCATTCTGCTATAATGCTAGACCCAGTACTTGAACAGTTACTTAATAAAAATTTTAATTTGTCTGAGGTTTCTTTTTTTTTTGAGTGTGTCCATACAGTCTATTCAATATGTGGTCTTTACTTTGACATTTAATATAATGCGATTAAAAAGTCACATCATTATTGTCAGGAACAAAGAGTTTCCTATTCTTTAGGTCTGTGATGAAGTGAAATATTCAGGAGACCAGATAAACGCTAAATTGTCGGACGATGAAGACATTTATAGGCATTGCAGTCTGCAATACACAAAGCAAACAAGCTTAAATGAAAAATTTCCATGTGCTTTGTTTCTGTTAAAATAACACTTTTTAAAGTATTCTGCATCCCAATATATACTGCATACCTGTGGTGTAAAAAGCAGTTTAAACAAACCTCAGGTGTCATAAAAATGTGGTATCTTGCTGGAGCAGTACTATTGAATTAAGCTACTCAGGTATGCAGCACCTGTGCTGCCGTGCTCTGTAACCTCATGTACATATCAATGTGTAGACAAACAGACTCTGAAAATATAAATTTATATTTGGCAAATATAAAACAAAGTTCAATTGTTTCAATCTGTGGAAACACATGTGGAAACACATCTGATTTTATTTATATCTATACAACTCATCTTGCTGTCTTGCTTTATCTGCCTTTTCATGCTGTTTAACTTTGTACATTTGTGTCCAGAATAAAGTTTAATTTGGATCATAATTTAAAAGACTCAACAGCCTCATAAAGCTGCTCATGTCCTGGGAAAGACTGTGAAACCTCTGGAGATAATGGTGCAAAGAATTCTTCCAAAAATATAGAAAATCGTGGACAAACCTGAACATCCTCTTCATGAGACTGTCATAAAACAGTGTCTTCAGTAAGAGGCTTCCTCAGAACTGCTGTAATAGAAACTGGTATAGCAGATCCTTATTGTCCACAGTCATAATCATCTACAACAACTCTTTGAAAAACCTTTGATATTAATGCAAATATTTTGAATTGAATAATGATAAGCCCTAAGGAAGTCAGTCACCCTTGTAACTTGACATACATAGATTTGACCATAAAGTTATTTGACCAATAAATGAGCTTCCTCATACAAGCACCACACACAGAAATGAAAATATAAATGACATCAGCAGTGTGACGTAATACCTGGATGTCAGTTTCAGGACCAACAAACATTTTAGAGAACAGACGAAAAGGGAAAAGTCATCAGAAGCTGAAGTTCATGTTTGCATCATTTAGAAACAATGGAGCACACGGGCCCTGTATTTTTTGAGTCTTGATTGCACCGTCATTATTTTCCATGAGTGGGTGCTGAAAGACACAACTAATGCTTATCTAAAATAGTTCCGTTTTTTTTTCTTTAACTTCAAACTTTTTTTACCTGAAGTTTTATATAAAATGCAAACATTGATGTGCTGGTTCACAAGCAATCTTCACAAAAGAGGCATTTTCTTTATTCTAAATGACAAACAAGGGGGAAGAATGTGAGATCAGTATATCAGCTTGCTTTCCCAAGATCCCCTCATTTCTTGTTTACAGCCTGCCCCTGCCGTTCGCAGGAATCCCAAAGGACTCACGTTGCAAAAAAAAGCACTTTGATAAATATAAACACAGGCCCAGCTTAACTTGTGTTTACCCCATAACTTGTTTAGGTCACTGTTGTGTCTCCTTCCCACTGAAACAGATGTCAATCCTGAATGACAAGCATGATTGAAGCTCAGGAAGAACTGCAGACTTGAGGTCATTTGGTTAATAAAGTTTAAAGAAGTTGATTATGATCTTATTTTTTCCCCTTTAAATTTAGAAGCCAACACTTACAAACACATGTTATCTGCTAAGAAAACAGTTTCATTTAATGATCTTACATTTTTTGTAGGTTAAAATAACATAACTATTAAGGCTACACTGTGCTTATTTTAAAGTATTTTAAATTACTTTGCTTTGAGGTATTGTTTGTTTGAATTGGAAACTAATGCTGTTTATAGGGTTTTTTTACACTGAAATTTTACTTTGAATCCAGTTTGCAAAATCAACCCTTGCTTAAATTATTGATAAACATTTCATTTTGTTTTTCTCAGGGTACTGATAGGTTAGGGTTAGGCACAGCTTGGGCGTGGGGAAAATTTTCGAGGAAATCAAGTGAGACACAACCTCTAAGCTGTGTGTTTTACGGGGTGGAGGCAGAAAATCGTACATTAAAATTTACATGTTGCTATTTCATGTAGTCGGATGAACTATTAGAGCGCCCAGCTTAATTTTACCGGGATTTGTGCTCTGTGTGAGATACACAAATGCTGTTCACTGCTCCTCATTTTTTATTTAACAATAATAATAATAATAATAATAATGCCAGTGGCTATGAACAGCACACCTGACGTGTATTCAGACAGCCCGGCCGCTGTCCGTGGTGCTCATTTTCTCCACATAAATAACAACAGTAAACAACAACTTCAGTGGACTCACATGCTGCTTAATCTAAGCACACAAGAAACAGCAGGAACTGTAATCACATAAAAAATAACACATTGCTACATGGGTAGTGCAGTGACGCTTAAGCTGCGTACAAGGGGAAAAGCGTTTTGCTCACCCTATTTGAAGAGGAAGGCCATTCTCCTGTCTTTTATAGTGGCAAAGTGATCAATGGGATTTTTCTGGAAGCAGGAATATTTGTCAAAAAAGAGACAAGGCCAGCAAAACAGCCGCTGAAGTTTGGCGCTAGCAGCTAGCCACTCGGTATGGAAACAATTCTTCTCATTGAAAGTCCGAAACCCTTTCTTTCTCTTAGTACGGAGTGCTAGTTTTGGCATCAGCCTGCCATCTGATTTAATTCAGAGTTACTGCTGTAAAGGCAGTTTAGTGAAAGTATCTTTTTACTAAATATTCCAAATCTCCACCCTCCATAATTACGACTAATATTTTAACTAGCTTGCCAAGATATCAACATATATCCTCATATCTTCCAATTTCATTAGTAAAACAAAATCAGTGTCTTTAATCACATCATTATGTAAAGTTGTTCAGGATTATTTAATTTTAAGACGTCCTTTTGGAATGTGGAGGGTGATTTTAACGGTTTGTTATGGTTTTATCAATACTTTCTGCCACAACCGGCCCTTTAAGTGTTTTTACCAGCTTGATGTGGCCCAAAATGGAAATGAGTTTGACACTGCTGCCATAGAGAGACGACTGCTCTTAGCCCAATCTCTACGTCTTAACAGTAACTTAAGACTGTAACATTAAGTTACTTCTAATGTTGCTTATTTGCATTTATTTTTTAAGCTATATTCAAATTAATTATATTGTATGTAGAGATAGATAGCTAGATAGATAGATAGATAGATAGATAGATAGACAGACAGACAGACAGACAGACAGACAGACAGACAGACAGACAGAAATAAAAAAACTAAACATGCTTCTTACAAAAAACAAACTAACATCTGAAGCATGGAGCTGGGCCATTGACCCATTCTGGGTCAAAGGTTTTAACATGATTGTTTGGCCCAACAAATGATTAACCGCCAGTTCCTCCCAGCATAATATATGTGCATGACTGACTGACATGAACAGAAGAAAAAAGTTAACTGAGCATGAATTCCTACTATATTTTCATGCTTCCCACCCATGATGCTCTGATTATTTGACCTTACCCCATTCACAACTCCATACCAAAGCATTGTATACATCATGTCATTTGTATGCCTTTTGAGCTACTCTGAATGAACCTCCAGAGGTTTCAAAACAACAGCTGCAAGGTACAGAGACAATGCTTTAGTGAAAATATATAAATGTACTCAAATCTCTACTTGATGCTATCAGGAATGACGTTTTGAAAAAGAATAATAAAACAGCTGTTAGCTAATTGGGAAGAGGAATATACTGTTGAGGGGAAGAAAACTATAAAGTGACTTAGAAATGTAAAAAAGTAAAATAAAAACACACATAGACATTTGTTGGTTTTTAAGGGAATTGCAGAACAACCCCTTAGTGAATACTTTTATGCATTCAATGTTACAGTTTTTTTGTTTTTATTTCTGTACAACACGGATGGTGTATAAGTTATTGAAAAGTAGATTCCTCAGAAAAAAGGTAACATGGAGATGTTAATTTAAGTTTTACTAACTGAAATTAGAGTTTGTATTCAGGTCATATAAACATATTCACCTTTCACAAATATTTTTAAAGAAATCGTATTGGCCATGAGTCAAAGCTGTATGAAACATTTTCAGATATTCAGTGAAAATTCAAGTAAAAAACAAAAGAAGCAGCATTAAGTATAAAGCGTTGGAAAAGCTTGGCAGAGTTTTACACAGGATTACACAGGTTTGTAGGGGGTGGGGGTTATGAAAAGCAAACAAAAAAAACATTGCCAGAGAATGTATATTTACTGAACAGTCTAAGATTAAAAATTTGAAGTTTATTGTTTTATGGTTGAATTACCAACAAATATGTTTTATGCAAAGTTTTCTTAAGCCTCTTTTTTTCTATGAGTGTTTTATATACATTTATAAACATATGAACAAAAAAACAAATCACTCAACAGATGCATTGAATGAAAGGCATGCCCATATTGTTCTTTTTGCAGAGTGTGTGATACAATCACATGGCAGGGGTGGTGCATACGCTCTCTGCTGGTCTGCTAATAATACGCTATCATCAGGCTGAACCACAAATGCAGCGCTCATGGCCATAATCTTGTTGTCAGCTGTCTCACACTGTGGATGACGTACAGACACTCAAAGCTATTCGGCATGTAAGGCTGAGATCCCAGAGCTGTGGGATAATTGGATTTTGAAATGTGGTGCCTGGGCGCTCATCTGTGAGAGCATGCACATAAGCATCGGTATTCCGGCACATCTGAGCGTTTTCATATAAGTGCATGTGTATGTGCGCTCACGACTGACAGCATAAAACATCACTTTCAGGTGCTAACTTGGTAAATTGGCTCTACTCAGAAACATAGAGAAACCGCATTAATCTCAAACAGCCTGGGTTCTGAGTTTACCTAATTGGTTTCAAAAGGAATTTATCATTTTAGACCTTGTATTTCATTACCTCCTAGACTGAAAGATAAAAACCTAAAAACTTTCACTTGAATTTAACATGGTTCGAGCTAATTACTCATCCCCTTAAAGGGCTTTTACAGATTACTTGTTCAAACCGTATTTTCTAACTGTACTTCTCAACAATTTGTGACCCAAAAACAATGCTTGGATTTAAAAAAATGTTTACACATGAACTGAACACTCACTGAAGAAAATTGAAATAGCAAGTATTTTAATTTACATAAACAAATCTGGTACATGCTACACAATCTATACATTTTTCTCTTATTTACATAATTTAATTAGGTACAATTTATGTAATTATCAATACTACTGAATTTGCACAATTTTCTTGCCTTGGTGGAAAGTGAAAGAACTATATTACTGAAACCATTACAATCATGTTTAGTTCACCCTTGAAATTGAGTCATACTTGCTATTTAAACAGCTGATTTCTGAGTCATTGTGTTGCAAAGTGGTTAGTGCAGGTGCTCAGGGTTCTTTTCTGAGTTCAAGTCCAATCACCTGCTTTATCTTTTTGTGTCAATGTCAAATAAAGGCTAAGCCAAAAAACCTTGAAAATAAACAAGAAATGAGTTTTCATTATGCTCATTTTGGCTATTTCTTCTTACCCCACAGTGAAAATATTATGATGTATTCCCAACTTTCTGTAAACTTTAAATTAATTTAAATTGGGAAAAAGTTGCCTCTTTTTTTTTTTTTAAAGATTGATGTAAAAGGTTTTGCTATAGCCTTAACTGCTACCAGTCAGCTGATTGAACATAATTTTTTGGGTAATATCATAAAAACAGTTATTACAGTGATAACCTCTGAACCACACAAGAAATACTGAATGTGATTTAAACCATTTTGTGTATTTAAAAAATGTGTGCTTTAAAACATGAGTCATCTTGTTTAAATGCACTTTCTTCTCAGGCATACAGAGAAATTCTGTGGTGCATTACAGCTATCATATTACCCTAAATCGATCTGTAAGCTCAATAAATGATATATACTACCTACTTGAAATATAGCACTCATAACATCTATCTGATGTTAGTAAAAATGTATAATATTTGAGCGGTGTAGGACGTGCTGTGGTGGAGCCATTACCAGGCCGGGGTCGTGTTTACTCATGCATAGAGGTTTTCCAGGTGAGGAAGCTGTTCATGGCTCACTTTTTGGTGGAGACAACGGTGCCTTTTGCGGCCACAACTGCTCTTGTAAGAGCCACCAACAAAGTTTATTAGGAGCTTTCTTACCTAAATTGTTTAACCTCTTTATAATATTTTTTTTCTCATGTGTCTGTATAGAAAATAGCTGGTGTGATGTAGCTCAGGGTGATTAAGCACTGTGTTTATCAGTATTTTCTCCATGTTGTGCTGATGATGCCATGACTTTGTGTCAGCTACAGTACTGTTGCATCTTCAGTGTGCTGGACTTTTTTTTCCAAGAAGGCATTGCACAATTGGGAAAAAATAACTAGGTATTTACTTATTTGCACAGGTGATAGCTGATTGCTTTTGACTATGTTCTGTTTTTGTGCTGGGGGAGCGGCGGAGGGAGGGCTTTGGAGAGATGCGGGCGGTATTCAAAATGTAGGGGTGTTTCTGGGAGGTGAGGCCATAGCTGTGAGGACTCAGGCGTTCAGAGCTCAACATGGCGGCTGCGAGAGTTTTAAAAGATTACTCAAACATACATAAAGTATCCTAAGATAGACTTTAGGCATGATTTTAAGGAGGGAATGACATAAGAATGTGATGAAAAGCTTTAAAAAGTGGATTTTACATGCCACGCCACCTTTATTATGTGTTAAGCTCTAACAGGTTATATGTGGCTGTAGTGGTGTAGTGGGTAGAGTAATGCCTTCTAACTAGGAGACTTAGGATTGGTACCTAAGTATCAACTTAAAGTCACATTAGACAACACCGTTTTTAAAGACTCCTTGTTTTATTTTACTTCTTTGTTGCGTCCAATTAAGGGTTTTAATCTAAGCTTTTCTGTTCTTTGATTTTTGTAGCTTGCCTTCTCTCACTGTTGTAATATTAAATTCAATTCACTTTTATTTATATAGCGCCAATTCACAACAAATGTCATGTCAAGGCTCTTCACAACAAAAGTAACAAAAGTAATTTCATTACAATTAATTACGTTTTCTATGTAAGTACAGATTGCGTTGTTACTGCTGTGATTGTTGTTATTTGGCCTTGGATCCCCCTAAAAGATATTAAAATAACAGGTTGGGGATTAAAAATTTTCAATTTTTCCAGAATTATTTGGTCATGTCCTTTACACACATATTAACTACAGTGATATCTTATTCTTTCTCCATAGAGTTTACAGTGAAACCCAGTGGATTTGCAGGTGTTGGGGACCAAAACCACACAAGAAAATATTAAATCTAAAAAAATCAAAATATAAAATATAAACTACTGGAAAATACTTGAGACCCCCTCTAAAAATTATTATAATTGCCTTTTACAATGGTTCAAACACCAAATATACCTTTAAATGTATTAATAAACAAAGTGAATCAATCGTTACATTAATTCGCAGAAGTGGTAATGCAAATCCACTCTTATCTTCCCTCTTCAGGGTGCATCCAATCAACATTAAAGAAAATGAAACTCTAGCTAATAGCGTGTCAAGTACCATTGAGCCTAGGTACTCCACTCCACCTACCTGCATTTCCTTTCAAATATTTTAGGTTTGCTCCAAAACAATAAAAATTTGTGAATCTGTGAATACTGAACCATGAATAGGTGGGGGTCCACCATAATATGATCCCAATTTACCCTTGGTTGTTATAACATCTAAAGCTCCTAAACTGTGAAAAAGGTTTAAGCCTCCTTTCCACTGGTCGCGTAAGCAGGAAGTAACGTCTGGGAAAAGTAATATGCAGCTGATAGTCGCTTTTATAATTGATAGGTCCATTTCAACCGGGCACCGATCGGACGTGTCCCAGAAGCATTGTATTGAAGCCTTCCTCTCAATTTACGTGGCAGGTTTATTTTTTAAATGCTACACTTTTAAAATGCATCAAGCTCAGCAGTTTAGAACGGGCCAGACAGGAAATCAGACACATCAGAGCAGTGGAAAGCATCCGGAAAATGTCTAATTAAAAGACACATGCAGATTTTTGATTACTCAACTGTGGGAAAAAAAGTCATCTCCTGTCAAAGCAATGTGGAAATCAGTTGATCAGTGGATCTAATTTGTTGGTTTTTATGATGAACAAGAATTGAACCCTCTAAGTGGAGAATCACGCAGTTTATATGATACCAGTGATCGTTTTTACAGCTACAACATGAAGGAGAAGGCATGAACAGAAACATCTGCAGTTTCGGGAGTGAACGGTGAGTTGATTATGTTTATTAACATAAAATTACATTATTATCCTCATATACCACCCTTTAAGTTATGGAAGGGGAAAAGTTATTTTGTGATCCTCCGAGACCAGCTGCATGGAATGCTTTCGCAGGAGATATGGGTCTGAAATGCTCCCGGTGGGAAAAGGGACATACAGCTGAGCTAAAGAGTTAAGAATTATTTTGTGCACTGCTTGCAACAAAAGCAGGGGTTAGGACTGTATGTACGGAAAATCTGAAGCCAAACACTGATGTTGTAATGAGAACACCTGTTCTCCCAGTCTCTCTTTTAATTAACTCCTAAATGTGGTCTAGTGGCATGAGATCAGGTCTCAGATAGACTAGCCATGTTGTTCCACACAAAAGATGTTCATCCACACCTTCAAAAACCTTGCTTGGTAGATGCGTCGACATTCATTTTGGAACAGAAAGACCATTCCAGAAGTTTTCCCTGAAAAATGGGAGCATGAAATTGTGTACAATGTCATGGTATGCTGAAGCACTGCACGTTGCAGTTGAAGTCTTTGTATGAAGCTCCTCAGCCAATGGAAATCCATTCTTAGAAGCTCTCTGTGCATTGCTCTTTAGTGTTTCTGAAGACTGCAAGGCGTTTATAGCGACTGGCTCTGTAAAAAGTTCCCAATCTCTGCTTTCCATATGTCTCAGCATCCTCTGACCCCACTCTTTGACTGTATGGGACTGCATGACAATGTGTAATTGCATGTTTAGAGGTCCTCATGCCTACATGTAGAAAAGCACATTGGAATTTGTCGCCCATTACAGTCATTTAAGAAAATTCAGTTCAATTTCCTTTAATTTGCTGTTATGTAAAAAAAAAAAAAACATAATAAAATTAAACCTTAATGGACCAATAATTATCCTATTGTTATATTCTATTTATTGAGCTTTTCAGTTAAACTATTCTATTCAAATAGTTGTTACAAAAATAAAGCATTGAGGGTTTTTTTCCCGCAATCTCTGTGACATCCTCGAAGTGAAATCGCTTTCTGCAGAGCAACTCCAGCCATGCAGTGGTATGAAAACAGAATTCCTTTTTAAAATGACAGATTCTTTCCTTTATTAGTTTAGATGCAGCCATCTACTTTTTCGCCTCTAAAAGCATGAAATCGCCTAAATTGAAAGCAGTTGCTGTACCAATAGCAATAGGTGTTTTCACTTTCCCATTTCCCCTGTGCATGTGCTCACTCTTGCATGCATCAGAGTTCATAAACCCTAAAATGAAAGGTATGAGATAGCTGGATGGAAGCTTGCCAGTGTGTGAGATAGAAGTGGACGCTCTGCTGCCTCTTGGAAAGACAAGGGAGCCGGCGTCTTGTCTGTATTCACCCAAACAGCGTTACCTGCTCTATCCAGAATTCATTGTCCCTATTGACTCTAAACAGCAGAGTGTAGGCATACAGGAAGAGTGCTGGTGACAGGTTTTCAGCCTGTCAGAGCTCACAGTGCTGAGAAATGTCTTTTTCTCTCTCTTGAATGAGAAATTGACACGGAAAAGTTATATATTCACCATGAAACTTTAAAATTCCCTCTTTCTTGAAAAAATAAAATCATATTTCTATTAACTTTGGAAGACATTGTTGTAAGAGAGAGAGATGCACCTAGGCAGTTAATATTTTTGCAATCCCTACACTTGCATTTTTTTTATTATGATGCTCATTAGACTGTAGAAGGTAAGATGGAAATGAAAAAAATCAAATCATAGAGCTCGTCTCTGATCTAACGTAAAACACATAGCGTAGCAAAAAAGAAAATACCCTAAAAATGTATTTCCACACTAGCAGAAGATATGCTGATTCTGAGGATACTTTTAAACCTTTTTAAGAACACTGAAAGTAAAAAAAAAAAATTAAAAGAAAAAAATATTTAAATTTATATATTTATATAGTAAGGGATCATCAACCTAACTTATTCCCCGTAAAGTTTTTTTTTTTTTTTTCACTTAACATCCACCACACAAACATGTGAATTTTATAAACTCCATCTTCAACAATGTATTTTTTGAAGCAGGGAGTACAATACTGTGAGGTAAACTAAAATAAATACAATACTAATTGTCAGAATTCAGCAGATAAAAAAAACATTTGGTTAAACTTACATTGAAAATGTAAATTAAAAAACAGATGTATCAAATTTGTGGTGGAAATCACGTCTCCAATGTGTACACAAGTGGGAAAATGCATATGCACTTCCTCAAAAACTAGTCTATTCTACATTTATATAGAATAGAATAGAATAGAATAACCCTTTAATCGTCCCACATGGGGAAATTCGGTTGTAACAGCAGCAAAAAAAAAAACAGATGTACAAACAGAAGAGGACACATATGACTTTGGTAATGGATTCTCAGACCCCTCTGTTGTTGTTCTCTAAAGAGAACAAAAAAGTTGATTACTCCAGTCTTTAGTTTTTTAATCTTCAGACAAACTCTTACCTTGCATACCTTTGTAATAGTTATTGTGTCGATGTGACCTAGAGGATCTTTGCCACTTTTGTCACACACAAAAACACATATGCCAGCTTTACTGGCTATATTCATCCATAAAGTTACCCTTGCCCTTTAACATGTTGGGAAAACCCATAGTGCATCCTGGTGCTGCACAACGACGTGCACAAGGCAGCAGCTCTGGGAGTACGTCAGATGAGAGAAAGGCTGTTGTATCGCATGCATCGTATCAGTCAATGCATCCTGAAAAGCAAAGAAAACCAGAAATTTTCACTAACCTATGAAAATCCCAATGGATGCCCCAAACAGCATGTGAAAGATGAACATGTCAGGGGAAAAGAAGAGAGTTGGTCATTGCAGCCATTTGCTAAAATCTAAAAAGTTAATTTTATTTCTCATCAATGTACACTAAGCACTCCATCTTGACAGAAATAAACAGAAATGCAAACATTTTTGCAAATCTATTAAAAAAGAAAAACTGAAATTTCACATGGTCATAAGTATTCAAACCTTCTTCCTTTCAGATCCTCTCCAGTTCTGTGAGGTTGGATGGTGAATGTTGGTAGATAGGCATTTCCAGGGTTTAGGTCAGTGCTCTAGCTGGGCCAGTCAAGAATGGTTGAAGACCTGTTCCGAAGCCACTCCTTTGTGCTTTGGGTCACTGTCCTGTTGAAAGGTGAATCTTTAGTCCAGTCTGAGGTCCTGAGCACTCTGGAAGAGGTTTTCTTTCAGAATATCACTATACTTCATCTTTCCTTCAATTGCAACCAGTCATCCTGTCCCTGCAGCTGAAAAACACCCACACAACATGATGCTCCCAGCACCATTTTCACTGTAGAGATAGTATTGGATTATATATAAGGTGAAGAGCATTGGCTGTTTTTTTTCCACATATACCACTTAGAATTAACGCTAAAAAGATAAATCATGATCTCATCGGATCAGATAATCTTATTTTTCATAGTCTGGGAGTCCTTCATGTGTTTTTTTGGCAAACTCTGTGTGGGCTTTCATGTGTCTTGCACTGAGGAGGGGCTTCTGTCGGGCCACTTTGCCATAAAGCCCTGACTGGTGGAGGCCTGCAGTGATAGTTGACTTGGTGGAACTTTCTTCCATCTCCCTTTTCATCTCTGGAGCTCAGCCACAGTTATCTTTGGGTTCTTCTTTACTTCTCTCAACAGCTCTTGTCTCCCATGATTGCTCAGTTTGGCCGGACGGCCAGGTCTAGGAACGGTTTTAGTCACCCCAAACTTCTTCCATTTGAGAATGATGGAGGTCATTGTGCTTTTAGGAACCTTGATTGTTGGAGACATTATTTTGTAACCTTGGCCAGATCTGTGCCTAGCCCAAGTTCTGTATCTGAGCTCCTTGGGCAGTTCCTTCAACCTCATGATTCTCATTTGCTCTGACACAAACAGTGAGCTACATGTATAAGGTCTTATATAGACTTATATAAATACTTGTATATTTACACTTGCTAAAATTATCAGACATAGGCTAAATGTCCACTGCTATGTTGGTGATATTTAGCAATAATTATTCATTTTTTATATTTATATATTATAGACATAACATCCTGGAGGATGTTTAAATATCACCATAGAAATGTATGACAGATGTTGTCATCTTTGGACAAGAGCCTCTGAAAAACAAACTACTAACTCAGCTATTTTATCTGGATGTAGTATTAATTATACTGTAACAATCTAATAATATAATAATCTTAGTGTTATTTTTGAGATATACATATGAAATTTTTCCATGTTTGACGAGTTTTGAGGACTTCCTTCATTCACATATTTAATATTGTCAAAATTACAAAATAAACTTTGTACAAATAATGTAGAACAAGTTTATTGAATGGCTGCATATGATAAAAATGTTTAGAACTAATTTTCCAGGGTCTAATTCTTTGCATCCTTAAAACATACCCCTTTAACTGCTGTGCATTCACTTTCAGAGCAGCCATATGACGCTGAAACAAAGATCAATTCAAATCCAGAAACCCAGATTTATTTATTTGTAACAAATGCAGTCTCTTTGTTCTAAATCGTTCTTCACCAGACATAGGCGCCACAAGTGGCACATAATAAAGTAGCCAGAGCATCAAAGCAGAGTATGCAAGCAAATTCAATTCTAGATGCATCTACATGGCTAAAATAAAGCGAAATAAGCTATATGTATGTACCATCTGAACTTTAAAAGCAAAGCTGATGAGGTAAACCTGTGTAGTTTTATTTGTCTATATGCCAGTAAGACTATTGTTGTGTTATCAAAGAGCAAATTCATTCCCATTTTTTGACTGCACAGCCTGTCTGCACTGACATTAACGATAAAACCTGCTCAAAAATAGGTCAGATTATGATTAAAAGAAGACAAACACCAATTGAAGCTTGAAAAAATTGTTATCAGAAGATGTAGTTTCCCCATTTTGAAAAGTAGCCTGTCTAAAACTACAAAAACATAAGGATTGCAATGTCACCATGTTAAAAATATCTATATCAGAATCAGAAATAATAATAAATAAAGTATATCTATGTAAAAAGGTACGTAATAAATGGCAATAAATAAAGGTACAACTTTCCTGAAATAAAGGTGGCAGCATTGTACTCATATTACTGATATATTTTTTTTTTTACAAACTTTTATTCATTTTGGTTGAAGCCCTGCTTTTGGGAATATCCTTCCCTCTGGATTTAGAAGCGGTGCAGCTGGAAGGATTTTTGCTCGTACTTTTTTATTGCTGGGCAGTTGTTATGTGTAACCATGGCATGATTAACATCTCAAAAGCTCAAATAGTACCTAAACTATGCCCCCGAATCCATGAGTTAAAAAAATACTGTTATGGATGCAGATCAGAACCAAAGAGCAGACAGAGGAAGAATAAGTTTAAACTGTTTTCTCCATCCACCATGATGGTATATGGATTGCATTTGTAAAGCACTGTTTCAGTGTGTTTTACTGTGTCTGAGGACCACAAAGCATTCACCCATTCAGATGCTGATAGTGGTGAGCTACACTGAAACCGCAGCCCAGCTGAAAAAGATTGACAGAAGTGAGGCTGGCATACACAGGCTGGCATACACAGGTGTATGTTCCGTTCTCTTACCACTACCAGGCGGGAAGGCAGGTAAAGTGTCTTGGACACAACAACCTTGATGGATGGAGTTTGGATTTGAACTGATAACCCACCAGTAACAGGATGAACTCCTCCCACCTGAGCCTTTGCCGCATTGGGGACCAACAACTCTCTGCTTGGCTTACAAACCATATTGCCTAAAAGATATTTAAAGAGGAGCAACAAAAGCAAATCAGGGGGATTAGCAGTGATAATGATTGATGGTGTCATCCAGGACATATTACTGTGAAACTTTGTCTATGCTGCCCAGATAATGAGATGATAACATCTCACACCAGTCATTAGACTGTTATACAGCAATAGTCAGTATATTTACTGAGAGTCGCTTCCCAGTTTACATGTCACTCAGAAAATTTTATTATTGAACGAAGTGCATTTGACTTCATGACACTAGGTGGTGACATGGGCCCTTTCCAACTGACATTCTTCTTTTGGACTAGGATCACACAGATTATAAACAAATGCTAAAGTAGATGAAGCATATGGAGAAAAAGCAGAATTGTTTTACACTCGTTGTTGCTGCTCATTCTATTGTTTGTTATTCCTGATTCCACTGTCTCTTCAATTCCAAAAAGCAGGAGTGCCCAGGCTCCTCATCCCATCCCATAATCTGGGTACCTTAGTCCGATTTCTACAACTTCAGTCTAATAAGATGTAAACATGCATTTCAGAAGTCATATTTCAGTTGGACTAAGGCAATTATTTGACTTTTTTTTTCTTGCTGCATTTTAAAACACAGTGTATTTAGTCAGAGACCTCTGAAGTCGGCAATACTGACCACTTCTATAAATCCTAAAAGCTAAAAGCCCATCCAAAACTCTTGAAAGATTCTTGAATGGTTTGGGTTACAAAAAAATTTAGATTCCCTTTGGTAAAAATACATTATTTCTAAACTGAATTTAATACATGTTGTTTTAAATGGGGGAAACATAGTGGGTAGCAACGTTGCCTTGGAGCAAGAAGGTCCTGAGTTTAAAACTTGGCCTAGGGTCTTTTTGCATGGAGTTTGCATCTGTATTTTCTTTTCTTTTTTGAAGGGTGGAAAGTATTGTATTTGAGTAAAATTCAAAATTAGCATAATAATCTTTTTTTTTCATGTTACATTCTTAATTTACGTTATTATCCATTATAATAATTATGGATGTGCATTATTCGTTCATGTTTTTCAATAAATCCAGCAATGAACATGTAACAGAAAAGTCATTGAAAAAATACCAACAGAGGCAGAACAGTTGTACCGCAAAGACTTATGAGTAATGTGTTCATGTTAACTTACATCATAGTTTGGGTTCCAAATGTAGTTGTTTTCTTTAGTTATCCCTTGAGTTTTGTTTTTGTCAGTGTCCATGCACCATCATATAGGTGGTGGGCCTTGACTTTTATATGGCTGTTCTGTCTCTGCTTATTTTTTGCAGTCCTTCGGCACTTTGTTCCAGATGCGGGGAAGTTTCTCAATGCATTTATTAAGGATTTGGATGGGTTAAACATCACCTGGTGACACTAAGATGTAAAGCTGAGTGTCGTCAGCACAGTTGTGGTAGTTGATATTATTTGTTGTTATACTCTGGCTTAATGGGAGCCTGGAAATGCTAAATAAGCACTGTAAAAACAAAGTGACAGTTGACTAAAGTGAAGTAGAGTACAGTAAAACTAGACCTAGCACAGAACAACTTATGATGCGAGTCAGTGGGTCCTGTGTCACGTCAGAAGCAGATTTGCGTTGCAAAAATGCTTTTCTGCCTCTTGTCTGCCGCTGAAGTTCAAAATCTGAACTTTGGCGTCGATTCATGCCACATCGACCAATAGGGAGCCTGGTGACGGGGTGTCAAAGATGATGTGCCTGACATGGAGTCACAGCATCAGCATGACATGGAGGAAATACTTATAAACGCTGTGGCTAATCACCCCGAACTATATGACACCACCTTTTTTCTATACAGGTTTGTCGATGGCTTTTAAAAAGGCACCTCTTTGTTTGCCGAAAAGTGAGCCATGAACAGCTTCCTTGCTCAGACAGCCTTTCTGGAGAAGGTGTTGCTTTAGCAACATGACCCAGGGCTGGCAATGGCTCTACCACAGCACGTCCCATGCCGCTCACATATTATACACTTTAACTAGCCGCAGACAGCCGCTTAACCTAGTAGTTGGTGTCTTGGCGGGCTTAGCTTGGACCTACATGGGAAAACAGCTCCTCAAACTAGGCGGGCAGGCTAGGTACTCCGATGCGGCGAGGGGCCATTGCTTCTCTACTGGATCTATAGCTCCTAGATCCTTCAATGAAGGATGGCCGAACATGTAACGTGGTCAGTTTAGAGACCAGAGTCTACTGTCAGCCGCGGAAGCTCCTGGAGGGTAGGGGGAAGGAGTGAGGCAGGAGGAGGAGGACAGCCGACTACTACTGAGCAGTCTCTGTCAGGGTCCTACCACAAGTTGTGTATTTACAGTTTCACGGCATGAAAAAGGGATATATGACAGATTAACATTTTTCAGTTTTTTTTTTGGCCATTGTCACTGAGTTTCTCCAGATTTTAAATCAGTTTGTGCTGATTTGATTCAAGATTTTGTGATGTTTGAATTTTCACTAACGTTTTTCACTGTCTATTATTTGTTTGCATATAATTCTAAAGTCCAGTAGTTGTGCTCAGTTTTAATTTGGGAACAGTCATATCAGGGGTTGATCATAGGCTGAATTACCCTAAAACTCAGAGAGGGGACCCATTTATTTTTCTGAATAATATTTCCGTTCTTTATTTATTCTGCATATCCTTGCAGGTTTCTAGCAAATCTGGTGCCTCACTCCAGAGGTCATCAGGCGAGATACAGGGTACAGTCCACTGCAGGGCAACATGGAAACACACAGAACAAATTATCATGCACACACCCATAGGACAATGTTCACCTAACAGTCATGTTTTTGGACTATGGGAGGAAGTAAAGGTATCCAGAGGGAACCAACATGCAAGGAAAAAACGTGAAAATTCAGTGCAGAAAGAACAGGATTCGAATCCAGGACCTTCTTACTTCAATGTTATTTTGTTGGCTCTGTCTATGTTTTATAGAACATAGCATTTAAAAAGCAATTTGACAGAGTGAACGGAATTTATTCAAAACTATTTTAGTGAAATAACTGTTGTTAATATATTAAATGGGAACAGGGCGCAAGACTCTGCATTTGATATGATTGAAATGCCAAGACATTAAACATGGATGAAAAAATAATGAAAATTAAAGCAAAAAAAAGACAAAAAAGGGACACGGAGTGCCAACATCACAAAAACACAGTCATATCAAGGAAAATAATAGCCTAATCTCAAATGTGCATATTAAGTTGTAGAATGTATTTATTTATACATGTAGAGACCTTAATTTAGTGCTTGTTTCAGAAAAAATAAAAATAAACCCCTTTCAGCCTTAGGTCTGCTCACTCACTGTAAAAGCGCACTGACAAACACCATAATCTGAAATTTAAATGAGCAATACGCTGATTAGTTAACAGAGCCAATGGGTCTCAGTACAGTCAAGTAATGAGTGAAATGCAATTTCCATTCAATCAATGTTTTTGTTCCTAATGACTGATATGAAGCTCAGCAGCAGAGCAGGACCACTGACAGAAGCTCGTACACACATACATACAAATGCACATTTTGCTCCCAATGTGAGATAATTGGCAAGATACGGGCGGGAAAATGTATTTTGCTCCTAAGCCTAATTACAGGGAGAGCATTTTCATTGCTGCCAACAACAGCAGACAAACTAAAAGGTGCACCATGAAGAATCTGTGGCTTCATTATAATATGACAGCACAGAGTTCATCTATTGCTGCAGAAGAGGTGGAATTGTGACAACCTCGACAGCCCGGGATCAGGTATGGTAATTTAAAAGTTCTTTTACAGATGAAAACTTGTAAATGTGAGAGGGGGCGATGTGACTGGGATGAGGCTTTGGAGCAAATCCTTGCCGAAGATCAATACACTGACACCCGCTTCGATCCCGGGGAGGCGGTACAAGTAGAGTTTTGATGAAGCACCAGAGGTCAAAGGTCCCTGTTGGCATTGATCAGTAACAACTGAAGATCATCAGAGAGCCTTCCTGTAAGATCAATGGTATATTTCCAAAGAGATGATTTATGGAGGACATTTTTCTTGTCAGAGCCTTGAAGCAAAAGGGTAAGTCATTGATGGAGAACATAAAAACACAAATGTAGAATATATTTGAAAGAAAATGGGTACAGAAAACCTGTGCTCATTTAAAATTACAGCTTAAATTCCTATAACTTTTTTTCATTATGAAATTTAATATAATGCCACTTGCATTTCAAAAGGCAAACATTGTAAATAAAAGCTAAAAAAATAAATGTGTGTTGATCATTGCTATGATTAACTACAGGTACAACTCAATAAAAATCTATATTAATTTATGTCTTTAATTCAACAGAAAATGTTTTATTTCTTATACAAAGAGTAATGTATTTAAGTTAATTATTTTATAAATATTGATAACTTTTTCTTATAGTTTTAATCTTAGAATATCACACAGGATAATTTAAACATTATATACATATTACATTTGTATACATGTAAATGAGGGGTCTGCAACCCTCATGCTCAAGGGTTGGTTTCATGCAACTTTTAAAAATGTCCTCAACACACAGGACCTGAATCAAATAATCATATCATTAGCAGGACTCTGGAGAATGTGAATGTCTTAAGATAATTCAGTTGCTTGATTAAAGTGTGTTGGAGTGGGTGGACACAGGCCCACAAGATATGGAGTTACAGACCCCTGTTGTACATGGTTGGCAATTTGTTTTTGTTGCACGAATCACTGCAGTACTGCATGGCATTGAGAAGATTACCCAGTGGCTCTGCTAAGATGTCAAGGAAGCACTGATTGATTTACAGTGGATCCCTACTATTAGAACACTGGGGGTTAGGGATCACAGCCATCACTGAAGAGGTAACATCCACCAATGCTTAAGACCCCCTCTAAAAATGCTGCCTAATTCATTATTTCAAAGACTAGATATAGCTTTATATGTATTAATATACACACTAGAAAACTAGAAAACTGCAAAAGCAATATATCCAGTTTTCCCTATCGGGGGAACAGTCAATCAGAATCAAGCAAAATTAATGGCTCTAACGGATTGGCAGCTTCGCAAATGCCAGCCAATAGTCTGTCAAGTAGTGCTGTATTTCAGCTTCCCAAGCTACATTTTATTAATTTTAGAAAAAAATATGCAAATAACTTGAAGTTAAGTTACACTGACATGTTTGGCTACTGGACTCAATAACAGCACCACCAACAAATCAAGAAAAGTTTCAACAGAGTATATTTTTAAAAGGTGAGTATGGTGAGCGAAAGAACCAGTTCGATGATAGCAGTATGAATGTCTTACTTGTTGTGAATGATGGCGTAGCAGAGGGACAGGCGGGCGAGCAACAGACCACCAGAAAGTATGGAGACGTTACCAGTCGGGGAGCAGAGCAGAGGCTGACCGCAGAGGAAGCTGGGAGGAAGGAGATGATCCAGCCGGAGGAATCCAGGAGTCCAGGAACGAAGGTAAGTGGAGTCTGATAAGGTTCAGGTAATGATCCAGGAAATCGTGAAGAAAGCAATCTTACTTGGTTTTTACACTAGGAGTTGGCTCAGTACCATGCTGAGAGCGAGAACCGTCAGTCTGCTGGAGGAACCTCCCTTATAAAGCTGGTGGTAACGAGGGTGGATGAGGAACACCTGTTGCTGCTGCCTGCCACACCCTAGAGCAGGGGTGGGGAACCTTGGCCCTCATCCTGCAAGGTTTCCATTTTTCCCTGCGCAAACACACCTGAATAAGATGAACTAGTAATTGTGCAAAACTTCATTGGTTGTTGGATACATTTAATTTGAGTCAGGTGTGTTGAAGCAGGGTTGCCTGGAAAACCTAGAGGAATGCAGCCCTCGAGGACCAGGGTTCCCCACCCCTGCCCTAGAGAGAAGGTAGGAGAACAGAAAATGCTCTCACACACACTCACCAGCCACAGAATCCTAACATACACAGAAAAACACGCCAATAATTCGGGCGCGCCAATAAGCGGCCTTCAGCTCATCTGCATTGCTGGCTCTGGTGTCTCTTAACAGCTTGAAAATACTCGATAGACTGTTGATTGAAAGTCAGACGAGTTTGCCAATCAAGCGTAGCAATTCCATCGTCATTAAAGCAGTTATTGGTACATTTGGTCAACTCAATATCAACATGTCTATAATGATTTTTAGCAGAAGGAAACATGATGTGCTCTTAAAATGCTTGGTGGATGGCTGTAGTGACTTTGAAATTATAAAACACAGGGATCTACACACACAGATGAATTTGGTCTCCCATTGGTCTTACTTCCTGTCTCCCAGCTCATCACTGACTATAGAAACTTTACACTGGAACTCAAGCAGCTTGGATTCAGTGTTTTGGGTTTTTAAAAACCTGAATATGATCCCCGGGGTACCCCCTTTTCTAACCCCAATATTTGGTCATGTAAACGCATATCGGCATATCCCCATCAAAAGGAACATAAATATGTGTTCTGCGCATGTTCTATTTGCAAGGAATCTTGGTCTTTTGAGTAGAGGAACTTCTTGTATACGACCTCTGGCATACAAATTCCATGTTTACAGGATTAACGCTCTCTGCTTTCTCTCTCTCTAACTCTCTCTGCTCGCGAAGGTAAACAGGTTATTCTGAATGTTTCAGAAATCTGAATACTGATCTCAACCCGAACATAACAACCCAAATTGCTTGCATGTAAATTTAGTCAATGATTACCTCAGCAAAGGAGGTTAGGTTAGGAACATCACTCAAAAGGTTCTAGATTGATTTTTTTAGGCGATTTTCAGGAAATGTCCATAGTGGGACCAGGAGACATTGAATAGATTTTGAGGGTGATCTTTATCACTGTCCTGTGTGAGGGGTGGCAGAGCTGCCTTGAAGTAGATCTGCACTTTCCGGATGCTTTTCAAGTGAAATGCACAATTTGCTTTCATTGAAGGAAAGAATGATGAACCGCTGCACAGCAATTCAGTTCTTTTTCTCCTTAGCCCTGGTGATACACATCTGAAGCTTTCTCTGGTTTAAAAGTGGTCTAACACACGGAGTGTGGCAGTTGTAGTCCATGTCCTTGATAAGTTCATTTGTGGTGACCCCTAAAGCTCTTATTCCTGCAGACTTCCACCTTGCTATAATATCCCATCATTTCTAAAATAGATTTTGCGTCACAATCTTCTCAAGGCCATGCTTATCCCTGCTTGTATGCTTGTGCTCCTTTTTCTACTAAAGGTTTTTCTTGCACCAAAACATTTGGTAGCATGCTTGAATGCTGTACTCTGTAAACAGGCCATTTCTTTAGCAAAGTCATTGTTTGGCTTACCCTCCTTATGGAGGGTATGACTGGATGCTGGACAATTCTCAAAAAAACATCAACATGAGTAATAAATATGTATAATATGTGATGTTCAGTTTTCCATTGAAATACTGAAACAAATAAAGATTTGTGTTTGATATTAATTTGTTAGGATGTATCTGTAAAAGGGAATCTGCTGAAAATAATCAGATTCATTAAAAATAATACATTTTTTATTAATTTAAATAGCAGATTTACTTTTATCTGAAGAAAGGCTTTGAGCCACTGAGCAATAGTTTAGTTATTGTCCACCTGTTATAGGTAAAATTATTTTTATTTAGGCTTAACGATTGTCGTAGCCTATGTTCTGGATACATTTGTGTGCTGGCAATTAAAGCACTGACTCCAGCTTCACTCCACATGATTCGCCTCCAAGCTCTTGAATGGAACTTACTTCACAATATATTAAATGTACAATGTATTAAAGTCTCTCATTCCTTCTTACTTATTACTTTTGAAAAAAACTGTTCTTTAGTTTTTAGTAGCTGTAGATAAAAAGTTTTAAACACACCCAAATTTAGTCAAATGTGGCTGTATATTACATGTTTGTTTGTTAAAGATATCTTGTAAACATTTTACATGAAATATCCACCAAACTCTGACTAACATTTGTCCAGTTAAATAACAGCAAACGAAGTTGAATGTCAGGTGTGCATACATCTGTCTCATCAACAAAATATCGATCTTCCATCCTGTGAGATTTTCTAAAAATTGAGGCACTCTAAGAGCAGTTGTACAAGTAGAGCAGGAAGCAGCTAAGGATGAATCAGCAGATACACCTTAGTTCAATGACAGCTTGAAGCATCGAGTGCAGTAGCAGAAGCAGAGTGGGCTTATGGTTTCCCCTGTAGCAAGAGTAAGACAACCAGGATTCAATTTGCACTAGAACAAGTACATGAAGATATTGGCGTTTATTTTTGGAGGAGCTCAAATTCAGCCTACAAGGATCTAAGGGTAGATCATTTGTACTGAGGAAACCTGAGGAGGATCACCAACCTGGTTGCACTAAGAAAGCAGCAATGCATGGTACAGATAGCCCTTGTTCTGAGGTGTAACTTAACTGACTTTTTGTACTTGCTGATAAAATCATACAATTGTTATACATATTACATGGAAGATTTATATTACAAGTAATTAATTAATTTCACCATGTTTCATCTGAATAGGAGTAAAAGTAACATGTATTAGTACTCAAATCAGGGTTATAGTTTTTTAATCTTTCGGGATGTGTGGGGGGAGGAAGCTAAGAATTAGGGTGATGAAAAGAAGGCATCTCAAACACTTGGAGGTAAATGGTCACATGACAGAGGAAACAAAAAAAAGTGATTAGCAACTATTAAAATTGTCATAGTGGCAATAAGAACTTCTGTTGACTCTAAAGACAGGGAAAATTTTAGCAATAATGAAAATGATACTCCTTTTACATTTTACATTTCATAGTATTGCTTGGAAAACACCCTTTTCATTTCCTATATACCTGATTACATGACAAGATCCTTGAATTCTTTAACTCGAGATAAAGATTGATCCCTGACCCGAAGTGAGTCATCCATTTTTTCCTGACTGAGAATGGTTAAGTATTTTCCTAGATTTGTGCCTGTTTCCACTGATGTTTAGGCTTAAATCCCATCAAACACTGGCAGGCTGACAGGAATTCAGCGCAGGCCTTTCTTTAGAGCTCCAACAGGGGAGTAACCTGCCTGGTTATCTCTCATACTGGGATGGGAACTGCCCCCTCAGTCTCCCAGTTCAACAGAAGGTGCATTAGTAGATGCGAGTTATCCTCTATCCAGGACAGATATTCTCAGCAGACATCTTTAATTACAGGAGCATGGAAAGACCAGGAAAAATTAATGGCAGCTCAGTTCCATTATGTCTCAAAGTAGACCATGACAGATAACTAGAACACACAATAGCAGGACCTCCCCTTAATACAAAGCACCCATTGTTAACATACCTTTGCTTATTCTTAGTGAGAAGCAAAATGTGAATATGTTTTTTTGTAGAAGTATGTTTATACAAAGGACTCTGTGTCCATATGGTTTGTGTCATTAATCATCTGGACTACATATTTTTTATGGTGCTGGTGTCTGACACCCAAGTCCCCAAACCGCATGCTAATATAACTTGTAGATCAGAAGCGGCATGCTATGAACAAATTGTAGGAGTCAGCGGTGAACAACAAGGCAGTACTATTAGATGTGATGGCCTACCTGTTTGCTAGAACTAGAAACAACACTTTCTTAATTGTTGAGACGGGCACCAAATAAAATAATGTTACATTGACAAGCTAGGAATCAGAGAGCAGAGTCCAGCTTGTTTGCATCATACCATACTGTGAACACAAGTTCAAAAAAATTTAATTTTGGCACTGGCACAAACTTCCAAGTATTTCTATCGAGGGATCATTAGTGTACGTCACACCCTGCTCTACTGTCAATATCAGGTGCAGAAAGAAATGCAATCATGTTTTGTTGTTGGTTGCACAAATCACTCTGATAATAACTATAGAACTCACAAGTTCTTTAGAATTCCATCAACTCACACCCCTTTCAAGGCAAACAAAAGATGTCTATGGTTGCAAGCTATCAGAAGAAGCAACTGGCACAATTATTAAAGATACAACAGTTTGAGTGATTACTTCATATTGGGTAAGCCTTAGCCAGAGGTCACGCTGTTTTTTTTTGTCGTTGGTCATTTTGACTCATAGGGTCAAAAAAATCAGGACATCATCTGTTTTTTACGTTCAATATTTTTAATAACAATAGTAATATTAATAATTAGGGATGTCCCGATCAGGTTTTTTTTGCCTCAGTCTGAGTCATTTTATTTTGAGTATCCTACCAATTCCATTTCCATTCTGAAACTTCTGTAATACATTAAAAAATAATAAAGAAGAGCAAACAAACAGATCTAGGATATTCCTTTTTTTTTATTCACCATATTTTAACATTAAACAACTCTGTTAGCAAACAGAGCACTTCTGTGAGGTACCTTGAACAATCAAATCACAAATAACATGAACTGTTCACTATTGGACTCCAGTGCAACATTAAATATCAAAACAGTCTAGTATAAAAACAAATAGAACAAATAGAAATCCTGATTGGGAGGTAAAGTTCAATTCTAATCAAGTCTGAAACCACGTAACCACGTCTGATTTCTGATCAAGTTATTAGATCTAGACATCCATAATAATAATAATAATAATAATAATAATAATAATTATTATTATTATTATTATTATTATTAATACTAATAATGTTATTATTATTATTGTCATTATTATTATTATTATTCCACATCATACCATCACATCATACAATCACAACTATGCCACACTGTACATTACCATTTGTTTAAAAAAGCACATTTAAAATTACATTTAGTTTATTTATATAGCACCAATTCATTACAGATATCATCTCAAGATACTTACACAAAGTAATTTAAATACAATTATACAAACATTCCAATCAGGTAAAAGGTTTCTATGTAAGGAATCCCAGCAGACTGCTTTGGGTCATTGGCGTGAGGTTTTGCCTGGATCATTCAGACTCCAACCACAGCAATTCTTCAGCAACTTCTCAGTAATCCCTCATACTAAGCAAGCATGTAGCAACAATGGAGAGGAAAAACACCCCTTTAACAGGAAAAAACCTCCGGCAGAACCTGATTCAGTTCAAGCGGTCATCTGCCATAACCGTCTGGGGGTTTGAGAAGACAGAGAAGAGACACAAAAAGAACAAAAGGAACTGATGTAAGAGTACTTCCTAGATTAGAGAAAGGAAAAACTTGACATGGAGTAAAAAACACAAAATGGAGGATGTTCAGTCACTGGGAGCATCATCCAAATTAATGCTCCCCATCTAGCAGTATGTTGTAGCTGAGCAGAATACCAGACTAAATGCAGCTTCTCTGGCGAGAAAAACACTGAGAGAAAACCAGCTTAACAATCACAATAACAGCAAAAAATACATCTGACGAGTAGTAGAAGAGAAAAGTAGAAGAGTGAAGAAAAGTGGTCAGTCTGAACGGCAACAGTATAAGCCTATAGCACCATAACTGAACACTCAGGACAACCAATTCTAACTATAAGCTTTACAAAAAAGGAGGGTTTTAAGCAGCAATCAGGAACAATCATATATCTGATGTACGATGGAGCTTGATTATTAAGGGCTTATACGTAAGGAGGACGATCTTAAACTCCATTCTGGATTTAACAGGGAGCCAATGAAGAGAAGCTCAAACAGAGGAAATGTGATCTTTCTGTTTAATATTTATCAGAACTCTTGCTGCTGCATTTTGGATCAACAGAGGCCAGTTTAATGCCATCCAGATGGAATGATTGACTTAGATGTTTTCTTTTTAAAGCTTCTGGTCCAAAGACAACAACTTCTGTCTTGTCTGAATTTAAAAGCAGAAAGTTCAGAGTCATACAGGTTTTTATGTCTACGAGACATGCCTGTGATGTACCTAGCTGGATTACTCAGGATTTATGCATAAATATGGTTGTGTATCATTAGCATAATTGTGGAAATTCATACCATGCTGTCTTATTATTTTACCAATTGGAAGCATATATATGGATCGTTCCAAGCACAGAACCCTGTGGTACTTGACAAGTACTCCACAAAAAGCATGACAATCGACAAAAGTACAATTTGGACATGAGACCAGAAACAGACAGCAAAGGGAAAGACAACAAGGACTACTAATAAAATACAAGCAAAGTGAGAACAATAAACTCTGGGTATGAAAGTCATTGACAGAAACTGAGTTTTAAAAGCAAAGGTATAAAAGTAAGTATTCAAACAGGACTTAAAAGCTGTAAGCGATGAAGATACTCTAATGTGCAATGGAAGCTTGTTTCAGAGTTTTGGAGCACAAATAGACGGATTCTGAAACAGATTAAAGCGACGCGTGGAGGATGGTAAGGATGCCTCGATTATGGGCATGGTTCTTTAAATAATCCTAACCGATATTCCTGCCATGTTTGGTGTATTCAGACCTCTCTGGTCTGCTTTGATAGCAAATCAGGGATACTCAACGTGTTGAATTGACTTGGCCTCATATCTTAGCACAATCATATGTTACCAGGACGAATGAGCACACAGCCATGTTGAATGTGAGGTGTAGCCAATCAGAAAGCAAGGGATATGCCCAGGGATGCTCCTTGGAAACATATATTATTTACTTGCAATGCAAATTTCAAAAGCATGATGGTGCTTGTGATACTGATACATATTTTATTCTCGAGTAAAATATGTTTTTTCACTCATTTATCTTAGATTTTAGCAGCTAAATAATTTTCAGACATCTGTTTTTAAACAAAAGCCTCCAAAACTATCAGATGATGTTTGGCATTAATGTTGCAAACACAGATGTGCACATTACCCATGGCATGTACTCTAATGCTCCTATTAATCTAAATATGGGTAAGTACACTTTGAGTTTATAAATGAGATGTTTGCACATTAGTCATCATTCTTGAATAAAATATACTGCTTTATGTATAAGAGAGTATATTTTGGAGCTGTATTTGTATCTTCACTTGCCAATTTACGCATAAATTTACATCCAGAAGATGAATTTAAGACTCTTTTAAAAGATGCAACTAAAATAACTATATACTGGTGATAGGTCTGCCCATATGTTCCTTTCTTCTTGTGCTGTTACCAAACAACTGTTTCCTTGCAACATTTAACAGCACATTTCCCTCTTAAATCAGGCCAGCAGTGCTTGTCCTTGATGGCAACAGCACATGTACTAGCGGACAGAAAAGTCAATACTGTGAAGAAAAAGTAAACCAACAGAAAAGGGAACACATCAGGGTTGAAAAATTAGAACAGAGCAATATGCATGTATTATTCACTTTTCCTTTGACTTCCAAACAAGAAACATGCAACTCTGGCTTCAGGTTCAGCAGCTGGCTATTGTTTTTGGGGTTTTTTTCCTGAGCAGAATGCAGTATAACAGTGAGCAATGATAAAAGTGCATTAGCAAGACGTATCTGTCCTCAAAATGAAGATTAATTAGAGAAAGAAATGCTGCAGGAGACGAACAAGCTTTTGATGGAGCTGCTTTTTGCTTTTTCTTCTTCAGCCTACTTAAAATGCAATGTCAAACTACACTGCAATGGCCTATAATTACAACATCAGTCATTATTGATCATTGTCACTTTAATAAACAGCTCTCAACATTTGGAAGAATTTGCCGAAGATAAAACATGCAGCAACAAAGCCAACCCTGTTTGCATTTATCTCGAGGACATGCAATGAATGAGACCAGCCAGCGGGGGGAACTGAGATGTTTTCAGAAGGGCTGAAGAATCGCCATTTAAATAGTTCGTTAGAGAGCGTCACGTTGGCTAAGCTTTAAGAAAGAGCTTCAAGGATACATTGCTTTTGTCTCCATTCTTCCGTGGACATGTTTGTATGAAATAGTTGGAGGGAATGTCAGTGTTATTCCATTGTGTATCAAGGCAAAACACTGAAGGATATGAATTTGAGTCTGAGCAAGAGAAAAGCTGCATGCATGTGTGCTTTTTTGTGAATATCCATGCAGGTTTTGAAACAGTGAAATGTTTTTTAGGACACAGAATTTGTTTTTACACCGTGCACTTGTGAAAAATGGTAGAAGCCCTGAAGAAAAGGTGACTGATATTTAGATAGACAGACAGACAGACAGACAGACAGACAGACAGACAGCTAGATAGATAGATAGATAGATAGATAGATAGATAGATAGATAGATAGATAGATAGATCTTAGAAAAAAGATTATTAATAATGAAATAATGTAGGAAACATCTTGGATGTCTCTGTTAAATAGTCTTATGGCTGCAGGAACAAATGATCTCCTGAACCTATCAGTCCTATATCTCAAAGAGATCAATCGTTTACTGCAGCTGCTTCTCTGGCTGGTCAGCACATCATGGATGGGGTGTTTAGTATTATCCGGAATACCCTGCAGCTTCCTCCTTGTCTGCCTCTCCACCACAGTTCTTACAGTGTCCAGCTCCCGACCCAGTACAGAACTGGCCTTTTTGACCAGTTTGTCCAGATGTCTACAGTCTTTGTCCGTAGTGCTACTTCCCCAGCAGACAACAGCATACAGAAGCACACTTCGGATGACTGTGTGGTAAAACATCTGCAGCATGTCACTGCAGACATCGAAGGACCTTAGCCGCCTGAGAAAAAAAAGACGACTGTGTTCCTTCCTGTATGCTGCATCTGTGTTGGTGGTCCACTCCAGTTAATAAATGTTTCACAGAAATATGGCTATGACTTGCATTACATGTTAAATACTGGTCAGTCTTTCTGCCACGTGACTACATTCTTTAATTTTTTCCAGTTCCATAAGGCAGGAGTTGAAGTGTGTTTTCAGTGTCATTGTGCAGAATTTTGTGAAATGTGATGAATAGAGGGGACTGTGAAGGGTGTTCCTATTTTTCATTTTTTTGGGCACTCTTGCAATGCCATTGTTTAAACGGCATAATACTTGCCTTAATGGATGTCTTCCTGTCCAGTAAAAAATATTAGCGTAAATGTTTCGTCCTTTGCAATTTTGTAAAACGTCAGAGTATTTCATTTGGATTTTAGGTGTAAACACAACACAAGGTTGTGCATTCTTCTGAAACGGAAAATGATAAATGGATTTTCACTTTATTTTTCAGAAATAAAAATGATGTTCTGAAAGCGAAAGCCTTTAGAATTTTGAAATAAGTAAACATGTTTGTTCTGTGTCATCTCTCACAGGTTAACACAGCGCGTGGTTGAAAAATAAAGTTGTGGAAGAAAAGGTTAGATGCGTGTTTACCGACCCACACTGCCCTGCATGTTTCAGATGTTTCCCTGCTTTATCACACATTTTTCAGATGATTTACAGTTCAGCAAAAGCGGGTTATTCGGCCATCGATTGATATCCGGTGTACTAAACCAGGAAAACATCTACAACTTGCAGAACATTGCGCCTTAAGGATCATGGTTGGGAAACACTGAGGTTATACAACAACATCAAGCTTTGGACATCAAGTATGGCAAAAAACTGCACCTGGTGAGCTTCCTGAGCTTTCCCCTCAGCTTAAAAGACCCTTCCACTCACCTTCACTTTTTGCAGTCATCGTGTAGTCCTTGTCTAGAGCTCCTGATCCATCCTGACACATCAGTTATTTCCACTCAGACCAGAGATCCTGACCTGTCAGCCAGCCCAACCAGTCTCCATCTCCACCTCAGTCTGCCAGCCAGCCCCAGGAAACCTCCACGGCTCCTGGTCTCAGTTCCCAGGCTTAGCCTCTCTGCCGCCCAGTGCTTGAGTCATCTACCATCCATGCCTGGAGCGTGAAGTTCCCCAAGGTTGCCGTATCCTGTCCACCAGTGACCTGACAAGTTGAGGACAAAAAGTTGAAATCAGAAAAGCAGCCAGTAGTTCAATGATAAATCTGGAAAGGACGTACCACATTTAAGGAGAGAGACTATTTCAACAGAAAAGGTTATAAGAAGTCCTGTTAGTGGTTTGCCTTTAGCCATGTAGGGAATATAACAGATGTGGAGGAAATAATTCTGCTCAAATGAGAATAATGCCAAAGATACTGGCCTATATAGAAACATTCTGTATGTGGTGGAGAGGTTAATCCAAAGTTAACCTTCAATATAACAGAATTGCCACTATGTGCACATATTTATATCTTTCGTCCAGGTAACTTTTTTATCCAAAAATGGGCTATTCCTCCTACACTATTTTCTCCAATTTTTCAGCAGTCATCCATGATCTATAGTGTCAAACACTTTTCTTGAAGTCTTTGGAGACTCTCACAGATTCCTTTTAATTAAATATATTAGCTATATCTTCTAATGACTGTAGGGTAAAGCACGTTGTGGTCCTCTGCCTGAAAACTTTATAAAAATGCAAGTCAGTTCATATCGCTTAAAACCTTCAGATCCAATCCCTCCTCCCTCACTACAAATGTGCCCCAGGACTCACTTACCTCCTCCCTCTTGGCAGAATCTTCTGTACATTTCACATCCATTTTGACTGTTCTGCTGATGTCCCATCTCTACTTATCCATGATAGATCAAACTAGACTTCCATTCCTTTCCATTTCCTTCTCTTCAGCAGAAATTAAATGCTGGCTCACTTCAAACTTCCTTAAAGAATCTGAAATTCCAGTCATTGGTACCAAATCAATCTTATCTAAAGTTGAGAATTTTTGTTTTTCAGTTGATGGGACCTCAGTCATATTTTGGATTGTGGGAGTAAGCCGGAATACCCAGATGGAACCCATGCATGCACAGGTAGAGCATGCAAACTCCATACAGACCACAGACGGCTGATTTGGCTCTTGAGACCCGGACCATAAATGCAAGGTTCAATTTTCAACCAAAATCCCATCAAATTATTGTACCTTGGAAATCTGAAAACAATAAAAGAATTTATGTTAACAACACTCAAATACAGTGGGAGGAACCACTATTTAATACACTGCTGATTTTTTTAGTTTTCCCACTTACATAACATGTAGAGGTCTGTAATTTGTATCAAATGTACACTTCAACTGTGAGGGACAGAATCTAAAACAAAAACGCAGAAATTCACAGGTGATTATTTTAAACAATTAATGCCCATTTTATTGCATGGCATAAGTATTTGATACATCAGAAAAAAAGAATTCAATATTTGGTACAAAAACCTTTGTTTGTAATTACAGAGATGAGACGTTTTTTTTCTGTAGTTCTTCACCAGGTTGGCACACACTGCAGCAGGGATTTTGGCCCACCCCTCCATACAGATCTGCTCCAGAGCGTTCAGGTTTTGGGGGTGTCGCTGGGCAACATTGACTTTCAGCTTTCTTCAAAGATTTTGGTATTGGTTAGGCCACTACAGGACCTTGAGATGCTTCCTAAGGAGCCACTCCTTAGTTGCCCTGGCTGTGTTTTTCGGGTTGTTGTCAAGCTGGAAGACCTAGCCATGTAACCTTGTTCTGCAAGATGGATTCTCGCGAGAGACCAAGGGAGATTAACTGTCGGTCTGTACCGTTAGTACAGCACCTTTAATAAGCCCTCACTCACCGAGTGAAGCTGGCTCCATAAAATTATCAGTGTCAAAATGTCAACTGTACTCCTTAGTGTGTCGGGTGAAATTATCCTTTTGAATGTTAATTAGCCATATTTTCCTCAATTCGAAATCCACTAGAAAGCCATAAAAACGTAATAATCCATTGAATTTAGTTGAAGTTAAAAAATGAGGAATATAGTAGTCTTCATAACATTTCTTCTCGTCATTGAAACTATGATGTTTGAAATATTTTTTGAGGTTGACTCATGTTTACAACATAGACTGTATGGTTTGCAAGCTGAAAGTTAGACACAGGAAACTGAGGAAATCAGTAAGTTGAAAGCGGAAGTAGGTCACAAATTCGAATGCAAGTAGCCCATTTGAACCCAGGAACCAGTGTTTTATTTTGTTTGTTGTTTAATATGAAAACCATTTTGTTTAGCAAGAATTTTTATTTCGGATACTATTGTGACAATATCCCATCGCCCCTCTTTTTTCCAGCAAGGAGAACAATGACTGTCCTGCTGTGCATTGTTAATACTGAAAGTGTTAACTGTTAACTGAACCTTCTACTAACTTAGTGTAAGATGTTTGAATCCATCTCTTTTATTGGATAAAATGATACAGTCATGCATTATTATATCTTACATATTATATAATACTACACATGATACTACTTGAAATTATGTAGTTGTAAAGAACTACAGCTAATAGCTTGATATTACTTTTAATTACAAAAATGTTATTAAAATTAAAAGATGACTTTACATCTGAATTTCCTTGATGTATGAATACTTTTGGGGTTTACTGTATTTGTACTTGAATAGATGAGTCATGCCCATAGAGATGCTGAAGCTGCCAGTGCATACAGTGTTTTTAGGCTCTTTTTATTCAAATTACAGGAAACATTTTCTACTTCTACTTTCTACATCTATTTCCAGACTTTTGATACCTGAAAAGCTTTTGTCTAAATAACACAAAACAACATCTAAAGCCGTGATAAATAACTGAACTGAGTATTTTCCTCTTTTTTTCTTTTTCTTTATGATACTCCACCAATAACTCCTCCAGCCTTTACGTCTAAACTTGTTTATTGTCTTAGTTTATGACTGGTAGGAAAATTCAACAGTACCACAAAATTAAAAGCAGCATCATAAACATTAACTTTTTGTCCCAGATAGAGTGATTTGACTTTGAGGATGATTCTGTTCTTTGCCACAGACTTTAAAGCAATAGAAGTTATTTCTGCTAAAGTTTTTTACATTACTGCTTTTGGCTGCTCTGTGCTGGCTCGGAATCAGGCACAATCTCACTTAAGTTACCTCTCATATTAAAATTACCTTGTCACTCTGTGCCAACAGTGATAAATTAAAAGGAAAATCAGTGAGACTAAATGAAATTTACAATATCAGAAATGCAGAGACTGCAGTTTAGAGCTTCTCACAGTCGAGTGATTTTTCTGTGTCTAAGGACTGACAGCAGCTATCGGTTTCCTTCTTGTGACAATATTTGGCAGCGACTTATTAATTAGACCAAGCTATAAAGCCTCAAACCTCAGGATCAGTATGGGAGGAGCGATGAGGCAGTATTGGAGACAAAGGCAGTCAGCCAGGAGGAGTTGGAGGCAAAGCCAACAGTTCACTTTTAGATTGCAGTAAAATACTTAATGGAGTAGCATATGCTAACTTAATGTAATTTAGGCTTGTGTTTTAAGGTATATAGTTGCTAAATTCCAGAGCCTCAGCAATGGTTTGCAGGAATTTTATAAAAATAAAAAACATTTTATATCTTAAGACAATTAAACATATTTTTGAACATAACTTGGTTCCTCTCCTGCCAGCCGCCATTTCGCCACCAGGATAAAATAGGATCAATTCTATTTTTGACGGACGCCAGAGCAAGTCCGCAGTTAATCTACAAAAATCACAATATCCAGTTTTTCAAAATATATCAGTAGAAACAGACTAGTTTTTTTGTATGCACAGCTATATTAATATATTCTCTCGAAAATGTATACATACAGTATATTTTGTCTAAAATAATTGTGCATGTTAATGCATAATTTACACGCACAATAAAATCAAAACTTATTTAATTCTGAAATCTATTTTGTCATTTCCTGTCACACAACATAGTAGATGCGTGAGCCATCAAATATGCCTTCAGATACGACAGAAAACCAACAGGACAACATGGATGAGGAGAAGCTCATTTGGTTTGGTATCCTGCTCATCTACAACACCCTGTTGGCTGGGGAGCATTGATTCAGATGATGCCTCCAGTGACCGAACATCCTCCATGTCCTGTTATCAACTTTTTAATTTCTTTAATATAGAAAGCACCCTTCCTTTTGTTCTTTCTGTGTCCCTGCTCTGTCTTCTCAAACCCCCAGACGGTTGTGGCAGAGGATGCTTGTACCAAACCAGGTTCTGCCGGAGATTTCATCCTGTTAAAGGAGAGTTTTTCCTCCCCACTGTCACTACATGCATGCTTAGTATGAGGGATTGCTGTGGTTAGAAAGTCTGCAAGTTAAGGGGACAACCTCAGGTCAATGACTCAATGTAATAGGCAGGGATTACTTAAATTGAAAACTTTAACTGATTGGAATGTTTGTACAATTGTATTGAAATGACTTCTTGAAAAGTGTCTTGAGATGACATCTATTGTGAACTACGCTACATAAATTGAATTGAATCAAAGTAGCTGCCTTTTATCTTATCCTGTAATGGACTGGCGACCTGTCCAGGGTGTACCTCGCCTCTTGCAAATATAACCTCTGTGCTACTCGAAAGCTGTTGGAACAACAAAATTGATACATATCATTCACCCCTCCCCCCAAAAAACATAGAACTGCATATTTCAATAGTTCCAGTAGCAAATATGCCTTAATATGTTATGATAAACACAGGAGAAACTGACTTAGCACTAACATCAACAATATTTCCACTCTTAGAGCCAATTAGCACAAAACAAAATGGATGGTGCTCCTGGATTGCTTCTTTGCAAGGGTCAGCCAATAGTATGTCAAAAGCATTGTCTTTATGTAATTCATATTTCCTGTATGTAAGCTGTATGTTCTTTAGAATGTTTTAGATCAGTGGTTCCCAACCCCCTGTCCCCTGACCAGTACCTGTCCGCAGACCGGTTCCTACCGGGACGTGAAATGGCTCATAAGATTTTTTTTTAATTATTTATGAACCATTTGGACTGGTCACGGATGTCTGTGAGCACCCCTGTGATGGCATGGTGGATCTTAAGTTCCTGACACTGGTACCCACCCGGAACAATTAGGAATGCACAGGTTAGGGGTGCAGCATTATCCTGTGCAGAGATGAGTGGTCCTCAGCAAACCTCCATGAGCTGTTTCTTCATGGGTTGTTTGAGTAAAAGAAATAGTGATGAACAACTCGAAAATGCTACAATAAAGAAAAAAGCAAACAGAGCTTCCTTCGCAGGTATGACATCTCCTATATAAAATATGGATTTGTTGCAACGGGTGACTCGGAGGTGCAAACCCCACTGTCTTTTATGTGGAGAAACGCTCGCCAATGAAGCCATCAGGGGCGGCTGTGGCTCAGGAGTTGGGTGTTCATCTTGTGATCGGAAGGTTGCCAGTTCGAGCCCCGTCTCTGACAGTCTCAGTCGTTGTGTACTTGGGCAAGACACTTCATCCGTTGCCTACTGGTGGTGGTCGGAGGGCCCGGTGGCGCCTGTGTTTGGCAGCCTCGCCTCTGTCAGTGCTCCAGGGCAGCTGTGGCTACAACTTAGCTTGCCATCACCAGTGTGTGGATGGGTGAATGACTGAATGTAGTGTAAAACACGTTGTGGTCCTCTGACCATCCAAACTACAAAGGCACTTAATTTTAAAGCACCCTTTTGACAACGTTAAGCCAGTTGATTTTTTTGACAGGAACAAACGTGAGTTGGATTGCAGAAGCAAGTTTTAAACAACAGCTAACTTAGCTGCAAAGAGGCTTCATATCTTGCGGCTCACCAGATCGCCAAAGCTAAAAAGCCCTTCACAATAGGAGAGGAGCTAATACTGCCCGGCGCAAAAGACATCTGTCTCGGACTTTTGGGGAGGGAAGCAGCCGACATGGTGGGAAAGGTTCCACTTTCCAACAATACTGTTGCCAGGAGAATCAATGATATTGCCGGGGAAATTGAGGGACAATTGTTGGACAAAATAAAGGCATCTCCGTGGTACTCGATACAAGTGGACGAATCCAATGATGTAGAAAATAAGGCAATAATTATAGTGTACATCAGATATGTGCATCAGGAGGAGGTGCATAAAGATTTACTCTGTTGTCTTTCACTTCTGAGCTTAACCACCGGCTCAGAAATATTCAGAGTGTTGAAGGAGTACGCTGCAGGCAGACTGGACTGGTCGTGTTGTGTTGGGTTGTGAACTGACAGGGCTGCCGCAATGACGGGCCGGTTGTAGGGGTTTACCGGCAAACTGAAAGAAGTGGCACCGGAATGCGAGGCAACTCACTGCATGCTTCACCGTGAGACGATTGCATGCAAGAAAATGTCCTCTGAACTTGACACAGTTCTGAACAGCGGTATACGGGTCTTTAACCACATTAAAGCCCATGCCTTGAATTTGCCGATGTTTGAATTACTGTGCGAGAACATGGATGCTGATTGCAGGCGCGTTGTTCTACATACAGAAGTCAGGTGGCTGTTAAAAGGAAAAGCGTTAACCAGAGTGTTTGAGTTAAGGGAGCAGTTACAGAAATTCCTCCATGACACACAATCACCATTAGCGGATCACTTCAGTGACGAGAGCTAGCTCTGCAGGTACTTAAGCTCGGGTCCTGTTTGCTGACTTCAGCTCTGCATTCAACACCATCGTCCCAGAGCTCCTCCCTCAAAAACTGTCCCAGCTCACCGTGCCTCCCTCCACCTGCCAGTGGATTACCAGTTTCCTGACTGACAGGAGGCAGCAGGTGAAACTGGGTAACTTCATATCCAGCAACCGGTCCCTCAGCATCGGCGCCCCCCAGGGATGTGTTCTCTCCCCACTGCTTTTCTCCCTTTACACCACTGATTGAACGTCAAGAGACCCTTCTGTGAAACTCCTGAAGTTTGCAGATGACACCACCGTCATTGGACTCATCCGTGACAGCGACGAGTCTGCGTACAGAAGGGAAGTGGAACAGCTGGTCCTCTGGTGCAGTCAGAACCACCTGGAGCTAAACCCGCTCAAATCTGTGGAGATGACAGTGGACTTCAGGAAGAGACCCCCATCAACATCTCCTCTCATAATCACCAACAGGTCCGTCCCCACAGTGGAGTCTTTCAGGTTCCTAGGATCCACCATCATACGGGACCTGAAGTGGACCTCCCACATAGGAAGAAGACCCAGCAAAGGCTGTACTTTCTGCGTCATTTATTAACGGAAAGATTCCCAGATACAGTATCCGATCCACCTCGCTAACTTGAAATTTATTGCATGTTGAAAAGTTTCAAAGGCTCTGGAGTGCAATTTTTGGCAGTGCAGTGGATTACTGTCCGAGGCAACAATCTAAAACCTAATGACAATAACTTCTACAACAATCCTATTATTAAATTACCAAATAGAAAGGTGGGAATTTGCATTCCATGCTCTGTAGGAACCACATCAGTTATTCTTATGCAAAGTGCAAGCATTTAATGTAATTGTTATGTGACGTGTAGTTCTGGTCAGTTTTTTGGATTGAATAATAGTTAAAATTATATATTTTTTAAATAGATACTATTTAGATACCAAATAGTTCTTGGCTTTGGGTTGAGTACTCACTTTGATGAATGGTAATGTTAGATAGGATGTGAATGCTTGTGCAGTGACAGTTTCTGGACAAATGCCTGTATATTGTATTTCAAAGAAACTGGACTCCCATGCAAAAGAGAAGGATTTGGGGGATTAATTGGATTGGCAAAACTTCAAACATTCATTTCATCTTCCTCTTCTAGTGTTTTATTTAATACAAAGATACAAGCTACAAAACAAAAAGTGCCAGCATGAGAAGTTATGTAAATCACATTCAAAGCCTATGAATTCTTTAATCGGCTTTAATAACTTTTGGCAAACAGTAAGTTTTATACTGTTTGTAAATCAAAATCCCACCATGTTGTTTACCTGCTATGTCTTATTTGTAAAATACCAAATAAATTCCCTTTATGAGAGGCATTAAACAAGTCAACTTCCTGCTATTACACATTGTATCCATCATGAAGCACCTCCTATGTACAGATCAGATTGCTTTCTGATTTTTAAAATCGGATAGCTTAACCATATTATAATAATAATTTCACAGTTCCATACAGTTCTTTGTTACAGCAAGTTAAAGACAACCAATGTTTAAAGGTGCAATATGTAAGAATTGACATGATTACAATCAGCTTCTGTCTTCACCTCCCAGCCATAGGCGGAAGTCCCGCCGCGCTAGGGCTGTTTCTGGAATCGGGGAGCAGAACACAGCTCCCGCACCGACAGCCAGCATGGGGGCTACAGCCGTGAGCAATCCTCCACTGACAGACGCTGCACCCTCACCGTCTCACCACAGACAGCGCCGCCGACGTGGAGGAGCAATATCTGCGTTAGAGGAAAGAGCAGTCAGCTCATTGCTGGTTCTCCCCGCTCCGAGCTGTGCACTGGCTCTGCCCAGGTCGTCTGCTTTAGCCTGCTCGACCGTGAAGATGGCATCTGCTCCAGTCTGCTCAACCTCGATGTTGGCGTCTGCATCAGCCTGTTCGGCACCGATGTTGGCGTCTGCATCAGCCTGTTCGACACCGATGTTGGCGTCTGCATCAGCCTGTTCGGCCCTCTCCTTTTCCTTCTTCCAGTCTCTGCCCCCAGAGCCAGCAGAGCCCCTTCAGTCTCAAATCCAGATCAGCTGGATTTGCCGCTGCCTCCGCCAGAGCTGCTGGATGCGCCGCTGCACCTGTCCTCAACCACCGCTTCTCAGCCGCCGCTGCACCTGTCCTCAGCCGCCGCTTCTCAGCCGCCGCTTCTCAGCCGCCGCTTCTCAGCCGCCGCTTCTCAGCCGCCGCTTCTCAGCCGCCGCTTCTCAGCCGCCGCTGCTCCGTCTCCAGGTTCCCAAACCTGCTCCTCGGCTTCAGGTTCCCAAACCTGCTCCCCGCCTCCGGGCCCCTGTGCCTGCACACCTCTTGAGTGTTCAGGCCCCGACGCCTCAGCGTCGTCTCCAGGTTCCCAAACCTGCCCCTCGGCTCCAGGTTCCCAAACCTGCCCCTGGGTTCCAGGTTCCCAAACCTACTCCATGGCTTCAGGTTCCCAAACCTGCCCCTCGGCTTCAGGTTCCCAAACCTGTTCCTCGGCTCCAGGTTCCCAAACCTGCTCCCCACCTCCGGGCCCCTGTGCCTGCACCCCTCGTGAGTGTTCGGGCCCCGACGCCTCAGCGTCCTCTCCAGGTTCTCAGACCTGTTCCTCGTCTTGAGGTCCCCAAGAGAGGATCTCCGGGCAGTCCGCCAGTCCCGCGTCCCGAGAGGGGACATTTGTCAGTCTCAAGTCCTGCAAAGGGATGTCCGTTCAGCCGTCCGCTGGACCTCTGGGTCCTCGGGAGAGGATTTTCAGGCCGTCCGTCGGTCCCATGTCCCGCCAGGGGACGCCCGCCAGTCTGTCGTCTGGCCAGAGGATGCTATTCGGGCTGTCCGCCCGACAACCCAAGCTCCAGGGGCACACCTACAGACACTCAGGCCCCCCTGCCGTAGGCCCCCCTCCACCCACCCTGGAAAGGTGGTTCTCTTTTTTGTTTTCTTTGTTTTTCTCTCCATGGCGTCTGGAATCCGCCTTTAAAAGTGGGGGTCCTGTCTACCACCCCCCACTACTACATTCTCAAACTTTATCCTCCCCTCCGTCCAAGCCATCTCCAAACTTGTCCAAAAATCCAAATCATCCACCTGTCGATTTGATCCACTCCCTACAGCTCTAGTCAAAACCTGCCTCTCTTCCCTGCTCCAATCATCACCAACATCATTCATTCTTCTCTAATTTCTGGAACTGTCCCTCCTGCACTCAAAACCGCTTCTGTCACAAAAAAAATCTGGCTTTGACCCCAACGATTTCAGCAACCTACGCCCCATCTCAAATTTACCTTTTATTTCCAAAGTTCTCGAAAAGCTGTTGCCTCTCAACTCCATGAGCATCTCATCACAAACAACATCTATGAGCAGTTTCAATCCGGGTTCCGTCCCCTCCACAGCACTGAAACAGCACTGCTCAAAATCTCCAACGACCTCCTCATAGCTTCAGATTCTGGTTTACTGTCCATTCTCGTCCTTCTTGACCTCACAGCAGCATTCGACACTATTTCCCACCACACCCTCCTCAACAGACTTTCATCTATTGGCATCACTCACACCCCCCTCGCTTGGTTCAACTCATATCTATCTGGCCGCACACAATCCGTTCAACTTAAATCTTTTAAATCTAATTCTTTCCCCGTTTCTGCTGGTGTGCCCCAGGGCTCTGTCCTGGGGCCCCTCCTTTTCATTATATACATTCTTCCAATTGGTTACATCTTTCGCAAACACAACATCCACTTTCACTGCTAGCGGACGACACCCAGCTCTACCTTTCTACCCAACCGTCTTCTTCACTCCCCCCAACCTCCCTTACCCTCTGTCTCCAAGAAATTCATTCTTGGTTTTCTTCCAACTTCCTCAAATTGAACAGTTCCAAAACAGAAGTCCTCTGGTCGGCACGCCCCACACTCTCTCCAAATCTGACAGTTTTTCCATTTCCATCAACAACTCGCCTGTCCTTCCCTCCCCCCAGGTTAAGAGTCTGGGTGTTGTCCTCGATAGCACACTCTCTTTTCACTCCCACATAAATAGCATCACCCGGTCTGCATTCTTTAATCTGCGCAACATCTCTCGTCTTCGCCCGTCTCTCACCCCCCACACCACCGCCATCCTGGTCCACAGCCTTGTTACCTCCCGCATTGACTACTGTAACTCCCTACTTTTTGGCCTTCCCAACAAATCCCTCCAGAAACTCCAACTCCTCCAAAACTCTGCAGCACGCATCATCACCCAGATCCCCTCCTCTCACCACATCACCCCCATTCTACACAACTCCATTGGCTTCCAGTTAAACAAAGAATTAACTTCAAAATACTCCTCATCACGTTCAAAGCACTTCACAATCTGGCCCCCCCATACATATCTGATCTCCTGCACATCGCCACTCCTGTTCGCTCACTCCGCTCCTCCTCTTCCCTCCATCTTTCTGTCCCCCCTGCCCGCCTTGTCACTATGGGGCATCGAGCATTCTGCCGCTCCGCCCCCCGCCTCTGGAACTCTCTCCCCCCTGTGCTCCGTACCATCGACTCTCTTCCACTTTTTAAATCCACACTGAAAACTCTCCTGTTCAGACGGTCCTATGACATCTAGCACTCTCACCTTATCAATGTTGTTCTGCTTTGTTTGATTATTATCTTTTATTACTTTATTTTTATTATTACTATTATTATTGTTGACAATGTTTTAAATTTTCATTTGTGCAGTGTCCTTGGGTGTTTTGAAAGGCGCTATATAAAATAAATGTATTATTATTATTATTATTATGATTACAATCAGCTCCTGTCACTCCCTCATCATCATCTCCACCTGTGTTGTCCTGTCTGAACCTCCTCACCTCCTATCGTTTGCATCTGTGTTCACTTCCTATTGTCTTCACCTGTTCCTCCTTGTCTCCCCCTATTTAAGATCCAGCGAGCGCTTCATTCCTCGCTGGATCATTGTCGTATTGTCGTACCTTCATGTGTATCGTCTCGCCTTATGTTTGCTGCACAAATAAATTATCACCTCACCTGAACTCTGCTTCTGCGCCTGGGTCCTTCGTCATCCATGCAGCACACAGCGTGACAAGAATAACATCTTGTGGTCAAATTCCTCCACATTGTATAAACTGACCTCTCTTCCCCAGAATCACCCTGGAAGCCACTGATAACGTGCATCTTCCCTTCTTCCTGCAAAAACAATAAACAAAACTAAAGACATTTGTAAAAGACACACCATGGCAGCATGTTAATGTAATTTGACTGGCACTCTGTGTCTTTAGAATGCGTCGTGGTGGCATGTCGAGGTACGAACATTGTGGCATTTGCACCAGCAAGCTTGATAATAATTTTACCACAATATTGTCCCAACACCAGCATTTTGTTTGAAGATCGCCCAGGCACATTAGAGGGTGATGTCATGTTGATATGTCGTGTGCGCTGGGCCCTGGTTGGAGACAGTATTTAAAGTGCAAGTAAACATGGGGAGTTCATTTAGCATATGATATGGTGTCAGCTAGGGGTGATTAGCAACAGTGTTTATCAGCATTTCATCCATGTCATGCTGATGCTGTGACTCCATGTCAGTCACAGCATCACTGATACCCCATCTTCAGGCTCCTGATTGGTTGACGCGGCGCGACTTGAAGCCTGAGTTCAGATTTTTCAACTTCAGCGACAGACGCAAAAACCGGTCTTGCGCGAATGCTCAAAATGCACCACATAGAATGCAGCACGTATTTGCAGTCGCGCCTCAAATGACTAATTTGCGTTAATCAGTCGCACAAATCAGGCAGAAAAGTGTTTTCGTATAATCTTAGCAATCAGGTCATAAAATGTAATATCAGTCACTTAAAGCCTAGCGGTAATGAGCTTTGTTATGTCAGCCAACTAGCAGCCTACTGTTATGTTATCTGATGGTAAATTAATTTAACACATTACCCTGCTGACCATTACCAAAGCCAGGTTTCAATGATGTTCCTCTTGCCAAAGATGACTGAAACTGGATGAGGCCTCTAGCTCTTGCTTGTGATCCAAAGATTGATGTGTTTATCATCATGTTCTTATATATTTCCAGTTTGACAAGTTGTATATTTCCTTCCACGGAATACTGATGACCTCTCTGGAGGCACCTTGAAGATATTAACTTTTGTTGCCTTCAAAAGTTGTCAAGAGCATTTTAAAAAGTTTTTTCAGAACTCAAGGCCCTCATTGTTAATTTGCAGTTATAGCTGTAAGGGTAACTAAGAAGGGTGGGGCTTAACGGGACTGAGCCACAGGTCAGTTGACGACTTCATAGATGATATTCAGCATCGCTTAGGTAAGCACAAAACATCCATGAGGTAGGTACAAAGTATTCACTGCAACTGCAATTACATGGAAAATAAATGAGCAGTTCCAATCAGTGCTCCTGGCAGGAGTATTTCTTGATTGCAGTTAAATCTGGACTAATATCACACGACACTATTAGCCAATAGATTTCTTTCTTGACATGTTTGTTTAATTTTGTAGACTATGTGGACATAGTGTTGTCTAGAATCTGGGTGTAAACTTTATTATTCCTTTGTTTTACTTCTTTTTACTTGTAAAGCCTTCTTGGTCACACCAGTTTGACAGGTAATTTCTGATGGTAAAGAAGGGAAGAATAAATTATTCATAAATTGGTCATAGTTTGAGATAGGAGTATTTCTGCTGTTTTTTTATTATTTAAACGTGAGCACAATTAGCTTTTAAGAAAACATTTTTTTCTAATCATACCATAAAAAGACCACTGCACTAATTGTAATGATAATACAATTACAAAATATTCAGAACAAATATACTTTATCAACTAATATTTGCTAAATTAATCGAATTAAACTGCATCTTTTTCTGGCATGCAGGCATTGGGCTGTTTTACATTCCTTTAGCCTTTTCTCCCTCCTGTCACAGCTCCACAACCCCTTATGTATACTCTACAGGGCTTTCTGCCAGATATTACCTCTCGAACCTTTTGCATAACGCTCCATTCGGACCCCTTTATACATTTTCCCCCATATCACCGTGATTCATCACCAGACCCTTCTCGATCCCCATCACAAATGGGCTCTTATCAGTCAAGCACCCCTTCTTAAGGAATCCATCCTTTCTTCGTATGCGCCGCTTTCCTCGTAAAGGAATTCCAATAAGACGGCGTAAATCAAGGCTAACGCAGCCCCGTTCTCAAGGCTCCTGGAAAATCAACACAAGCTTGGCAGCGGGCCTGAAAGCAAAGGAGTGTTGTGAAGCGGTGCTTGTAAAAGCAGTTATTTGATTTGGCTGGCCAGGCACAACCACTATGGTTATGTTCAACATTCTTTAGCTAATGGCCCATGTTACAGCCGGACTGCACTCTGAGGGTATTATATGAGGGAAGGGATGAAGAAGTGTCAACATTTTTAAACTCCCTCGCTTTGCCAGATCAATCGATGAGCTGACCTATGGAAAATGAAGTTCTGTATGCACAAAGTAATCTAGAATAAATGTAGAAAATGGGTGGTTTTGCCTGAAGGTTTTGTTATTGTACAAGTGACCTGTTACTGAAAGGTCCATTAAGTCTTTCAAAGATTTATATCATCAAACAATCGTTGGTTTCATTTGTTTGTTTTTGCTTTCTCTTTATTCCTTTTTACTAAATTCCAAAGGACAAAGAAAAACAGAAAAAAACACTTTAAATAAATCAGACCTTGGTTTTACAATTTTGTGTGACATTGTTTATGAATATGTCTCTGTGGCTACATAATGTAGATAAGTAGTAGCTGGAGTGAAATATTATTTTATACCGGCAAGCATCAGCATGAAATTACAGCTGTTCAATAAAAAACAAATACAGTGGAGCTTAAAGTGTACACTAAAATATATTTTCTGAATTCCTTTTTTTTTCTCTTGTGTTACTATAAAACCACAACGTAAAGCCCAAAACATTACCAACACACGTAACATTTTACCCTTGTTAAACACATGTTTAACAGACGGGTTGTTGAAAAATTCTGAAGAATCCATTTTATAGTTTCTTTGTATTAGTTGAATTAAAATTTTAATTGTTTGATTTTTAAACGGGTTAGAAGCAGAGTCATGCTAAGAGAATAGCGTTGAATTTCTGATTCAATGTAATTTCTGGCTTTCTTAGTTAGGCTACTGCTTTATTTAATCTGTGTAGAATAGGATTATAGTTTATTAACAGGCTGCATGGTGAAGCTTTTTTCTTACCTACAGTACTGAGCAAAAGTTTGTGAAAAAAATTATGTACACAAAGATTGCTTACAGATATATAAATAATTTCTTATTTCTAGCAATTTGAAAAGTGGAATGTGAGCAAACGAAAGAACAATCTAAATAAAATCAGGCCAAAACAGATGTTCATAATTAAGTGTAGCTTATCAATATGCTTGATGTGTGATGGAACAATGGGAATTCTCCATTCAGTTTGTTCCGATTGAACATTATGTGAAATTAATGGAAATGAAATAGTAATGAATATGTCATTATAATTTTTTTTTTATTTGATGGCTAAAAATAAATTAAGACTGAATTTTTTGACCCCATCTGTCAAAGTAACCTGCAAGAAAAAAATTGTAGCACAATCTTTGGTATTGCAGCAGGAGGGTAGTAGCTGCCTGCCAGGGTCTATTTGTGTACTTTGTGTTTAAATGTGTTGGATTTTTGTCTGGGTAATAGTTTCCTCCCACAGGTCAAAAACTTGCTTGTTAGGTTAATTGTAGCATCTAATAGTCATTAGGTACAAGTCTGCGAATGAGAGGTTCCTTGTCGTATGTGTTGACCTAATAAAGTGATGACCTGGCTTGGGAGTCTCCTATCTCTTGCTCATTGCTTGTGCTTACAATGTATGACTAGATCTTTAATTTGAATAAATAAAGTGATGATGAAGCTGAGTAGAATGTGTGTAACAATAATTAAATTCAATCAGCTAACCTTTCTTACATGGCAGCATGAGATTTTCTTGTCAGAATTATCTATTTAAATTAACTTTTTTAGATCTGGTATCTTGTCCAGGTTGGGGGTCCACCTTTTGTTCAGCGGCTGCTGGGATAATGAAAAGTGTAACGCACATGCTGAGCGTGAGCAGGCAAATTATTTCAGTTTGAGTCAGTTTAAATCTGACAATGTGTGACCTCACATAATCACTGTTTTTACTGTAAAATGTTTTGTTGCATTAAGCAAATTAACATTTATATATTTTGCAATGAGCTTTGCTTTATATTCCCCATACTGTATTAGGCACCCAAACTATATTTTATTATTATTATTTTATCTTATTTTTTGGCTATATATTTACATTATATTCCAAAATCATTGTTGGAACTTCTTTGAAAGTAATAAGTTGCATGTCTTAATGTTTGGTTATTACATGAAAGTTAGAAACAGAGAAAACTGTAACAGTATTGTTTAAACTTAGGCTGAGGTGGTAGTGAAGTCAGAGGCAAAACAGTAATGAAAAATGTGTTTAATAAGGAAATAATACAAAACCCTGCAGGCAGGCATGATGGGAGAAACCATAAGAGCACTGGAGGTAAAAGGCAGTGAGGTAGAATGCAGCAGTAAAAGAAGGAAAAAGAGGAGCTTAAATACCGGGAGCTTGATTAGATGATAAGTGCAGCTGAGTGAGGAGGCCAGACAGGCAGGCTCAAGGAAGGACATAAATGAGCAGAACCAGAGAGAGGGAGACAAAAGAAAAAGTGAAAAACCTTGAACTATTACAATAAGCATAAATAACAGAAAAAGAAAACAATCTTAAATGGGCAAAATATAGTAAAAGCATAAAAGAACGGAGAAATAAAGAAAAATGCCAGAATTGATGGTGCAACATTAGGCAAGGCAAGGCAAGGCAATTTTATTTAAATAGCACACTTTCAACACAAGGCAATTCAAGGTGCTTTACATGATTCAGTGGTAATGATACCAAATACATGGTTACAGAAGCATGATTAGAGAAAAACAGAAATAGTAGACTTTTAATCTTTGATTTAAAAGAGCCTAACAATTCAGCATTTTTGAATTCTTCTGGAAGTTTGTTCCAGATTTCTGGAGCATAGAATCTGAATTAATCAAATTATCCTTAATAAAAAACACCTAAAACACCTATAAGCTATTTAAAGCAAAACTTTAACGTCTGTATCTAGCTGTAATAACAAAACCATCAATCAGTTTGCCACAAAATAGCAGGAATTATTTAATTTCAGTTGTTCTCTTTTTGTTGTCTTAAATCCTCGACTCTCAAAAACCTACAGTACATACCTCTTATCTTTACCATTGGCCATTTCTGCTAATGAACATTTTTACACACTTTTACACGATAATGTTTTAATAAAAAAAAAGAAGAAAACATTTCTGGAGGAAACAGAACTGCCTCTGGGAAATGTGAATGTTTTTGTGATAACAAGATGACCTTTCCATGGTGTAGCCCACCTTTGGTACTGTGACGACTCAACACAAGCTCATCTACAACCGTGAGGGTATAGTTGGTAAAGAAGATGGATGGATGGATGGATGGATGGATGGATAGATGAATGAATGAATGGATGGATGGATGGATGTCATGTTAAAGATTACCTAAGGTTTCTGTCTTCTGCTTAGTTCTACACATTTAATTTGTATTGACCAGTTTCTAGCCAATTTGGCCCTAAAATACCTATATGTAACTTTCAACAAGAAATACATTCGCCCCCTACGGTAAAAATCAACAGCTGGACAGTTTTGTTCAGTACAAAACAAAGCATCAAAGGTGTGGCTGCCATCAAATACAACCATCACTCTTGCTTATTTCTTTGTATTGCACATCTGCCAACAGTAATCTGGCTCGTGTCACTTCCAGACATCATACATTACAGTTGCAGTTACTTTCTCCGAGGCTGTAGGAGACGGATTCCCCACATCCAGCGCTGACAGTCACAATGTAAGTGTTGGCAGCCGGCCAGCATCACTCAGCGAGAGTAAAGGTTGGTGAAACGCTCCCCTGCTTTTCTCACATGTTCTTACTCACAACTATCATTCATCATTTAGACGAGTCTTTCATCACTTGATGGTGCAGCAGCGGGGCAGACTGGAGTCACAATATGAGTCTGTCACACCAACGAACAGTCCACTTCAACGCTCCGCTCAGTCGATATAATAAAAACACAATTTGGACTCTCAAATAAAGTTTAAAGAATGGGAGAGGTTGCATTGAGCCCAGAGTATAATCTCATCAACAAACCACAGTGGGTGGTGCTAGAAGGCTTTAATAGACGAGTAAACCTTATAAGTTGCATGAACTGCAATTATTAACTCATTGAGCCTCGTCCTGAGTTAAAGTTAGAATTCCTTAATGAGGTAGAAAGCAACCAAATAAAATTGCGCTCTTTATTTCTGTCGTTGGTTCTGAATCTGGAGCTACCAATGAATCCCGTTAAAATAAATGCATAAACAGTCATTTGCTTCAATTTGTAAGCCTCATCATCTGCAAAGCTAACCAGCTGACTACATAGTATATGGTTAAAACCGTGGTTCCAAGTCTTCCTCTGCTTTTCAATGTTATTTTTTGATTTACACTGTTTTAATTTGTATACTACGAACAGATAACTTAGTTATATCACATACCAAATAAAAACTAAACCAATAGTAAGTTAATAAAATGCATTTCTGGAGAACATTTAAACACAGTTTACACAAAGTACTGTACATATAATAAAGTGGAAAACACAACATAAATACAAATATACATTTTAAATACATAAAAACAAAAGATTCAAAGTGAAACCAAAAACAAAAGAAAAGCACATAGCTAATTGGGATGACAAGACCAACAAATTATCACTCAGGGATTGCTAATGTGAATATGAGTTTTGGATTGGATTTAAATACAGTAATAGAGGGGGATTTCTGATCTCAGGAGGATGAAGTTTCCTGTGAAAGCTGTCCCCCTTTAGCTTAAGTCTAGACCTGTGGACATGGAGAAAACTTTTACTGGAAGATCTAAGAGACCCAGCGATCTCATGGTAATGTATGACAACCACTATACCATTGACGGGTCTTGCCATGGGGAGCTTTAAACGCCATTATCAAGATCTTAAATTGGATCCTGGATTGGACTGGAACTCAATGCAATGAGGCTAGAATAGGCATGATATCTGTGGTTCTGTGGCAATATACATTGCTGGGGGGCGGGACGCCCCTGATCCCGGGTCCTGGTCCAGGCCCTCCCTGGCGTAGCCGGTTTCCTGCGACCTCCCTGGCTGCAGCATGGCCGATGGGTGTTCCCCTGGTGCTTCTATCTGTTCCTATCTTGATGGGCGGTCGCCCCTGCGCTGATCCGCTTGTGGCCCCTGCGCTCTGGTGGGCTCTGGATGAATATGTCTCCGACCTCCTTCATGTCTGCGTCGATTCCTGTAGGATGGATTGATGGCTCCTTACACCAGCTATCAATCACTTGCATGGGGAAACTCGCACACACACATAGGTGATGGGACATTGGTGTGTATGTGGCATGGTACACAACGAGGGCCTGGGCAGGATTTGATCCCACGACTCCCAGGTGAAAGTCATGTGCGCTAACCAGTCAGCCAAAGGGAATCCCCGTGGCCAAGCAGCCGGGGCACGTAATCTATTGGAGCCACAGTGACAGGACCTCCACACTGTCACATCTCTCCCCCTCTTATCACAAGCACGTCCTCGTGCAGGGTGCCACCAATTTCGAATCCATGGACTTATTACCAGTCTCACGTGGATCCTGCCAGCAACGCCAAATGTGGCATGGTACACAACGAGGGCCTGGGCAGGATTTGATCCCACGACTCCCAGGTGAAAGTCATGTGCGCTAACCAGTCAGCCAAAGGGAATCCCCGTGGCCAAGCAGCCGGGGCACGTGATCTATCGGAGCCACAGTGACAGGACCTCCACACTGTCACATGTACGGACATAATCTTGAGCTGAGGTTATCGTCAATAGATAGTTGGTGCCAGGAGCGCACCAGAAACATTAGTGTGGTGTTCATTAATCCATTTTTGTGTGTAGTGAATGTGTAGTTCTTAGTTCATATTACTAGATCAGTTTTGTTAATCTTGTTCTGTTCTATTGGTTGTTTTTGTTTGTTTTGTTTTTGTTTTTCCCAACAAAATTAGGGGACTGGGATGTTTTCTTGTGTTCTATGTTTGCCTTCCTATCTTGCATCGTCAGTTCACACTTTACTTTTACTTCAAGAAATTAAACCCACAGTAATGACTAATACTAATACTCAGACACCAATTCTGAGTAGCAAACTGCTAGACAGGACATGTAAAAAAAAAATCTATAGTGCAAGGAAAATTATGTGAGCCACTACAGGTGAAAAACTAGAAATTAACATACAATTTATTTAAACAGAAATAAATAAAGGTATAAAATCAATTGACTATTTTTTATGGGAACAGCATTTGAAAATGTGGTTCAATTGACATAATACTGTCTGGTGATTTGGACAATGAAGTTTGATGCATTGCATTTTTCAGTGGTGTGAGGACCACAAAATCCCATCACAATTTGAGAACGTTCATTGTGGCTTATCTGTGCCTATAGTCTTTTTTGTTTTTTTGTTTTTTTTTTTATTTGTGTGGGTGGGTTAGCAAATGTGCATCCCCTAATCAAATGCACATTATTCTGTGTGTGACAGTGTGTCTCCTTGGCTGGAGCATGGATGTGCATGAATGTGTGTGCCAGTTTGAGATTGCATGCCTCCCTGTCATTGTGGGGGGTTGTAGGCCCGGATCTTCTCGTGTGAATGCCCCTGATTGCGAACTCTTCCTTTATGAGTGTACTGTAAGTGTATGCTGGAGAGGAGGAGAGAAATAGGTCACATCTAATCAAGGGGAAAAGACAACTCTATCAGTGTCTGCTCTCAGATGATAATACAAACAATCATCTCGTCTGATGTCTTCTCATCGATTTTTAATGTTGTTTGCTCATCGACTGAAGTGAACAAGTGCAGATCTGAGGTAAATTGCTTGACAGAGAGTTGATCTTACATTGTCCCCCCTTGCTTCATATGTTGGTAGCCGAAGGCACTTTTCACATGCATATAAGCGGTTGATCAGATTATTCTTTTTGCCACTAGTAAGTGACTGTTCATTCATGATAAGTTCATCGTAGAAATTTAGAGGTCAAGTAAGGCTCACTGTCATGACATGACAATGAGGGCAATGAAAAACAGTAGGCACAAGGATGCTGTAAAGAAAACAATGAAAATCAAAACATGTGCAGTGCAGCACAATGGTGTGGATGAAGAAAACTTTACTATACATTAAGCCTGCCCAGTATTACGGTTCATTCTAAAAAACTGTTTATTTTTATTACAATATAAATTTTAAATATACTGTTATACCGGGTAATAGCCCAGAAACATCCAGAACCTTTTGTTGTGGGAAAATGTTAAAGTGACAACACACTAGAACTACAGAGTGAAAAGTTATGTTTTGAAGTAAGTATGGCTTCTGGCAGGAGCAAGTGAAGCACACAACTCTGACCCAGAGGAAGTAATTCCAAACAGACAGGCCACATCTGTATTTTAGAAGTTTATCGCTTTAAAAGGTCAGATGTGAACCAAACATTTCTGGCTATAGGTACATGGTGTCAAGGGCAGTAAAAGCAGTTGGGAATAAAGCAACAATAGCTGTAAATATGGTCTTACATACCATTTACTATACTGCTGCAGTCTTTTTTTCTGTCGTTGTCTGAAAATTAACCAGCTTGTGATCCCCTATACAGTAGCCGTATTTGTTTTGTTTTTACTATACAAATGAGGCACTCTATCTAGTCTGAGTTCTGTAGTCTGCCTTCAAGTGGAATAATGTATTACTAAGTGCAGTGCAAAGGAAGTAGACGCAGTCTGCAGTTTGCGTCAACACGAGGTTAAAAAGCGAGTAAAAAGGTCTATTCTATTTTGTCTAGAATCATAATCATTTTAATTCTTTTCTTTGCATTTACCTGTGTCTGGACATGAAAAAAATACAATGATACAGTCCATATGACAGTAAAATGGGCTTTTTAAAGCCAAGCTATGGTATTGATTCTTTTCTTACAGAATGATGTGGGTAAAAATGTTCCTGTATGAAGGTAAAAATTCAATAAAACACAGTAAAACCGATATGTAAAAAAAAAAAAAAAAACGTGAGATGATAATCATCAATGAGCACTAACATAAATGATAACCAACAACCATCCATTAAAGGATCTACACAAAATGATGTATGGTTTTTCTAAATAAGTCTAAATAGTTATTTCCATGTTTGACTGTAAAAGATTTGTAACAGCTGCCTCAAAAGCCTGAAGATAAATTGTGATCTTTAGCATATTCTTGTTTTTTATGATCAAAACAATTTTGTAAAAGGTTGCATCACCCGGCTCATTTCACATTGCAAAAAGAGGTAAATGACAAATGGAGGTCCCATCAGAATGCCTTTAAACTTAATCTATCAGGGGGAAAGTGAATGAACAGATCAGCACTTTGCTCCCCAGACTTGACTTTCTGAATGTCGTGTCAGCAGAGCCTCACCAACTGTGTCAGGGATTACACACTGTGAGCCGCTGCGCAGTGCCACAAATTCTTTTCCGGCACTGTTGGACCTCCTTTATATTAGAGTTTAAATACCTCCTTCCATCTCATTTGACCTCCCTGCCATGGCTCCCCATGAGAGGCAGAGGTATTATTTTTGGCCTCTGGGCCCAATGCTTGACATACTAATTATATAACCACGATGCAAGCTCAGTTTTTGCTGCTCCATTTCTTTTCTGTGCCATAGTTTACTGTTACAGTGCTTCCTCGTCAGCACACAGCCCTGCAGCACTCTGTGTGGGATTCTTGGAACTAGTTGTAGAGAAGTATCTGCTTATTTGCTCTCTGACCAACGTCTTTTAGTTGTGCAATCACTGTATAGAGCAGTTCTATCTGTTGATGATGTAAATGCAATTTCTTATCAGCATATTTGTATAAAGCATATTGTTGACAAAGTTTGTGACACATACATAATTCCAGACACAAACAACCTGAGTTTTATTCAGAATAACACTGTCTAGCCTATCTTAAAAAAATTCACAAACCAATACCTTTTCCAGAGTGCAAGATAAAAACATGAATCAATATATAACAAAGTCAAAGGGGCTGAAAATCTTTTTTGGTAACAGCCTTGATGCAAAAAGTAGAAAATGGAGCCATTTTCTTCTTTGAAAATCGTGTGATATTTTGTTGCAAATGACAGCATTTTTATCACTTGAGATAAGTGTCCCTCTGTGTCAAAACTAGTGAAAGTTGGTACAGTGGAATATTTTTGCAGGTGGATATTTATGTGTATACCTGCACTTTTTACATATCTTTCAGAAGCCTTTGTGACATGTTGAGTCTAAATATTTCATTAAGAGTTTGGAAGATATTAAGAAACTTAAGCTGCTGTAAGATTTGCCCACCTGAATTATTAGAAGAAGCAATATCTATTGAGCATAAAAAGTAATTCTGTCCAATCCTTTTAAATAATTTTCTGGGTTTTTTGGACAATTTCTTTATTATCTGCACATCTTTTCAGATTGCATTAATTTATATTCCTGATTAGAGAGAACAACAACAGTGCCTTATTTTTATTTAAAACAAATATTTATATAAAAAACATTGAATATTGTGAAAAAATTAAATGTTTTTTGTCAGTCATTTCAGAGAGCGAAACTGATATGTTATATACACTGCCTTAGAGAAACTAAGCTATTCAAAATTTAGTGCGCCAGTAAATTATAGTATTAAAATAAGGCTTCTAAAACTGTATATTCATTTCCATGGACTCAATACTTGTTTGGGGATCCTTTTGCTTGAATGTGGTGGTAGCATTGAGATAATCAGCTTTTGGATCTGCTGAGGTGTTCAGGAACTAGGGATGCACTGATACTGATACTGGTATTGGGTATCAGAGCTCATACTGTTCTAATGTACTGTTCTCATGTATCTGCATAGGTTACTTAGCCTATACCATGAACCAATACTTAAAATGTGGAAACTGCAATAATTCCACAGAAAATCTTTATTTTAACTTAAAATTTTAGTTTTGTGGTCATTCTTATTCATATTTTTTTTACCTAATTCACCATCATTTGTGGTAACAAGAAGAAAATAGATTGAAACCTGTCTACCAATTCATTGCACTTTGTGAGTGGCAGAAGTATTGGCGAGCACTCTCATCCAAGTATTGGTATTGTATCGTTTTGAAAAAAAGTGGTATCGTTGTATCCCTAATTCCGACATTCTGATACAGGCAGATTTACACACACGGCCATACAGCTCCATGGATCTAACTGAACTCCAGGATGTTAAAGAAGCCAAATTCAATTGATAATGATTGATTTGTAAAAGCAAAAAAGGGTAAAATATCTAAGGGGGTGATTATGTTTTATAGGCACTGTATGAGTTGTTTGTGTCAGGGTGTGTTCGTGTGCGTTTGTTTTGAGTGTGTGTGTATGTTTGTGGTTGTTTGATTAAATGCCCAGTAAAGGTTTTCCATTTCTCATTGAGAAGGATTATTGAGAGAGATGCATGTCACATATTACTAACAAATGTTTTGGTTGAAAATGTTTTTTTTAAATCTAAATCTCAGAAAGGCACTAATAACCTTGGGCTTAATTGTAGTTTTCATATCAATAAATCTCGAGGAAATTTCAATCAAACGCAACTGGACTTGGTAATTTGTCTTGGAAGACGTTTCATCTCTTATCCAAGAGGCTTCATCAGTTCATGCTCGCCGCTGACCAGGCTGGGACTGGTCCAACTAACTGGTGTGGAGACTCAGCTATTTAACCTCTTGAACAAGAATCATTATGTCATTGGATCCTTTGTGCTCCATGTCTTAACGACGGTCGTTGGCGTGCCGCCTATTGGTGGAGGTTAGGTTTCGGCTTCGTTAGTGCCCTATTGTGTTATAACGACAGTCATTGGAGTCACAGTTGTTTCTGTTATTAGAGGCTAATTTGTTTGAGTTTCCTAGGGAGGGATGAAAGGGCAGCATTGTAAATTGGAGATAGGTGATGTCTCAGGCCTCCTCCTCTGTTTAGCGATGGTTTCTCTACTTTTACATAGATGGCTTCTCTTACTCCTCTTTCAAACCATCAGTTAGTTGGACCAGTCCCAGCCTGGTCAGCGGCGAGCATGAACTGATGAAGCCTCTTGGATAAGAGGTGAAACGTCTTCCAAGACAAATTACCAAGTCCAGTTGCGTTTGATTGAAATTTCCTTGAGATAACCATGACCTGGATGAATGAGAATATTCACAGGCCCATATCAATAAAGGTTAAAAGTGGCAGTAGTTTTCCTCCTTTGAAAAACTAAGGTGTTGATTTCTCTTTCTTTTTTTGGGTCAAATGTATAATTTTAAGGATTCATTACAGTTATTTCAGAAGGTTGTGCAACTCTACGTTTCCACTGCATTTAAGTGAGCACACACTGCTCATTGTGTAAATATGGAAGAATATCTTTTTATTCATCTTTGCTCCTGTCTATGTTTACATTCATGCTTGTCACTGTGAATTTATGGTCCACATATGGCTTTATACATGCTTGCATGTCACTGAATGTGTTCTCTGAACATGTACTGTATGTGGGTGTATTAGAATGCGGCGTTAACAAGCCAAGCACAGGCTGACAGATAGACATTATTCAAATCATGCTATTCTTTGTCTGACTGTTAAATACTCAAATTCAGCTGCAACAGGAGTCACTGCTGTGAGAGGTGACACACAAAATGATTCACGATTCTGGACCAAGCATTTGTAGCATCTGGGATTTGACTTAGAAATCTTTCATATAATTATCATTGCCCCCTCTTTTCTAATATTTTATTTGGGGTATTGTGACAGGGATGGAGACAAGGCAAAGAAAATGTTTTATGTGGAGTTTTCTGTTGAGAAATGGCCTTCCTCTGTGTAGTCTCCTGCCTCTTCTGGGAGTGCGCTCAAGGACTGTTTTTTTTAAGCATATTTACCAACACTGTGGCCTCCTATCTCTCTGTTTTCACTCAGAGCCGCAAGGACAAATTGATCTGGACTGAAGTAAATGTTATGCTGTATTTCATATCAGCTCTGAGGGGATTATTTGGTGTCTGTTCAACTCATCCTCACTGCTGGGTCACTTATTAGACAAGCTTTGTTATGATCTGTAAACCCAACAGCAGTGCATCCATTTCTTGGCTATTTCTTTCCTGAGCTAAAATACATTTTATGCAGTTGTACCCATTCAAAAGTGATTTTCCCATCTGTTCATCTATCTCGGTTCCTCCATGTCTGAGGTCATGCTTTACAAGTGATGCCAAAATGGATCGGCAGATGGATAGATGGATTGAGGCTTTGTCTGCAATAATGCGTGTGCTAGAATCGTCTATTGTAATGGGAGGAAAAAAGCTCAACTGAAAGACAAAGCTCCCAATTTACTGGTCTGTCTATGTTCCAACACACAGTTACATTATAGTTATGAGATATGGATCATGACTGAAAGAATAATATCCTATGACTGAAATTAGCTTTCTCTGGAGAGTGGCTGGGCTAAGCCTTAGAGATAATGGTGGGAGCCTATACTGTCAGTCAATAGCCCCCAAACCCTCACATCAAAATCAGTCACCTGAGAAAGTTCAAGCAACTTTTTACATGGTTTCTAGATGCCACCAAAACATCAAAGCATCCTTTATACTAGTGGCTGAACTGGTAGTTTGAAGAAGTTTGAATAAGTCCATCATCCTGGATTTATCGGAATAGAATCTGTGTTCTTCCATGTTCAAAAGAGTCAGCTAACGTGATTCTTGAGTCTTTTTTAAGATGCTTTTAAGATGCCTCCTTCTGAGCTTTTCTGAGCATACTCCACTGGTAGTTCATCCTGGGGTATACAAAGAACTTGCTAAATTTGTTTTTTACCGTAATTTACAGTATTTACTGTTATTTTGACTGTTGAATTAATGTTTTATCTCTGTATTTTTCTCTCTAAACCGGGTCTGGCATTCTGCTCAACTGTGATGCCCGATTGGAGGGAAATAAAACAGGCTTGGCAGAAAACGTTAATGAACTTAGTTCCACCTCCCCTTTAACTATTCCTCATTGAGTAAGTGAAACTGGTTGGGAGTCCTCTGTTAGAGCAGCAGGGGCATCTGCACTCAGTCATGTTTCGGATAAAAATAAGCAATGAAGATTACGGTCTAAAATCAGATAATCAATATAAAGGTTTTATTCAGCGGAGCGTGAACATTTAAAAGTGCCATATCAATAGTGGTTAGAAATGCAGTGACTGTATCATTTAATAGAGGGTGGTCTTTTGGTAACTGTTTGATATTATTAGGGTTGCATTTGTTTGGTTTATGATTATTTGCCTGCTCTCTGCTGATAATAACAGGTACGAATTATGTAGGGCAAGGGCCAAGTCCGATATGTGGGTTACTGTTAAAATCAGGGCTGAGTTTGAGTCTGTTTTAAGTGCACATTAGAACAACACGCAACAACACCACATTGAGCCGGGGGAGAGAGGCTGGGGGGTCTTTCCACACCCCTGTTCGTTGGACCATCAGGGGTCGGAGCCCGGATAGAACATCACGCCGTCTGGTCGGGGTCCTGGGCTGGTGGGCTGCTCTTGCCGGTGTGGGGGCCTTGGCGGTCTACTTGTCCCCGTCCTGGTGGGCAAAGGGGTCTGTCTCCTGGGTGCAGGGGCAGGGTTCTCTAATGGGGCGTCTGTCCCTGGGCCTGGGAGTATGGAGTATAGTGTACGTATGGGGGGTATGAATGAGTGTATAGCGTCCTTTTTTCGTTTGTCCTGTATTTGTAAGAATGTGTACGCATGAGAGGGAGGGTACGTATGAGTGTCTCTGTCTGTCTATGTCTACCTGTCAGGTTGGGTGTTTGGCTGCTCTCTGGCCTGATGCATCTTCTTCCCTCCCCGTCACTCCCCGTCGGTGATGGTTGCTCCTGCCCGCTGGTTGATGATGACTCTCGATGCATGGGGCTGGGGGTCCCGGTTGCGGCCCGGCTCGGTCCTGGTGCATGTCGGGCGGGTCCTGGGTGGTCCGGTGTGTCGGGCGGCCGCTGTTTCGGGCCGATGTCCTCCTTGGATTGACTGGGGCACCTCTTATGGGGGTGCCGGGGTTGTAGAATAGGTTGGTGCCGTCCGGTGGATCGGTGGGGACCGTGCCTGGCGCCCAGTCCTCCTGCCGGTTCCAGGACTTCAGCTGGCTGGTCTGTTCGCCTGGTGGGGCTGTCCGGCATTGGCTGGGCCCCTGATCTTGGCGCCCCACGTGGGGCGGGATCTGGACCCTGGAGCTGGAAGATCTGGATGTCCAGGTGCCGGCTGGGCGCGGCCTGGGGAGGGCGTACATCCGCTGTGGCTCTTGCTGTGGCTCCCTGGCGTGTGGATGTGTGGAGGCGGGCCGGATTGTTGGCGGTGGGTATTGGTCCGGGGTGGCGGCGGCGTGTGTGGTCCGTCGGTTGGCTGCGGGTCCTCCTTGCCTGCGGCGGCGGTGGGGGGCCCTTGTCGGCTGGTCCCTGGTTGGGGCCCCGCTGGGGGGCGGGGTGCCCCTGGTCCCCGTGGCCTCCGGTTCCTGATCCGGGCCCGCCCTGGCGTAGCCGGTTACCGGCGGAGCCCATGGGCTCGTCACTGCGATCTCTCGGGCCCCAGCATTGCGGCTGGTGGGTGCTCCCCTGGGACTTCCATCTGTTCCTCTCTTGGTGGGTGATCGACCCTGCGCTGATCCGCCTGTGGACTCTGTACTCTGTGGGACCCTGGATGCATACATCTCTTGCCTCCTCCATGTCTGTGCCGATTCCTGTAGGACGGATTGACGGTTCCTTACACCAGCTATCAATCACTTGCATGGGGAAACCTTATTCAGACCTGCATGCTCGCACACACATAGGTGTGGGGACATAGGTGAGGACGGACATATCTTAAGCTGAGGTTATCATCATTAGTTAGTTGTTCACAGGAGCTTACCAGAAACATTTGTATTATGTTCATTAATCAATGCTTGTGTGTAGTGAATGTATAATTCTTTGTTTATTCTACTAGATCCGAACTATTGGTTTGGTTCTGTACAGTTTGTTGTTTTTGTTTTGTATTACTGTTTCTCTGCCGTCCGGCAGAGGTGGAGGACTGGGATGTTTTCTTGTGTTCTTTGTTTGCCTCCCTGTCTTGTGTCGTCGGTTCGCCCCTCTGTTGGTCCGGTTTCTTTTCTTCACCTTCTTCCTTTCTCCCTTCTTGTCTCAGTTTAATGTCCATGACGTCAGGAAATTGAACCCACAGTAATCACTAATAAAGATTTTTCATACATATACATCAAGTGGCGTACTACAGCGAAGCTGTAATACTCTGCTTGGGAAAGTAAAACTGTTGGGCTTGTACTTGGTACTCAGACACCAATTCTGAGTAGCATACTGCTAGACAGGACACGTTAAAAAAAAAAAAAAAAAAAAAAAATCAGGGCTGAGTTCATAGGACCGGGGACCAGCTGCATATCAGGATGTGGTGGGCGTACCAGAGAGGGCAGGGGCAGCTGGGGCCAGCGTGGTACACAGGGGTGGACGTGGGCATGCCAAGCTCATTGCCAGCATCTGGATGCCTTGCCTGTTGAGGTGTAGTCCATCAGACCCAAACAGATGACTCCTCTCCAAGAAAATTTTTAAATGGTCTATAAAATGAATATTGTGCATCACAGTGGCAGAGGAAAGTGTTCAGGGATAAAAGTCTGCTAAAACGGCCAATACCTCTGCCAATGGCCCCACCATTGGCAGAGGTATTTCGGGCGAGAAATAAAACCAGACACGTGCATGTCTTTTAAAAGATTAACAAATTAATGAAATCCAGCTTCAGGAGCTCAGACTTCTGTTTACGAATGTTGTTGGTTCCAGCATGGATCACAGTTGTGTGACGTGTGATGGTGTACAGGATCTGTTCCGTGATATCCTTTGCCCTGGCTCCAGGAAAGACAGAGTGAGGGCTCCTCCCATCTTAACCTTTCAGATAATGGAGTCCACGATGATGAGCGTGGTGGGTGGCTGGTCTGCAGGCTGATGCTGGGAGCTGGGAAAACAATCTTTCACCGACCAGGACCTGCTGGATATTGGGCAGATTATCTTCCGCGAACTGCAGCGATGTGTAGTCAGCGCAGAGGGCTGGTTCCATGGATTCAGGGTGTAGTGGAGTAGTCCTGTGTGAATTTCGGCTGCGGTCCTGGATTTGGTGTGACAAGAATGGCTCCGTGACTGCAGCTGCTGGTCTGGCTGCTGGGAGGGAATGGGTGGCTGTCCTTCAGAACTGCTGGGCTTTGTGTGGTTGGAGGGACAGTAAAGGGAGGAAAGTCATGCTCCAGGGCACCGAAATGGTTGAACAACTGCAAGCGGAGTGGAGAATGGTGACGGCTGCTCTGGATAATGGGAAGGAATGGGCAGGGGTCCTGCAGAAATGCTGGGCTTGGTGCGGTCAGAGGGACAGTCAGAGGAGGTAATGGTTGAACAATTGCAGGCTAGGTGGGGAACGGTGGCGGCTGCTCTGGGCGCCCCCACCACGGCCGGGCCCAACCGTGGACCATGCACCCTGGGGCAATCGGTGTTGAGCTTATTGGGGCTTTTGACCTAACCCCCTGTAGGAAAAAAAAGTTCTGCTCCTCTACAGGAGATGTTGCACCACTGGGATTTGGCAGTCCGAGTCCACTTGGAGAACGAGTGATGGATTCCCCCTCTATAGCTTTAATGGGCTATCAGGGAATTGTGTCCGCCAGCTGAGCACTGTTTGCGGCAACAGAAGTCCAACCAAAGATGATGTCCACGTCACGCTCGTGATCCTGGATTTGAGATTGAGATTGTCTGCTCCAGCTCAAGAACTTTCTGGCTTAGCTTCACACAACCCCCACAGCTGGGGCAACATGTGAGTGGAGGCATGATAAAATAATTTTTAAAAAACGCCACCGTTAAACACAAATCGCTAAAGTTATTGGTGTTAAAAACTGTCAAAATTTGTAATAAAAAAGGATTTAAAACTGTTACGAAGGGAGCTGGAGTTGGCAGTTCTCTCAGTTGAATGGACGCCGACACATGCGCCAGATTGTAAGTGCCTTTAGATAATGTGCTTTGAATCTGTGCTATATAAATCAACTGAACTGAATTAAATTGAAACTATAGGTGCCTTGCAAGAGCATTGATCTGTATGGTTTTTTCTTTGATCTTCATAACGCTGTTTGCTAAATTATGTAATTATGTACCAACTTGGGATCTGAACCTGCTTCCATGGTTTGGCAAAAGAGTATAGAGGCCGATATATTGGTCGACTGATATATTGGTCGACCTCTAGAAAAGTATATGGATGGATGGATGTCATCTGATCTTTAAAAATCAAGGTAAATTGAGCAACTTTTTGGTCACAATGATCAACATTTTAAAATAACTACTATTTAGAGCTAAAACATTCAAAACAAAAGCCATGATACATTTAAGACTTGAAAAATAACATTTCCACAAATCCACATTTAACAATTTGTCCTGTGCTGTCTGACTTTGACAGAGTGTAGCATAATAAGTAGCCTGATTTACTGCAGACAGTTTTTTTTTTTCAAGTGAGCGGTTTGCTGATGGATGATGATGAATGAGATGGCTCTCAAGGCTGAACTGGGCCAGAAAACATCGAAAGCTGTACAAACCCATTTGGCATCAGCATTCCATGATTTTTTTTTTTTATGAATCAATGGCTGAAGGAATGACTCCACCAGTCATGATGATTCTTTTTTTCATTATATATCCTTCTTATTCATGCACAGATGACATGCTTTGCTTTGTGGCTGATTCCTAAACAATGTGACAAGACCACACATGACCAGCGGACGCTGCGCTCACTTCTGTTCAATACCCGTGAAGAATGTTATCTGTTCTTATCTATTCATAACTGCAATGCAAAGCTGAGGCACTCGGTCAAGGTTGAAGTAACCCCCCACCCCCTATTCTGCACACAAAGGGGAACAAGCCAAAACAAAAGATTGTGGTGGGACAGACTCGGTAGGACAAACTAAAAGACAGTTTGCTGTTTGTGTGTCCTCTTGAAAAAATAGAGCCATGCATGACGAAAAAGACCATGGATTTTCCTTTCTGGTCATGCAAGGGGACAAATAATAGATTTTCATAAGAAATATGGATAAAGCTTAATATGAACAAGGCTTTTTATCTTGATAAAGAGAACATAATTTAGCAGTCTCTTCATTATGCTTGTTTACTGGTATTATTGATGGTAAATTGTGTTTCTCTACAAAGGGTTGTAAAAACATTTCTCCATTTTTCATGGGGTGGCTGTTTAAATAACATGTAGTAGCAAAACAGCTGAAACCACAAACAACCAAGGTGAATGAGATGCTGTTGTTTTCACTGGCCATGTAATCTTAAAAGTCCTGTCAAGCCCCCCCGCCCCCAAGTTTCAGTTGCAATTTATCTATTTGTGAAGCTAAATGCAGAGTCCAGCCCCAGTAAGGATAATAAATAAAAACAGTTTAGAAAAGATTGTTTTCATGAGTTTAGATAAATGCCCATGTGCAGCAGGTGTTTTTTTAAGCTTTGTTTGCTATATAGAGCCAAGTGGCCTAAGAAGAAGTAAAAACCAGACTGTGAAATATTTCTAGTACCATAAACTCTGTTGACTGAAGCAAGACAACCCTTAGCAAAAACCAGTATACATGAAGTTCATTTATCAAGCATACTTCTTAGTCTAAATGGTAACATTTTCAAGGTAATTCAAGCTAATGTTAGGAATACTTTAAGTATAATTTAAGAAAATTAAATGCAAGTTAAAAATACATTTTAGGTACAATACCGTTAGTGTACAATGTATATACTTGTAGTTCACATTTTAGTCTATTAAAGTATATTCAAAGTTGTTCTGAACTGTACTTCATTAATCTTGAAAATTATCCAATTTAGTCCAAAGAAGTATACTCAATTAAATTTACTTCAAGTATATAACTTTTTGTAAAGGGAAAATATACATTCTAATTGATGTATTCTGTTAGAAATGATAGAAAGTTAAAATTTTAGGGTACATTTTTAATTTTGGTTTCGTTTTTATTTTACAGACATCTCCAAATACACAAGCATTACTTTTTGTCAAGCAGTTGTGTTTTGAATTATATTCTCAGTTGCCGTCTACTTCTCTGGCATGTTAGAGTGGCAAACGTTGTGAACCTATGTTTTGTTTAGAAACTAATAGTCAGCTAGGGAGTTCATGTTTTTTCCAGATTTCCAGTGGAGACTAACCACTTCTTTAATGATTAGAACCAGCCTTTTTGTCCAGGTTTGACTTCAGTTTCTCTCGTTCACAGCCTACAGTTTACATATAAATGTATAAACTTTAGAAGAGGAAAGTAGCTGACTACTCAGGATGTAAGGTTGTCATTTTGTTCATCAGAGAACCCCTCTGAGTAAAGAGTTGAAGAATTGTTCTCAGTGGTTGCAGATTTTTTCCAAATAATGCTCTGCTGAGCCTAAACGTAAAGGTCTAAGCAATCTGTGTCCAGGATGTGTGGGGTCTGCAGAGATGGTAATGTCTTTTTCTGACCCTATAACATGTATAGGTCTTAGATGGAGAGAGTGCCAGTCATGATGATCCTTTTGAAAGACCTGTTCTTTGCAGTCTTATTTTGTGGCTGAACTAAATCTCACAGTGATGAATGAACAAAGAACAGAGTAGAAGATGACCAGTTGCCTTATGAGGTCGCTGCTGGACCTTCCTCCAAACATTGTCTTTGTGTAAGGACCATCTCAGGGCCCGAGGAGGATCAAATCCACAAAAGACAGCGTATTAAAGACACACTCTGTAACTTTTACTGCTTAAAAATGTGTTTTCAAAATGTTTTGGTGACACAACACATTTTATGATGTTTCTTTTTGGAGCTATCACTGCATGGGAGGTTCCAGCTGCTGAGGAGCACTATAGAACTTTTTCACAAGTGGACCGCTTCCCTGGAAGTCCTGAGTTTCGCTTCACGGCAGTGTGCTACGTGATACCTAATGATATAAACAAACCTGCGGTTTTGAGACTTAAGCCATGGCAGATCCGCCAAAGAAATCAAAGAAGATGCTATCAGAAGAAGCAAAGAAAAGAAACTGGGCGGCAAAAGCTAAAAGCTGCCAGAGGTTCACCACTGGAGAAAACTTGTTAACCCCTAATTCACACCAATGGACGGATGCATCCGGTGTGAGCCACTGAGCTGGATGCTGAGCTGAACAAGCTTCTTAACCCCAAAGAAGACACTATCAAAAGAAGCAAGGAAAAGAGACTGGGATGCAGGAGCAGCTGCCGGAGCTTCACCTCTTGAAAAGTTTAACCCTTGATTCACTGCGGGCACATCCATTCTGTGCCCTAGTGTGAATCAGGGGTAAGGAAAGTTGCAGCAGGAGCCGTGGAGCTGGACGCAGCAGTGGTCACCTTCTCAACTGGTCTAGGTTCCTCCTGCTCCCTCAGAGAGCAGCAAGACAGGTCAGAAAACACTTCCTTCCCTTCATAACTGTGAAAGATCTTTTCTGTCAAACTATTGCTCAGTTTAGATCTAAGTAGGATTGGCTTCTAAAATCCAATGTTACAACTTTTCAGTTTTGTGTCCGCAGCAGATTTGAATGAGGTGTCATACAGCAGGATGTTTGCATTCTGATCTAGCTGTGTTGCTACTGGATTGGTGAGTAATAAATACAAGTTTGGGCTTATTTGGGCATGTTAATGTGATACAGTGCCGGAAAAACGGTTTTATGGTTTACCAACTGACACGTCGTTAGTTTGATGTTTTGGCTGGTGAGCTTGTAAAACCGTCACTTCCTTAGACTGTAAAAAAGAATAGACAGCGCCTCCTCACTCCTCCCCGTTTACCAGAATGACACACTGTCATGGGGGAATTCATGGTGGATTCAAAGACTCCTCCTCCCCAGCTCTGATGAAGCATGTTCCTAAAAAGGGCATAGGGGCGGGATCTTCACCGTAGACTCTGTCCTCGCGGGGCGTATATGGGCATGTAGTTCAGTCGTAATCACGCCCACTCTGCTCCCGCGTCTTTAGCTCTGATGCTAAACTTGGCTCGGCCCCCTAATTAATTATGCAAGATTTCAAAAAATTATCTTACGAAAACCAGCCTGGTGTCTATTGTTTTTACAAGCCCAGCGTTATTTCAGGAAGAGTATGTAGCCATAGAAAGTTATAACAATTGGGCACCAGGCATTAAAGTTGTTTTTAACGTGTCTAAAGTCCAATGCTTTTCAATGGGGGCCTAGCGGCCAAAAGGAGGTACTACAGCAATGGAGGAGCAATGGGGGCCTCCATGGTATGCGGTCACAAAGCAGAGCAGCCAGCTGCCATTGGTCAGTTCACTTCTTCAGATGAGCTCCATAGAGATTTGTTTTCACAACAGTGACATTACGCCGCAAGCACTGAGAGGGGTACATAGTGTAAATATCTGTAAAGTTACGGAGTGTGTCTTTAAAGAGTAACTATACCCCAAAATAGCTTTTTTTGCTTATCAACTGTATAAATGGGTCTTTCCTAATGCAATCTTTCAGTTGCAGGGCATTTTCGAAATTTTCGTGTAAACTTGTTAAATTCTACACTTTTTGCATTAAAAATGTCTTAGTGCTGCCACTTATGGTCAATATGTGGAAACTGTATTTGAATTTTGTGGTTGGCTGAGAGCGGTATATTTTTTCCATTCTCTACATCACAGGCATGGTCTCACAGAGATGCCCTCTATCTCTCACACACACTCACCCCAACCCATGGCGAGTTGGAATTGTGTATCTTGGCTATATGCACACCGAAACAATGCTGAGAGAAACAGAGAAAGCTGAAATCCATATATCCCACTATGGAGGAGCACAACGGTGAAGTGGTTTAAACCTAGGCCTGAGCAGTATACCAGTCCATACTGAAAACCGGTGTTTATTTCCGTTATAATATGAATTTTCAATATACCGCTATACCGGTGGATTGCTCAGACAGCACAGCAGATACTGATTTCACTACTACACACTCTTCACATTGTGAAAAGTAAAGATTTTAACTAAGTACAGCTGCTAGCAGGAGCTATCAGAGCAAAGCACACAATGCTGAGTAAGTAATTCCAAAAAGAGGAGTCACATCTAAAGTTTAGAAGTTTATCAGCATGGGGAGCCTAAGTCACGCCCTTCTACTTCTGTCCATGGGTCCCCAAATGCCCAAAAAAATGAATGAGAGTCAATGGAGCGATTAAAGTTATTTTCTGATCCAGTTTGAAATGCACCGTGGATCAAACATATCATGTCCGTGAATTTTAAAAACAAATTTTGATGCAGAGAAGACGCTGATTTTCGACCAGAGGTAAAAGTTACTTTAAGTTTTGTGTAAAAACGCTTAGTGGACTACAACTACAGAAGAAGAAGGAGAATGATGGCCGTAGCCTCCAGGACGAAGAAAGTAGTATTAAACACAGAGAAAACGTCTATAAAGCTGTCATGTTTATTTTACTTCTTCTTTGGAAAATTCCCAACTGAGTCTTTACTCTGCCCCCTAGCAGTATTATTCAGTACTACATGCGAAGCCATAACAAGATGCCATTTTGCCATACCGCCCAGCTCTACTTAAACCAATAAGTTATACCTATATGTTTTAAACACACTGTGAATAAGGAAACAAAAGCTGATGCCATTATTCCCTCCAAAGCAAATTAGCATTGATGCTAGCGCTAGGCTCTCAGTGCTTGCTTGCTGCTTACTATACATGCTGCTGTCTTCAGGCAGCACTGACTCAGCACCCTGAGACAACGGCTCGATCTGATATGGCATTTGACCGCTGAGCTCCATAAAGCCTCCCTTTACCTCTGGTGGATGGCGGAGAAGAGACTTCATGATTTCTCCCTTTACCAGAAGTAAAGAGAGGCTTTATGGAGCTTAGCAGACGAACGCCATATCAGTTTGAGTTGCTTCACCTGTGACTGTGTTCCTGACCACACCCACGCGTTCCCACCTTGCGCTCATCCTCCACACCTCGCCATGCCCCTCCGTGCCTTCTGGCCCTGTCAACTTTGGTAGGATTTTTAAATGTTATCTGGGGGCAGGATAATGCTATTTCATAGGGTTCAGTTACTCTGGAGGCCAGAATTCTAGTGCGCTTGAAATTTCTAAAGAATCTGTTATTAACAATTAGTCAAGATGGTGAAGAAATTCTCCGCCGTCTGTTGATGCTAATTAACCTGTGGTTCTCATAGCAAATTATGCAGCTAATTTCTAAAGTTTCTCACCAACCAGTGTCATCACCTGAACCATAAACATGTCATCACTCCAGTTACATCATATTCATCATGTCAAGACTGAACCTGGCCTTATTTGTAATACAAGGTAAATACAGGATGTTTGACTCAATGTTTTCTTGATTTATTACCTTGTCATCCTGTTTCGTAGCTTAAATATCCTTAACTGTGTCCACATTTCTGCCTGGAAGAAAAATATTAGGAATCCCTCAGACCTCTCCGGGGCTTTAACAACACCCCCCCCCCCCCCCCCCATCAAATATAAACCTGGAGCTTGCTATCTTTGTATTTAGATTTTTTTCTGTTAATTAATAAGCTATTTGATGGATCTATACAATGACAATTCTGTTTGAACAGTATAATGACATCTTTAAGATAAAATCCTCACAGTATTCAAGAGCTTCTCAAAGTGATATTTAAGAGAAAATGTCAACTCTCAAATGACCACAAAATGTTTGTAATCTGCAGCAGGCCTGGTGCTTTCTTGCCCAAGACAATTTTCAATATCCACATAAAATAAGTTGCAACCAGTCAATGTTTTGATCGACGACAACCAGCAGAGTTGGGCTATTGATTTTGACTTTTCGAGGCAGTAAAGAAGATGCTTTGATATCCTTGTACACCAAAATGAACATTAGAGCTTGGCTTAATAAAAACAAAAAAAGAGCAATCATATGTTCTATACCGCCTTTCCTCAAGGTTTCGTGGGGGGCTGTTGTCTATCTCCAGCTGTCAACGGGTGAGAGGCAGGGTACACCCTGGAAAGGTCGCCAGTCCATCGCAGGGCTCACTGGAATCTCAGATTTAAAAAAAAAAAATATGTTTATGTACATGATGTGTTGCCAAAAACAGGCAGCTTTGACCTGGAAGTATGTCACATACTGATACTGCCAACGAGATGTGAAAATGCACAGAGGTTTAAAAAAAAATTTTATTCTGTTTATTTATATAGCGTTGATTCACAAAACATGTCTTCTCATTGAACTTTACAAGAAAAGTAAGTGCAATTCAATCATACATACATTCCAATCAATTCAAAAGTTTTCAAGTAGCTCACCGCCCTACCAGAGTATAACCAATTCACAGGTCGCAGGTCACATTTATTTTTGAAAAACGGCTTAAAAGAAACCGTTGCCTTGCGGACCAGGGGACAAGCGGGGGGATGAAGGGCTGGGTGTGGTCTGGGCTGTGACTGATATGTTGCAGCAGCGCAGTCACAGATGGCTAGAAAGATGAAGAGAACCTTAGTAACGTGAGCTCCATTGCCTGGAACTAATCTGGAAGTTGAGGTTTTTTCTCCACTTCCTTCTCCAAAGGGAACAAAGTTCAGGGAGATAGGTTCTGTGGAGGAGAGGAAGAAAATGTGTGTTGCAGAGAGATGCCCAAGGTATAAATAACGTATCCAAGCATGACAATAAAATCATTCAGGAATGTGCAAAAAAAAACTTTTCACACCATTACAGTTATTAAAAATGAACTCTTAGCCCAGATTTTCTTTTCCATTTACTGATATCAGCTATCCCTTTGTCATAGGTAATGCGCAAATGTCAGCAAGTAAGTGTAACCACCTGTAAAATGGAGCACCCAGATTTTGAGCCAATGTGCTGCAGGCAGTTCATGGCACCTCGCTACCGCGGTGTGGCCGAGACCACACGTGTTATATACCCGACCATGGCTGGTCTCCTGTCGTCACTAATCAAAGCCTACATCAGAAACCCGAGCTGTGCCGTTAGCAATGCAGGATTACAATTCTAGTGAATTCCAGTGCGGTGTAATTTTTTAACCACTTTGGGCACTAAACTAACAGTCTTTGGTACAAAATTAATATTTTCACTAAACTGTACTAAAATACATAAAATAATGACCAGACACGTATATAGTGCTATTATAGATTCATTTATACAGGTTATCAACAAAAAAAGTTGATTTTGGGGTGAGTTGCACGAATCTTAGCAGACTGCAGAAAGACAGTTTACTGGGTCCCCTCAAATAAGCCACAGCCCCCATATCTAAATTCTTCTGTTGCCGAGTCTGATCTGCAGCTCATTATCTACAAACTATCAGCGTGGGTTCCATAGCTTGTTTCGAAAATCCCATGCATACAGTCATTTTAGTGTGAAGCTGAACCTTGAACCTTCTGGTTCAAAGAAAATATAGATTTCAGTCAAGGTGTTGAAATAATGGCAGCTACGTAGATTTATTTATCATTATTTTGCAAAGCTGAAAATTAAAATGTCCTCTGAGCATTTTTTTTATATCATTATTTCTGCTAACATTAGGTTGCTCATTAATGTATAAGGAAAATAAATTAGGTCCAGTTACAGACCCTTGCTGGACTGTCACTGGTAATTCTGTTGTTATAATTTGATAGCACCTTCTGAGGTGCTTCTCAGCTCTGTGGTGTTACCATCTGTGTGAGCATAGCTGCGCCTGCTGAATCTCACTGCACCTCTGAGCAATTAGGTTCATTTCCTACCTGCTTAAAATAAAGAAGCTTATCCTCATTCTCCACCTGATAGTCAACTAGAGAGGTAATCTAGAACTGCCTGGTTTCATGTTTCACGTCTTTTCGAGTTACTTCTCTTTGTGCATTTCTGTTCCCCCTAGGGATGCTGTTCAGGGCTCCTGAAATCTTCCCCATGGAGCTGTCTGTCACTGGTTACAGCCAATTCGCCGAATTCAACAGAGCATCTACCTCCCGAGCCTTCGCCAGCAAAACCTTTAACAGGTTTAAGAAAGTAAGTATAAAAATATATGAAATATCTCAACCTCCAAACCATACTTTCTTAGTGCCACCAACAAAAAGGACCAGATGGATATACTGAATCCGCAAGAAAAAACAGCATTTTTTAAAATAAATCTTAATGAACAAAATTTGACTATTTTAAGCAAAAACAAATATTGAAAAAGTGAAAAATTATTTCTACAAAATAACATAAATTAAGTTTAAAAAAAAGTTTATGCATAAATGTTCACCCCCTTTAAAATCACTGACCTAATTCAACAGAGGTCCAGGCAGTTGGTGCTAGTAGTGTCACGCTGAGTGAAATGGAGATCACTTGAATGCACTGAGTGTGTTTTAAGTGATTGTAGGTTAAAGACCCTTGTCTGCTAAGTCAATTTGTTGGTTAATCAGTTACTCCTGGCTACTACTGAAGCATGAAGACGAAAGAACACTCCAAGCAAATCAGAGAAAAGTTTGTTGAAAAGTATAAGTCAGGGGATTGATACAAACAGATCACTAAGGCGGCACTTAACATTCCCTGGACCTCAGGCAAACAATCAAGATGAAAGGTATATACTACATATGTAAATCTGCCTGGATCTGGCCATCCTCACAACCTGAGTGACCGTGCAAGAAGGAGGCCTGTGAGAGAAGCCACCAGGACACATCTGACTACAAAGGAAGGAGACATGGGAGAGACTCTGCATACATCAGCTGTTGGTTGGGTTCTTTACCAGTAAAAAAAAACCTTGATGGCAGAGTGGTAAATGAGAAAGCTACCGTTGAAGAAAACTCTTTTGAAAAGGCATGTGGGAGACTCCATGGTCAAGTGGAAAATTTAGTTATTTTGCCATCAAACAAGACGTTATGTTTGGTGGACATAAAACACTGCAGATCACCACAAATTAGAGCTGAAGATCTATGCAGGAAACCTGTTGAGACCCATCGGTACCCAATGGGTCGGGCCAGGTTCTGGTTTAATTTCTATCACTGTCCACAAGCATGGGCTTTAGTGGTCAGCTGATCATCTCATTAGCGCGAAAATTTATAATAAAGGGCTGCACTGGGTCTCTAACATTGTTCCGATCTACCTGTCAAGATGTTGCATGCACACCACATGCATCATGCGGATACATGAAACAAACCGAAAACATGCTCTGACTGCTGCACAGAGCTGTCACAGAAAATGCTGAAGTGTAAAAGCACTATTACCAGACATCCAATGGCTGAAGTTGCACATGTCTCCTGCATTTATATAGCAGCTTTCTGATGCCCACCAATCAGATAAAATCTCCTAAAATTCTATGGAAATCTAGAGCAAGCGGTCAAGACAGATTTTCACGCAACAGAAGCGGTTAAAGCTTCACATAGCTGCAGACTTAAAAAATAAAAAGATTATGAATCAACATGCCTTTAAATTATTCTTATTCATTTATCATTTTAAGCTTCAGATATTAGGCCTATTTGGTTGGAATTTCAAACATTTGTCCGGTAAATTGAAAACCTGCCAATCACGTTGTCTGGTGCCAGTTAAAGGAAACCCTGGTGTGTGACTTTTGAATAATGTCGTGCTGTAAGCGGGTTAGGGCTTTAATAAGCTGTGAATCAAAAAATACTCTTTGAGCTGAATTCTCTCTTGCTCGGATCGGGCCGTGCCCAACTTTTAAGGCCCGATTGCAGCTCTACCACAAATACACCATCCCCAATGTGAAGCATAGTGATGGTGGCTTCCTGGTGTGGGGATGCTTCTTAGCGTCAAGGCCCAAAAAAGCCCAATGTTGATCATGACTTGTAAAAGTAATAAAAGGCTACAAAATCTATGTGGGTGTGTTTTATAGGCAGTACATATATATTACACAGAACAACACAAAAAAATGGTAAATTGTGATTTTTTTACTTTTAATTTTGTACCTGATTTAGGAAAATTGTGTAGAGGAAGGGTTATCATAATTCATGAATAAAAAGGTCTAATTTACAGATGGTAGTAGTAAGATGTCGACAGATGATTGGCATTTAAACAATCCAACGCATGAATGTTGAGGTAGATTTATACAAATCAGGTAATTACTGTCTCTCTTTTTATGCTGCCACGCCTGATAAATATCTTACTGCTCACCTCTGAATGTCCTTAATCCTGTGGAGAGTGCTGAAACTGATGACTTCTCTGGGTTATGGCTTCGAAGCAGCCTCCTCGGGCTGTTGCTGTTTGCTACCAAAGAATAGATCAAGTTTGTGATGTGCAAAATGCAGCCAGCAATAAACTGGAGCCAATTATTATCTTTGTTTCCCTGCCCTAGGGGGCCCAGTGGGCTCCTCTGGCCTCAGATCTGAAATGGGTGAGGGGTGAGAGTGTGTCTGTGGTGATGTGAGCGTCTTGGTCAGCGAGGGATTGTTGGCACTGCACAGTGTAGCAAATCAAATGCCACCCTAAAAAAAAAATGAAATAGTCAGTCGTTCAACATTGCAGTTACCATAAAAATATTATGAAACGAGGATCTTGCTTCTCTCTTTAAGGGCAGGTTTGCTATCAGGTATTAAAGAGGCCAAACCAACGAGCCCACAGTTGCTACAGAAACGAGCAATAAAGGAGTCTGGGAAAATCAGTATTGTGGGGAGGGGTACAAGCAAGGTTGCTCTCAGGGTCGTGTTTGCCCTAACCCCCATGGCCTTGTTACAATATATATGACCCATTTATGTCTCCATCCACTGTAGCGGCTGACCTTGCTGTTTACGAGGCTGCCGCCACAAAGAAGGCCATCATGCAATTGGCTTGATTCATGTGACACGTCTGCTAAACAACAGGCTTGTTACCCTCAACACATCCACCTTGCTAGCTCGTACCAGTTGCTGTAAACATGCTAAGTAAGATATATTAGCTTTGGGCTGGAAGCATTATTTTGACAGGTAGATTTAGTTACCTTTCAGGATCGATACAAGCTGCTGTTGCAGCTAACCAACGCAGGGTTTAAAATGATATGTTGGTGACATTTACCAAAGTGACAAACTAGATTTTGTGACTATGAAGTGGCATTATGAAAGTTTATCATATTTAAAGGATATCAAATGCATAAATAAATACAATACAGCAAGCGAGAATACATGATTTCTTTGTCTATGAGATTCTTCTTAAAATACACTGTATCCAGTTTTGGGTTGTGAAAAGATAAATTCCTGTGACCAAGTAAGAAAGAGTTCAAAGATCAGGAAGAATAATGCAGGAAGCACAGTGTTGAGTTTTGAAATGGTTCAGTGCCTGCTTCCTCATCTCCTGCTGAGCCAACAAGGAAACTGGTTTCCTCAGCCCGAGACCAAAGACAGACAGTCAATATGACTGACAAGTGTGTAAAACTGAGACTGAAAAAGCACCCAGTATTCTTAGATTTGAAACAGTGGATTGATGTAGAGTAAATAACGGAGAAATTTCTTTCAATTGACTGCTTCAGACTAATTTCTCCAACAATATTAGGGGTGTAATGAACAAAAAAATAAAGAAATGACTGCCAGCTATTAATAAACTCTGTTATTTGGGAACATCAGTAGTTCCTCATGCAGCTACAATAGAAATAGACAGATGGATCGAACCACAACTTTGAGAAAAAAAATACATTTTTCAACAGAAATAAAGTCCATAACACGCCCTGCACTGAACTAAATGACTCACCTGAAACAATGTCAAGTTGAATGGAAACATCACTGATACTAGAGAAAAAACAGCTGACATCACCATGGCTACCAGTAGCATCCAATTAGACAAAACTCCCTGTCATGTACCAAACGTAAGTCGGCTAGAGATTTTCCCAACAGCTCCCCATGCTGCATTCAAGTACAGCTCGGGGAGAAGGTTGTTGAAAAATCCAAACAACTCCGAAGGAATTTAACCATGTTTTATTCCCAAATATTGGCAACATCTTGTTTAAGCATTTCTAAACATTGACAATGACAGTTTTTCAAGTGGTTGGGTATTTTTTGTTTACTCTGGCTATGTCAAATTAATTTCATGAATTGAAAGGAAGGAATTCAGGATAAAGGTTCTTTGTTTATTGTTGATTAAAGTAAAACAAAAATGTGCACATTACAGTGTACCAAAAACGTAGCGAACCCGACTTTAAAACCCCAAATTTGTACCAAACCATAATTTTTTATATTGTTACACCCGTAGTATTAGGAATACATAATTGCCTTATATCTACCATGCCATGTTTGTAGTGAAGTATGGGATGTTTCACATGATCTGTGACCTTAAATATAATCAGTGGATTTATCTTTACTCTTATTATTTTTGACCAGCTTTTTGGATAGTCCAATGAGTATTTTGCCCATTTATCCTTGATGTTGAGAAACATATTATTGTGGTGTAAAAGGAATCATATCCAACACTCTACTCTTTTCTCATTTCCAAAGATTCTCTGTTACATTTAAGTTGGGTCTCCTGCTAAAACACTCCAAATGCTATTAAAAGAAACATGAAAGGTCACCCGTGAGTCTTCCAGGGGGTGAGAGTAATTTTGGGCTGGGAAGGTTTGGTGCCCAACTAAAACAGTCGTTGGGTAAGTAGCAGTGTACACCTTGGAAGGATGATGACTTGCTAAATACCTAAAGGCAGTTTAAAGAAGTCAACCATGTAGTTTATATTTCAGTTTTAGGGAGGAAGCCAGTGTACCCAGAGACTACTCACAGACATACAGGGAGAACAAGTAAACGGGAGGCTGGGATTCAGTCCCTGGATCTTCTTACTGCAAGGCATCAGGACAGACAACAGTGCCCCCTTGAAACCTTCACAAATTATAATCTAAGAGTTCAACACTGTGTCTTATATTAGAGAGATAAGTGTGTGTTTATACCACCACTACATCTCATATATCACAGAATGAATGATGTAGCCATTCTCCACTATTCCTTTAATCCTCTGTGATTTTGATGTTCTTCATCAGGTGACTATAGATTGTACTCCACTGTTTATTTTGCACTCCAATATTATCATTGGATAGTCAGCTTTGAAAATGCTCTCATTCTTTACAAGAATAGGAGGTGTGCCTAATATAGAAAACCCTCATATTTGTAACAGAGTGTGCCGGTACCCTGCAGCACCACTAATAATAATTACAGACTTCAAGAAGAAAAGATTGATAATGAGATTGTTTAATCACACTTCATTAGTTCTGGGGCACTACGTAATAAACTGTCAACTGAACAAAAAATCAAACGCCTTGAAGTTACGTTTTTAATCTAAGATTTTTATATTTGTTACATTTATCAAACATTGCGAAATTGGTTTAGACACACAAGCGCAGCTTTCGCCAAACTGCTGCCAGATCCGTTTAGCTCTCCTTATTGAGATGAAAGAAATTTAAGAGAGAAATTAAGATGAAAACCGCTTGTTTGTATGTTGTAATGCTTGCATCAAAGATAAAAAGTCATTAAAAAAACAGTCCCTGCATTTCAGAGATTAATTTCTTTCTGCCTCCAACATATTATAGTTTCCAGGACTTCCATTTGGTATGGAATAGTCACAATCCAGATGTCAATTTTAATGCTTCCTGACCAGTTGGTCTCATCTAGAATATAAAAAACACAAAAGTTTTTTTTTTTTTTACATTTTTAGCAACGGATAAAAATAATAATTGATATGGCCATGTTTTTGTGAATTCTTGTAAATATTAAGTTTTATTCATTTTTCTTTTTCTTTAAAACATTAAGAATCAATTGTTATTTTGCTATTTGAAATAGTAATTATTTGTCTAAACTATTTGTAAATACTGTAGTTGGTAAACTTTTGGACCTTCCCTTGAATTAATTAGATTAAAAGCACACAAGTGGGCATGATGGAGATGTTTTGTTTGCCAGTTGTGAGGTGAGATGACGGGTGTATTTTGTAAAATGATTTCTTGAAAACTTTTTTGGACTCGATGACTTGGTTTATATTAACCATCGCTGTTATCAAATGCACAAGAACTTATTGACTAATTTTGAGCTATATTTCTGTAAGAATAAAATTAATACTTATTTTTCAAGTAATCAAGTTTGAAGTGTGTGTGCCTTAGGAAGCCACCCTTTGCCACCAACAGTCTTTTGATAGATTATTTTGGTTTTGAAAGTTAAAAGGCCATCACAATAATAATTGAAAATATCGAAAACACTCCAAAACTATGTGAGACTGGTCTTCAGTGTTGGCAAACATTGGCTCCATATCCTTATTTTTTCCTTACCAATATAAAAAAATACTTTTGGTATTGTAAGATAAGACAAGGCTGTTACCTGTTGATCCTGTTTAAGAAAAACTAAAAGTGCCATGATGTACTTTCTGAGACTCTGAGTGCCAAAAACACCAGACGGCAAACAATCAGTTTGTTTAACAAATTTATTTTGTGAAAATCAGGTATCTAGGAAGGTGTAACTGGGCTAACTGGGGGAGCTGGACTGCAGGAGGAAACTGTTAAATGGCACAACCAGGGGTGTGGAAATGGACAGGGAGCAGGTAAGTCTAAGGTTGATCCTGTGAGTTCTCTCTGCAGATGGGACTGTGGAGCTTTGGGAGGTGGACCGGCAAACGGCTTGGATGTGACGGTGGACAGGATGAGGTGTAACCAGGGGAGTAACATGGAGGCTGACCTAGAAGGATCCACAACTGGATTCGAGGATGAGCAGTGACCAGTAGTTTGGAGCAGCAAGAAAAAATCTAGATTGGGTCTGCGAGGGAGGACAAGGAAGGTTAGTGGCAATTCTCCAGAGGAGATGCAGAATTATCTGGCGTCAGCGTCCAAGAATGACTTTCCTTTTAAGCAACTGGAGGAGCCCTACCAGCCACACCCTGCAGAGAGAAGTATAGTAAGAGACAAAAACACACCCATCCACCAGCACACAGCCACTGAATCCCAACAAAAAGCCACACAAAACCCCTTGTTTTGTTTAAATCTAGATAGATAGATAGATAGATAGATAGATAGATAGATAGATAGATAGATAGATAGATTTCATTTTCCTCTTTAAGAAATCAAGTTTCTATTGCTCAAAGTATTTTCTCTCTGCAGCATTGAACCTTTCCATTACAATGGGAAAAAAAATACAACTATACATCAAAGATGCATACTTGTGAGATTTTTCAGTTGATTCAACATAATTAACTCCCAGTTTACATTCTCCTAACCTTGATCCCCCACTCCATTTTCCCAATGTCTCCCCCTGAGGTTGCTGCATGGGTCCCAGCTGCGTGGAAGCAAGCTTGAGTGCATCTTTCTGTTGCCATCACAACCCAGCCACAGGCATTTCTGTAAGGTTTATGTTGCCTTTGCACTGAGAAAGAGCAACATAGTGCCTAAAAGGCACTGAACAAATAGCAAGAAAGATGACAACGTCTCATTTGGAAATTCAAACATTCAAAGCTGAGAGATGTTGTTGCTCTGGTGTCATTTTGTATTAATAATTCCTTTTATTTGATTATGCACTTTCAAAAGCTGGACCTTTTGATCAATGCAATGTCAGACTGTTTGCAGGTGCTGCTGTGTTCTTGTACTGCTACATTTTGAGTGATGATTTATTTGAAGAGTTTTTTCTAAAGTAATTTAAATTCAAACTGGGGAAACAAACATAATTTGTTCATTAGTTTTTTCTCCAAATCAAGAAAGATATTTTTATTAAAGTTGTACGACTTCCAAGAGAAGTCACATTTTACACCCTTTTGTAAATTAATTTAGCCTTTTAAATATTTATTTCTCAGCAGTTTTCATATGAAGAGTTTGATGTAAGTATTCTACGGTAGAAATACATTTTTTAAATCAAGAAAAGCAAAAGTAATGCCTGTTTCTGACTTTAGGCACAGGTCGAACATGTGATGTCAGAGCATTTTTGCCCTGGGTAGTGATGTTGCTAAACCTTTTACCTTGATTATTTATTTTCAAAAGCAAAAGCTTACAAATGAATATGTGCAAATTTTCACTTTGGTCTAAGGCAACTAAAATAAAACTTTTTTATGCCATAAATAAGCTTTTTGTGTGGATGACAGGCTACATCGTAGAAAAATGCCTTTCTCTTTATTAGATACCCTTCTATGCGTGGTCAAGGCCTAAGATGCTATGAACTTGGCTTCGCAAGCCCTTGACTTCACATTTCAACATAAACACTCTGCACTAAACCTCAACGTTCCTCCATGTATGGGATGACATGTAAAAAGTGGCTTCCTGTTGATTTATTTCTGACTGAGCTTGATGAAGCCTTAAATGGCATGGCTCATCTCCCAAGCATACGCCTGTGAGCACAGCCCTAAGATCTGCACCAGACTCCTTAATCTGGCCATTTTCTGTTGTTTTCAGCCTTTCAGATCTTTCAATTACCTTTGGTCTGACATCTACAGGAATAATGTTTTCATAGGAAAATAACTTTTATTAACACTATGGCTCGCAAAGTATTTTAAAGGGATAACATTGCATGTTAATCTTATCATTTTTCCTTTATTTATGGGATTGTCAAAAATTCCCGTATTTGTAAATGAACATTTCCACAGTTTGTTGAAATCATGATCAGCGTCATTATTTTAAAAAAAAAAAGTCACTTATTTTTGATACAGAGGCAATCTGGCATTTGTCTTCCTGGAGTAGCTCTTTGTGCTAGAAAACTATTTGCACACGTCAATGAACCAAGATGAAATTGAAATAGACTGAACTGCTTAGATCTCGATCAGTTTTCAAAGCCCCTGTTCCAAAGGTTATTCATTTCTAGTTCTTCCTACCTATTAAACAGGAAGGTATTTGTGAGACTTCATGATCCTTCTCATAAATCTAACACATGTAGGAGATCTGTTTTTGCTTCCATTTAATGCAATACAGGTGCTTCTTCTAGTTATACTCTGATTATAAAGACATATACAGTCACTGTAATGTTGCTGTTCCTAATTTTATTTCTAGTGTATGTATTTGAATATATGCAGCTAAATTTATTTATTCTTCAGTTTTGCATAGATAAAAACAATCTAAACAACCTAAAATGTATTTTCATTCTACAGAGCTCAGACACTTTAGCTGCATATCTCTGTTGTTTTCTGTCTTGCTATATTTTTATCAACAAATTGAGACAAGAAGGGAAACAAGCCTCAATTATTAGATAATGAGCATGTTCATGATAAGTTACTTAGCAATCAGGGCGTCTTAATAAGTATTTATTGGTAGCTAATAGGCTGTGGGCTCACCAATATGCAACCATTAGCAGGTAATTCATAATTAATTAGCTTCACACACTCTTCCAATTAGAAAAATACGAGGCCATTAAGGGATAACAGATCGGTCATTAGTGTCAAATATGCAAATAAATGTTTACTCATTAGGGAAAAAACATCTGAGTCAAAATTATGGGATGTTGAGACAAGTTTTATCCAACTTGGCAGAATGAATAAAGGTAAAGATTGCTATAAAAAACTAAATAAAAAGAAGAAATATCTTTATTGAAGAGTTTGTTTCTAAAGGTAAGTGAAAATCTATCCGGCATTTATAATTAAACAGTTTTGAATTCAGGTCAGAGTGTTGGTTTCTTAGATTCTTTTTCTGTATGTGTGAATATTTAGGTTGGCACTAAAGTTTAATCAAAACTTGCACAAAGTTTCTCCTTCATTAAGCATAAACTTAGACAAAAATGCTCTGACTGTGTCACAGAGAGAAAAGAGAAAACAGGAACTGCTTCAGTGAGGATGTGACAGAAGATGACAGACTGAGAAGTTTCCGTCTCAGTGAGCTATTTTTTTTTACATGACGGCACAGTATTATTTTTCTAATGTTGTCCTTACTGTATATTATTCTTATTTATTTTATTTATCTTTGTGTGAATCTGCATGTTCCCACTCCACTTTAATCGCTGCTGTAACACCTTTAATAACCCCACTGTGGGACAAGAAAGAATATTTCAGTTTTATTTTATTCTAACGACCTGACACAGTTTGCTAACATGTTTGATAAGAAACTGCATTATGTGTTGTATTTTTTGTCTAACTTATATTCATGCTTGGTTCTTTCAGTTCACGTAGCCTTCAGCTAAAATAATGTTGATTTTGTGCTAGACAATAAAAAACCCATGTATGCTTCCTCATTGAGAGCTGAAAAGAGACATCATGGACGTTAATTTGTTAAAAATCTTACATTAAATATTGACGTAAGAAAATAAATGATCAACTCCATATAAAAATATCCCATGCATGGATGCAAAAATTCTGAAAATGTTTACTTCTCAGTGAACATGTTTATTACTGTAGTCTGTAAATGCGTCAACACATTGCATTTTAAAGCACTCTGTTCTTAATTGAGATAAGGCCGATGGACATGCTCTTTGATCCACAAAGTGAGATTTCTGGTAATCCTTTTAATTCCTTTTGGATTCAAAACTATTTTATCTCTGTAAACAAAACTGCAGCATGTTTCTTGTTTTATTGTAACTGTTTGTTACAGTTAATTGTTAGATTAGAACATTTGTCATGTTAGATGATTTCTTTCCATAGCCCCACTGAAAAACTTCACCAGGAAGCCCACAGGTATGTTCTAAGAAAAAGATTCACTGGATAACTGTTGATCAGTGCAGCAGGGGGGCTTTGGATAAAAATAAAGCGTCTAACTTGAGACATTAAGTTATGTATTGTATCTTTTGTCATACAAGGTGGTTACTGGCATGGTAATATTACCACGGGTGACAGTTTATGTGTCCCGTTTCTTAGCTTAGCTGATCTCCAGGAAGTTTGTTCAGATAAAGATGACATGAATCGAACATTTACAAGGTAAGTAAGATTAGCGATGACATTTCTCAGAAGACGGAACAATTTCCACCTGAATAAGGTTGGTGTGGTCCTAACCCAGAGGTTTCTTGAGAATGTGAAGGAAGTTGGATAAAAGCTTCCAGGTTTGCAAAGAAAGGGCACAAGAAAAATATGTTACAATTACTATGTAACGATATAACCAGGAATAACCAAAAGTTAAACTACAACAATCTGGCAGCACAAAAAAAAATATTGCTGGTCCCTTTTATAATGCAATATAACAAGATATTGAACTGCCTCTGGGTGAGAAGCTCTTTAAAATCAGTTTCTTCTAATTGTGATAGATCTCTAAACTGATGATCAATTAGTGTCAAAACCCCATTTGAAAAAATTTCATTCATTTTTCTGTATTGGCTAGTTTTCTTATAAAATTTGCTTTAGTCATAGCACTTGGTTCTGCTTTTGAGCCTTTTACCAACTAATGTATTTTCTGTTCCCATGCCTTTTCTAGTCTTGCACGGTTTGAAGGAGACATTTTCCCAGTACTAGAAATTTTTAAATAAAAGCTTGCAATGTTTGTTTTAATAGATGGAGTCACGGGACATCAATGCTATTTTAGGAATTAACAATCATAGTTTTAATGGAACATCCATGTCTGACTAAAAGAAAGAGTATTCTCAAAACATGGCCGGAGGGCTTCTTCTTGTCTGAATAAATACAAATTTTGCATTGCATTGCATTGCAGGGATTAAAATATTATCATGTGTTGGAAGACTAAGTCTGTTTGTCAGAACCTTTTCAGAATTCAGAAAGAAACAACAATCCACATGTTCCCTTGAGTAGCTAATGTGAGCTACTCCCACAAAACATGCACTAGTTCTGGGCTGTACACTGCCCCCTCCTGGCTGACTGGGGCGCCTGAGGGATTGGGGAGGATCTGGCTGGAATAACGTGATCCTTCCACGCACTACGTCCAGCTGGGGAATCCCGACCCCCCCAAGTGAAAAGAAGGGTTCATCACTCCTCAAGCCATAAAGGAGGCCTGAGCCCAGTGTAGGGCCCTCCTGGATTTGGCGGAGGGAGAGAAATGCTCAGGACTGGACTTAGGGACAGACACTGGGTGATAAATGGGGAAAAAACAAAAAGAAATAAACAACAAATAAAATGTGAAGCAGAAAACAGAAATAAATATCTAATATTTCATTAAAAAAGCAGCCAGAATCTTAAACCATTTATCCAACTATATGTGGTTTATGTTCGACAGTAACAAAGTTGCCTTCGAATGAAGGTCGCCGAAACGCTGTGTAAAGGAAGTGACTACGAAAGTTTTCTTCTCAAGGTGACAGCTCTTTGTGAAGGTACGGCTTTACGACATCAGTTAGTGTGTACAGAGATGAAAGGCAAAAGGACAAAGACAGGCTCTTTCATAGTGGGCTGAGTAAGAGATGTGAGAGGAGGATGATAGAAGTAGACTGTCTGACTCCCCTGTGAACATGATTAATTAAAATGATGTTATGAAAGAATATGGGCTAAATTAAAAACAAAGATTTGAGCAAAAGCTACAATGAGTTTAAAGACTGTTTACATAATTCAACATTAGTTTGAATATTCATTCATTCATATTCATTCATAGATTTAAAATGTGTGCTTGAATCATTTTCAAAAGGGTTGAATTTTAACATTTGAAAACAAGAACTTGATACACAGGTTTACCTTTTCCTGATTTTCCTCTAATCCACTTGGCCTATTGCAGTTCCCTCTACAGGCGCATTCAGTATGTATACATCCCCAGAAATATTTTGACAAGAAAATATTATTGGCAGAAAAAAAAAGACCTTTTGTTATTTAAGTAAAACCCACAGCTTTATTGGTGGGTTTCATAGGCCTTGGCTGAGATCGGCGTCTGGATACTGGCTGGGCTTGGCCTGGGGTCGCCATTTACCCGCTGTGACTATGTGGTGTGTCATCGGGTTGTCGGCTTTGGGGATTGACCTGGATTGGCGGCGGTGCATGTCGGCCATCTGCTGGCACTGACCCTTGCTGCCTGGCGGGGGCAGTGGGGTGCACCCATCGGGTGGTTCCAGGTTGGGTCCCTGCTGGGGGGTGGGGCGCCCTTGGGCCTTAGGTCTTCAGGTTAATGGCAGGATCCACCCTGGCATAGCCAGCTACTGGCAGAGCCCGTTGGCTTTTTGCTGCTGTCCCCCAGGGCTCCTGCATTGCTCCTTCCCCGGGGGTTGCAGTCTACCCTGCATGGGCCCACCTGGGGCTCCTGTGCCTTGGTGGTCACTTCGATGTCTATGGCTCCGATCCCCATAGTGTCTGCTTCGATTCTTGGGGGCAGATCGATGGATCCTCACTCATGCAATCGGGATGACTGGGATGTGTTTTGGTTTTCTCTGTTCCCCTACCTCTTGTATCTTCAACTCATCCTCTTAACCTTTTTCTTCCCTACTTCTGTTTATTTTCTCTTTTCCCCTCTTTATTTTCCATCTCTGTGTCCATATCGGAAAAAAAATACAGCACATAAACGGTTCGCATTTTAAATATAATTTTTTTATTTCATTGTTTAAATGTAATTATTATAATTTTAAAAAATACATTATGACCAGATTTTTTTCTTACCCCATAAGTTAAATTCACAATCAACGTTTGCATGACTTTAAGGTGAGGATTTAATTTTAAATTACAGTATGAAGGTATGATTTTGAACCTGTTTGGATCATGATATTATAAATGCTAACATGAACTATTTAGATTTTTTTATTTGATTAAAATATGATGTTGTATAGTTAGGCAAAATCTGCAAATGCCTGTTCAAAAAAATACTTAAAGGGACATTGTGTCGTTTCCTGGCAATAGAGGGCAGTACATACCTAAATCATGGCAACCAAGCGCTATTTTTGTGTTTGAGTGAAGATTCAAGGCCAAAAATCGCAGTTGCACAATTTTCTACATCAACAGACCGTTCAATCTGTAACGATAATATATGCAATAAAATGACAAGCACAACAGGGAGTGAGAAATGAAGTAAATGTGTAAAACAACAATTATGTATGGGTAAAGTTTTCAACATTTTGTAGTTTAGGGATACTATTTAGATGCTTTTTAAAAAGAATAAACTGTATTGTTAGAGGGAAGGACCTCAATGGAAAAAAATCACTAATTTCAGGGTGGTTTTACAACAAATTGCCCTGACTGGTACTAGTTTGAAAAAACATCAAGGTGAGTGCTGTTACCTGTTCAGCAGAAAGCATAAAACCTAAAACCTTGTATCCCAAGACTTTGCTGGTCCTTCAGTTACTTGCATTGAGAGATTGCAATACCGATGTTTACTCAATTATTTGTATTTTTTTTACTCTTGTTTTCTGGCGCCGCTGATCATCTCTGTGGGCTTCCACGTCTGAGGCAGAGCAGCGAGCTGGGTCCGTGTCGCATGAAGGCTCGGACACAACAGCTGAGGGCGCCCCTCTTCCCTCGTGGGAGGATTAGCATAGTGGGTCTTGGATCGGGTTGGTTGTTCTGTCCAGGTTGGAGAAAAACTTTTATTCAGACTATCTATAGAGTTCTTATTTTAAAATTCTCATAGAGGATGAGGGTATAGTGATGTTCAAAAATCAGTAAATGTGTTTTGTCCGCATAGGCTCACATGGAAGGAAATACAACGTCCAATGTCTTCCTCCATACACTGGGACCAGTGCCCATGTATTTTAGACCTGCTTTTTATGGTTATATGTTGTTAAGCCACCAATAATTTTCAATCATTGGCCATAATTTAATTCATTTTTGACAATATTTTGATGGATATTTCCAGAGATTAATGGTAAGAACTACACACACTCATTTTAAAGGCCCGAAATTGACATGGCATTCTTTCCAAAGTTGACTGCAACTGTTCCTCAAAATGTTATTTTAATTTTATAACACCAGTGTGTTTGTAGTGCTTCTAAGCAGTGTTTCTTAAGACAGTTATCTAAGCAGATTGCCTTGTATTTTGAAATAATAAATGACTATTGTTACCACAGTGGATCTTTAAACAGTCCTTTAAATTCAGTTTTTGATTTTATTTTTGACAAAAACACAGAGAGGATCAAAAAAAATATTCTCTCTAAATGTTTTGCAAGAAATTAAGAGAATTGAAAGATGGAACAAAAGCTTTCTTTTTTGAAGTGATGCAAATAAAAACGAAGAATAATATTCTTTCATCAAAGCATTATGTAAATGTTGGCACTCTCAGGGTATTATTCCTTAAGGACTCACAATAGCAACAGATTTGAGTTGTTGGGGGTTGGCTGTTTATTTATTTTCTTCATCACAGCTGTCTTCATAAAAGCTGTCAAGTCAAATGAAAAAAAATAAAAATGTCCTGCAGTCGGATCAAAGATAAAAAATATGCCTTTAATTAAGGAGGTTGTATGGCCTTTGAGGGAAGTTACTTCGTTTGAGTGGAGGGAGCTTGTAAGTCCTGCCCCATACACAGCTGTGCGTGTTTATTATGGTCTTGGGTGTATTCCTTGGGAAAAGCAAATGGAAGATGTAGAAAGAGGAATGCTGTAAACTTACCTGGAAATATGGAGCTGTTGAAAGTAGGGCTGAACGATTGATTGCATATGCAATTAAATCGTAATTTGGTAAAATGCGATTTTCTAATCGCAAAGGCTGCGATTTGACTTGATGTAAACATATCTGGTAAAGTCACGTGACTTGCAAACAGCTAAAACAATGCAAGGAGAGAAGGAAACGCTGCACTTTAACCTGTTATAAAATGACCTAAAGCTTAACAGAATCCAACACTACACAATATTTGGTACCAAAGAGGAACAGTACATCAGTTGTGAGAAATTATATCTGCTATTGTTGTTGGTTTTAATTACATGCAAAACATAGATATAGATATATAGCTATAATGAAGACTCAGGACAACACAGCCTCTGTTCTAGAAAGTAGCTTCAGCCGGGTTTTATTGGATCTTTGGTTCTCAATACAATGCTACATAGGTCATTGACCTCGATATCTAACATTCTGTATCCATTGTCTGTTAACAATTGACATACCTTATCTCTGAGCAGAAAGCATCCTATCGTCCACGCTGAGATCCCAGCCAGACCAACTAAAACCCCTCTCTCCTCTAAAAGGAGCCCTATCTTTTATACTTAATCACTGCGTCACTTACGGGAAACATCTGGTGTTCTTGGCCAGCGCAACCACTTGGCTTATCTTCAGGATAAGCCAAGTGGCGCCTTCAGGCGCCTATTTGTCTGGTTCTGAAGAGGCCAGAAAAGCTGGGAACAAAACATTTCCTAGAATCGCTTAATGACAAGTCTTTCGTGGAAGTACCACGTACATCTTCTCAGCTTCTCAGAATTGATGCACGTGTTGATTACACGTGCCACGCAGGCCCAAATTTTGGCTTCTACACTATGAAAACATTGATGCTGCGCAACGGCAGGTATTATGAATAACCCGTCTTGGTATTGTTGCTGCCTCACGAGGTAGGCTACCATACGAACCTTTATCAACACCTAAAACATCACACCACTGTATATGAGAGTTGGACGCAATGGCTGCTGGCTGCTCTGCTTTGTGACCGCATACCATGAAGGCCGCCATTGCTCCTCGATTGCTGTCGTACCTCTATTTGGCCGCTAGGCCCCCATTGAAAAGCACGTTTAAATTACTTTAAGGCCTGGTGCCCATTTTTTTAAAACTTTCTATGGCTACATATTGTTCCTGAGATAACGTTGGGCTCGTAAAAAACATAGGCACCAGGCTGGTTTTCGTAAGATAATTTTTTGAAATTTTGCGTAATTAATGAGGGGGCCGGACTTTGATTGATAGGCTGTTTCGCTGGACCTTAATTATAGTAACACTACATTTTAAATAAAGTGAGTGAATAAAGGGCAGAGTCTACAGTGAAGATACCGCCCCTATGCCCTTTTTAGGAACATGCTTCGTCAGAGCTTGGGAGGAGGAGTCTGTGAATCCGCCATGAATTCCCCCATGAAAGTGTGTCATTCTGGTAAACGGGGAGGAGTGAGTAGGCGCTGTCTATTCTTTTTTACAGTCTATGGTTGCACGGCTAAAATGACCGCCACCAGTGTTTAAATTTCCAGTAAACAAACTTCCAGCCGACAGGGATCGCTGACCGAGCTGTTTGAAAGAATCGCTCCTTACGAACATAAAAAAACGGCACACGGAAATAATTCGTGCTATAACGGCTTTTATCGCCAAACGTATGCTTTGTTAACCATGATGAATAAGCTAGGATTCAATCTCACGAACACATTTTATCCACATTTTACCTGCGCTGTATAAAAAACGCCGACAGAAAGTTAAAGCCGCACCGAAAACAGCTGAGTATTTCGCAACAACTGACCTGAGATCAAACCGCTCTACGGAGCCATACCAGAGTCTGAAAGAGCATTAGATGGATGGAGAATTAAAAATCAGAGCTTGTTGCTTCAAGCATCCTACTTCCTAGATAACCCCACAGAGGAAAACATTGCAGCCGGAGGGACTTACTAGCTGGGATCAAAAGGAAGAAAACCTTGATTGCAGAACGACACCGATGACCATCGAGTGTGATGATTAAGAGTAGATAAAGTTGTTACTATTTTCCTTTGTCTTAAAATAAGTCTATCTTATGGAATAGAATAAATTATGCATAAAAATCTGTTTATAATACACAATATTTTTGGTTGCATTAATTAAAAACTTAATTTCAAAAGCCCAACAAAAATAATTGCATATTAAATCGGAATCGCAATATTGAAGAAAAAAAATCGCAATTAGATTTTTTTCCAAAATCGTTCATCCCTAGTTGAAAGCAGAACTAGTTTCTCATGAGTGAAAATGTTGATAACAGAATTCAGAGAAGGAGTCAAACAGTACTTTCAGTCAAAAAGAATAGCAGAGTTCTGGCTATATCGCAGCAATATGATTTTTCTTTTGGGAAATAAAAAAAAATGATATACATAAATGTCTGAAATGAAAGTACCTAATCTCACAGCCATGGGTATTTACATGATTCGGCTGGCATTTTCCTGGAACAGGCACCAGAGTGCAGAAGTGGAGCAAGAACAGTTGTACAGGCAGACACTGAAGCGGCTGACAGTCGGTCAAAAATAGTGACTGATGGTCCCCAGACACAAATGATACTTCATTAACACTTTAGGGTGCATTCACACTTGGTAGTCTGGTAGACTCTCTTCGTTTGGGTACAAAAATTGCAAAATGTTTGCTTTTCTTAGCTGTTTGGTACGCTTCTATACTGTTTTTTTCTCAAACAAACCAAAGCCTTTCAGCAACTTGTTTTCCTCTTAGTGTTTTTTGGATTCCTATGTTGTCTAAGGCAAATGTGCCAGACTAAAATAGCACAGTAATTCGCTCAGGATGAGCATTATCAAGGCAGAGATGTGTTTGTGTGGATGTTTTGGTTTTATTTACCCAGAATGACCTTCTCTAAAGTTCGTTTTCTGCTTTCGGTGCAGGCCGCTTACTATTCTAAACGGCAGAAGAGGTTATTTCAATCGACCGAGACCTAGGAATTTAGATGGACCAGAGTTTGCTTTTTTTGGTTGGCATCAGAGTTTGATTGTGCATTCTCAGTTTGATTAAGGCTCACTAAATAGGACTGGTTTAAATTCACCAGACACATCAATGGGACTTTAAAGAACTTAAATGGGGTTGCATTGTGAATTTACACGGGGTCAGATGTTTGTATGAGGGCATCCATATAAGGTACTTCTTAAATGTGAGCTTCACAATACAGACGTGGACAAAATTGTTGGTACCCTTCATTAAATCAAAGAAAAACTCATAATGATCACAGAAATAACTTTAATCTGACAAAAGTAATAATAAATAAAAATTATATAAATGTTGACCAATGAAAGTCAGACATTGCTTTTCATCCATGCTTCAACGGAATTATTTAAAAAATAAATGCATGAAACAGGCCTGGACAAAAATGATGGTACCCACAACTTAATATTTGGTTGCACAACCTTTTGAGGCAATCACTGCAATCAAATGATTCCTGTAACTGTCAATGAGACTTCTGCACCTCTCAGCAGGTATTTTGGCCCACTCCTCATGAGCAAACTGTTCTAGTTGTTTCCGGGTTTGAAGGGCGCCTTTTCCAGACAGCACGTTTCTGCTCCTTCCAAAGATGCTCAATAGGACTGAGATCAGGGCTCATAGAAGGCCAGTGTTTTCCTCTTAGCCCTTCTTGGGTGTTTTTAGCTGTGTGTTTTGGGTCATTTTCCTGTTGTAAGATGCTAAAAAAACTGAAAACCATAACTGTGTATAATCAGTACTATACTAACAATGTATAACTGTAAAATTAAGGATTATATTTTGTTGAATGGACATGTAATTGCAGAGCGAATTCTGAGAAAATTAGATTGATATTTGCATTGACTCGTGTTGCCAATTTCAGAAGCTCCTGTCAGCAACTAGCACCAGACATGCAGTTGTTTAGCATACCATCAGTAGTCTGCCAATAATTCAAAATATCACTTGATGAACTGATTTCTTTATTAAATTAAATTGCAAAAAATTAAGGTATACATTTATAAGCAAGTTTAAATTGACCACAATCTTACCTTGGTGTGTGTAGGTGTATTCAGTAATGTTTTGAGAGATCTTTGTTTTCTAAAATTCTTACCTATTTGAAATGTGTTTGTATGTATTTTTCAAGGCAATACCAACTACAACATTTCAACAGGAAGTTAAATATGCATAATTCCATACATTTTCAGATTTAACATTCACAGGATTGTTGCCCTTCTTTTTAGTTCCTTGTAAATTTACAGCACATAATTTACAGTGATCAATCTCTACATAAAAGAACCTGCAAACCCCAGACTGTGTACGCAGATAGATGGAAGGATTGATGGTGATTATATGCATTTACTATATAATAATGTGTAAAAAGTTCAGTGGTTGGAGCAACATTCTAAATATCTAATAATTATACACTTGGTCTATTTTCCACATCTGCAAAATACCTCTAGACTGCTCCCAATTTTGTCACTGTGGAAACATTTGTCATGAATGGGGGAGGGGGGACAAGCATGCATTTGTAATTGTTTCAGGAAAGCTTTAAGTGTCTGCATTCTGAGGTTCTGACCCCATGGAATCATTTACTGTAGCCTTCATTAAAACAAGATTATTTTCAATAACCACCAGTTAGCTCTGGAAAAACCATGTTGCTTGTCATTTTAAGTAACTGAGACTATGGGACACAAGGGTCAAGGGGAAAATCGAATTTTACAGATTACAGCGTTTCTGACCTTTTCACAGAAGTAGCGGTGTTGACAGAAACTGCTGAGGGATTATTTTGTAACTGAAACAATAGTAGAGGTAGAGTGTCACTTTCCCCTATCCCCACAGTTCAGTTTAACAGTGCAGGCATCACCTCTTTTTCAGCCTTTTCTTCTACAGGCCCAACTAAAAGACTGTGCTTAGACCATGTTTAGAAATCAGTAATGACCTAAATCAGTATTTTCCCCTCATATTTTGCAGTACGCAAAGGTAGGGTAGTATGCAGACAGAATGGAGAAACAACTATATATGCGAGTGCATTCAAAGACTGAAGGGGTTGCTTTAATCTAATAAAAAATAGAATAGGATTGAATATTAGAAACACGTAGACAAGTAATGGATAATCCCACTTTTCTGGAAAATAACGATTTTGATCTGCATTATGTAGCCCAGCAATTGAATGCTTTTAAAACCTATAGATAAGTATCAGCTGCTGGCAGCTGGTGGATGTTTCCTGTTGGCTTTTCATCATAAAAGACACCTTCTTAGTTGCCCGGGGACCCTTCAAAGCATGGTGAATATATCATATTTTGTATAAGGCTGATTAAAGTTTAAGTAAAAATTTGAATTCAAGGCATTTTAATTTGTATAGCACACTTTTAACAACAAGGTAATACAAAGTGCTTTAAATGATTCTAGTGGTAAAAAAAAACCCTTAATGTATGACAAGATCATGTAAAGTAAAACAGCAATCAAGCATAAAACATGAAAATCATAAAGCATGAGAGAGCATAAAAAACAGACAGTAATTAAGCATCATACACGTTTATTCCAAGGCAGGTCTAAAAAGATGAGTTTAAATTTTGCTTTAAAGAAGCTCAGTGTTTGAGCAGCTTTGCGGTCATTAGGAAATTTGCTCCAGGGAGCATAAAAACTGATAGCTGCTTCTCCATGTTTGTTTCTGATTTGAGGGATTGTCAATAACTAAGAGTTGGAGGACCTTAGTGGTCTGGGGCGTAGGTATAAAAACAGCAGGCCTTTAACATATTTTGGAGCTAAACCGTTTAAGGATTTATAAATTAGTAGAAGTATATTGTGGTCTATTCTCTGAGCTACAGGGAGCCATTGTAAGGATTCTAGTACCGGGGTAATTTGCTCTACTTTCCTGGTTCTAGTAAGGATGTGAGAAGGAATGTCCTGGAGCAGCTGTAGCTGTCAGGTCTGAGTCCATACACCTAGATTTAGGAATGTGTTAGATGTAATACTCTGGAAAACCTCCTTTCAGCGTTACAAACTGGACAGCTGCAGGCCTTTTTTTGTTTACGCTTCATCACAGTCATAATATTAGCAACAAATGTGAGAAAAATATCTGTGAAGGACTCATAGACTTCTTTTTTATGGACACATTTTAGAGGGAAGTTGAGTAGCAAGTCAGTTTGTAGTCAATTGTTAGACTGATCAGTAACTACATCAATCCCAAAAGATTCCTATGACAACATCTTAGCATCACCTCAGATTTTACCTTACCAAATGCCTCTTAATATCTGAAAGATGACAGCACTTTGAAGAGATGTGGAGAAATACAGCATATCCAGGGGTGGGTTGGTGTTGAAATTTAGCCCGGGAACTTGGTTCAGAGAGACTAGTAACTAGTTCCATTTACTCAATTGTCCTACATTTACATGAGTTATTTGACTCCATCATACCTTTAACAGTTGCTTAAGTAAAAGTAATTATTAAAGTGATTAAATTAATTATTAACGTCATTGTTATCAAGTATCGCTACTCTTACTTGAGAAAAGAAAATCTGGATATTATACCTGGTGTGATTAATTTTGCTGAATCAAAATAAACTTGTTCTCAACAAAAATGCATCAGTCAAGGACACAAACCTAAATACAATATGTGCAAACAGTATGCAAAAACAGTGCACCGAAATCAACAAATGTCGAAAAACATTTTTAGAGAACCCTTTCCCAGAAAGATTTTTGTTTTGAGAAATGCAAAAAACAAAAATGTAACGTGAATGTAAACAACAATATTATAGCATTCTATATGTGTTATAATAGTTTAATAAGCTATATGCTATTTTCATTTAAAAATATTTCCTTCACTTCAAATCTGTTCTTTCATTCATTATATATTTTGGCTACATATATCTATCAATTATTTTATTGTACTATTTTAATGCAGCACTGCAAATTTAGTCTACCGCTCACAAAGATCTTCTATAAAGGCATAGGCCTCACTCACATGTCGCGTTACTCACCCACACAGACATACACTAGGATCATCACAGTGGTTAAACTATGACTGCTTTTGGAGTATTGGAGTACCAAAAAAAAAAAAAAAAAACTAGCGGCCCTAAAACAGCCAATCCAGTTCAGAAAAAAAAAACTGATCCTCGCCTCCCCACCCCTGAGCGCATATGTGACTCTAACTGACAAAGACAGAGTGACTGATCGCAGCAGCTTAAGCACAATCCAGAACGTTCACAGAGTCTTGGCAAATTCTGATCACTTCGATTGGAGAAAGGTTCCCTGATTTCAAAACTTTGGTTGGAGTGGTGCTCATAATTCCAGTCCCCAGTATGGCAACAGAGTATGGATTTAGTCTCTATTACACCAAGTGGAAGGTCAGTTTAGCTCCATGCAGAGCGATCAGGCCACAGCAGGTGAAATGTCTGTAATTAATACATTAATTTGCTAGATGTGTGATGGCACAGTGGGAATTCTCTGTTCAGTTTGTTCAGATTGAATAGTAACAAAAATGTATGACAATAAAATACTAGTGAATATGTTATTGTTATCATTTCAAAAACTGATGGGTAAAAATGGATTATGACCAGATTTTTGACCCCGTCAGTCAAAAAGCCCAGTAACAAAAAAATTGTAGCACAACCTCTGAGTTTATATTAATGTAATCTGAAACATAACAGGATGAAAAAAAATGTTTTACTATTGGGATTTTGACATAAACTTGTTTGTATGTTTTTTCTCTTATTTACAATAAAGAAATGTGTATGTACATTAAAAGAAAGATGTAGTGAGGTAATACAATGATAAAACTGATGGTTGTGTTTTGAGTAATGCTTTGAGATACATGTTTTTCATACAATTTCCAAAATAAGTGGAAATAATAATTTCATTTGTCAATATGTTTATTAGGTTTGGTCAGGGATTTTGAATACGTAAAATGATAAGTGAGCAGGGATAAAGTAAGATGGAAAGACAGGGTGATCTCATCAGCAATGATCTCATCCCTGTAAAAACGGGGAGACTTTGTATACATGGGCGAATCCTAGAGGTAGAGTCCCAGAAGGAAGGTCAGCTACTGGAGGAGGGGAGTTACCCTCTCTAATCTTTCCCACAGAAAGACTCCCCCCCAACACACTAACACACAAACACACACACTCAGCTTTTGTGTCTGACTTTCATCTGGCTCAGTTGCAAACATCAAAAAGTATTCTGTCACCAGCAGCAAGGCTGCACAGCGACGTGAAAGAAAAGGTAAATGTATGTAGAAAACACAGTAGGAAATACAGTGGGGGGTTTGTGTCCTGGTTGAAGCTAAGTTAGTCATATAGTTTTATAAGCAAAAAAATGGGAGAGCAGGAGATACATTTTGCTCTTTACACTTTCTTTATATACTCAAAGATGTTCAAGAAGCTTTGAAATTTACCACATCAATTTAGTCAGACACTGAAAATCTGCACACAAAAAAGTCCAATCTTTTGGCTGGTGCCGCCTATCTGCAGCAATCGTCCAACAAGTTAAAGCCACTCTAGGCCCGTCCCAAAACATCTCTCCCCCCTCCCCTCCCACTCCCTCTAGCCAGTGGCGGACTTACCATTAGGCAAAGGTAGGCGAATGCCTAGGGCCCCAAACACTTTAAGGGCCCCCTAATGAACACTTAACAGATATTTTCAAGGTATTTTTTTTCATTCAAAATTATTCCAGACCGTCATTTAAAAACCTAAAAACATATATGCTGTAATGCCATCAGGCTGCCAACAGGTGTGTTTCAATGTCCCCTAAACCCTCGCTAAGATGGACTATTCACTGACCACAGCAAGTGAATGACAACAGCGCCAAGTCTTGAGTGTGTTTTTACTGTAAAGGCTGGTTCTCATTGTAAGCATTTTGGCAATCTTTAAAGACTGTCCCATGCCACTGACCATCCTCAGCTACATTTTGTGAAACTTTGTAGGTGATACTTCCTGAAGATCATTAGAGACCCTACCTGCTCACATCATTCCAGCAGTTGAGAAAGGGACTGATCTCAGAAAGTGCATGCATACTGATCGCACTCCATCGACTGACCAACCATAAACCTTTCTCCGATCATTTAATGCAGTCAGAAACAAAGTTTGCTGATTAGAGTTAAATCAAAAGCCAAAAAAGAAAGAAAAAATCTTGAAGTACGTGGACCGATCTATCTTTTAAAAGCAACACACAACTATAAGGCAGAAGCGTGTCCTGACTGTCCTGACTATAGTCGCACATCTGTGCTGCCTTCAAAGTATAATATAAGCTATAAACCTGGTGGTTGGCAAGCAACGTTTGGTGCATACTAAATATGTTCTATTTTATTTATTTTTACCAAGGACCCAAACTGTATCATTTTTTTATTAATTGTGTTTTAACATGTGTAAAATAAAATTTCAGACTTACAAATTTAGTTTGAAAGGTCTTGGATTTCCAGTTATAATATGATATCTGGTCAATTTTGTACCAGTTCCCTTCTGTCAACAGTATATTTCAGGTAAAATAATATAATGATCTCTTCTGAAGACAAGCTTTTCAGAGATTGTGAAACACATTTTGTACAGCAAATATGCTGCAACTTTTTCTTCACTGCTAAAGAACCAGCAAACTCTGTGGCACCAATGATGAAATTAAAAGCAACAAGTAGATACATGATAAAGATATAAGTTAACATACAGCCCTACATTCATTTCTGTAAAATTTGGCTTTGCACTTGATTATAAGATAAATCCAGGGGGATTGCTTAATGTTGCAGTTCCAGAGGAACCTGATTAAGTCTTTCTGATTTCTTAATTTTATGTTTGTGGCCATTATTATTTAATTATATGCAAGTGTGTTTTAATTCTTGTCAAAGGTTAAGTTTTGATAGTATTGTTGTGGATTTAAAAGGGAAATAGAGGTATTTGGCTATTCAGAGTTTAAGGGACTGCTTATGGCAGTCAATGAGGTAAATAATTTATGGAAAATTATTATTTTATTTATTACTTATTTCTAGGAATTATTAATAGCCAAACACGTATAATTATCAGTCTCTAATATAGACTAGCACCTGCCCAGCTAAGGCCGAGGTGAAAACATGAAGGAATGAGTTCTTAGCGTATATTGGAACATAAACCTTGCCAAATGTATGTGTGAAAAATAAATGACAAAAGTGATTTTACACAATACAAAAGTTTATTTACGAAACAAAAAAGAAGAAAAACATTTTAATAACAAAACTAGAAAAAGAGCACACTATTGATTAAAAATAAATGAATAGTGAAAAATAAAAGAACACAAAAGATGAATATGTAATAAGATGAGGAACCATCAATTCTGATTTATGCTTGGAGGATATGGATGCTTTAAGAATGAAAGCTTAATTTGTTTACCAATTGTAATTAGTTTAACTTGTTTAACTGAAATTTACATTCTTTGTATCAAGAAATGTTTGTTTAAAAATTATCTGGATAAAAAGTAATTTATCTTTGAAAACTTCTATGCATGCAATGGTCACCGAAGTAAACAAACTAATTCCGGTATTTTGATACAGAGGGGTCTCAAACACGGCTAATATGATTAGCTTCTGTTCTTAAGCTTCTCTGAACCAGTAGCGCCGGAGGCTTCGGATCCCTCTCTGGCTCAGCTACATAGCGTTGTGGGGATGCAGTTAGCTCATCCTTCGATATGCCAAGCAGCGGTCAGTACCAACTTTCTTTCCCTAAACAGTACCTTTTGGCAGTTTCCAGCATGTCAATTCTTGTCGGCTTTGTGGCGTCGATTGAATGCGGCTTTTGCTGGTTTAGCCGCGAGAGCATGCGGCTTTCGGCTCCCGGATTTCAGCGTCCAACAGTCTGAAACTCAGAGGGGGTTTCGTCGGCTTTTGAGGATCACACAGTGTTTTGTTTAGCAATATTTAGAATTGACCTGGGAGTCTTTGGGTCTGTTGAAGAGAGCCTCTCCGAGAAATTTGGGCCTTCCGGCTGGTGACTTACGTGAGAAGGAGAGGGTCTTCCCTGTGTCAACCCTGTGAGGCTGCATGGCGAACGAAGAGCAGTCAGAAGCGGGCTATATTTATTCACTACCCCATACACTTCCTGTGTGGCTAGAGAGCAGGTTTGCGCCACCCGATGGCTGTGTGTGTTAGACCCAACTTTATTTAGAGTGTATGTTCAAACTTCTAGCCAATCATCACATTAATACGGCATTTTTTTTTTAGAATAATGCAAAGTTACCAATTAAATGATTAAATATTGAACATTCTGCAGGTTACTGTATTTCCCTTTTAATAATTTAGTATTTTATTATTTGCTCCATTAAGAACTTCAAGTTATTGTAGTCATTATCCCACCCTTCATTTGAATGCTAATACTAGGAAGGTAAATCTATTGGTATATCAGCTCAACCAAAAATATTTTTCACCAGCTGTCACTGCTTACAGCCCATTTAAAACAACATGAAAGGTCTGCTGAACATGGCAACTTGAATTGGCTTGTTGCTGAAAGTGTGCTATACAAACACATTTACTTTGCCTTGTCAAAAACATTGCTGCCTGGCCCATACTTTTACAGAAATTAATATTATTATATGTGGAAAATACATTTTTCAAACTGTTAAATGTGTTTTTTCATTCAGATGCAGTTCCAACCATCTAAATTCTGGACATTAGGGCCTTTTAATGACTGGACCAGTGAATAAGTTACATAAAGGACATTTTTTAACTTAGAATGAAAAAGGCTCTAATCAACAGATGCAGAGGGCCCCATGTCTTTGTTCGCCTGGGGCCTCAAAACTGCCAAATCCGCCACTGCCTCTAGCCCTACATCAACAAGTGTGCACGTGCATCACATGTGCTGTCAAAGACGGTCAAAGAGGAAAGCTGCAACCACCCACTTGTATTTTGCTATGGACATTTCAGACTCTTTTTAACTTTTCCTAAAATTTTATCATTTTATAAGCAAACAATTTTTTTTATAACGAATTTATGAATAATAGCTGGTTTGTGCAGTTCAATGGAAGCAAATGGTAAATGGCCTGACCCCAAAGCACTTCACACTACATTCAGTCATTCACCCAATGACAATGTCCCTGGATGGCAAACTAAGTGCCTTTATTCTGTATTTTCATGAATCCTGACTACTGAAAAAAATCTATATTTTCTTCATGTTAAAACCTAAAATGTAGATATAGTTGTGTCTCTTTTGCCATTGTTTTATGGAGCAAGTACTTCTAAAAATTAAAAGTTTTGCTTAAATCATCTAGCATATGTGGCTCCAGAAGAAAATTACTGAAGCAGGACAGAGCAGAATAGGGTCTCTTAGGCCACGTCCACACTAAGCCAGATAATGCCTTAAACATATAATTATTTAGTCTACACCCCCCTATCGTCCACACTAACCCGGCGTCGTTTAAGGTCTGCGGCCGGATAACTATTAGCCGGGTAAGAGAGCCGTGTAAATCTTAATTCAACGGCTAAATGACCTAGTGTGGACAGCTTCCCCGGATAATGAAAGGAAGTGGCGTCAATGAATGCTGCGTCAATAACAATACGACACTACAGACAAAGACAACAGCAAAGAGTAATAAATCGATCTCGTCGTCTGTCCACACCAAAAACTCTCTCTTCTTCTGAGCAGCTATTGTTCTCTTCGGTTAACGGGACAAGCAGATATGTACTGTGCTGTAGAGCTTCTTGTATGTAGGAGCTGGTGTCACATAGATTATACACGTATTTCTTGCGTCTTTTCGCGCATGCCCAGTATTTGCACAGGTCGGTATGGGATTGCGCAATTATGGGAACTTAAATGGACCTTAAACGGGGCGTAAATGCTCGTGTTGAGTCGATAACATTAGGCGTCTAACTCCTAACGCTTCAGTGGCAGAAAAAAACAGCAGGAGGAAAGCAGCAGCAGCCACCTGTTTTTGGCACACATCGTAGTGCGTCTAACCAGCCGCAAAGTCTAAGGCCACACTCTGAAGTCAGCAACTTCAAGGTGCAATCAGCTGCGACATGCCTTAATCAAAGTGTCTGTGAATCTTTTCTTTAATTGATGTATTTATCTGGAATCCGTGTATAAAGCTAAAAGTATCTGCACATTTGCCACAAGTAGTCAGAGTGAATACTAATCTGTAAAAATGACTGACAGACTTCAGATTTTTCAGTCGCCGTTCTAATAAACCAGTCATATATGGAAAGACATACCCCTTATATACCCCTTACCCCCTATATTTATATACATTCTCCTTATTATGTTTATTTAAGTTGTTTTTATATTAGAGTTTTTCATTTTTACTATTGCACTAAAGTGCATAAGTGAATAATTGTTGTTAATTACCTGATTTTTCAAGCGACCTCACAGAAGTGCTCTGCTTGACAAAATTGTAAAATGTTAAAATAAGCTGAATAAAAAATGAAACAATCTGGATCTGTTTCTTCGTTCTTCTTTATTTTATTTTTTTTAATTGCCTTTAAAAGTATTGGCTCGGGACTCTGTATCGGGAGATAGTCCAAATAAAATGAAAAAAAGCTGATCGGGACATCCACTTAAGAGTGAAGTGTTTGGACATAGTGACCAGTGCAACGTCTGGAGAAATATAGGGGAAGCATGCAAGTCTGAGAATGTGCTTGGGTTACTATTTCCATCATGGGAGAATAACTGGAGGAGTATAAATGTATCAGTGTTCACCTGGGCAACTGACTGGACTGGAGATTCAAGCCATCTACAAGAATCTGAGAGAAAGCAGACTTTACTCTTAAAGGACGTTTAAGTCCTTCAGTGTTTGCAGTGAGATGTTGCATCTCGTAGGGGAGACGTATCGCGTTGGTAAGACGTATCGCGTCATTTCCTGTTTTGTGACTAACTCGTTTGTAGCAAGTCGGTGTTTCTCTCTCTCTTGAACTGATCTAACTTTCTCTGTCAATAAGTTTTTTCTGAGTTGCTTTAACACACAAACACATTAAAACGTTAATTTTCTTCACGGTTTGGGACTCTTTTAGCGTTTCACTGGTTTTTTTTGTTTTGTTTTTTTGGTTTTTTTGGTTTTGTTTTGGGGTTTTTTTTGGGCTTGGTAAGGTGCCGCTTGGTTAGCTTAGCTTCACGGCTAGCATGGCTTCGGCAGCTTTCTCTCTTGTCCCTCCATCTCTCTCTACACCTCCTCCTCTTTCCTGCTCTCTCTGTCAGATGTTTAGTTACTCCTCCGCCTCATTTAGTGAAGTTGGTAGGTGTAATAAATGCAGCATTTTTGTAGCTTTGGAGGCGAGGGTTTCTGAGCTAGAGGCCCGGCTCCGCGCTGTAGAACAGCCAGGCCCAGCAGTAGCTAGCGCGGAGTCAACTAGGACAGGACCTAGCCGTCCTCCAACAGCTCCCGTGCAGCCGGGACCTCAGGCGAGCTGGGTGACTGTTCGTAGGAAGACTAGCGCCAGACCCCAGTCCGCGGCCAACCTCCAGCCCCTTTCTCTGAACAATAGGTTCGCCCCGCTCAGCGACGCACCCGCCGAGCAGGAGAGGCCGATTCTTGTAATTGGCAGCTCCATAGTAAGGAAGTGCCTTGAGATGACATCTGTTGTGAAATGGCGCTATATAAATAAACTGAATTGAATTGAATTGAATTGAATTGCATCCATGTAGTATCTATACTGTTTATTAGACAGGTTGTCAGTCCATCACATGGCAATATAGAGACACACAGGACAAACAACCATGCATGCACACACTTACATCTAAGGACAATTTAGAGAGACCCGTTAACCTAACAGTTGTGTTTTTGGGCTGTGAGATAAAGCCTGAGGGAACCCATGCATGCACAGCGAGAACATGAAAACTCCATGCAGGAAGACCCCTGGCTCAGATCTGAACCCAGGACCTTCTTCCTGCAAGGCAACAGTGCCCCACTGTGCAACCCACAAGAGGCATCATATCTTACATAAATCTGTTGTGGAGTGTGTAGCCCCAGCCATCGTCTAAGCCGGTGACCAAAAAAAGCAAAACAATAAAAAAAGGCCAGTTCTGTGTTGGGACGAATGTGGAACATCTGTAGATGATTCTTCCTAAAATGAATAAGTTTACAGACAACCCTGAGCATCTTCAGAAATCATCAGACTGTCATACATTTCGGAGTGTCTTTAATCTGAGGCATCTTTAGAGCTGATGGAATACAGAGAATACAGAGCCTTACAGCTGATCATCGCTGCCCACGGATAATCAGCATCTTTAACAACTTTTTGAAAAAACTGTTATATGAGTTACAACAACGTATAATTAATCTTTGGGATAATAAGTGTCTTTGAAAATTAACATTCCAACCGTGAAGTATGGTGCTCTAAGCAAACTCGATTAGCTCCAAGATTCAGCTGATCCATCTTCTTTTATTATATAGTTATTTATTGCTAAAACATTCCAAAAGTAAATTAAACAGTTAAATGTAGAAACATTTGGAGTAATTATTGGAGCCTCTTATGATATAGGATACAGGATTTCTTTGTAAGACAACCCACACAGCTTCAGTACAGGGGATGAAATAACACACACACACTAATAAGAAAAACACATTTAGTAACACACAATACTCATAAAAGCAAAACAATGTTCATTATGTTTTGAACAGTTATATATATAACTATATAGATGCCTAGATATATATGACAGCAGCTGAAACCACAGAGTGGTCTTTGTCTAAGGCTTCACTTTGAAGTAAAGTTTTCTTTTTTTTCTTACATGTTTTTTTGCTGAATGCTGGCTAGGAAATCAAGGACGTTTCTCAGAACTCTACATCTTTCCTTTGTAAGCGTCTAAAGCTGAGTCATTTGAGCTCTGATCACCCATTTTAAATGCTAACTCCTGCAAATTACAGTTGAATGCTGTAAAACCTTTCAGTCATTTCATTAACTAACACAAACACACAAATGAAGGTTACCTATATAAATTGAGCATGACCCAGTATAGAGATTATGTATGGTAATATACCTAGAATCCCTGTACAGTTCCCTAAATAACAACAAAGCCACTATTATACTCTTTAAAAAGGTATTCATGAAGTGAAAAATCAATCATTTTGATATCTAAAAAAAAACATGGAATAAATAAGTAATTTCTACAAATGATAGGGTCAAAATGTCAAGCACAAATCCAACGATAATATATCTGAAGCAACTTTTAGTTATAGGGGCCTCTATTAAAGAGGTGCATCTAATAAACTAATCCATGTTGTACTGAAGTAGCAATATACACTTGCTGTATTCCTTCATCAGACATGTTCTTTGTTTGGAGCAGGTATGTATTCAAAAGTTGCTGGGCGTTTGCACTCAAGGACTGGAGTTGGAGACCTCTGGTGTAGTCCATTTACCAAGGCAATCAGGGATTTTGTGTAGCCTTCATGAAACTCATGTTTGAACGAATAGTGTCTTGGTTTTATGTTCCAACTCTTCATCTTGCAAGGACGGGGTACGTTCACGAGTAATCACACCACAGTGCCCAGTGTGTGGAAACCAACACATCTGTATGAAGGTCTGTATATCACTTTGCAAGTTTTTTAAGAACCAACATAAATATGTAAGTATCAAAACCAAGAACTGAATTTTTCAACATGTTTAACATTAGTGAGTGTTGACTTACTACTGAAGAGAATTCCAGGTTCATTTTGCTGTTTTCTATGAGGGAATTTTGTTTTCTTACATAGCCAAAGTAACAAACTAGAAAACGATCCAGTGGGCAAAATACCTCAAGTATTTTTATGTAGCAAATTACTTTTGTCTGGTATTTTTAGAAAAAATTAAGGGGGTCTAAGTAGTAGTCAGAGACATATTAAATACATATTAAGCTGTGTCATTGTTTTTCATATTCTAGTGGGATCATTACTGGAAGCTCAAAGTAGAGTGTTTGGAGAAAAGTTTCCCTTTCTCTTTAGATATAATAAATGTTTTAACATTACTATTGCTATCCTGATCCATGGTGTTTATGGCTATGTATATTAAATGTTTATTTAGGTAAAATACAGTAGAAATGGTTGCTGATATATTCCAAAGCAGACAATAAATTGAATCAAAAGCTACTTCAACAAATAATTGCAAGAAAGTTATCTAGATTGGTACAGTCAAGTAATTGCATTTTTTTATTTATTGTCAGTTAAATATTTTATTCATTTTGTGGGACATTGTGCTGGAAATAACTTACATTTAAGGGCAGATAATTTATAAAATGATCTATCATGCAACAAAATTATATTTTTATTTTAATTATGTAAAGCCTTAAAATTAAACTGCATTTCTGAACAATTATAATTCTTCCTTAAGTAGGAATTTTATACATATCAGACATGGTGTTGGCAGTATTACACATTTGGCTTTTATTTAGTTTATCTTGATTTGGATCCTTGATTTGTTTTCTCAAGTTGGATATTAAGACTTTCTAACTTGTCCCAAAATATTTATTAATTTGAATATGAATCGTTTTGTTTTCCCTTTAAATTTGGTATTTTCATACCTTAAACCATTTTATACCTGGCACACATTTGGGGGGAAGCAATTGCATAAAGCAAGTCAATAGCAATTGAAAATATACAATACTGTAGAGGAACTGAGGTTTTATGAGTACAGTAAAAGTCCTTACATGTATATCTACATTTCTCGACATGATCCAAAATCTGTCAGATATCATAGCAGACTGATCCAAACAGAAATCACAAGCAAAATAAATGGCACTGACTAAAATATGATGTGTAGACAAAAAGAGACCTCCAAACCAATGTTAATTTTAATTTTGTATCAGGCCCATCCAAGACAGATAACAGCACCCATGTAAATTAAGTTGCAACCAGGAAACGTATTGACAACCGGTGGGGGGGGGGGTGATTTTAATTTGGAGTTTTGGAAGCAGTAAAGAAGATATTTCCATAAGGTTGTTTACCAAAATGGACAGTAGAGTTTGGCTTAATAAAACAAGGGAAAAGCCAACACAAGCAGGAACGATGCTAATATATCACCAGTCTTAGAAAGGCAAGTGCAACCTTGTCACCAGTCAGTGGTGATAATGCACCAATTCATTGTTTGTCAGCCAACAACAAATATCACAAAGAAGAAGAATGGGGCATTTTATTTTTAGGCTAATATGAACATGCTAATGGTAGTAATTATTTGTTCAAAATAAACCCAATGAAGGGAATTACCAAAATTTTGAGAGGCAGATTGTTGGATTGTGAACAGCTATTTAACTGGAGGATATTAAAGGTTTGATATGAAACATTGACACTATAGCTATAGCTAACATCAAGTGTGTGAAGGTTGTATTGCACCAATAGAACTAGGTTTCCAGGTTTGCTGCCAATACATAAAGTGACCAGCCTGCACCATTTTCAGGGACAAATCATACAAGGTAAGGACTCATTTCGATTATTACGTTTATTTTATAGCACTATTTAAGTTCAGCATTTCTGTTATTAGATATATGCAATTTCTAAGCGGCCTCAGTTTCCTCCTTTTACTGGCTGTAGAGGTTGATGGGCCATAAACTGTATTCTTATATCTAGTATCAGCGTCATATAATGAACACAAGTTTCGCAAAGTAGTTTAACTACAGGTAACGTTCGCCATTAGCAAGTCAGTTAGTTTACTTATCCACGAGAAAAGTCGCCATTTGCGCATATGAAATATATTATTTGGGTCCATCAATTGTAGGCTTCACCAATGTCAATCTGTCTTTTGATCTTCTCTGGTCGTCATCTTCTCAAAAGGATAACGAAATCTCATGGGCTCTAAGGCAGCAGCTTGACTTGCCGACTCTGCCATTTTCCACTGTACCAGCCACTGTGCCGAATCGTGTTAGACAACCCGCAATGGGGCCTGCTTTTGTCTGGTATATGTAAAAATAATGCCAATGTTATTCCTGTATTTATCCATCCATCCATCATCTTCCGCTTATCCGGGGTCGGGTCGCGGGAGCAGTAGCCTAAGCAGAGAAACCCAGACTTCCCTCTCCCCGGCTACTTGGGCCAGCTCCTCGGGAGGAATCCCGAGGCGTTCCCAGGCCAGCTGGGAGACATAATCCCTCCAGCGAGTCCTGGGTCTTCCCCTGGGTCTCCTCCCGGTGGGATGTGCCCAGAACACCTCACCAGGGAGGCGTCCAGGAGGCATCCTGACCAGATGCCCAGGCCACCTCAACTGGCTCCTCTCGATGTGGAGGAGCAGCGGCTCTACTCTGAGCCCCCTCCGGAGAGAGCCCAGCCACCCTACGGAGGAAACTCATTTCAGCCGCCTGTATCCGCAATCTCATTCTTTCGGTCACCACCCAGCGTTCGTGACCATAGATGAGGGTAGGAACGTAGATCGACCTGTAAATTGACCGGTAAATCTCTTCACCACGACAGACCGGTACAGCGCCCGCATAACTGCAGACGCCTTACCAATCCGTCCATCGATCTCCCGCTCCATTTTTCCCTCATTCGTGAACAAGACCCCCAGATACCTAAACTCCCCCACTTGAGGAAGGACCTCATCCCCGACCCAGAGAAGGCACTCTACCCTTTTCCGGCTCAAGACCATGGTCTCGGATTTGGAGGTGCTGATCCTCATCCCAGCCGGTTCACACTCTGCTGCGAACCGCTCCAACGAGAGCTGTAGATCACGTTCAGATGAAGCCAACAAGACAACATCATCTGCAAAAAGCAGAGACCCGATCCTGAGGTCACCAAAGCGGATCCCCTCAACACATTGGCTGCTCCTAGAAATCCTGTCCATAAACATTATGAACAGGACTGGTGACAAAGGGCAACCTTGGAGTCCAGCTCTCACTGGAAATGAGTACGACTTACTGCCGGCAATGCGAACCTGACACCGTTCATATAGGGACCTAACAGCTCGTATCAAAGGGCCTGGTACCCCATACTCCCGGAGTACCCCCCACAGGACACCCCGAGGGACACGGTCGAACGCCTTCTCCAAGTCCACAAAGCACATGTAGACCGGTTGGGCGAACTCCCACGCACCCTCCAGGACCCTGCCGAGTATGTAGAGCTGGTCCAGTGTTCCACGGCCAGGACGAAAACCGCATTGTTCCTCCTGAATCCGAGGTTCGACTATCCGTCGGACCCCCCTCTACAGAACCCCCGAATAGACCTTACCAGGGAGGCTCAGAAGTGTGATCCCCCTATAGTTGGAACACACTCTGTGGTCCCCCTTTTTGAAGAGGGGGACCACCACCCCGGTCTGCCAATCCAAGGGAACTGCCCCCGATGTCCACGCAATATTGCAGAGCCGCGTCTACCAACACAGCCCTACAACATCCAGAGCCTTGAGGAACTCCGGCCGAATCTCATCCACCCCCGGTGCCTTGCCACCAAGGAGCTTTTTAACAACCTCTGTGACTTCAGCACCAGAGATAGGAGAGCCCGTCCCAGAGTCCTCAGACTCTGCTTCCAAACAGGAAGGCGTGTAGGTGGGATTGAGGAAGTCTTCGAAGTATTCCATCCACTGACCCAAAACGTCCCGCATTGAGGTCAGCAGCGCACCGCCCCCACTGTAAACAGTGTTGGTGGCAGACCGCTTCCCCCCCTGAGATGCCGGATGGTGGACCAGAATCGCTTCGAAGCCATACGGAAGTCGTTCTCCATGGTCTCTCCAAACTCCTCCCTTCCTGTATTTATTACATTCTAATTCAAAATATAATTTTAAAGGAAATACTGTACTTTCATTATGCATCACTCTACATTGGAATCACAAGAATCTCAACTTTCCAATGATGTCTAATACATATATGTACATAGAAAGAGATTTGGCAAAAAAATGGAGATTTGACCTTGAAATATTTAACCTACTGCCAATGGGACATTAAATAAAAAGACATGTTTAACGGACCCCCCTAGAATAAGGCAGGGCACCCTAGCTAAATACGTCTGAGGAAAAATAGGCAAATATGTTAAGATTAGGTGTTGTGTGCTTAAATATGTCGACCAAAGGAGTCTAAATGTTATAATTGAATTCAAAGGATGCCGGAAAAACAATGGTTTTATTTTCAAGGGCGTACTTATCTAGCATATGCAACTAGGTTATTTTGCATCTTTTATTTGATATATTTTCTCCTTCTTGTTTTGTTTTCCATATTTGTAGAAGAGCAGCACATTGCACGATCAATGCATGCATTAAACTGCCATAAACATCAAACTGGGGATCTTGAGTGAAGGACAGAAAAGTTCCGCCCAGCGGAAAACAGTATTTTTCTTCATATCCTGACACTTGTCTCTTTGTTTTCTTCAAGCCTCAGGCTGTAGACAAACACATGCACAACCACGTGTAAGTGATCAGAATAGGGAATGAGGTCTGTGGCATTGTAAACCTGACCTCTTTACAGCTGAGCCTTGTAACAATATTATGCTGCCCCATGCTATTGTATAGTGTCAAATGACTGGAGTCTTATGTCGCTTCTCTGGGGATATAGATGACTGATGTAGTATTTTATTTTTCTGCAGGCTGAATCAGTCGTTTTTGTTTTGATTAATGTTGTAGCTTCTGGCAAATAGACCAAGTATTCAAAAGCAGCTATTCAATGTTTTGGCAACAGAAAATGGCAAATATCCAAATATGTCAAGTTGTTGACCTTTTGCCAAAAAAACAGCTTTAACTTAGCCAGGCTTAGCTATACTCAATTCTAATCAGACTGTGAGTCTGATACTGCTCCATTGGGCTGTGATTATGGGGCGTGTTTTAACCGAAAAAAATGCCTCTGCACTATATTGGATAGACCTATAACTATTCACAGCAACGGAAGTGTGTGACATTGCTCTGCAAAGCTATGGACGTTATCTGTTCTTCTTTTAAAATTCCTCTTTTAAAATTAATGCACTGTAGATATCTTCTTGAACAGAGTCCATGGCAGAATCTACACATCTCAGTTCTCCTGCAGCAGCCATCGTTGTTGTGAACAAACCCAGGTGTTCTTTGGTGACGTGGTTGATTACGTTACTGTTGTTCACCTGTCAATCACTGTAAGCCCGATTTGATTGGTCCGAACAGATCTTGTTCGGGCATAATTGCTCCTCAACGGAGGAATGCCAGACCGAACTTCCAGACCATGTTCCAGACTAAGTTCGGCTGGCACCCAGGCTAGCTTTAACTCTTCCAGGAAGGCTTTAGCTTTAGGAGTGTGTTAAAGGGTTAAACCAAACCTCATCTATATGCACCTCATGGTGCAAATGGTGAAACTCTCCAAACTCAGAACGCCTCTGAAGAATGAGGTGTATCCACACACGTCACAAATGCGCCTGATGCTTATTGTCTGGCTTTATTAATTAAATAAAGCCAAGCCACTCTCTCAACATAATCCCCCATGTGGTAAACAACCAGCAACAGAGAAATCCACGACCGCGCACTGACGTTCTGACGTAGTGATGTGACTCGCCAACATGAACTGTAAAGTCTACAAGGAGCTGGGTTTTAATTGTAAAGCATCAACATTCGTCAGTTTGAGTGATATTACGCCTGGAGTGCTGACCGGTGTGAACGCGACATAAATAAGCCATTATCTGCCACAAAACTCCTTCATTTAACCACTGTTTTGTTCTTCATCGATAGAACTATTTCCTTGTAGTTCCGGGTGTCTTGGAAGTGTTTCTTTGTTGTATGTAGGGGTATTTTTGCAGGCTTTGAACATGCTACACTATCTCAATGGTGTCGCTGCCATCCACCATGATAGTTGTAGTCTGAGCAGGGCTTTCACTCTGTGCTCTATGGCCACAGTTGGTTAGACAGAACTTGCTACCACAAACATCAACATGGTTAGCACTTGCGTGTTTCCACATTGCACAAGCAAAATGATCTAGTGGACTAAGACTAAACTGCCATGGGGCACTGCAGTAACGTCATTAGAACGGCAGCTTTTTGTAAGTTGGAATTAACATCTCTAAATAACAACAGAAAAACAGAAAGAAGCAATTCCAAGATGTCCCGAACTCTGAGGGGACCAGTGCTACTGATTCATAACAAAAAATTGGTTAAATGAAGGAGGCTTGTGGCAAAAAATGCCTTATTTAGAGGCGCCACTTTGCGTGCCCTCACAACTCCCATTTCATGGAAAGGCAAGAAACTTTTAAGATAAATTAATGTGGTTTATATGATTCAGTGGTAAAGAAACCAAACATATGATAAAAGCTTGGAAAGTAAAAAATAACCAATTTGGAATAAAAGATGAAAAGCATGAAAAATACAACATTAAAGTAAAAAAGCAGCTATTAATCATAAAAGCATGAAAAGTAAAAACAGAAATTAAGCGTAAAACACATAAAGCATAAAAATCATTTAACAGTTAAGCATCATAATCGTTTACTCACAGACAGTTTTAAATGGATATGTACTGATCGTGACTGGATATAAACTTATCCCAAAGGACTCCAAGAGGCTCCAACCTTGTCTGGCGGAGTAACTGAACATAATGCATGCTATAAATAAGGTCAAGGTCCTTTAATGGAAATGTTTTATAATTCTTCCAAATGGTACATTTGTGGGGTCTGACACTGATGTTGGACGAAAAGGCTGGGTTCGTATTGTCTGCTATAATTAGACCCAAAGCCTGTTATCATGGTCAGGTCAAGATTCTGGAAAGACCCATAAACCTACTGCTTCCCAAAATCCTTCAATCATATCTTTATGGGCTTTCTTTGTGGCCCTCATTTGTGTATCCCCCAACTGTTTCCATCAAGTGACCAAAATGTCAGCAGTGGGCTGACGATTAAAGCGTTTACCTTAACTAGGAAAGCCCAACTTTTAAGAGACAACAACACATCACAAAGCCCCTTGCACCAAACATTACCCATGATGCTCTATAGTTGAGCAAGTGCCAATCCTTTTTAGAATATAGTAGAGACTGTATGCTGTGGGATCTCTCATTGACTTCAAAGTTTCTATATATTTTTGTAGACATTTCTGACAACGCGACAAAAAATAAAAAATGAATAGTTATCAGTAACTTTTCATGCCCAAAAATGTCAGAATCATATTGGGAAGATGTACTGTCACTGCTACTCCTTGCTTGTTCATACTAGCAAACAGAAGCAGAATAACATTGTATCAGTGTGAGCTGTCAAAGAGCCTGCCAGCCAAACACAGTCGGCAGACTGACAAAGGCATTGTGTCTAGAGCAGCGATTCTTGACACTCCAATTCTTGCTTCAACACATACATTCATTAAATGCTTTGAAAAACTGCTCCGAGGGGCATCCCTCCCTTTCCATTGCCAAACCAATACAGATGGGAAAGATGCAATAATACTGCCTTAAACTATAAACATAAAAATTATCATAGTAGAGATTGTTTATTTTTATATTAAGTGAATAGATCTCCACAAGAATGGGTATATAGAATTGTTCAAAGGGGTCATAAAATGATGTATTGCAAACCAGCTGATCCGGTTTTGCTCAGGGGATGAAAAAAATCATTAAAATAAAACCTCCAGTTATTAAAAATATATTGTTTTTCTCACTTTCTTTTCCTTCTACTATTTAAGTTATTATTTCACCATCAGCAAAAGCTAAACACAATCCCGTACATTTTCAAAAGCTACCAACTGAAGTGAGTTTAAATCTGACACAAAGGAGAACAAGTGGATAAATCTCCCCCTTTTCATCTAAAGCCCGGCGATGAGATGAATCCCCGCTGGCTCTCTGCTGCCTAAAGTCAAATATATGTTGGGTTAAAAACTCAGATGAAGAAAGCGTAACTAGATCCTAATTTGAAGTGAAAAAGAGGGGGAGGGTATGTGGACTTCAAGGCTTTCTTAGCTTCCCTGTCCACTTTTGTTGGCAGCTAACTGAAGTAATTGGGATGTGGATGAGACAGTGATCAAACGAAACCTTTGCACCTCCATCACTGTTAATGAAAGCGCAACAAGCAAATACAGAACTGCTAAGCCCTTTGTAGTCACACAAGTATATGTGTTTGAATGTGTCTGTCGAAGCACGCCTGCTTTTGAGTGTGTGCAGTGTAAGTGCTGTGCAGATCCACTGTGATTGCTGTGGTTATTTTTAAGGCAATTATTTTGTTTTTTGGCAGCGTCAGTCAATCCGGTATTATTTAGACTGACTCGGTCTGAATTCATATAAGTCGTCTAAGAGCACAGATACAACAAGTCAAGATTCCTCACTGTCTGTGTGTTTGCTCAGTTGGCTTATCGCTTTGGAGGCAATGTAACACCTCAGGGGGTTTGAATTCAATTATCAACAAAATTATAGCGAAAAACAAAATTCACAATGTGTTTATTTCACGGAAAAGTAATTATTCTAGACTCTAGGGGATTTAGATAAAGAACAATACTCTGTGCCTTCTAACATTGTTACCGCTGGGGTGTGTCAGTCTGTGTAAGACTCTTGAGAGATGAGACATATATTTGGGAAGAGAAGATACAAAAAACTTTGTTGACAGTGGATTATATCAGCTCTGGTACGTGTCTGTCATATATTTATAGTTTCTGGTGTAGAAACGTGTTTCTTTCTTGACGGAAACATACATAGCCTGAAACAAACAAGTTGTATACAGATGAGGGTTCCTACACACTTCAATTATACAATTTTTGCAAGCTTACATTTCATAGTTTTTAATAGCTCTGAAATATATGTATATATATATATTTTTTTTTTCATTTTATTTATTTCAAACTAAATAAAAATATGCATGAAGATATATTTAACTCAACCAAATAAAAGATCTGAAAGAGAGTAGGATTACCTGTAACTTTTAAGATAGTCTAAATAGAATAATTACAAAACTGTGCAAAAGTTTTAGACAAGTGTTACAAGAATTAATGCTTTCAAAAATATATATGATGACTGTTTATTTTTTTTCAATTAACAAAATGCAAAGTAAGCAAACAAAAGAAACAGCTAAATTAAGTCAATATTTAGCGTTACTACCTTTTGCCTTCAAACAAGCTTGAATTCTTATAGGTACATACAACAACAGTCAGGAATTGTATAGGATTATAATCAGGTGTATGATCAACCAATTACACAAAACAGGTACTACTGAACATCCATGTCCTACATAGATTGAAACACAGTCATAAACTGAATCAGAAACAGCTATGTAGGAGGCTTAAAACTGGGTGAGGAACTGCCAAACTTTGCTACAAGGGTGAGTTTATGGAAGACAGTTTCATGTTATGGTAAGATTGAGCACGGCAACACGACACATGGTAGTTCTACTACGTCAGCAAGGTCTTTCCCAGACAAAGATTTCAAAGCAAGATGTGTTTCAAGATGTGCTCTTCAAGCTCTTTTGAAGAAGTACAAAGAAAAAGACAACTCTGAGGATCACAGACCCAGTGGTCGGCCAAGGAAACCTAGTGCAGGAGATAAAAGACACATCAAGTTTATTACCCTCCAAAATCAGTAGATGACGAGCTTTACCATCAGCTCAAAACTGTCAGAAATCAGTGGGACCCAGGTATACCCATCTACTGTCTAGAGAAGTCTGGACAGAAGTGGTCTTTATGGAAGAGTTGCAGCCAAAAAGCCATACCCCAGGCGAAGAAACAAGACCAAGCAACTCGAATGCATGAAAAGATAAGAACTGGGGTGTAGAGAAATGGCAGTGGTTTCTCTGGATTGATGAGTCAAAATCGGAAAGATTTTGCAGTAGCAAAATGTAGAGCCTTTAACTGCTTTGCTCCTGAAATTTGGAATCCACCCCTACCAGACATCAGAAACACTGACTCTCTCCCAGTTGTTAAAGCTCAACTCAAAACACATCTGCTTAAACTGGCCTACTTTATGTAATTGTTTTTACAGGAGGATCTTTGTTGACATCTTTGTGCGCATGCGCGAATGGTTGTGTGGCAGAAAAACTAATTGAATGGCTATAGAGACGCAACAAACACTTCTATGGGAGTTAGTGGGCAACAGCCCAGATCGGGCTTTACTGAAATTAATTTCCCCTTATGGAATCAATAAAGTATTTCTGATTCTGATTTCTGATATCACTGTGGGATATCTGAAATTTGGTTTAATATTTGATATATAATATCAAATTTTAATATTTGTTATTTTATATCTTGTTTGTATCTGTACAGGTGTTTTAAAATTCTATTAAAATGTATTATTAGACCTATCACGAATTTAAATGTCTTTACAACAGGGTACTCAGAAATTTTCCGTATACATTAGTGTCTGTTTAAACAATGCAAACTCACAGGTCAACAACTGTGATGTTCCTTTAATTTTATTCTTATAGAGAAATCCACCTAATATCATCTACAGATTGGATTTCTGAAAGATTCCATTACTGCGGCAGCGACAGTTTGTGACATGTTGCCACTGGGTGTTTGCTTGAGAAACAGATGCCTGTGCAGTGTTGCAGGAAAGAGTTAATATGCTGGCTGTATGTGACAGAAGTGTTTCTGCTTGTCACTTAAGTGAAAGATCAAACATGCTGAGACAAACATATGAAATAATACATAGAGAAAGAAACAGACACACTTGAACAAGCACTGAGTGACAGCGGAGACATCACACTGGTTATTACTGCCTTTAACCTCCCTGTGGGAGCACTGATAGTTATTTTGTAGAGAGCTGTGGGTCAACTATTTGAACTGAAGAACTACAGTGTGTATAGCAATAACTTCTCACAGGTGATTCCATTAAAGTTGAATAAAATCTAAATCATCAGTCCAAACAAACTTTCCAAATATATAAATAAAACAGGCTGTACACATACGCACATTATATATATATAAAATTCCCCTCTCGCCCACCGTGGGCGGTGTTTTCCCGTCCCAATCTCGGGTCCTCTACCAGAGGCCTGAGAGCTTGAGGGTCCTGCACAGCATCTTTGCTCTTCCAAGTACTGCACTTTTCTGGACTGAGATGTCTGAGGTTGTGCCAGGGATCTGCTGGAGCCAGTTTCTCCAATTTGGGGTCAGTACCTCAAGTGCTCCGATTACCACGGGTACTACTGTCACCTTCATCTTTCAAGCCTTCTCTAGCTCTTCTCTGAGCCCTTTGTATTTCTGAAGTTTCTTCTTCTTGATGTTACCATCACTGGGTATTGCCACCACAACGGCTTTCCTCTGCTCTTTATCAACCACCACAATGTCCAGTTGGTTCGCCATTACCATCCTGTCTGTCTGGATATGGAAGTCCCACAGGATCTTTGTTCGGTCATTCTCCACCACCTTTGGAGGTGTTTCCCGCTTTGACCTTGGGGTTTCCAGCCCATACTCCACGCAATTGTCTCTCTAACGGTCCGTTCACACCAAATGTGTGAAGCATCAGGTTTACATGTAATGTCAATAACGAAATGCACTGACACCCTTCAGGGAGATCACGCATCATGCCAGAAGCAGATTTGCGTCACAAAATGCTTTTCTGCCTGATTCGTGTCTCAGATTAGCACAAATGAGGCATTTGATGCACTTTAGAAAATACGCACGTCATTTTATCTGGTGCATTTTGCACATGACCAGCGTTTTTGTGTCTGCCCCTGAAGTTGAAAAATCTGAACTTGAACATCCATTCACACAGCATCAACCAAACAGGAGCCTTGTGAAGGGGTGTCAGTGATGCTGTGACTGACACAGAGACAGCATCAGCATGACATGGAGGAGATATTGATAAAGACCTAATCACCCTTAGCTATATGACATCAGCTGTTTTCTATACAGAGACAGGAATAAAAATAAATAAATATAGAGAGGTTAAACTATTTAGACAGGAAAGATCTAAATAGGTTTGTGGGTGGCTCTTAAGAGCCGTTGTGACTGCCGAGGCACTGCTCTCTCCGCTAAGAAGTCACCCATGAACAGCTTCCTCTCCCGGCCATCCTTGCTGGAGGAGTTGTTGGCTACAACACAATCCAGGCCTGGTAATGGCTACACCACAGCACGTCCCGTGTCGCTGACATATTATATTATACACTTTTACTAAGCTGCTCAGCATAGTAGTTGGTGTCTTGGCGGGCGATGCTTGGACCAATGCAGGACAAGAGCTGCTTAAACTGGTAGGGGCCAGGTTCTCCGAAGCGGCGAGCGGCCGGGTACTCAATCGATCCACCGCCGCTCAACTGGGTTATTAGCTCCCTGATCCCCTGCTGTAGCGGTCCCAGCACTGCGGAGGCTGTGCCGAACACATAACGCAGCCAGTTCAGGGACCATAGTCCACCGGCAGCTGCGCTCGCACATGCTGGACTCGACGGAGATGGTGCCCTGCTCCCGTGACGTGGATCAATCCGCTGCTGATAAACTGGTACTTTAGTTCCCCCTATCCCCCGCTAGAGCAGACCCAGCTAAACCAAGCCAAACACCAACATGTTCAGCTCGAATACCAGAGTCCACCGGCAGCCGCAGCACGTCCCGGAGGGTCGGGAGGAGGAGGGAGGGAGGAGGAGTAGGCCAGCGGACTGCTACGGAGTGGTTCTAGTAAGGGTCTTCCCAAAAGTTGTGTATTTCTGGCTTCATGCATGTGAAAATGGCATATTTTGAAAACCACATTGTATCCAATTTGCCTTGGACATGTGCTGCAGTTTGAAAGTTAAAGGTAGAATATGGAACATGGGCTACGAAAGTGAGATCTAGTGTGCTGAGGTTGGAGAATAACGAAACTTAATTTTGAACGATTTGGATGCCAGTTTTGTCCAGTGACGAATTGTACATGGTTAGGACTATTTTTTACTAATATGTTTAAAATACTAAACAAAAAATAATTATAACCAAAAATGAGTCAAAGGCAACAATAAGCTTTTGTACCTGTCCTCTCGGCATCTTCTTTTGGTAGCTGAGTGGTATCCTCCACTCCTCTTGGTGATGTCCTCGATGAAAGTCCTAATTTATACTTTAGAATTTACATAAACATCCGACACATTTCACAGGGCGTGTATTTGACTGAGGTGTATGGTGTGAAAGCGAGCCTGCGATACTCTGGAGTGCAGGAGGAAACTGTTTCCTTTTCTTTCGTTTACTCGGTGTGGACGTTGATGCTCTCATATCTAGAAACAACATCATATACACAAGTATTGCAATGCTGTTTTACAAACAGCTAACTTTAGCCGTTAGCAAGCTTTCTTACCTTTCGCCATGAGAAACTTCGCCATTCCCGCTTACTTTTTGATCCAATGAAAGTTTTTTAATTTGTTCTCATCTGTCATAAGCTTCACCTAAACTAACTCTGGTTTTAGATATTGTAAGGTCACTCCTCTTCTCAGAAAGAGAATGAAATCTACGGGGTTTAGACACAGCAGCTAAACTTACTGAGTGCTCTAGTTTCTGCTGTTGGCTGGAACACATAAATATAAACACAGTGCGGCGGTCAGAAAAGTTATCTTTTTAAATGATTTTAGGTTAAATATAACAGAAAGGGTTCAGTTTTATTATGCACACCTCTAAACTCCGTGTTGAATATTACTTTTTTTAAAGAGGTAGCTTTTAAGAAAAATGTTCCATGTTAAACCTTTAAAGCATCCAACTAGGGGCATGCTGCACATTTTGATGCCTTTGGTGTAAGACTGGTGAAGTTTTAATAACGTCCCTGCTTGCACTAGCTCTTATTTGCAATAAGCCAAGCTCTAATATGCATTTCGCCATGAAATCCTATCAATCATACCAAAAATTAATATTATTAACCAAATATAAAAGAACTGCAACAGGAGCACTTTCTATAAGAAAGAAAACAGAGAATATATTAAATTAAGGCGAGGAATTGTGTCACTCTTCTTAATACGAAAAGAGATCCATATAAAAAGATAAGCACAGAGCTACGAGTACTTATTATGGAGAAAAAAAAAAAACAATTAGAGTGTACAAAGATATACGCAGCAATCGGTCAATCAGTGTATTCTTCCATGTAAGAAAGACTGCAAAATGCAGAAGGTCTGTGGCAGGATTTACTTTCTATAAATAAAAAAAGTCATTGAGAGTAACCATGGTTATTGACAGGATTAGTCTATTTTGGTGAGATTAACCCTTACATGGCACAGCACTGGCAACATTCTTGTACTAGCATGAGCTGTTTACCTACTTACCATTTTCACTACACAACTTAAAAATGTACCTAAAACTTTTTTTCACAGTTAGGATCCAGATGTGCTCTCCTGCTTGCACCAGCTACAAGAATCTTATTTGTAATTTAAAATATATATATATTTGATCTAGTATGCAGATCTTATTTGGTCCTGTCACTAAATGTTTCCATGTGCACTCCAGTCATACTAGCTCTGTTCCTGTTGTTGTGTCTATACTTGTGGAACTGCAGAATGTGCACGCAATTTGTCTGGTTGACGTCAACGGGAGTAATTGTCAATAATAACTTAATACTAACCCAGCTATTAATAAGTTTGAATTTATAAATTTATCGATTAAATTAGGTGGGGCACCACTCCTGAAAATCCAGGAGAACGTTAATATAAGCCAGACAAATCAAGTCTCTTTTCTAAAGGGTGAACACGTTCCACACGCACTGAATGAAACAGGGGACCTTCTCTTTAAAATATAACAGGGTTTATTAACATCATTTTTAATCTTACAGATGAATACTGTGACAACAGCCGGTCTACTCTAAAATATGCAGTCTACAAACTATTTAAAAAAGGAATAACCTATGCAACCAAAAACTAACACTAACAAAATTAGGAAAAACATCAAAGCATAAGTAGTGTGTGCGTGTGTGTGCGTGTGTGTTTGAGAGAGTGTGCAGGGGGTGATCTGGAGTGATCTGGACACAGGGTGAATAGTATCCACCCTTAACAAGACATGCAACCACACCATACCTACAAAATTAAAGGATATTAAAAGATAGGAGATATAGTACTGCTTTAGCAAGAACCAGTGAACTCAAAAACAAGCATACAGCAGCAAAAGCCAATGTGTGGCGACACTACCAACAATGAGCAAATGGTGGTTTAACAATTACAGAAGAATCAAACCATTTCACACAAGTCTAAACTTGTGTTTGAAAACCTCCTACATGGTTTAAATTGGAATATGAGTCTATAGGGATCAAATCTTTTAAGGTTTTCATAACTAATTCAAATAATGCATTTAGATGCATGTCATTTTATTTAATGTACTTTGATATAAAAGACAATTAAACAAAACAAAAGGAACTTTTGTTGTATAAAAAAAACTTAAGATTTAAGAGGAACAGTGCGTATGCAGCCACTCAATGTTTATACCCTGATCTTAAAGGCAAAAGTTTGACCTGAAAAAAATGCTTCTTTTTCCAGTTCCTCTACCAGCCAAGCATCAACCTGTAGGCCCTAAGAGAGATGCTATATTCACTCCATCACATGCTGACAGAACATTTCCATCAAGGGTGATGGGATTGTGGGGCAGATGCCAGATTTCATCTGTGTTCATTCGTGAGCATTTCAAGCATGAGTTTTCTGACAGAAGTCAAGCAGCAGCAACCTTTTATTAATGATTCTCAATTTTATCCAATACTGGAGTTATTATCTTATACCAAACAAGTACAATGACACCACAGTGCATTTATGATGTAATATTGAAGGAACAAACTTCATGACTGATGAAGGACTAAAGCCATCAGAGAGTGTAGTACCCTGATTTTTGTGTGTGCGTAAAAGACAGAGAGAGAGAGTTACCTCCTGGGAATTCCTCCTCACTCAGCATTAATGAGCTGTGCAGGCAACATTTTGCTTATAGGCCTATAAACAACGCACTTATTAAGATGGAAGTCGCCTCAGGCAACCAAGGCTAATTTGGATATATATGCAAGGATTGAGTGCTTTCGGAGGATGGTGTGTAAGTGTGTGTGTGAAAGTGGGAGGTTGGATCCGAGTCAATCAAGTTATACGGAGTTAAAGAACAATGACAGTCTGAAAAGTATGCAGAGCGTTTGCGCCCATATTTAGAGTGATGTGTACAGACAGAGTCAGAGATAATGATACAGGGGATATTTGTGCAGGTAAGAGGGCAACAGAAAGTGAGGTCTGCAGAATAACAGCAACGGAAGGAAAGCCACCAAAAAAGAGAGACTTACAGAGTAACATATAACGGGTAAGTCAAAGAAGAAAGGATGCATGCAAACAGAACGATTTGGACACTGAGACAGAAAAAGAAAGTGGCAAAGCAGTCACAGATGGAGATCAAAATAGAGAGCTGGTGAGTCCGACGTGGAAAGAGGGGCAGAAGGAAAGAGTGAGTCACAGAGATAAAGAGAAAAAGATGGAGAGAAAAAGTGAAACATACAGAGGGCTCAACTTGAGAGAAAACAGAGACACAAGGACAGAAAAGCGAAATAAAAGAGACAAACTCTGTAAGCCTTGGAGGGGAACTTGAAGTGGAAGGTGAGAAGGGTAGAGATGAATGGAGAATAGAAATGACTTTGGAACAGAAATCCAAAACAGACATTTTTCTTTTGTTCCCAAGTTAAAAATCTAAGTTGTTTAATTGGTGATACTGTCTAGTCTTGATATGTTTTGTCTCTTTATATTTTTCTCTAGAAAAGAACAGATTTCATTCCATGTACTCATGTATGGCACTTGAAAATGTTCACCAAATATTGTGTGTATATACTGTAGATACAAAAGTATGATTACTCTGACCTACAAAACATCTGTTTCCTTAACCTGCTGGAATTCTCTATTTCTCTTTTGCTCACTGTATAAAAAAGGTCAAAATATATTTTTACAAGCCTCCCTTACAGGGCCATTAGAAAAAAAAGACATCCTTTTTTTATTGAAACACCTTGTAGGTTAGTTTAGACTTTTTGCTTCCAAATATCTTACCCAATCAAATGTTCTAGCCAGATTGCTTTTCACCGCTTTTCTCTAAAGGCAATACAGACTGATAAACTAAACAGCCTATGGATACATTGTAATTTTAAATACGTTAAACTATATATTTTGGATCCCCCAACAAATATTGCCAAGGACACCAGTGTAAGGTAATATGAAAGAGATGTCTGTGTTTGGCCAGACTGGAATTATGTAACGCAGTGGATTTCAAATTATGACAGCGCTACACATAATTGCGCTTTTAAGCTTGTTTTATTTCATTAAATGAAATAACTAAATAAATAAAGACAGGAATTGAAACATTAAAAAGGTTTTTTTGTTAATCACCCCAAAATTCATGCTTGTGGAACTTAATGATTACTGCAATAAATGTCCAGCACTTTTAACCCTCTGTGCCTTGTGCATTTTTTTACATATGCATAGTACATTGCAAGCCACTTTAGAGAATACATCAGCACAGCAAAATGCAAGTTAAGCTGTTATTAACTTGTATTGCTCAGAGCTAGAACACAATTAGGTTGGGCTGGATTTCATCTCAGATTCAAGATCTGACTTCGGAAAGGAAAATGGATCCTGTCAACGGTAGCCACTTGTTCTTCTTTAATGTCATTGCTTTAGTTTGTATTTGGATCACCTAAAATGACTCCACTCTTCTTTATTTAAAATGTTTTTCATGAACTAAAGATGAAATTGATTGAACAATTATGGAGTCGAAAAAGTCTCATAATAAATAAACTCATGCAAGGTTTTTCACAAATGCACATGCTCATTAGGAAATGCACACGGTCTGTTTCACAAATGCACACGCTGTGGTTCACTGATATAATTTTGAGAAACACTTGTAATATAAATTCACAAATGCACACGAAGTGGTTCACAAATGCAGATGAGCTGTTTCGCAAATGCACATGATCTGTTTTAAAAATGAACCCAAGCTGTTTCACAAATATACATTTGAAAGAAACTTCAAATATAAAATCACTCAGATCATACAGATCGCTGAATGTCCATTTATGGGCTGCTTCTCATTTTTGAACCTCTCTGCATTTGTGAGAGAATTCTGTGTAGTGAGAACCAACGTCACCATTGGCTAATTAATCTGTCAATCCAAATCATCACTACCCAGATGTGTTTGCTTTCAGCCAATCATATTGCTCAAAACATTTTCTATCCTCATTGTAGCCGAACATACGGACCCCGGCATTAATTACTAATTACTAATCCATTTCCTTGCTTTATTAAACCGTTTGCACGGATTACTAATTCATACCCTCGGTTTATCAAACTTTGTGACCTTGTTGGCTTTCATCTTGATGATTCACCCTAGCTGCTTTAGTCATACAAGGCGTTGCTGTAACACAGTTCTCAAGAAGCAAACTGCCATTCAGATACTGTGGGTTCAAATCCACATGTGGCTTTGTTTTGTACTTTGCCACACAACATTTTTTTGGGGTTTGAACCCACAATGTCTGAATCACAGTTCTGCCTCTTGACCACTCTGCTACAACAGCAAATTGTATAATTACAATAGCCAGGGTGAATTATATAGCAGACAGAACACCTGACATGGTCACAAAGTTTGCTAAACTGAGGGAGTAGATTGTGAATAGATTTAATAAATCGAGGAAAGAGATTAGTAATTAGTAATTAATGCTGTGGTCCGTACGTCCAATAAGGATAGAAAATGTCAGGAGCCATATGATTAGCAAAAAGCGAACACAGCTGAGTAGCGATGAATTTGATTAACAGATTCATTAGCCAATGGTGATGTTTTGAGACTCCCCTTAAGCCCCAGTGTTCATGGAGTCTCTAAACTCACCACACCGAACTCTCTCACAAATGTAGAGAGGTTCACAAATGAGAAGCGGTCCATAAATAGACATTCAACAATCTGTATGATCTGAGTGAGTTTATATTTGAAGTTTCACTCAAAGTTATATTTCTGAAACAGCTTGTGTGCATTTTTTAAAACAGATCATGTGCATTTGTGAACCAGATTGTGTGCATTTGTGAAACAGCTCGTGCATTTTTGAAATAGATCGTGTGCATTTGTGAAACGGCTTGTGTGCATTTGTAAACATATTTGTGAATTTATTTTACAAGTCTTTCTCGAAATTCTATTTGTGAACCACAGCATGTGCATTTGTGGAACAGACCGTGTGCATTTCCTAATGACCATGTGCATTTTTGAAAAACACTGCGTGAGTTTATTTATTATTAGAGTTTTTCGACTCTATTAAACAATGTCTGTTACTTCAACATCACAGTCAGTTTTTTGTCTTTACCTTATCCAAAACTGATACCATTGACACCTTCTTTTTTTTCTTTCTGGGTCTCTCCAAAAGAATCCTAAGACTTAAATGGGGGAGTCGCTCATAGTACTAAGCGGAAGTGGGCAAGGGACAGGTCAGGTACATAGATATAGGACACTTAAAGGCTGTGACAGAAATGATGACAACTCTGCACTGAGTGAGGGCAGAGATGGAGTTACTATAAGTAGCAGCGCAGGCTAGAGCAATAAGTACCGAGGAGGAGCCTCTCACAGGTTTAAACAATCAATCAGGTAAGGCCAAAGGGTTTAAGATTACCACGACCTGGATGACTGGGAACCTTCACCAGCAAATCAGGTAAGGGATAGGCTGTGACCAGAAGAAGCAGCATTAACCACGGCAAGACGGCAACACAGGTAACTGGAAGATCATGTCTTAGTATTTAGGAAGTAGATTTTCTGACATGTCTTTCTAGGTTTTGAGTTCCAGTCTTGTATTCAGGTATGTCTGTATACGGATGATGTAATGCTGTTATGGTAGCTGACATTAAAGGATGTCTGACTCTAGATAAAAAAGTCCAGAGGAGTGTGCGTTCAAGCAGTCAAAGATCAAATTAAAAAAGTAAAAGAAGATCAAAACTCAAAATAAATACATGTGTTCAAGAAGCGGACATTAATAAATAATACAAGCAAGATCAAAGTTAGCACAAATTAGTATGTATTTAAGAAGTCCTCAAATTCTCCCCGGGCCCCCTTGGGTTTTGATTTGTGCTTCCCCCCTCCATTCAGGCAGAGCTAAAGTGGAGTTTATGGTGTCAAGTGTGCATGTCTCTGTGTGTCAAAAAGGTAGAATGCAATTTCTCTTCTTAAGCACTGAAATGTCGCAGGAGATTCATTTTTGCCTGTTGGCTGAGATAGTGAAGTGGTCCTCAGCTGACTCATGATAATTCAAGGCAATGAAAAGTCAGACGTGTGAATGTGTGTACACATATGTATGTGGTTAGACAGCCCACCAGCATTGTTTGGACATTTTTGCCAGGCCTAGACTATGTTTAACAAGCGACTGAACTCTACTAGTTAGATTTAGAACTACGGTGTGAATTAAGTTTGGTTTGAGGTTAGGGTTATGCATGTGGCACTGATATGTAATATTAGGGAAAGTGTCTGGGTTAGGCATAGTAAAATCAGTGAAGTATAGAAAGACAAGTAAAGAGAGTTGTGAGTGTGTTTGTTCCTGTCTAGCATTCAAACTGTTTTCCACCATTTCACCTATAGTGTGAGGACCTTGTAATACAAGGTGAGGTAATTTTGCTTGGTCTTCATTTTTGGACAATGTTACTGTCAGATACCCAAAAATTTTACTCAAGTAAGAGTAGCACTACTTTAACTTTGTTTTACTCAAGTAAAGGTAAAAAGTAGAGGCCTGAAAAATTACTTGAGTAAGAGTTGAAAAGTATCTTGTAAAAAGGCTACTAGAGTACTGAGTAACATCTTATTTAAGATTGTTGACATTATGTCATCAGACAAAATGATAAAGTTATTGGAGAATTTGGCTATGTAAAATCATAAACTTAAATTAAAATAACATAATAAAAAAATAAAAAAAACTTTAGCAGAAAAAAACCTTTCCCAAGTAATTGTTACACTATAATACCAATATTTACAGTATGAAATTAATAAATATATCTTGGAACAAGGTAAAAAGTACTTCCATTGAGAATTAATGGTATCTACTGCATATTCACTTGAAATCAACATGCAACAAGCTCCACAGACATAAAATTACATTAGAAAACCAAAGCTTGTTTGGAAACAGGTGGTTTTCTTCAATCAACTGTAGGTGTGTCCGTCTCTGTTGTATTTTTGGTGAAAACAGGGTTGTTCTTCCTTCAGTGAATTTACTCACAGTGGAAAGAGTATCCAGAATATAATTCAAGTAAGAGTACCTATACTTCATAAAAATATTACTCAAGTTAAAGTGATAAGTATGGCACAGAAAAACTATTCCTAAAAGTATTTTTTCCCCAAAAAGTTATTTAAGTAAATGTAACTGAGTTAATGTAACTAGCTACTACCCTCCTCTGGGTACTGAGCTCTACAGAGCTCTGGGAGATGATGTCATACTGGCAGGAAAAAACATATGAACAAGCTAAGGTAGCGATCAGGCTATTCAACAGCTTTTCAGCTTTGCGTAAATGGTTGACATGTGTTGTGACCTTGGGTGCACAAACTACTGAGGTCAAGTTAAAGACAGCCTTTTATGCATTGCAAAAGATACAGCACGAAGGGAAATATGGATTTCTGCTCGGAGCGCGATGAAGAAAACAGAGCGTGGGAACCCGTCTGTCAATGGGTTTGGCTTGTGTAGTGACCATTTCATTTTAGGTAACTGCATAATTAACATAAACACATAATTAAAAGTTAACTTTTACATTTGTAATTTTAACGATTGTAACCAAAATGTGTACACAGTTTTAATTGATAATGTTTATGAACACTGGCAAGTAATCCGTGGCTGTGTGACAAAAAAGGCTGAACAGTAAGCTAAACTGATATTTTGCTTTTATTAAGATTCAATTATACTTTTTTTAAGATTCTTAGCAGACTTCCTACAGTTATTTTTGCTTTACTTTTTCTGTATTTGCTCACATAGACACAAGTAAACATCACATAAAATTTTGCAGAATCATATCAATCTTTGTGATGTCTGCATGCTGGTTGTTTACATGTTTTGTGATCATAGTGAGGATGTCATGTTTTGCTGCTGCAAGGAGCGACGAAGGACCCAGGCGCAGAAGCAGAGTTCCAGGTAAGGTGCTCTTTTATTGATGTGCAGCAACACAAGGCGAGACGATACATACACAATGCACAACAATGATCCAGCGAGGACTGAAGTGCTCGCTGGATCGTAAATAAGGGGAGACGAGGAGGAACAGGTGAAGACACTCAAGGAACACCGGTGCAAACAATAGGAGGTGAGGAGGTTCAGACAGGATGACACAGGTACAGATGATGATGAGGACAGTGGGTGATTCAGGGCAGCATGACAGAAGAACAGACTACGGTGTAATTTATTTAAATTTTTAAAAATCAATTAATAATGATCAGATATTGACACACATAAAAAGCACACGGTCATAATCTAGCTGCTCGTTGCTCCACTTACCCTCCCAGTGCGCAATCCTTTGCAGGAGAATTCCAGTACTGGATCTAGAAAACAAACCCCAATTGTGTCCATTTACTGTATATCCATCCAAGCTTTTATATGCTTTAAGCGATGCTCCGGAGTAGGACGAGGGAAAATTGATCAGCAAATTGTATTTTAGGGTATCTCAGGTCTGGTAAAAGGTAAAAGCTTCTTTTTTTTTTCTTTTCTTTTAAACGTGTCCTGTCTGGCATATTGTTACTCAGAATTAGTGTCTGAGTATCAAGTACATGAAGGTAGTCAGAGATAGTATATACGTTTAGAGTTTCGCAGAGTCCAGGAGCCACAGGCGGACCAACACAGGGCCGCCCCCTCACCCCCCACCCCCACCCCAAGAGAGGAACAGATGGAAGCTCCAGGGGAGCACCCAACAGCTACAATAATTGTGAATAAATTGCAGATGGCTGGAGACTTATTTGTAGTACGCCCCATGTTGCAAAATCTGAAAGTTGATCGTGGAGCACAACTGATGTTAAAATATCGGAATAGTGCACGTCATGTTTACGTTCTGTCGGATAGAAGTGTATAGCAATCTAATATCCTTGCTAGCTACCAAGACAAAAAAAAAGAAGTATATTTTTTGATGAAGTCTAAATTTACCACGTTGCCTCTTGAACGAAAATTTTTTATTAAAAATATCTGGGACTTCACCAGTCGGTGGATTTTAACATCATAGAAGAACATTGAAAGATTATTACAGATTCAAGGGCGATTATATGAAAAATTATACATTTTATTATATATTATTATGATTAAATATTATATATTTGCCCTGAATAAAGATCTGCATTTATTTCAAGAAGAACATCACTGGTAAGTCACCCTTTATGTGTCATTTTATGTAGGCTATAAAAAAGGTTTTATTCTTTAATTACATTTACATAAAATGCCACTTGTAGTGTCTAAATGTGTGCTATTTTATGTGGTTCATTCAATATTTAATCAATATTAAATTAATCACATAAACTAGCAATCAGCAGTATTCATCAAAGTCAAATTGTCTGCATCACAGAAGAATTATTTGCTGCGATTAGGGGCCAATTTACTGTGCCTCACCTAACTTATCATGCCAGAGATGCTGCTGGTGGTTGGTTTTAGAGGTATGGTGTGGATTAGGTTTTAGATTAGGGCAGAGTTAGGAATAAATCTACAATGGTTAGGGTTAAATTAGGCATAATACAGTCACTAAAATGAATAGAAGAAAATGAAGGTCACTACTACTAGCAAGACAAGAACATGGGGATTTATGTGTTTGTGTGTGTGTCTGTGTATGTGTAAATGATACATGGCCTGTATTTGTATAGTGCTTTTTCAGAGGATTGTGTGTCTGTTTAAGGGATGAGGAAGGTGACTGGCAGATGTTTATAATAACATTGTTTAACTTTAGTAAAATCTGCTGTGAATATTTTTTTTGTGTGGATGTTGTTGTTGCACCGTGGCATCCATCTTCATCCAGATGTGCTCCTAGCAGATAATCACATTGAGATCAGTGTTCAGAAATATAAAAGTGCTTGTTAACATTGGTTCTCTCCCATTTTTTTTCATAACTGCACACATCTTCACACAAACAAAGACAAACTGATAAACAGGCTCAAAAGTGTGTGCTTGTGTAAACAACTGCGCTCACATCAACACAAACACTCAGCTGCAGTTTGTACATTCATGCTTTCTTGCATAAACAGAATTTCATATGCAAATACATGCACACATGCAAATATGCAAGCGGTCACCCCCATGTACTGTGACACGGACAACACAAACTTTGCACGTTTGTACGTGGCAATGCAAATGTATGGGCAAACATGCTCTCTTTTACTCTCTATCACGCACACACACACAACCACACACAGTGAGAAGACAGACATTCAGGTGTGAAGTCACCAAGCTTGTTTCCATGGAAACCTGAGAGGCAAGATGCTAATGAAAGACTATGATTGTGTAACTATGGGGAAACGTTTACCTGTGCACCTGTGTTTGCCGAAGCATGATCCTCAAATCCATTAGTATTTTCAAAAGTTCAGTGGCTGGGTTTGTGTGTAATAAACAAGCAATGCTCCTTTTTATTGGACCATAAGAGGTGACAACTGTGTGTTCCTTATAATCAGCAACAGAACTTAACTATACCTTTCTTTCTGAAAGAAAAAATAGTTTTCTAACAGTTAAACACTACATTTTATTACAGGTTAGACTCCTGTAAAAAAAAATAGGAATACACTTTATATGTCTAATGTTTACAGAACACTACAAATGTATTCACATTGTGTCAGGTTGTGTATAACTGAGGTGGAGGGAAAAGTCTACACACACACACATATATATATATATATATATATATATATATATATTTTTTAATATAAACTCTTGACTGTACTACTTTTAACTAAAACTCCAATTTCACAATCCACTGTTCTCAGCCACTTGTTTTAGGGTAATTTCCTTACTGGAAGGTGAACCTCTGCTTAAGTTTCAGGTATTTTAAAGTCTCTGACAGGTTATTTTTTGTTCAAGGAATACCTATATTCATTATCGTTGTCCAGTTTCCCTGTTCCTGCTGAAAAAAATATTCCTCCTCACTACCACCACCATTTTTCCAAGATGATGTTGCTTTCCCACCACGAATAGGGCCAGATTTTTTAAAGATTCCTGATAATGACCGCAAAATTGTATGCGCCGCTAAACAATTGCGGAAGTGGGTTTTCCTTAATTTGCTGGTGATCTACTAAGATTGCGTGAGCAATTCATAATTACAGGTGCAAGGAACAGTATTCAAATGAGAGGTTTGCAGCCGCTAATGTGAGCTGCATCATGGCTAGAGAGATGAGGAATATGCGCATGGATTCAGTATGCATATTTGGCAAAAAAAAAAGGGGAGGAACGTACATATCAGTTATATGGCTGTTAATAAATTAATTACTATTAGGCTAGAATGTTGTGAGTTATGTTTTTCGTTTGTCAGTAATAAATGTAGTGCATACAGTGTACATGCACTGTTCTCTGCTGCATGCACACATCATATTGCAGAGTCAGACTAATTTACCCCTAAATTCCACATGCACCCACGCCACACGCCGCAGCGTTTCTCTGCCGTCGTTAATTTATACTGCATACGCCCCATCTCCGCTCAGATCCGCTCTGGAGGAGTCCAGAGGTGCTCAAAGACGCATGCACAGGAATGGCAGAAATACGAAAGTCAGATCAAAACTATTCATACTTGGAAGACGAACAGAAAACAACAGCTACTTCTCTTTTTTTAAATTCTTTGTCAAGATATCTCCACTAACAGAATGAGCTTCTCTTCAACCTGGTTTTATGTCATGTACAAAGACAATTTCTTGACCACACCTACTGCAGGAAATGACAACATTTCAGAATCAAATCAGTTGAAATAAGTTTTGATTTCATTCTGTGTGTAAATTATGTATAAAACCCACACAATTATTTTAGACAACATATGTATAAATTTAAGTGAGATTATATTATTATAGCTATGCATACAAAGAAAAATAAGTCTGTCTTTACTGATTTATTTTGAAAAACCGGATGGTCTGCATGTTCGGCATCCTGCGTGGTGATTTTTATTTGTGTAGATTGACTGTAGACTTGCTCCAGCGTCCTACAAAAATTTATTCAATCCTATCTTTGCCGGAGGGCGAAATGGTGGCCTGTGCCGCACGGCGGCGGTAGTGGAAATGTTCTTTTTCATTACAATGGGATCGGTTTTGGTGCGGCGTGCGGGGCGGAGCAGACCGCATGTAGTGGAATTTAGGGGTAAAGCTGCAGCATGCCCAGAACAAGGTCGCTAAAATCTCATTATTCTACTAAATTTGTTAAAATGCACCGCACTTCATTATGGCCTCTATACATTTTCAAGTTGCAGAAGAAAAATTATCTTAATAATATGTAATCTGAAATGTGAAATTCACTGTCCTCTCATCGCATCTTCAGCAGGTGAAAACGTGCTGACAGCGCAGTGAGTTATGATGCGTCTTTGGGGGAAAATGGGTAAAAATTTAAACAATTGCCAGTAGAGTGTTTATTACACTTAGTTTATACTATGTGTGAATGACATTTTTCGTTTATTAGTAATAAACGTATTCTGAATGAGGTGGCGCAAAGTTCAGACATGCCTTTCAAAAGCTCTAAAAATAGAGGCTAAAATAGGCGGTGCAAACATTTTGATGTTTAGTAAATCCCACTGCGCATGGAACGCCTACTTATCTGACTATTCTCCTCCCAATATTTTGCATACAAAACTCCCATATTGAATATTCATATTAGGGGAAAACGGGCGTCTTGCTGCAGGTTTAACAGGCGCAATGCTCTCTATGTCATGTAAGTAAATCAGGTACGGCCGGTTTTTGGGATGCTGTGCAGTTTGCACCGGTTTTAACAAGTGCAAATTGTTGATAAAATCAGGCGCAGAGTGTTTTGTATGTAGGCTAAAAAGTAATTGATCTAGACCAGTATTTCTCAAACTTTTTACAGTGGGTACCACCTGAGAAAATGTGGAGCTCTCAAAGTACCACGATCATGACCAACATTCAGTAGAGAAGGCTTACCCTTTTAACTATTGACAATTAAGAAAGGAGGCTTATTTACTCCAAGTAAGGATTACTTATTGGTAATTGTTGCCGGCCACAGCCACAGTGCGTGTTAATTATTCATTAATTTTATTTTCCAAAAAAAAATTGAACTTTCCTCCAAGTATCACTAGGGATAGCTTGAGTACCACTGGTGGTGCAGGTACCACAGTGAATCATGGATCTAGACAGCAGATTTTTGCAGAAACTTTGTGTTTCACCATTGATTTAGTATCACAAGTATATCTAATGCAATGGGTGTGTAAATAAATTATTTGGAAAATAATTCTGGTTGACCTGTTAAAATAATCTTTGATGAATATGAATTGTAGTGCAACATGAGATTTAATAGAGGCCATGATAAAGTGTGCTGCATTTCAACAACATTAGTAGCATTTTGAGATTTTAAGCCTAGTTTATGCACAAATTTACACTGAGAGACAGAGACATTTTTCGTTTATGGTTCTCCGTTTTTGTCTCTCGCTCTCAATTATTTTTTAAGAGTTGCTCGACCAGGACAGCAGGGGGAACTAATTTTTCATGCCCTCTCTGCCTACTATTACAGCGTTGTTTCAGTTTTTTCTAGGCTTGTGAATGCATTTGTTCCTCAAGGAGCAATAAATGACAGAAAGTAAGTTTTGATTAAGCTGTTAAGCTTTTTACTAGAAGTGCAACTCATAGAATGCTATAAAAACACCTGGGAAAATACACAGCTGCCTTTTTTTGTTTTTTCCTACACCACCTTATGTTCAAAATTGCCAAAAGAACAGATTAGACAGATTAATCCTTTCAATATAAAACATTTGGTGGCCAAACGCTGCTTTAACTACAGCGACTATAAAGCCCCGTTCTGGTGAAGCGAATTCTGGCTGTGATCAATCAGATGCATACGCTCTCCGTTGATGGAGACGGATAGTTGAAAAAAGGGCCTCTACTCCATTCGTCCTTGCGGAGGTGATGGAGAGCCCTTGCATCGATGAATAATGGCATTGCGTCAATCCGTCTCCGTCAAAATGGAGAAGCATAAACTAGGCTTTAGGACTAAGCGAGCAGCCTAGTTCTGCACAAGCTGCAGCTTTAATAAGTCACATGTACACCACACAAATTAAACTGATTCATGACAAACAAAAAAATATAATTCACATTCTAGCCTAATAGTAATTAACTCCTTAACAGCCATAGACTTTACATGTATGTTGTCCCCAAGGACACATCATGAATCCATTGTTCCTATTGCTTCTCGTTCTGGCTGTGGCGCAGTGCATGGAGCAGGCAGGCTGGCACACAGTGGATGCAAATTCCTTTTTCTTTGCACATTTTAAAGGGGGGTATTATGCAAAATTGACTTTTTGACATGTAACATACTGATAACATGTTATTTCCTCATTAAAAACATGCCTGAAGTGTTGCTTTGACTCATCCTCACCTATGTTTGAATATTTTTTGCGTTTCTGCTGGTAGTTATTGGGGGTGCTGAAACAGCTGCTCCCACCTATCTCCTCCTTTTCCACCCATCTCCTCCTCTTACCTTACTTAGGTTACATATCAGCCAAGCCGCTGCGCCGACAGGCCTCCACCTCCCCTCCCCACTCAGCTACGGTGGAGTAGCAGCTGCTACAGTTAGCTTGGACTTCATCTTTGGAAACAATCCTAGGCTGAAAATGATCTGTTATCTTTGCACAAATCTCTTCACAGAGGATTGCTTTCTCATCAAAAGACTTTTTGATAGTGGACCAATAAGCAGATTGGCCCTACAGGCAAGACTACTCCATCAGAACCTGCACAGGTGAGAACTGTGACTCGCGTCATTTTGTTAGCAAATGTAACTCCAAACTCATAACATAGCTTTGTATTTATGTGCTTTTATGGTTGCAATGTAAATCGTAGCTTCATATTTGCTTACATTTAAGGTTTCAATGCAAAACGTATCTTCATATTTCTCTGCTTTTATGATTCCAAAGCAAAACGTAACGTCATAGTGATTAATATTTATAATAGGTTGTCAAGGAGGTCAAATATTACAAAGTGGACATGTCTTGTAAAAGCCTCTGGATTCTCTCTGGTTCTTCAAAAACCTGAATTTCAGGGTCGTACATCGGATCATTTGCGTGTCGTCTTACAATCTCCCATGTTGCCATTGTTCACCAATGTAATTTTTTCTACTAAATACTACACCCTGAAAACGTCTGTAAATAATATCCGAGGCTTTTTGTTATGTAAGCTAATGCTAGCCTAACCCAGTTAGGGCAACACTACTAGTTTCCCAGTGGAAGACATTGTAAACAACTAGCAAAAGACAAACCCCCGCCACCACTTTGACATGATGTGCCAACTCGGACAAAGTGTGCAAGCAGCTGGGATTAAATTTTAAAGCATCAACTTTCATCCGTTTGAGCCATTTTAACGCCTGGATCGCCGCATTAGAGAGGCACAGGTGAATATCAAGGCGTCAAATATGAAAGTGATGAGAAGGCAAATTTCTTTAAGGTTGATTTTGATTTATACAGGATTTTAGGGTAACACTTTTATTTGAGTGTGTATCTATAGAATGATATTGTGTGCCTGAAAAAAAAACAAAATACCCTCAATCCACGGCAGAAAACATTTTTATTTTTTTGGAATTTTGATAAATCAAGCCCATGGTATTTAGCCATCAATCTTTGCTTCTTATCTGCACGAGCTCTCCAGACTTCGTGTCCCGCTCCTGCAGAACCGAATCCATTCCAGCTGGATTAGCAAAGCATGAAAGAATCTCCCAAAACCAGAGCTTCTCATAGTATCTTGCTGCTCTGCTCCAGTGATCCAGCAGCATTTACCAAAGACACGAGGAACAGCAGGCCTTGTTTTTCTACACAACCTACTGTTATGTTATTTATTCTAGAACAGGGAATAATTTGTGAAATACTAATTAAATTAAATACTCCAACAGTTGGCCAAGGTTAAATATAGCCTAATAAATGTGTTCAACTTAATTTTTGGATGTCAAAATTTGTAAAAAACAAAAAAAAAAAACATGTTATATCATCCCGTGAAATATAACGATATTTTCTAATAAATGTATTGAGTTTAACTCAACACATGTTACTTACTTTTAAAAATCCAGGGAAATATGTGGAATAACTCTGCTTATTGCAATGTGGTTCATCTCCCGATCACTAGCACTTCTTACCAGCCAAACTTGGTTCTCAATGCAACAAATTATTGAAAATTGACAATTTTCTTGTGTGGGTTGCAGCTCAAGAATAAGTCTCTTGCAGAAGCTGTGAAGTAGTTTCTCTATTTCTCCAGGTGAGTGAGCATTGGGGGAGATAAGCCTGTCACAGTTTCCCTGCAGACTGAAGTGCAGGGAGCACATCTCAAACAGCAGGACAACTGGCCAGCAGCGATAGCCAGCCAACGTCACCGTGAGAGGACTGCGGAGCCAGTGGTGACTGTGTGTGTGTGTGTGTGCGTGTTTGTCTGTGGAGGGGTTGCATCAAAAACTGGGCTCGCTTTCAGAGGATCTAAGCCACTCAGCAGCAGCAGTATCTGTGACAGAGCCAGCCTAATTGTTTTTGCTTCCAAACAAGATTCACTTTGTTTTCAAAGCAGAGAAGAAATGGATGATTGATGGAACTGAGCCATGGGTGATGATGCTTTTGAGGTTTTACTGGAGGCTGGAAGGTTGAAGAATCACATTAAAAGCAATTTCTATTCACAATCTAAGGACCTGCAATGGTGCCATTAAGACAGGCAAAACCAATATGTTAGGTTGCATTATTCTGTTCTTTTATAGTTTGGTTGTAGTGTTGACAAAAAGGGTTTTTCAGATTTCATCCCATATACTTAAATATTGTTTGATCAATAAAACCTTTTTAATAACATAAAGTAATGACCTGAGTAAATACAAAATGCAGTTTTCAAATGATTTTATTCATCAAAAGATAAAATCTATTAAACCAGGCCAGAGTGAAAAAGTATTTACATCTAGGGAGTAAATCTGGTGCACTCTTGTTGCTTTTAATTCAACCACATTGTAGGGTTTTCCAACATAAATTTTATATTTAAGCACAGCATCATAACCACATTTAAGTCAAGACTTTGACTATGCCTCTTCTAAACCCTAATTTTATTGGTTATTTTGGGCCATTATGAAATCTTGTGTTAAAATTAGTTTGATGATAACAATAAACCAAAAACAGAATATTTCTGAAGGGGGAGACATAACTATACTTATGGTAAATTCATGTAAAAACTGTCTTTATTGGGTAAGTCATTCTGAACAACTGATGAAGGACAAAATAAGATATGGTAATTACTAACATAGTATTAGATTGACGGTTTAATGTCATTCGTGTTTATTTGTGTTTTTTAAAAGAAAAATTTAAGAAGTAAAAATTTCATCCACACAGATGACTAGATCTTATTTCTGATATGAGCAAAAATATGTATAAATACATGCTCTTATACAGTAATCATGCACATATTTTACTTTATATTAAGATTAAATGAAACTACACGGAGAGACACAGGAACATGCCAACTTGCACACATACAATAGAAATATTTTTACCCAGTTACCCATGTTGGAGAAACATATTAAGGCTGTCCTGCTGAAACCATGTCAAAGTATGGGACAGGGGCAACTGCAGAATCACTCTTCAGTTAATTAATGAGACAATAAAAATTCTAATGTAGAATATGTGATACCAATCAAATGCATTGTGTTATTTTCATGTACTTTAAAGTTGATAAGTTTTAAATGTAGGAGTTTTTAATCTGTATGATAATCTAAAATTGAAAAACAGCTAAATCCTTTTCCTAACGTAAAACATGTTTTTAACTTTCATAAAAGTTTAAGCTCTTGCTAAAATAATTACATATACTTCTAGTATAAAGCATTGGAGGTTTATACATTCAGATCAAACTGGGACATAAATCTCTATCACACAGGAAATCTAACCCTCCTTTCTTTCTTACAGACACCCACACACGTTTTTCCATTTACTCCCACATCATGCTCACAGTTCCGTTGGGCTTAATAAACATTCTCTGGGTTAATTATGCGTGCTGCCCGTTACATGACCATCTAGGTCAGAACTGACACGTCTAATTTTACCGGCACTTATGAATTGAAGCCAACAGTTCACCAGAGGCTTGTTGGAAGCAGGTGACCGCTGGACACCAGCCACCCCATAAGGCTACTGGGGGCTTGTTAATATATCGAAGTGGGCTGGAATAAAAGGAGAGACGGTCAATCATTAAATCATAAGGGAAATTTCTCAAAGTCATCTTCTGGAAAGCAATTACATAAACTCTGGGGTTTCATATAGTTTTAAAAGATCTGTGTTTTCATTGAGTAAAAGGGACACATTCAAAGTTATCCCACAGCTAGTTTCAGTCACAGTTATGGCATGACCTAATCTGACTGATGAGCATTAATTTCACTCTGACTTTTTTAAACATGCAAACAGTGCTTTTCTACCCACTTATCAAAAAATAGGGTTTTGATGTCGGTAAACAGAAAAAAGGCAGATAGGCAGTGAGCATAAAAAAAGAAAATGTATGTTTGAAAATGTATTTTACTCTGAATGTCAGGATCTGTTGAACCTTGGATTTAGTGTGCTTATTTTGTATTCATTTGTGGCATTGAGTTCATGTACCTATTATCCTGACCTCTACTCTTACTTTCACCTCTGTCCCTTTCCTGTCCCTGTACACCTACCTGCTTTGCATCTGCTCAGTTACTCGCCTGTGTTGAATCCAGTAATCAAGTTCCCAGTCTAAATGTCTTGCTCGGCTTCAGGAACTACCTTCATGTCTCTCTATTGTGTATTATAATAAATTCTGGACTGCTGGATTTTATGTACGAGATCATTATATACGGATATGGCTAACTGCACAAGAACCACGGCAAAGCATCCTTCTATCCATTATCCTTGCAGGGTCAATAGTAAGCTGGTGCCTATTTCCAGTGGTCATCACATGAGAGTTAGGATATACCTTGGGCAGGTCAACAGTCCATTATAGGGCAACATAGATACACACAGGATAAACAACAATATGCACACACTCACACCTAAGGACAATTTAGAGTCATGTTTTTGGACTGTGGGAGGAAGCTCGAGAACCCGGAAGGAACCCACATATGCAGACAGATCGCAGGCCAGAATTTGAACCCAGGACTTTCTTGCTGCAAGGCAGCAGTGCACCACTGTGTAGCCCTAGAACCGGTAGTGTAGCCAGAAATGTATTTTTGGTGGGTTCAGCAAAAAATGGGTGGGCCAAAAAATATTATTGAAATTAAGTTATTTCCACAGTTCCATGGTCGCTTCAACAGATTTGTGTCTTTATACATCAGAAACTGCTAAGAACAAAGCATCAAGGCAAAATAAAACATGTTAAACCTGTAGCCGAACACAGGTAATATTTGTAATATTTTCAATAAAAGTGTAAGTTTAATGTCTATAATCTTACAATCTATAATCTTTGGGTTGACCGTGGCTCAGGAGTTGGGTGTTCGTCTTGTGATCAGAAGATTGCCAGTTCGAGCCCCGGCTCTGACAGTCTCAGTCGTATACTTGGGCAAGACACTTCACCTGCTGCCTACTGGTGGTGGTCAGAGGGCCCGGTGGCGCCTCTGTCCGGCAGCCTCGCCTCTGTCAGCGCCCCAGGGCAGCTATGGTTACAACTTAGCTTGCCATCACCAGTGTGTGTGTGTGTGTGTGTGTGTGTGTGTGGATGGGTGAATGACTGAATGTAGTGTAAAGCACGTTGTGGTCCTCTGACTGAAAAGCGCTATACAAATGCAGGCCATTTACCATTTAAACTTGCATGTTTGCATGAAACAATCTCATTACTAGCCCTAGCTTGCCTGGAGAGTTCATAAGGCTTGTCAAACAGCCAATGAGAAATAGTCTTGCAAAGACAGACTTTTCACCTCCAGATTTGTTTTATTTTATTTCATGACTTTAGGCAAGGCAAGGCAATTTTATTTATATAGCACACTTTCAACACAAGGCAATTTAAGCGGCAGTCCTCAAAATTAAAACGTAAATATATATATAATTTGTTTTAATTTATTTTAAGAAAGAGATTTATTTGGGTCTGTCTTGGTCCAAAGCGGGTGGGCCTAAGCCTACCCAGGCCCACCAGTAGCCTCGCCCCTACCTAGAAAATAGCATTAGTTGTAAATTTGTTACTTTGTGATTAAATTTGCTCAAATATACCATCATGTTACTCATTCGTAAACTTAGCAAAATAAACTTTCATTGTATATAAAATTGTAGAGTAACCGCCATAAAAAAAAAACTCCACACTCATTTGTCATTTGCTGCTATTGCAACAGCTCTCCGGGAATATCTTCATTTATTTAACAGTTGGTGCACCAATTTTTTCTGATTCATCTGGGGACATACAAGGATCTATAAAGAACAAAATTAGGTGACTTGTCTCTGTCTTTCTCCAGTTGAGGACTCTCTCCTTTAAGTTTGAGAGTTTCAGTATGGAAAAAAAGTTAAATGAAAATGGCTTGTGCTTTGTTAATTTCCTCCAAAGTGTTAAAGTTTCAAGGAAGTATAATACAAAGTCGATTGAAAATACAGAGATGCTACAGAGGATAAAATGCTTTACCAGAGCATGACCCTCCACAAAACAAAGAAAAACAACCAAAATGGGACATTAAGAACCGAAGAAGAAGTAGTAGAACAAAAAGTAGCAGAGAAAAAGAAAAACAAGAAAGTTGTGTGTGTCGTGTGTGCATGTGCAAAAGTGAAGCTGTGTTTTTTAAGTTTAAAAACCAGTTTTGGTTGCTGGAATCCAGAACATTTTCCAAAGAGGTGCAATGTAGCAGAATTACAGCATATAGCCTATAACAGCGATAACGACTTGGTGCATATTGGGATTATGCTGCTGTGTGAAGTCTTTGCGCCCAGCCTATTAAATATGCATGAATGTTTGAAATGAATTTTGGAAGATTTTCACCCCCTTTCCCCATACACCCCTTTTCCTTTTATTGTCAGACTATATAATCATATTCCTGTCTATTAAAATTCAAATGCATAATTTAAACATATGACAACAGAGAGAAACAGTGAAGGTTTGTGTTTGGCAGCTGGCAGCAAGGTTGCTTTTGATGAGTGCCGTATGTTAAATTGACATTGTGGTAGAAGTGAAACAAAACAATAAAAGAACAAGAAGATAAGAAAACAACTCCCCCCCCAAAAAAATAAAAAAATTCACCCTTATGAAAGCTGATGGCACCACTTCAAAAGTGTGACACATAAACATATTGGTGGATATGAAATATTCAGCAAGGTTACAGCGAGGCTGCAGCAGGTGGAGGCGCTCTGCTGTTCTGGCACTGGTTGTTTTACACAGTTTCATTTAGACCCAATGACTTTATAAGCACAGCTGCTCCCAACCAATTCCACCAAGATGAGAGCAAACAGTAGTGTGCAAAAGTCCTAAACCATGTGTAATTCCTTCATTATTTGCTCTCAAACAGCCAGACTTTCTGCTAATCTCTCAAAGTGGTTCTGATTAATAGTTCTCCAGGTTTTCCAAAGGTTTTTCGAAGTTTTGAAGTCTTTAAACATTTACTGCATTATTCTCTCTTTTTTATCAATTCCTTGTTTCTTACCAGACCTTTGTGCAGTGTCACAGTCACATATTTTATGTTTTTCTTCTCGGTCCTTGTCTATTCTGTCTCTTTATGGTTGCTATTGCCAGGGGCGGATCTAGAAAAATATTTCTGGTGTGGCACCATATGCTAGACAAAAAAACAAAAAAACCCCCCCCAAAACCCCCAACCCCCAACCCCAACCCCACCCCCACCCAAAAACAAAAAAAAAAAATATATATATATATATTTGGTAATATACTTGGTAAATGGATAAATGAATTAAAAAAAATTTTTTTGCAGACATTTGAGCAAAACATCCTAAAATTTTCAGTCTGGAACCAAATAGAAATATTATTTATTGTCTCACAGGGGCCGTTTTCCTAAAAAATAAGTTGATCAAAATACCAATTTATTCTAAAATAAGATGTAAGGCAAGATGCTGTGTTTGCCTACCACGTGGACTAACTCGACTGGATGTGCTTGCTGCTGTATCAGACTCTGTCCTGTTGCTCTGTCTTTCTCTTTCTATCTCTTCATCTCTGTGATTCACTCCCTCCACCGGCTCCTCACCGATGTGCCGTTCTAGCACTCTCTCCTGTCCCGGATCTCGTCCTTCCCCTCTATCACTTTTCTGTCGCTCCTCTCTCTCTTGTTCCACATCGTCTCCTCCGTCAACTTTACTCACCATGGGTCTCATTTATAAACGTTGCGTACGGGCCTTGAAACTGGCGTACGCCACTTTCAAAGCAAAAGTTGTGATTTATAAAAAACAGACATGACGGGAAAATGTGCGCACCTGTACGCCAACTCTGACCCGTGCGTACAGACATTTTGGAGACAGGGGGGAATCAACGACGCAGTTGGTGAGGTGGTGAACTGCAGCCAGACTGCATATTACTCCTCTCACACATATCATTTCACCTCACACCAAACATTAATTATGGATTCATGTTATTATAAACATCCAAGCCAGCAATGATATCTATATTGTAGCTTTGCAGTGAGCTATAGCTCTTCTAAAAACATTTTTCAATATTAAAATAGATACATAAAATTTATCTCAAAACCTTAAACTCAGATAAAAGGGCCGGGACTGTGTGCCAATTAATAAATTGAATCATCTGCCGTCCCTGAGCGCAACAATGCCTGCAGTCTTGGATGGGATCATTAAAATGAGCAGGCAATACATCACGTTTCCATATACTGTGGGGGAGCAGGCCGAAATTAAGATGCAATTTGCAGCAATGTCTGGTTTCCCAAACATATGAAATTGACTGCACCCATATTACTACAAGAGCCCCTTCCGAGGAAATTCCCCTCCCTCCTGGCCTACCACCTCCCCAGAATGAGAACCCCGACCCACAGCCGCCTCCTCCTTGACAGGAAGCCTTCACCGAGGGAGCACGGATCGGCCAGGATGTAAAAAAATTTTATTGTATCATTTAAGGTAGCAATGGCTGTCACTAGACGCTGGGTAACCTCATCTTCCTCAGCCTCCTAATCCTCGCCACCTAAGAGCTGAAAAGACACGGCATATTAGTCTGTCTCCTTAAAATATGCTCATATTTGGTGTCAGCTTGGGTGTACACGTACCCCCTCCAGTAGCAGACCCACTCTGGCGGTGGGAGGGAAGTTTGTTTTTTTCCTCGACTTTGAGGTCCGACCACTTTTTTTTTATTTCGGGTACCGTGCTGTCAGTTGCACTGACAGTCTGCACTGCAGACGCCACATGCTGCCACTCGCAGTTCTTCCATTTATTTGGAAACCGCTGCTGTGTCCACCAAATAAAATGTCTCTTCTAGCCTCCACTTCACCCACTAGCACTTTAATCAACATCTCCGTAAAGTTTCTCTTCTTGTTTTTCTTTTGTTGTTGCCATATTTCCCCTCTTCTTCATATGCATAAATATTCATGTCCTGCTTTGCATTGACCTTTTATAGCCAGATTTGGGCGTGTTCAGGGCGGGATATGTGCCAAATTCACAAGCGCAAACTTCAAGAAGACTGATTTAGAAGAAATGCACGTAGGAATGGTTTTATAAATCAGAAATCTTTTTGGCGTACGCAAACTTTTTGTTTTGGTCGTACGTACACTTTTAATAGGGATTCTACGCAATGTTTCATAAATGAGACCCCAGGTTAGTCTCTGTTTTTCTCACCTTTGTCTTTGGTGAGAAAAAAACTTGAGATGCTTCATTGTCGCTTAATTTCTGTAGAATTTAAATTAATTGTTCCTTTTTTTCTTGACAAACGTAAAGATTTCACCTTCTCTGACTTAGTTTACATGTTGCAAAAATTATGATTTTCAATTTTTATCGCCTCAAATAGTTTCAAAACTACCAGCATTGAGCTAGAAATTATATTATATTTTGTAAGATTGCATAGTTACCGCTTTCCTGGTGTACTCCTGCCTTCTTTGTGCAGGTCGGCTTATCTCTCACTTACCGTCTTTCAGAAGCGTCTGGAGTATATGTGCGGTTACGTCGTGTTGCATTCAATGTTGTCGGAAAAAAGGAGCTTCGTGCGTTTAACGTACAATTTTACACAACTATTTATTGATTTCATAGCCGCTGGCTGGGGTGGCAAGGCTTTCTTTTAGGGTGGCAACTGCCACCCTATGCCACCCCAGTAGATCTGCCCCTGGAGATTGCCAATGCATTACCAGTATTTTATTTCAAATGAAAAGATCAGACTCTTTTTCTAAGCATAAGCACATAGAAGCAGGCTAATCTGTGTGCCACATGACCGTGCGTAGTCACGTGACTCAAGGCAACGCTGATTTCAAAATAACATCGGTAACATTAATCAATTTCGGTATCAGTAAATTTTCGGTATACCGCCCAGCCCTATTAGACAGCATGAGTATTGCACAGGTGTGCCTCAGAGTGGCCAAATTTGTACCAAACTGGGATTTTTGTGTACCATTACACCACTACATGTTACATGACACAAAAATAATTCTATATTTGTTTTTTCATATTACCTCAGGAGACTAATTGTGGTTTTAGCAACTAAATGGTGTTGTTGGGAACCATAAGAGCAGAGGCAGAAAGGAAAGATGTGCACACTCATGTAAAGGTGTATAGGGGCTAAACACATACAGATATGGAGAAAGATGTGCTTGACACTTTCACACTGAGATTTACCCACTAAGAGTGTGAATGCGTAAAAGAGAGAAATTCCGTGGGAATGGAAGAGTGCAAGCTTGAAAGGGAATGCAGAAATTGGAGATATAGCTGTGGGTGGAGGGCAAACTAACTTTGAACATTCATCGCTGTGAAGTTATTATCCGTCCTCTCCAGAGGTCGCAGTCAGGGCTGGTGGGAAGGTTTCTCAAACAGAGGAAAAACCTTGCACGTACTGAGCTCAGAGGGCATAAAATTAGCTTTTCCTTATTCCCCAGACTTTAGAAAAATGTTCTTTAAATGTATATAGATGAATAGATATGTACATGCTGGCTAAATCTGAGAATAAAGGGACAGAGCTATATTAAACTGTAACTGTGATGCCAAGACTACTCGGCGTTGAGGATAACTCACTAACTAAATTACATTCACAGTGGATTAAGACCACACTACTGTAAAAAAAATCCACCAGGGTTTACAGGATCTTGGGGGGGGGGGGGGGGGGGGGGTCTTAACATGGTTGCCCCATTCTGTGTGATAGAGTGAGAGTTCCCCTGAGTATTTGAACTTGGACAAAAGTTTCACGGGGAGGCTGCTGTGGTTCTTTATTCATATACATAATGTGATGTACACCCTGGATGATTTATATTTAAAGAAGTCTTTAAATTTTAACTGACATACTAGTTCTTACTGAAACTAAGAAAGATCTAGGTCAGAGTCCTGATCTCAATTTGATAACTCATGGTGATGGCAAGAAGGCATACCAACCTGTAATAGTTGGAGCTCATCAATACAAAAAAATAGTCAAAACATCGATCATGTCTTCACTTATAAAGTGATGTTTTATTGCTATGGCAAAATAGATTTTTCCATTAGATATGGAACCTGGATTTTGGAGGTCGTTCAAAGTTTGTTTGGATTAAACATACAAAGCCTACAAATTCAAACCGCTACTAATTAAAAGCATGTAGAAACAATCCTTACAGTAACTATGCCACTTATTAAAAACAGTCAGAGGCAATAAAAATGAACTGTTTAGATTATCTCTAACTATGAGATCGGATCATAAAATTTTACCTTTTGATTGTGTTTTTTGACATGACTAAATTTGACTTAAAAAAACTCAGATATTTCTCAGTGTATTTTCAGAATATTGTCTTTAAAAAATAATCAGAAAAATATATTATTTTTTTTTAGGGTGACCATATCTTGATATTTATTGGACGCTTTGCCCAGTCCTGAATAGCGTTGGGTACCGATATAGATGGCTATCTTATGTGATTCATTCACCGAGGCTGAAGATGAGAAAAATAATGTCGTCCTGCATACATCGCACAAGTCAGTTTAAGTATGATCCCCTGATAAACAAGGAAAACTCCTCAGAACCCGAGAGTGCTTAAAAAATGGAGGGTCACCTGTCATATTCACAGCCTCACTTTATAGACTCATGCGTGCATCATTGCAATCCGCGTCCAAGGAATCATGCACAGACAAATGTTTTGCATTGATCGGAATGAAAACTGTGATTACATTTATTTTTACGCACTAATTCTTATGCAATTAATTAACAACTTGTACTATCATGCAAACAGAGGCTAAAACAACTCCATGCTGCAGAATTTTAGCAATATTTCTAAAAATATACACCTTTCTCCACCGTGATACTTGGTTTAAATGCAGCAATACGTTCTGAAGGGCTCTAAACACACTGCAAAAATCTCTCTTCTGATTGGTCCTTATCGAGTTAGTGTTTAATCAGGTTGAGATATTGACAAGAGGATACATTCCTCCTAATTTGCAAGAGTTTTCTGGCCGTACCTTGAGCTCCATGTGTAGACAGAGCAGAAGACTTTAAACACAGATTTCTGTTCTGTATCTGGATTTCTGACTGCTTGAGATAAGCACAAGCCCAACAATGACGCTACAAGGATAAGTGGGTATAAACCATGGACAGATAGATTTTAGAGAGGCACAAACCTTGCTTTAGCAAGATCTTTCAATAGGTTACAAACCTTACTTTGCAAGCATGAGGTATATGAACTGTGGGCATGGAAAACTGTACACAAGATTTAAAATTATACCCTAAGAAACAAGGTATTCTTGAGACCTTTTCCCCTCTATATTAATTGTTGTTTTTTTACTTTATACATATTATTTCATAAGAGCTTAGATCAATTCAATTTCAACAAGGTGGCATCAAACAAGCCCACTGTGGAGCTTTTAAAACAAGAAGCTCAATAATGAAGCAAAAACACCCAAACAAGAGTCTCAGCCAGAACTGTTTTAGACCCAGTGGCCTCACTTGCTTTTGATTTTTGTTTCCGTGCAGATGCTTTGTGCTGTACCTAAGCTCAAGTGGCTGCATTGAGTCTGTGTTTAATATTCTACTTTAAAAAAATGTGTTTTGCCACAATCCCAAAAAATCCACAGATGCCTCAGGCTGCGTGTCATGTGACTCTACCCTACTGAGACAGATAGCTGTCCTCAAAATCCATTCAGATTAGCATCAGAATGCTATAGATTTTCATGGCAGATTTGTAGGTTTAAAGTGAGAAGAGTAAAGTTAGGGAGCATTCAGAAAATAATGCCATCAGTGGATTTATTTCTAATTAAAAATGAAACATAATAGTCAAAGTAAAACTCTAAAATGTAATCGATATTGGATTGAGCCATGCTTAATTTTTAAAGCAACAAATTCTTAAGGTATTTTTACCCAGGGCTTCTGAAGGTACTTGGCAGGTGGTGCTGTATTTGCTTCTGTTAGTTTACAGTTAGTCTCCTCATCATTCTCTGCTTCTTTGTTTAATCCCAGACGCACTCCTAGGTATTGAGATCCGTCCTCTGTGGAGGTAAGGCCATCTGCTGGAGCAAACCTCATTCTTCTTGTTGACTTCTTCTATTTTAGTTAAATGTTTGGTCTATATGTCTTATTCAGAGTCACAATCTCTTATTTCACCTGAGCCTTTGCATTTACATCACACCGCAGCACTATCTAAGATGTTAACCTTGAAACAATGTGTGGTATTTTGATAGTAGAGTTATTATCTGCAATGTCTCATTTTTTAAAAGGCTTTTTTGGCCACAGTGGCCTTTGAAAGTGGACCATACATTTGAAAGGGGAGAGAAGTGGTGGAAGACATGTGGCAAAGGTCCACCAGGACAGGACTCGAACTGGGAACAACCTCGTCAAGGACTTAAGTCCAGTTTATGCTTCTCCATATCTGCACTCAGACGCAAATGTATTGACAAAGAGGTTTTTCATTTATGGTTCTCCGTTTTTTTTTCTCTCCACTCTCTATTGTTTTTTCAGCGTTGCTCAAACAGGACAGCAGGGGGTGGTAATTTTTCATGGCGTCTCTGCCTACTATTACAGTGTCGTTTCAGTTTTTTTCAAGGCTTGTGAATGCATTTCTTCCTCAAAGAGCAATGGATGACAGAAAGTATGTTTTGATTAAGCTGCACAGCTTTTTACCAGAAGTGCAGCTCATAGAATACTCTAAAAACACATGCAAACAAACACACTAGCCTTTTTTGTTGTTTTCCTACACTTCTTTGTTTTCAAAAATCACCAAAAGAACAGATTAGATAAATTATCCTTTCAATATATAGCATGTAGTGGCCAAACGCTGCATTAACTACTGATTACAGCGACTATAGAGCCCCGTTCTGGTGAAGCGACCTCTGGCTGTTACTGAACTGACCAATCAGATGCATACACTCTCTGTCAATGGAGACGGATTGTAAAAAAAAAAAGGGCCTCTATTCTGGGTGTCCTTGTGTAGGTGACAGAGAGCCCTTGCATTGACGGATAATGCCGTTGTGTCAAAACAGTGAAGCATAAACTAGGCTTTAGGTCTCCGCACGTGGAATCCTACCATTTCACTCATCAACCCGTTGATGTATCTAGGGCCCCTGGGTGGGCCCAACCTGGGTACGAGTTTAAATCCACCGATATCGTGACTTATACATATTTTATATCACTAGAAAGTTAAGAGTCTTGTGATTCTTATTATCATTGATGCCAATTAAGGATACAATCATGGTAATTGGGCTGTACTTGTAAAGCATTTTATTTAGTCAAATCATTTACACTACATTCACTCATTCAGACACACATTGGTGATGATGGCAAGCTATGCTTTAGCCACAGAGAAAGATACGAGGCTGCCTGACACTGGTGCCAACAGGCCCTCTGACCATCACCAGTAGGCAAGACGGTAGGGTGATCTCATCACAGTATCTCTGTGCATTCAAAATGGCATCAATGAAATGCACCTGTGTTCTTCGTCCATAACAGACGCCTGCCCATACCATAACACCACCACCACGGGCCACTCGATCCACAACATTGACAACAGCAAAGCGCCCACCCACACAACGCCACACACGCTGTCTGCCATCTTTCTTGAACAATGTAAACCGAGATTCATCCGTGAAGAGAACACCTCTCCAACGTGCCAGACGCCATCGAATGTGAGCATTTGCCCACTCAAGTCTGTAACGGCGACGAGCTGGAGTCAGGTCAAGACCCCGATGAGGACGACGAGCATGCAGTTGAGCTTCCCTGAGACGCTTTCTGACAGTTTGTGCAGAAATTGTTTGGTTATGCAAACCAAGTGTTTCAGCAGCTGTCTGAGTGGCTGGTCTCAGACGATCTTGGAGGTGAACCTGCTGGATGTGGAGGCGGGTTATGGTGGAGCAATGAACATTCAATCCACGAGCAACAGATCTGGTTGACATTCCTGCTGTCAGCATGCCAATTGCACGCTCTCTCAATGCTTGTGGCATCTGTGCCATTTTGCTGTGAGACAAAACTGCACATTCCAGGGTGGCCTTTTATTGTGGGCAGTATAAGGTACACCTGTGCACTAATCATGATGTCAGATCAGCATCTTGATGTGGCACACCTGTGAAATGGGATGGATTATCTCAGCAAAGCAGAAGTGATCACTATCACACATTTAGACTGATTTGTGAACAATTTTTGAAAGAAATGGTAATATTGTGTATCTGGAATGAATTTTAGATCTTTAAGTCCATCTCATGAAAAATGGGAGCAGAAACAAAGGTGTTGCGTTTATATTTTGTTGAGTGTACATTGTGATGGACCACATCATTAAAGGACTTCAACTTCTAAAAAATTTTTTTTTAAATTATCCAGATAAAGTTGACCGTTGATCCCTTTGAGGTATTCCTTTTTTTCGATAAAGAAAAAAGATAAGTGTATGTGTACGGTATTGACTATGTTTTTTTGTTTGTGGACTTCACACATTTAGCACCAACTGTTTCAATAGGATTTACTTCACTCAATAAGTTTCAAATGCACATTTCTGCTAGATCAAACAGTATACCCCCCGCTAATACCCCTTCAGATCTAAGAGGGGTCTGCAAATTAGATGTGAGGTTTTAAAGTAAACGCTGTTTTGCCACCACGTTGCATTTACTTTCAGCTCCAACACCCTAATTGGCCCCAGAGGTGAGGGGAAAAGTGGATACGATGCGAGCATGGACTAGGGGCCAACTTCATCTAATATATACACTTAGGGAAATTTCTGTGAAGACTTTGGACATGTGGATGCATAAATGCCTTATCAGTTAAGCGAAACTGCTAACAAAATGCTTATAAGACTAATAAGTATCACCAATCATAGGTAATAACTAAGTAGATTGAACTGTATGATATTATGTGTTTTGCTACAGAGTTTGTTGGGTTTTCCATGATATACTGTATATCCAGTATTGGTTCAGACAAATAAAGGTGCTTCTTGTTTTAAATGAATGTATGAATTGGCAGAACTTGAACCCACAACCTTTGAACTACCTTTTTCTGGCTAGAAGTCCAATGTGCTCTCCATTGAGCCACAGAGCCCTTGCTCATAAGCTGCGTGGGCTTCAAACTAATTGCTCAGAAACACTGTTATTACGTTTGACTTAATATTTGTTATTATGTATACAATACAGATGTTGTTTTTTTTGGCAGACCGTAAATATTTTCATTTATCCGATATTTTGAGGGACAGGGTATTCTGAGCTTTATCTTTAAAAAGGCTTTGACATTACACCTTTTTACTGCTTCTTCAAAATGTGACTCTAAATTATTCACTGATGATTTGCTTATTTGCCTTTTCATGGATATTTTTTTTCATAGAATTTATATAAACTATTCAATAGAAAATGCACCACAGTTACTGGACACAGTTACTGGTCTCCCATTTGTGAAACAGCCAATCCAGGAGCACGAAGGAAGCATAAGGAAGACTGTACATATTGGTTTTGGTGGATAGTGCTAATACGTTTTCCACTGCATGCATTAATGCATATTAAGGTATATTTGGTATTTGAATTATTAAATGGTCAGTAATAATCCTTTTTAGAGGCTCAAGTCAATCAATCAATGAATCAAACTTTATTTATAAAGCGCTTTTCAAACAAACAAAGTTACTCAAAGTGCTTTACAGATTTAAAATAACCCCACAACCCCCCCTTCAAAAATAAAATCATCAATGCAAATACAACCCCCTCCCAACCCAACCCATCAGCCATACTCACACACACACACACTTAGAAGCTACAAAAAGCGGGCTGAGTACAGATGAGCCAGGAAATGCCATCATGGGAGCCATCTGCATCAGCAGCAGCAGATCAACAGCAGCAGCCAAGGCTCCGACCCAGGGCGCCCAGAGGAGGGAGGGCTGGTACCCCCACCTCCACCCAAGCGCTACCTGGGGGGCACCCAGGCAGCCACAGCCGACCACCGCCCCCGATGCAGGGGGCCCCCCAGAGAGGAAACACTGGCAAGAAAGATTAAAATACGTTAAAATATAAAGTTTATAAAATATAAAGTATATAAAGTATAAAACAATAAGTGTAAAACAAATAATAAAAATGCAAAGCAGATTAATAAATAAACAGTTAAAAGCTAAACTAAAAATTAAATCAGGTAAAACATGCTGAGCGGTTAAAAATATATTAATAAATAATAATTAGTTAAAGGCTAAGCTAAAAAGGTGAGTCTTGAGCCTGCTCTTTAAAACATGAACGTTCTCTGCGGCCCTGAGATCCTCTGGCAGCCTGTTCCAGAGGAAGTGTCTGAGGATTTTAAGTTTTTGTGCGCTCCTGTGGTTCCTAACCCTAGGGAGGCCAATTCTAACTTATTTATTACTTCTGGCATTTAGGAGTTATTACAGATTATGATTTGAGCTGGATTGCAATTTAATCAACAAAACCAACACGATATAGTTTGGAATTCTAAAATGCAAGGGCAAAGATCAGATGTTGAGCTAGATACTTTTATTATCCATTATTTTGACTGAGGAGGTGCAAAGAAATATAGTCATAATCTATTTTTAGCCATTACTTTTTTTTTTTTTAATGATCGAAAATATTTAGTATTATGTATTTTTTAAATTCATTTTAACTAATATGCAATCCAAACACGCTGAACAGTGAATTACAAATAATGAAATTAAAATATTGCACTAAAAATACAAATTTTCTCACAACTTCCTCATATTTCGCATGGAACTGAAACTTTTTCATAATCAAATACTGGGATTGCTGCAGAGTTTATTATCAGTAGATTTTGTATTTTTTTTCTTAAACAGATGAATTCTCATGTGGATTTAGATGTTGTTATTGAGGCTGAATCTGTGAATGGCATGGAGACTGGAATTAACTATTTTTTAAATGATGGTACAGTTATCCAATTAAAGGAATCTGAAGCCTCAGTAACTCGTCAATGCTCTATCATCATAAAGGTAATGAGATTTATTGAGTACATACTCCAGGTCTGAGCTGATGCTCAGATGTTCTCATCATGGTATCTTTTTTGTTAATCGTTTTGGTTCTCTCCACTCCTTGCATAAAATTGAAAATGTTTGCACATCTGCACCAAGTGAATCGTGATTGGCTAGACAACATCGACGTCGGGGGGACATCACTACAGTGAGACACTCTGATTGGTTAGCGCACTGCATCAAGTGTGTCAAAAGTTCAGCTAGCTGAACTTCTGCATTGCTAGCGTTGCTTTGCTGCTTGAAACGCAGGAAACGCTTGAAAAATTGAAGGAAGCGCCACAGAAAGACTGACACACCTCTGACGGACTCATCCATAGACTTCACATGTAATGTTGCTGCACTTGACGCTGACGTTTGGGCCGGTGTAAATGAACCATTACTCAAATTATAGCTGCAAGTACTTTGTGATATGTCTACCAGCTTTGAATAGAGACTGAAGGTATATCCATTATTTGTTAAATTTCTGAAGCTCAGTCAGATTGGTTAAAGAATGCCTGAAGATCAATATTCAAATCCATATAATTTGGTGCACTTGTACACTTTAACTTCCATAGACCCAACAAAATGTCTTTGACGCTCCAAATCAAACAGGATGCCAGCCATCTTGGATTGAACTTGCAATTTTCACCCCATTTTGACTGTTTACAGCCTAGTCATTCAAAACTGGGTCGCTCCAAAATATGTATTTTAGATAAATCATTTAAGTGTAGCTTTGGCTGTGCATTTGTGATTGGCCTGCTGGATGGTGAAACTCTGCTTCAGTCTAAAGCCTTTTACAAGTTTTCTTTTAAGTTTTCCCTACATTTATCTTCAGACATTTTCATCTCTCTATTAACTCCTGCTAGGAATCCCTGTCCCTGCTGAAGAAAAACATTTACACATCGTAATGCCATACTTTATTTCACTACGGGGAAAGTATGCCAATAGTGATGTTCATTGTTAGGTTTCTTTTTTTTAAATTAAAAAAAAACACATAGTATTTTACATGAAAGCCAAAGACTCAGATTTGATCTGATCTGACAACACCACCTTATGGCAGATATAATACTCTGAGATTACTTCTGGGGGTAACTGATTGCAATTTTAGTTGTGTTATCAGAGTCAAGGCTGCTGAATACATCTGCAAGGTTGTAATTCATATAAGATGTTGACAAAGTTTGAGGGGCATGAATGCCTGTTAAAGACACTGTGCTGAGATGACTGTATTTATGACGGTGTTATGTTAGAAGCCAACAGACTAAGCTGTATCCTTTGAAGAAAGGGGACTAACCTGTGCTGTCATCTTTGTCCATAAATCCTGCCTGATTGTAAATATGGAAGCAGTTGTTGCTGGGGAAAGAAACAGACTCACAGCAAACTGCTGATGGATGGCGAGGCAGTAAAAGACAAAAAGGAGGCGGAAGAGCCGGGGGTTTTGTTTTCTATTCGACACTGATGGATTGCTCAAGCCTGGATGAACCCGCGTCTGGACAGTCCAGACGTTTATAAAATCCTGAGGATTACAGAGAGGGAAGGAGCAGATGAACAACAGCAAAACCACCATCCACTCACATCCCTCAGACTGTGTGCCAAAATGCACACAGTCTGAGCAATTTGATTCTTACATTATCTATGTGTATTTGCATTTAGTTTGAGGACAGTTTTTTTTTCTTAATCCTGTTACTTTAGGCTTTGTAAAAATTTTATTTATAGCTTGACCGGCATCTATTAAATGCTTTATTTGAATAATGGCTTAAAAAGCAGCAGGTGTAATATTTGGTCAGCCTAAAAGAGCCTACATAATCCTTAAACCTACCTTCAAGTCACCATGAAATGAAAAATTTAAAATTGTTTGTTAATTTTCCACCCCCACAGTTATATCCTTCTTATTCAAAACCTGCAAAATATGAGAACTATTTTTTTTTTCATAACACTAAAAACTTCTAAAAGTTGCACCAGTGTCAGCAGTGTTGTTGCATTGATCAATTCCAATATAAGCCAAGACTGGAGATCTAATCTTAACATTTAATCCACATGATGTTTTATCATGGGTGGTTTCTTTTCATGTAATAAAGCTTTTTATACCTTTCTTTTACTCTTTCACACTCTTTTGTGTGATCTCTTTTCTTTGTTCTGTTAATAAACATGCAGCAACTCTGTAAAGTAGAAGTTGGAGGAGTCTGTTACTCTGTCAAAAAGCCTCTTGCCTCTTCGCCAAGGCCTCCTATTCATGCTGCTGGAAAGTCTCCCACATGCTGTCAGTGGAAACACAAGGGATGACCGTGGGTGCCTCGAAAGATAATCAGAGTGAAAAATGAAAAGCCAGTCATTGTAGTTGCTGTCGCAGTGGTGCTCAATACAGCGGGGCTGATATTTTTGATTTTTTTTTCTAAAAGAACGTATATTGGAAATGACTACTGTTTCTATTCCAGTCCCCTAGGATCTAAAGGTGGTTCTACGGTTTACATCCTTTTTATGACATCCCTTTATGATATCCAGTAAGACTGCTTTCCTTGCTTTTTCCCATCTGAAAGTGCAGACACATGCTGTAATAGAGGGGTTTGTGAATTGATATGCCATGAAACAACCTTAGCAGCCCCCTCCCCACACACACACACACACACACACTGTGAAACTGTGTGGAAAGACAACAAATATTTGGGTCCTGATTAATATTCTCAACATCATGTTGGCATGTTTGTCTGTTTTCTACCTGGAGCTTTTGTTTTGTCACCATGAGACCTAAAACTATTATTATCATAAATAATAAAATAATATAAAAATAATTGTAGTATTTTGCATAACAGTCATGGTACAAAATCTATGACTTATTAATTTTGTTTCCACAATGTTTTGCTCATTTTGGACCAAGACATACAATTAAAATCCCACAATAAACAGGTTTCTAGGATTTCCTTCTTTCACCTCCAGAATATTGCTAAAATTACAAACATCCTGTCCTTGAGTGATGCTGAGAAGCTTTTCCGTGCATTTGTTATTTCATGGCTAGACTACTGTAAATCTTTGTTATCAGGAAGTCCACAAAATGCAATTAAAAGCTTTCAGTTGATCCAAAATGCTGCAGCAAGCATTCTGATGAATATTAAAAAGAGATATCACATTTCTTCTGCTTCTCCACTGGCCCCCTGTTAAATCCAGAATAGAGTTTAAGATCCTCCTCTTTACATATAAAGCCCTCAATTATCAAGCTCCATCTTATATCTTAGATCTGATTGTTCAATATGTTCCCAACATAGCGCTTTGCTCTCAGACTGCAAGTTTACTGGTATTTCCTAGGATTTCTTAAAGTTGAATGGGAGGCAGATCTTTATGTTACCAGGCTCCTCTCCTGTGGAACCAGCCCCCAGTTTTAGTCCGTGATCCTTAAGACCAGCCTTAAAACTTTCCTTTTTGATAAAGTCTGTACTTAAAATGTCTTAGGCTATTCTGAGCTATTTTTGTAGTTATTTTCTTCACTCTTTGACTTTTCTACAACTTGTCAGATGTATTTTTTGCTGTTATTTCACCTGCTAAGCTTGTTGAAACTAAACCTGGTTTGGTATCCTGCTCAGCTACAATACCCTGTTTGATGGGAAGCAATGCCAATGTCCTGTTATCAACTTTTAACTTTCTATAATATAGAAAGTAGTCTTACATCAGTTTCCTTTGGGGCTTTTTTGTGTCCCTGCACTGTTTTCTCAAACCCCCAGACAGTCGAGGCAGATGACTGCTTGTACTGACCCAGGCTCTGCTGGAGGTTTCATCCCGTTAGAGTTCCTAGGGCCCACCCACTGGCCCACTAAAAGTTGGTAGTTGAACGCTGCTACTGTCTAAACAAGCTTTTGTCAATATATACATATCTTTTATCATTTGGGAGCTAACAGCCTTGTGATTTTAATTATGGATGACAAAAGTTTACAATGACCACCCTAAGCACAACAAGCCCCTTTTCAACACTAACCAACATTCAAGAAGTGAAAATAAACTTTTGAACTTACTGCTTACCGATCTGTGTGTTTTCTTTCCAAAGAAACCCCAGCCATATCTCTACTCCAAATGGTTCAAGAATAGCTATAATATTAATTTGGGTATACGTTTAAAAAATATTTTGGGTGAAAATTGTAGTAATGTTAAGGGCTTAAATGAGAGTTTTCACTGTCCATTGTCAGCTTGTTCAATATAAGGAATTACTGAGGTTGAAGTCTGGGCACAACCTCACGTCAACAACTCAACACCATAGGCAGGGATTATTTATACAGACAACTTTTAACTAATTGAAATATATTGTTTTCTGGAATATGTGTACAATTGTATTGAAATGACTTTTCTTGTAAAGTGCCTTGCGATCACATCTGTTGTGAATTGGTGCTATATAAATAAACTTAATTCAATTGAATTTGGATACAGTGCATCTGGGAGCATCACTTTTTTGATTCTCCACTGAATTTAGGTCTGGACTTTGACAATGCTATTCTAATTAATATGCTTGAATCTAATTCACCCTGTTGTAGCTCTGGTTGTACCTTATGTTTAGGGTCATAGCTCTGCTGGAACATATGCCCCCAGTCTTAAGCCTTTTAGCAGCCCATTGCATTTTGCTCTGTCCATCTTCCCATCAATTCTGACTAGCCATCTTGTTCCTTCTGAAACCAAACACAGTGTAACACTGCCACCAACCTGTTTTACTGTGAAACTGTCGTAATAAAATATTTTTAGTGAATTTAGCCTTCTCTTTCAATGATTAATACAAAAAAATATCATATAAACGAGTTTACAGCGTTAGACACATTTTGAATTTAAAGGATGGTATGAATAGGGTAAAAAAAAATAATATTTTTTTTTTATTTAAAAAAAAAGGCTGCACAGTGGAGCCATTGGTAGCACCTTACAGCAAGAAGGTCCCGTGTTTGACTCCCTACCTGGGGTCTTTTTGCATTGAGTTCGAAAGTTCTCCCTGTGTATGATACGGGTACTTATCTGGCATCATTTTAATTTAGGCTAAAAGGGATTCACGACTTTGTATGAAATTAAAAATGAGGAGCATAGATCATATCTTGGCTTCAGTTATGTGAATACGATTGTAAGTAAACTATTGGTAAATGGTGGAAGATTAACAGCAAATATCTACGCTTGGTAGTAAAATAAAACGAACAAAATTAGAAACGTCCTAGTTTGGGCTGGCAAAATATGTTCACATGGTGACATCTGGTGGAAGTAAATTGTAATTGTGTTCTCTTTGTTTATACAATTAATGTAAATTAGAAATATGTCAAAGTAGTCTTTTTTATCATCACTTGCTGTTAAGTAGAGCAAATATTTAGTATAATAAAAAATCCAACTTCAACTGTTCTGCTGCTTATTAAGTAAGTCATCGTTAGGTAATTCAAAACAGTTGACGTCACTCAACCAATCACATAACCTCTTCTTCACAGACTAACCAATCAAAAATACGAACGTTTTCACGTCATTTGCCCTCTCACGCCTCTGAAAAAATGTGCAACATGAAACAGTAGAGCACCATTACGTCTGGACAGGGTAAAGCGCCCAACAGATGGTTTAGAAATCTGCGACTGGCGCTGGCGTAGAGGCCATCTTTACCAGCGTGGTGTCCAATATGTCAGCTACGCAACACACGGCATGAAAGGACACAGACCGGGATTGCTAGGTCTGAATATAGTGAATTCTCCCAAAATATGGTAGAACTGTGTAGATTATAACTGGACAAAAACACACAATAGTTTAATTCTTCATATGTTGTACAAATAATGTTTCGGCTTACGAAGACAGTGCTCCAGAAACTCCATGTTCGGTGAGTTGATGTTTAACGGTACTCTAGGTACAAAGCTAAGGTTTATTGTTTGATTTGTTTAAAGTTATTATATGTCATTCATTCTTAATATCGACTGTTTCATTAAAAGTCAGCGAAGACAGCGATTAGCATAATGAAATTGAAGATAAATATTTTGCGATTGTTTTTTCTTCTTTAATTTTTACTAGACTTTATTTAACTAGTTTAACCATTGAGTCTAAAACTCATTTTACATTAATTTAAAGGTCATTGACTATAACAACGTTTTAATATAAAAAATAAGCATTTCCTCTTTTTGTAGAAAAACAATCAACGTAACAAATTTTTTGTCTTTTTAAAACATTTATCGTCTACTTGATGTTTTTAAAGTCGTTCTGCAATTCGTTTCAGGAATGGAATTTGGCAAATTTAGTTTCAACACAACATCCTGGATCTGTGGTCAACTGGGGAGGTTGATAAGACAATATGAAGGCAGGCTGAACCACATGGTTTTATAGATTAAAATAAAGCAGTTAAAAATTTAAAATGGTTCTACACTCTGCAATCTACAACAACATAGTACATTCACGACCGTGGTAGCCTCAAGCCTCCTTTAGATTAATGACAGCGGGACCTAAATATAAAATACTGAGAAACATATATATGTAACCTCAAAGAGAAGAAATCAGAAAGTAAAAAGCTCAGGTATTTGTATGAATCTTTGAACTATGAAAAAGGGATGATCGGTGGCAAGTCATGTGACTTGGGTTAAAAATGATATTTAGTCAATGATTATGTATGTGGTTGCTGTATTATTTCAGACTGATCAAATTTAAGTTCAACCTGCGATCAATAACATCTATTGCCTTCAGATTTGTGGGGTAATTTTGTTACATTACGTTAACATTTCAAATTGCTCCGGTGTTAATGCATATTTGGTTGGCCCTAATGACATTCTTCTTAAAATTAAGTTGTCTCTAATTGTTATAGGGAACAGCTTATGCAAATGTCTCGTTTTTCAACCTTGTTTGTTGCCATCTGGGCCTCTGCTGCTCAGTGGTGCCTCCAGAAATTTTTCATAGGGGTGGCCTGATGGGGCCCCTTAAAATTTTGGGGTGGCAAACCAAAACTATAAACCATAATTTCAGGATTTTATTCTACTGTTGTAGCAAACCGCTGCTCTAACAGTAGGCTATACTTTAACCATTTGGCACTTAGAAAGCACATGTCACGACACATATTTCCCCATCTTCTTTTACTAAAGAATATTTTCGACTCAACTCCTTACACATAGCCTTTTTCCTGGTGACGCCATTGCTGCTGCTCTATAAACACTCCAAACATGAATAAAAAACATCTATCCATCCGTTTTATTATTTGGTTTTTGGTGCACATTTTTGATGTCAGAAATCTTGTGCTTCTACAAGCCGTTTGAAAGTTGTGATGTCACAAGTGTTAGTTGCATATAACTGCACATCCCCTGTCAAACCCCGCCTACCGATTTCAATTCTGTGGCATTCTCACGTGTGGGTGTGGTCTGCAACCGCTAACCGGTGAGAACGTGTTATATGAAAGTTATTTTATGCAAAGAAATTCATTAACATGTTTTGTACAAACCATAGACCTATTACAACTTGCTTACAGAGAGCCATAATATGCCCCCTTTAAACTTTAAAGGAAATTGGAAATATATTCACTATCTCATGCCAAGTTCTCAGAGGACCTAACTAAGCATGTATATGTACTTGATCTTCAAGGCTTCACGGACAGCAGCAAGCTTGGAGGCTGAGGAGCTCATCAGCAATAGAAAAGGCTCTTGAGTACCGGCAAGGGCAGAAAATCCATGGCTTCACTGTCAGAGAGGTAGGAGCAGCTTTTGTCTCGGTTCAGTCCAATGAACTGCTGATGCAGGAATTCATCCTCTAACATCATCTGAGGTTTTTGTTCCTGCCCCGAGTTAAGAATCTCTTCTCCTAATCTCTTTGGCTATAAATGTGTTAACCTTTAATGCACTATATGCACAATGCAGATATATTAATGGAAGAATATTCTAAATATACAGCACAGATTAACATCCTGTGATGAGTTAAATGTCCTGTGTCTCCATTTATAGTATATGAATATATGTTAATATTTTTATATCTGTAAGCTTGATCAAACAATTGTGTTGCTCATCTTCTCTGTCCCTCAGGTTGTGGCCGTCCCTGACCTGTGTCTCACAGCTGTAAAGTTGACCCACGACAAAACTGGAGCTCAGTATCTGCATGCAGCTCGGGATGACTCAAACAACCACTTCAGGTTGGTTTGGTAACTTCTGCTTAATCTCTGGAAACTTATTTTGTATGTAGAATCAGAATGATTGTTCTTATTCTTGTTGGCGCTTGCTGTTGTTCAGTGTCCAGTTTAGGACGACCCCCATGGACAGCACTGGGGTCCCCCACATCCTGGAGCACACGGTGCTGTGTGGATCGGAAAAGTATCCCTGCAGGGATCCCTTCTTCAAGATGCTCAACCGCTCGCTGTCCACTTTCATGAATGCCTTTACAGGTCCAATATTAATATTGTTTTAGGCTATAAATGTATTGAGAAACCTGCACTGTTGTGTTTATACTCACATGAATCGATAAAATCTGCCCAGGCTGCTTTGACAGGAAGCGAAAACCAATGTTTTATCCCACATTCTAAATTTGGACTCTATATCGTTTTGTATTGTCAGCTGGGTTAAAAATGACTTGATACCTTTATCAACTACACTCTCTTTATGTTTCTATGTGAGCAGCCAGTGACTACACTATGTATCCATTCTCCACCCAAAATGGGAAAGACTTCCAGAATCTTCTGTCAGTCTACTTGGATGCGGTTTTCTTCCCTTGTTTACGAGAGCAAGATTTCTGGTGAGTTTCTTCTGCATTGATTCACTCTTCCTATTGTTCGTGAACAACTGTAGTGAAATGTGCTTTTACTCTGTTTTTAAGTTAAATAAAGTTGTTCTAAAGTCATCATTTACTTTTTTCATAATGCATTTATAATGGATCATTTTGGCATGAAAAACTGTTGGAAGTATCCAGATCACTCAGGTCTTCTGGTTCAAGTCTGCTCATCATCCCCAGAATCAGAACCAAACATGAAGGAGCAGCTGTGATTTATTTTGATTTTTTTTATTATCCTTTTATTTGGAACAAACTTATTTTGCCATTGTAATGTAATGTTTTTTTTTGGTTTGGTCTCCAAGGAAGCAAAAATATACCACAGTTGAAATTAAAACACATTAGCTGAATTTAAAAATCTCCTGATCTAAAGATTAGATCGGGCCAGTATTTTCATATTTGTCAGTGATTGGAAAATCGACTATATTAGCTGACGATTCATGCCGATTTTTATAAGAGTACCTTTTAGTTACGTTTGACAGTGACTCCGGAATAATTCAAACCTCCGTAGAGGTGCAAACAAGGACTCTTAATTAGCACAAGTCAGCAAAGCAGTTTAAAGGCAATTCTAATATGGGTAAACTTCAACTAATATCCCTAACCGTACTTTTAACTATAAAATAAATGCGTAGAAACTCGGCTTCTTGCACACAAGCATAAACTGAAATAAACAAAGAAAAACGTCTCTCTCAGCTCCTGCAGCAAGGAGCAGAAAAGAAGGGAGACGCTGAACTAAGCTGCATTTGTGGTTCATTCAAATGGCGTCAGAAATCTATGCTGAGTTCAGGAGCATAGGATATATCAGTTTATAGTGAAAACACCAATAATAAGGCTTACTTACAGGCTTAGAACAATGTGGGCTTTCTAACCCTGGTAATACTCAGAAATATTGAGTGAATCCTATTCGCAGCCTTGCTCGCACCAGCATATAGCCTCCTGGAAATACTTTTCTTTATAATGCTGTACCAAGTATAAGTGTTTTGGATTTTACCTTTGTCTGAAATATTAAACTGAAATTGACCTTTAATTCTCTGTAAGGTTTTCATATGATGGGATTTACAATAATAATGGTAATGCTTATCAATAAAATTAGTCTTACACAAAGTTAAGTTGCTAAAAATATATTTCAGTTTTTATACATGTCAATACTAAAGGCAAAATGTCCGTTTGGGATCGGAGGCCTAAAATACTGATCGGGACATCCATGGCTGAAATGCTTTTCTATTTCCATGGTTTAACTGCCAATTTTGAGTCAAAAGTAAAATGAATAAGAAATCATCCAAACTGCTATTTCATTTTTATTTTTTGCATGGCGGCCATGAAATGAACAAAGCAATGTCCTTTTCATTTAGTCACAGAATGAACAACGTTGAAGAAGCATTTCTGCTCATACGTTTTCATTTAAATTACATATAGATTTGCTTCTATAAGTTTCCGTCATCGTGTACAGCTCTTTGAATTAACTTGCTGAAATGTGCTGCATAAATAAACTTGCCTTGCCTAGTTTCTTTAAAGAAAGTTTTGTTTCTTTTCTTTTAGAGTTTCTAACCGTGAGTGTTTACGATTAAACTTTGCAGGCAGGAAGGCTGGAGGCTGGAGAACGAAGACCCAACAAATCCCAGCTCCCCGGTGGTGTTTAAGGGAGTGGTGTTCAATGAGATGAAAGGAGCCTTTGTAAGTCAGTACACTGGTAATTACTACTGCATGCATTTCATTAACCACATAATTTCTTCTTTTTTTTTAAATAGATGGTTCATATACTTTTGGTTCACCTGGCAGTCATAATGTATCACAAAACTACAGTTTGATCATATAATAGTCTAGGTTAAGTGGAGATTCCAGATTTGTTTACTAAATATACGCAACAAAAGTGCCATTGACACTCCATAGTTGCTTTACTTGATTTGAACCTTTTTTTAAAGCTGCCTTCCAGATTGTTTGAAGGGGAGAGACAGTTTTTGAATCCAGTTTACCAACGCCCCTCCTGAAACATCCACCCCCTACTGCTTGTAGCCCCACCTCAACAACTGTGCACACACTTCACCTTTGGTGTTACATGTCAGAGGAAAGCTGCAGCCGAGGAATTGCTATATTTGTTAGCAGAAGTTTGCTACGACTTCTGAATCACTGACAACGTCTTCCAATATTGATAACCGTAAACAGGAAGTCACGGAGCGGCATGTGTGTTATAAAGGGATATAAACAAAGTCATCAAATCAAACCATGATTGGTTTTATTTTTGAAGGGATAATGTGATACAGTGATCTGAGGAATTATAAACTGAAATATTTAGGAATAATGTACCCAATCTTGATTTATGTAGACATGTTTTTTTTCAATGTTATTTTTTCATTTTTAAATTTTTTTCCGTTTCTTTTTACTTTTTGATCACATAAACCTGTGTATATTTTTGTGATGTATTTTTTAAAATACTTTTTTTCCAGTTTCTTTGCAGTTATTATATTGCTCCTATTTTAAACACAAGAAATTGATTATTTAGACTAGAAAATGCATGCTTTTTCAAATATATTTGTTTTCAAACTTGGAAATTAAAATCCAAAATGATTACAATCAGCTTTTTATGAGTATTTAAACATTAATCTATTTTCTTGTGTGTTTTTACAGTCAGATAATGAGAGTCTATATGCGCAGCACCTTCAAAACAAACTGTATCCTGACCACACTTACTCCGTGGTGTCGGGAGGAGAACCACTGGCCATTCCAGACCTGACCTGGGAGCAGCTTAAACAGTTTCACGCCACACACTACCATCCCAGTAATGCTAGGTAACAAAGTAAAAGGACAGTTCCCGTCACTGTTGTATATGAATGAAAACTGGGAATTCAAGAATCTCCTTCACTCTCCTAAATGACCAGGTTCTTCACTTATGGAGATCTGCCTCTGGAAAACCACCTGAAACAGATTCAAGAGGAGGCTCTTTGCAAGTTTGATCGCATCAATCCGAACACAGAAGTCCCATCTCAGCCCCATTGGAGCAGTCCTGTAAGCATACAGCCCTGTAGCGTCTTTGGGTTCTTTGATATAGAATACTGTATAAAAAGTTCTGATGTTATTGTGTGTTTCAACTTTTTTTTCTTCCAGAGGGAAGACCATGTGACTTGCAGCCCTGATGCTTTGGCTCCAGATCCAACCAAGCAGAACACGCTGTGTATGAGTTACCTGCTGGGAGAGTAAGATCCGACTTTGATCTTTCTCCTTGGAAAGTCAAAGTCTAACCGAGTGATGTCATTCTAACTCGTCGTTCCTGTTTCTTTTCTCAGCATCACAGATGCTTTCGAAGGGTTCACTCTCAGCTTGCTGTCTTCCCTCATGATCTCTGGACCAAACTCCCCCTTCTACAAATCCCTCATAGAACCCAAGATAGGAAGCGACTTCTCCTCTGTTGTTGGGTTTGTACATAGACTTTCTTCGGAAAAGTAGTTGACTATACAAATGTTGCATCATAGTTGTTTCAATGGATCCGTCGAACAGATACGATGGGAGCACCAAAGAAGCATCCTTCAGCATCGGCCTGCAGGGGATGGCTGAACAGGACACAGAGAGGGTCAAACAAATCATCGACCAAACTATTGATGATATAATAGAGTGAGTCCCAATGCTTTCACTTTTTACCCAAGTTTACCATGGTGACCACGGAGGTGATGTTTTGCTTATTTTCATCTCACAGCTGAAGTTGTAGTTACCAAAGGTTAAAAGTAGCTCATTTTATCTGTAGAAGGTTGCAAAAAATCCTTAAAACTCCCTCTGGATAAGGATAAGCAAAGAAAACAAGAATAATTCAGTTTTTAGACTTTATTCCTCATCACGTTATGTAATTGTTTTCTTTTAATCCTTGGTTCTTTAGGTGATTTTTTTCTTCTCTTCATGCATGCTTCCTTCCATGTGTTTGTTTTTTGTCAAGGAGTAGAGCTGTGTTAAAAAAAATACAAACATCGATTGTTAAAAAATTTCCTCGTTTCATTTAATCTTTTAACATTGTTCGGCCTTTTTACAGCTAATAAAGGAAATGGTTATAGGCTCCCAGGTGAATTGTAACCCCATCCAGTGTTGCTTACATCATTGATTTACAATTAATGAAGGTAGCAGCTAAAAAAAAGTTTAATAGTACTGACCGATATAAATACTGAATTGGAACAGACTGGATTGGATCGCATTGTGATAATCGATTCTAACTCTAGAGAATCGGAATCGAATTGATTCATAAAATTTGAATTGATGCCCAGCCAATACTTTGTTCTTTCTTCTTGTTTTATTATGAATAGTTTTTCAAATAGTGCTCTGTTTTCATTGAGGCGTTCTAACATTTTATAGCTGAAGATAAAGAGAGTTTTGTCGTTATTCAGCATTAGTCTTAAATAAAAACCATAACAAGTAAAAAAATACATTTGTTTGAGGACAACTTGGATTTGGAAAGATGGATCCCAAAGCCAGAACTAAATCTGACAGATAATCTGTGGTGACACCTTAGGAGGGCTGTAGTATAGAGACATTCTCACAGTCTGGAAGATATTATGTTGATGTATCCTGCTGATAGACTCACACCAAGAAGTACTGAAAAGCAAAATGTTAGTGAAAAACATCTTGATGATTTGCCGTTTTATTTTCTGGTGATACATTATTTTGTTTTATTTATTTATTTATTTTACAAAATGACTACATACATTTTTCAGATCTACTTTATTTGCAATTACAAGGATAATACGCATATAATAAAAACGCATATGCCTCCCTGCTTTGGGTTTTGTGGCAGGAACGGCTTCGAGGATGAGAGGATTGAGGCTCTCCTTCATAAGATTGAGATCCAGATGAAACATCAGTCCACAAACTTCGGCCTGTCTCTGGCCTCTGTGAGTTCATCCTTTATTTCTGACCTTCCGTTTTTTTAGGAATCTAAGAACTCTTTCAACTTAAAATGGTGTGGGCAATGTTTTGGTTTCTTTAACCCCATAATCACTAGAGTGGTTGTAATTAGAGGTTCTTAATTCAAATTAAAAATTCAAAGACATTTCAGTGTCATAACGAAAATGTTGTGGAAGAAAATTGCACGCCCAATTAGATCTGTTGCTGGTAGACTTTCAGTTTTTATTTGTTTCTAATAGTATATAGCTTCATCCTGGAACCACGATGGAGATCCTGTAGATCTGCTCCGAATCAGCGACAGCGTTGCAAAGTTCAGACAGGCCCTGAAAGAAAACCCTCGCTTCCTTCAGGACAAAGTCAAATACTACTTTAAGGTAAATAAAACAAGCGTTTTGCATGACTTTTACCAAATAAAGTCTATAAGCATTGGTTGCCATATAGTAATAATGTTTATGGATGTATTCGGAAAACATTTTAAATAAAGAGATGAGAAAATATTCCTTCATTTCTTGGAGGTTTAATTTGAACTTGTTTGCACAAACAAAGAGGAACAGGTTACAGAGTGATCGCCACAGCTGAATCCTGCCTTCCACCAACTGACTGACCACTTTATAGATTTAGAAAACCTTGCTATTGTCTCTACCCTATCAGTAAACATTTCTCCATGGTGAAGTTTCCAGACTCCCAAGGGGACGCTCAATCTAAGGACATCCAGTGCTCCGAGGGTCGTTTCCATGACAGCACTAGACGTAGGGGTTCAAATATCAATTTATTCAACCTAACCTATATTATAGTGTCACACAATCAGACTATCACTATGTCATGAAGAAATGGCACACAGTTCTCTGAGTATGTAAGAATACTCAGAAAAGATCATTCTTAATATAAATGTCTCAATATAACTTCTCAATATACATTTCCCATAACAATGGATATAAGACATCACTTTTTTATTCCATGCTAATTATCGTATTCAATTCATTATTTTGGCAGGAGAACTCGCATCGATTGACCCTAAGGATGAGTCCGGATGAGGCGTACCTGGAAAAGCAGGCCAAGGCTGAGGAGAAGAAGCTTCAGGAAAAGATCTCTGCTCTGACTGATGAAGATAGAAAGGAGATTTATAAGAAGGGTAACAGCGTTTGCTTTAAGTCATGGTTGTTCTTTCATTTTTTTTAGAGGCTGGATGGGTTTCTAGCTGGGGAGTCAGTGTGTTCAGTTGAGTTATGTTTTCATATGTTATTAATAACAAAAAAAATGATTAAAATCTTCACCAACCTTTTAGTTTAATAAAACATTAGGGCGCAAGCAGGAATCATTTTCTTATTGCATTACCTAGCAATAAATTAGCAGACACACCCAGGTCTTATTTGTATATGCGGTCATAGTGATAACAAATGTCAATTTAAAATTGCACCTATGTAGACCTTTAAGGATCCTCAGTGAAACCGTGTTTATAAATTCTTGTTTATTTTTTGCAAAAAACTGGTTAAGAACTGATTTCTTAATTGGGTTTTCACGTTTGTTGGGTATATTTTGATGGACAAACAACTAATAGCAGCAGACGGGTACTGAACTGTACAACAGGTTTTATTAACCAGCCAGACTACCAACACTCTAATTAAAACTGTCAGCAGACAGTGCTATTACCCTGTGAATATATCTCCTAATAATCCAAATATTTTGAATAACCGACTTTTTTTTTTTGTCTTTAATTCATTCTGACATAAAATTTCTGTCATATTTATGTTTTAGAGCAGTGATCGAAACCCCATTTTTGACCTGTTTTTGCTTAGTAACAGGTAAATGGTGTAACACTAGAATTTTGTACATAAATTTTGGTGCATTTGTATCATAAAAAAAAATATATAAAACTTCAGACATTTCTCACGTACATGATATTAACTTCCATTTAAATGCTGTATGAAAAACCCTTATATTTTAATCCATTCAATATTTGCAATTCTCTCTAGTACTAACTAGTAAATCCATTATTATTGTGAGAGAACACAAAAAGAAAAGAAAAAGTCCGCTGTCCTCTTTGGGGCTCCGTAGTTTCTTAATAACTTTCGAGTGGAAAGCCCAACCAGGATGTAAGATGAAGCATTTCTGTTTTTCTTCTTGAAAAGGTCTGGAGTTGCTGGAAATCCAGAGTCAAACTCAGGATGCCTCGTGTCTGCCTGCACTCAAAGTGTCTGACATCCAGCCAACGATGCCCATCACTGCTGTTCAGATGAGCACTGCAGGTACAGCAGCTATCTCTCTATCTCATTTTAGTGTTTGAAAACAAGTCTGTTTGGGTCTGATGGAGTGTGTTTTCTTATGGCCAAAGGATATGTCCCGGTTCAGTACTGTGAGCAGCCCACGAATGGTTTGGTGTACTTCAGAGCCATGTGCAGTCTTAATACCCTGCCAGAGGACCTGAGGGTTTACGTCCCGCTCTTCTGCAGCATTATCACCAAGTGAGTTCCACCCATCGAACACATAGAGCAAGGTCTGGGGTCCGAGATAAATGCTCAGGGTGAAGATGGAAATATACGTCTTCTCGGGCAAAAAATTACTCTATTAATTGAAGCAATAACTAACAATAGAATGAGGAGCACTACTTTTCTAATTGGTGCGAACAGAAAACAGACACATATTTGCACAAGCGGACGTTGTAACATATGATTGGCAACAGCTAAAACACAAAAACAGATTATCCCTGTGCATCAGGGAAAGAGCGGCAGTCAGAGCTGGAGGTCTTGGTGATCTAAAGCCACCGGAGCAAAACCTCAACTTTTAAAAGCTGCAGCACGACTCAAGTCAAGAGTTTGTATGGTGAATAATCAGTAAACCGTTGGTTTGAAAAAATAAAAACATATTTGTGTGAGGTCGCACTGAGACGATATTCTATTTATTCTCAGAGGTGTTTATTGCTTAATATGTTTTGATTCGACTGGAATAATAGGGTTATTTTCCTCAAAGTGTAGATAAATTAGATAAATGGCATCTTCATTTGATGTCCATACTACTAAAAGAGATTTCTGCACCAAGGTTTTTAATCCGTTGGCATTTATTCAGCCTTTCCAATTCACTTAGATCATGTAGTTCCCTTCCACAACAGATGTCATCTCAAGGTACTTTACAGTATAAACAAAATAGAAATTATTTTTAATAATAATAAGCAGTCCAGGTTGGTCCAATGCATTTCAGTACAAAGCAATCATAAGCAGATTCGTAATTCTAATTACGATAGAATACAATAAAATTTAGTTCATGGCATAATACTGGATCGTAAAATGTTGTCCGTTTAAGGAAGCCGCCCTAATTGGAGCGATCTTTCCTGCTGAACAAACATGGTGGTGACTGTGGAGAGGAACAACTGCAGCAGAACCAGGATCCATTAGGCCTCAAACTGCTACAGCTAAATGGTTTCGAGGACAGGAACGACACGTGGATGCACTGAGCCAGGAAAACGTTCTATGCAATTAAAAAAATATTCTGTTAAGGTTAAAAGCTCTAGAAATTTTTGACTTTATTTGCCAAGAACAGGCTTCACATTCAATTCAACTGTCAGTATTACTGCTCTGTATATCAATATCGCAAAGACTATTTGGGGTGCAATAATTATTGGATGATGTATTCTAAGTGTTACGAACTTGCGGTTTTCATGCTATTGCTTTATGCTCTATTTCATGCTATGCTTTATTGATATTAGGTTAAGAAATTAGGATTAATATGATGATTTCCTAAAATTGAACAGCCCAAAAATAAGAATAACTATCAAATATAGACTAAAACTACATTTTTAACTTTAACAGAGGTAAGATGAGTCCAGGTGTTTTTTGTTTTTTTTTCATACTACTATGTATGTCGCAGAATTGAAAAAAAATAAATAAAGAGGATTGTTGTTTCCAACATCATTCAGCCTTACTGTTGAGTCTCCAGTCCAGTCTTTTGACCGGGTGGAAACCTAGGTTTTTATATTTCTTAACCACCTCCAGTTCTTCTCCCAGGATGGAATCTGTGTTTCATATGAACCTGTTTCACCCGAAAATCAGTCATATCCTTTGTTTTGTTCACATTCAAGATCAGATGATTGTTTCCTCACCATACCACACAGCGGTCCTCCAGCTCTCTTTATTCAACTTCTTGTCCAGCTCTGATCTACGCTACAACTGTCAAGTCATCTGAATATTTCTGTCTTATTTCTTTCTATCTTTTTCACTCAAGATTTGTGTGATTTTAGCATAATATTTAAAGGGAGTGGGATGTAAAATCCATTTTTTAAAGCTTTTCATCACATTCCTATGTCATTCCCTTCTTAAAAACATATCTAAAGTTTTTTTAGGGTAATGTATGTATGTTGAATAATCTTTTAAAAGTTCTTGCGGCCGCCAGGTTGAGCGCTGAATGCCAGATTCCTCCCAGCTATGGCCTCACCTCCCAGTAAAGCCCGTACATTTTGACATCTCTCCACAGCCCTCCCTCCCCCGCTCCCCGAGCACAAAAGCAGAACATTGTCAACAGCAATCAGCTATCACCTGTGGAAATCAGTAAATGCCTAGTTATTTTTTGCAATTGTGCAATGCCTTCTTGGAAAAACAAAGTGTGGCGCATCTAAGATTCTACAGTACTGTAATCGCAGTGATGCTGTGACTGCCACTGAGTCACAGTATCAGCAGGGCATGTAGGAAATACTGAGCGACGTGGCTAAATACCCCGCGCTACATGACACCTGTTGTTTTCTATACAGAGACAGGAATAAAATAATTAAGCATTATAAAGAGGTTAAACTATTTAGACAGGAAAGCTCTTCAGAGGTTTGTTGGTGGCTCTTTAAAGAGCTGTTGTGGCTGCAAAAGGCCTCGCTTCCTCCTCCGAGAAGTGAGCTATGAACAGCTTCCTCACCCGAACAGCCTCTATGGACGAGTAAACACGACCCGGGCCTGGTAATGGCTCCACCACAGCACGTCCCGCTCCGCTAACATATTATATATTATACACTTTTACTAACTGCAGACAGATGGACAGCCGCTCAGGATTGTAGTTGGTGTCTGGGCGGGTGATGCTGTCTGCCGACGCAGCGAGGGGCTGGTGTTTACGGATTCCCCGCTGTAGCGGTCCCAGCTCTGCCTAAGGCCAGGCCGAACACGTAATGCGATCAGCTCGGAGACTAGAGCCCACCTGCAGGGTGCTCCACATGCTGGGCTCAATTGAGACGGCGCTCTAAGAAAGTTGTGATGACGTTAAAGACAGTATGTGGAACAGGGAGTGTCCGAGGCTCTTAAAGGGACGTGCAGCTAATTTCAAGAAAATTAAATTCGGATATGGTGTGAGTGCAATATTTCCAATAGGTTGTATATCTCATTTATTAAAGTTACAGATCGATTGACGACAATAATATAGCTGTGCTATACCACAGAATTGCTCTGTCTGCCTGAGAAGTATTTTGCCCCCCCCTCCAACACGGGACATTAATACGACTCTTCATAAAAAAAATTTTTTATTTAATAGAATTTCTAAATCCTTACTGAATATTATGAGCACAGTTGATTCAAGTGCACAGTTAATCTTATTTGCCACGTGCTGCATCTCAAATTGACTGGAAAAACTAATGAACAATCCTGATGTAGATGTTCCAAAGCTGGCTGCAGCTGAAAATGTTGTTGTTCTGTTATTAGAATGGGCTGTGGAGCTCTGGATTACAGGCAGCAGGCCCAGCAGATGGAGATGAGGACAGGGGGAATGTCTGTTTCAACCCAAGTCATCCCTGATTACGCCCAGATGGACACGTTTGAGCAGGTTAGTCTCAGCATTGAAACCAAGAAACATATATTTTTCTTTTTGTTTATTTATTTATTTTTTTGCTTACTGGACCTGAGCTCTGAGCATTGTCCTTAAAGGTGTACCAACAGAGAAAGTGGCAACTTCTTACTGTTGTTTCTGCTGTCTTTTTGCAGGGGGTCCTCCTGTTCTCTTCCTGCCTGGACAGAAACCTTCCTCACATGTTTAAGCTGTGGAGCGACATATTCAACAGGTTAACAAGACCCCTAATCTCCTGCAGCCCCTCCAGATGCAAATCCACTGCAATTTAATTCAGTTTATTTATGTAGCACTTCATGTCAACTCGATGCACTTTACAAAACAAATGATTTCAGTTTGATCAGAGATATTCTAATTGATCATACAGTGCATTAAATTCAAGTAAGTTCAATTTATTATTTAAATTGGTTTAAAAAGTTATCTAAGGGAACCCAGCTGAGTCATTGACTTGCAGGATTTACTCCTCCTGAACGAACATATAGCTACGGTAGACAGTCTGTAGTATTTTGTCATTGGCTTCACAGCAATCCCCCATACTGATTATGCATATAGCAACAGTGGAGAGGAAAAACTCCTGTTGAACTTAAAAAAAGCTTCCAGCTGAACCAGAACCAGACCCCAAATCATCACAAGCTACCAGACCAGACTAGGTGTAGCTTCTACGGAGCGAAAATTGCTGAGAAAACAAAGTTCTGAGGAAGGCAGCAGAGGCTATCGAAACTTATAAAGGTGAAAAAGCTTTAGCTGTCGATAATTAAGAACCTCAATAAAAATGTATTTGAAATAAGACAGAATAAACACCATAGCGCTACATAGTGTTAATGGTTGAAACAACAGCAAATAATGCAGATTGGAGAGTAGTAGAACAAGAAAGTAGTGGCATGAGTAAAGTGGTTAGTTAGTCCTTCAGCAGCCTAAGCCTATAACAATGCTTCCTTTCTGTGACTGTTATAAATAATTGTATTTATTTCAATTCAAATTCAAAAAAACTTTATTGATCCCAGTGCGAAATTAAGTGTCTGTTTACATAGTCACGTAGAGTCATTTCTTAGAGGTGCATGAGCACCGCTAAAATAAAACACATCTTTTCACGTAATTTTTTTTTAAATACCGAATTACCCAATATTGGCAAAATAACAGGTAATTAGTAGATTTTGTTATTCGTCAATTTGCGGTATAGCGCCCAGGCATACTATGAAATAAATCAAAACTGATCGGAGGTCCAATATAAGCCCCAAGAGACTTTCATATCTTCTCATGGTGCAACTGTGTTCTCCAGAGATCGTGGACAATGACCCAACTAATGCTGTAAAGCTGTGGCACAAATACTGTCAGAAGCAGGAGGCCAGATTTCATGGACGGAAAAAACAAGGAGTCTAATTGAATTTATTTAAAAATAATAATAATTCAGAACTGACCAAAAAGTTATTTTTCTTATTAACTATTTTTGAAGTTGTCACTCCTCTGTTTGGCTCCAACATAATATCATATAATAGAATAATGTGTTTTGGGTATATCAGTGTAAAAATCATTTAGAATTTCGGCCTACTAAAAATATGCTTTGCCTGTAAATATTTTTCATCTAGCGAAAAACTTGGCCGGTGAGTCAAAAATGTAATGTCAGACCCTTATTCCACATTTCTCTAAGGGAAAAAATGAACAAAAGTTCAAGGATTTTGTTTTTCTCTCCCGGTAGGGCCATGAAATGGGAAATAATTTTTAAAAGGCCTTTTAGTTGAACATGAAGAAACTTGTAGGAACTCTGTTTCATTAACCCCTAAACAGAAATCACTTACATCTGGTATTGCTTGGAGGTAGTCACATTATCAATGATAGGGTGTTATTCTGGGTGGATATTTGACCGTTTTCCTGAACAGAAATGTTAGAACTCATTTAAATTAGTCGGTTTCCAGCCAAATATTAGGCATTTAAGCATTGTCCATGCATTTCTATGTGGGTTAGAGCAAGAAGATCAGTTTGATCTCCTTTAATCCAGCCCAAAACCATTTTTCTGAAGGTGAAGAGAAGTATATTTCGAAGATTAATTGTGAAATTTTCAAAACTTAGAACATTATACCATCTGTCAGGGTATACTGTTGGTATTGGCCTGCTTTAGGGCCTTCCCCCACAACTCAGCTTCCACAGATGAAACCTGGACCCATTTGGGTGCTCCAGCAGGACACTAATCCCAAACGGACACAGGCAAACCATAAAATAACCTCCTACTCAATCTTGTTGGAAATTTGTGATCTATCTGTAAAAGCTGGGTCCAGTTTAAATAAACTCTACTGTTTCTGGAAAAAAAAGTCAATCAAGGAAGAAATTTGCCAGGACCTCATTTATGGATTAAAAAAAGCTTGTTTTCAATTAAAACAAATATATGATAATTTCCTCTGCATGGAACGAAAGGCTCATGGTGTTCCCCGTGTCTCTTTCAGCCCGCATTTTGACAACGAAGAGCGCCTTCGAGTGTTGGTGATGATGGCAGCGCAGGAGCTGGCAAATGGAATATCCTACTCCGGTCACATGTACGCCATGACCAGAGCCAGCCGGCACCTGACCCCAGCGGGAGAGCTTCAGGAGACTTTCGGTGGGATGGAACAGGTGAGCTTCATTCATCGCTTTGGGATTCATGATTGATGTTTTGGGGAAAGAGAGAAATGGATCTAAACCAGCTGCTTTTTTCTAATTCAGGATTGAGAAACAGACTGAAAGATGAATTAGTTTGTTTACAGTCTTTTTTTTTTTTTGCTTTATATATATTGCTCTGTTGTGGTTTACTAATCAAGCTGTGTATTTGAACACTAGGTGAAGTATTTGAAGAGGGTAGCCGAGATGCCAGATCTTAGTCAAGTCATTCGAATATTACCCAGGATCAAAAAACACCTTCTGAACCCAGAGAACATGAGGTGAGCTCATTTATAGATGTTCTGGTCGGTTAACCATAAGGCTTCATTGGACCCGTGATGTTAATAAGGTGATAATTTCAATGCTTGCTACACAATGTTTACCCTTCTTTTCTCGTTTCCTGCAATTTCTAACAGGTGTGCAATCAATGCAACACCGAAGGTAATATCTGACTCAGCGACACAGTTGGAGAAATTTATAAAAGATGTTGCTGAAAACAGAAAAGAACGCAAGCCTGTCAGAGCAAATATTATCAAGGTGAGGTATTGAGGTGGATTGATGTGATGCTCTGCTTTCGAAAAATCTTTTTTTATTACTTATTTTCATGCGCTTTTTCTTTCTTTGCCACAGAAACCTCTTGACCCTCGAGATGATTCAGGTCCAAGTAGAAAACTGATAACAGTAAGTCCAGCTTCATAAAACTGGAGTTCAATAAGTTGAGAATGTAATGTATGCAAGAAACGCAGTAGACCGCCATCATGCACATGGGTTAGGACCCACAACCACCAGCCAATACATGACCCCTCTGAAAATACCTCTGCTTTCTGTTTTACTTGTACAAACCTCAAATATACCTTCATGTGCATTTATATGCACAGTGGAAACTGCCTTGGCTCTAACGCAGAAGCAAACATCTATGTTTTTTTTCTTATTTCCACACTTTGGGGTGCAACCAGTCAGAACCAGTAAAAATTAATGAGTCTCCCTGATTGGTTATGTCTAGGTATTTCAGCTGCACTTTCTTTTAAATATTGTAGTCGGGTTTATTTGTTTAGCTTATGTCAGCAACATAGCAGTTCAAGGTGCTTTACATGATAAAACCGGAAGAAGCAAACAAAAAAAGGACATTACAGTAACTAAATAAAGGGAATGAAACACTGCAAACCAGACAAGAAATAACGACGTTCTAGTGATTATTGATCAAAGGCAGTTCCTGTTTATAGCTTTGATGTAAAGGAACTCTGTGTTTCAGCAGTTTTGCAGTTTTTTGGAAGTTTGCTACTGATTAGAGGAGCATAGAAATATAGAACTGCTGCTTCTCCATAGTTGATTTTAAACCTGGGGATCTACCAGAGTAGATTTGAACCAGAAGACCTGTAAGGTTGATTTGGGAACAGATCTTTTTATGTGTTATAGAGAAAAGCCATTCACTGATTTATAAACTAATAATAAGTATTTTAAAGTCTATTCTCTGAGCAACAGGGAGCCCATGCTAGGACTATAGAACTGGGGTGATGTGCTCTAGTTTCCTGGTTCTCGTGAAAATCCCAGCAGCAACGTTCTGGATTAGCTGCAGCTAACTGACTGAGTTTTTAGGCAGACCTGTGAGGACGCTGTTGCAGTAATCAATCTGACTAAGGATAAACGAAATATTCTTCAGTCGATAAAAGGCTGACCTTATTGTCTTTGTGTGACCCTGGAGGTTCAGGTCTGAGTCCATTGTTAAATCTAGATTTGGGACCTGATCAGTGGTTTCTAGCTGTATTAAATGAAGCTGTGTGGCGACTCTGCTCTACTAAAGAAAAATCAGCAAATAGATAAATTTTCTGCAAATAGTTTGGAAATATATATCTACAGTGAAAAGGTAGGGGTCCACTGTATTTTATCTGCACTAAGGTGAAAAAAGCAACCAGATTCTTATCTAGCAAACTTGTGGTTCCTCTTTTGAGCCTTAGGAAACTTCTACGTCTCTTCACCAGAGATGCCAATAATTATGGAATATGGTTTCATCATAGACTGTATATTATCATTTTTATAGGAACACGATAACTAAATAAGAGAGTATTTATTATTTAAGGATGAAAAATCTTTCATTCTAATTAGATACAGAATTTAAGAGGCTTTAATTTATAATAAATAAAGTTTATGGGAAAAAAAAAACATTTTTATGCTTCTACAGGAGCCAAATTTCCAGCCATGTCAGATGAAAACATTCTTCCAGATGCCCTTCCCTGTTAACTTTGTCAGTGAGAGTATTCGTACAGTCCCCTTCAGCCACCAGGATTACGCCAGGTAAATGAACCATAAGTACAGAAAAAATCCACTTCTTAAGATTCCCTCTTTATTATGACTTTTCTTATAGTGTATTTAATTGAACTACAGTATGTACTCTGTACTACAAATGTTACTGTATGAGCAATTTGACATTTTTAAAGTTTTATTTAGTTTCTCTTTGCTCATTTTGTTACTGTCTTCCACTTGTGTCAGTTTGTGCATCTTGGCCAGAATGATGACGGCAAAATTTCTCCACGGAGAAATTCGGGAGAAGGGTGGAGCCTATGGAGGCGGAGCAAAAATGGGAGGAAGTGGCGTGTTCTCCTTTTACTCTTACAGGTAGGCACTAGTTCCCTTCAATCCTTCGATTGTCTTTCATTTGCTGTGCCTTAGTGACAATCGTTGTGTGTGTGTGTTTGTGTATATATATATATATATATATATATATATATATATATATATATATATATATATATATATATACATCTCACCATGAAGAAATCCTAAACCCTCCTGTCCTCAAAGTGACAGGACTTATTTGAAATGATTGGAATGTTTCCAACGTTGACCTACTGTAAGGTTGTGTTTCTTCTGTGTCCAAGGGATCCAAACTCGGTGCAGACGTTATCTGCTTTTCGTAAAGGTGTTGACTGGGCAAAATCAGGCCAGTTCTCCCAGCAGGACATAGATGAAGCGAAGCTTTCTGTGTTTTCAGCCGTAGATTCACCTGTGGCTCCTGCTGACAAAGGTGATGATACTTCACTTTCGTGGCAGCTATTTTGGTTCTCTTTACCGAACATTTTTTGAAGTATCTTTTTTGGGGGTTGACATATGTTGGTATTTTATTACTTTTTCAAATCAAACTTTTTCTACAAATATTTTCTGTTCGCTTAGTTTCTTTTTTTTTTTCGTCCTTTTAAAAATGTTTTTACATTAAGTGGATAATAAGTGAATAATGCAGTTAAAAAGTTTGAAACTGTAATTCGAGCATTCAAACTGAACCCTATCTCTTTGTGGAGCAGGTACGAGTCGTTTCCTCAGTGGGATCACAGATGAGATGAAGCAAAGTTACAGAGAAAGACTTTTTGCTGTGGATCATAAAAGCCTAGTGGATGTAGCTGAAAGGTAAACCAGTTCAAGATAAATCTTGGGGTTTTTTTTTTTTGGCTTCACAGCTGAAATTCTAAATAGTCATTGTGAATTTCTTAAAGAGAAAGTAAAGGGTTACTGTCTTCCTGCAGGTATCTCGGTGCTGGTCAGAGCACATGTGGAGTTGCCATCCTGGGTCCAGAGAACGATACAATCAAGAAAGATCCTACATGGATATTAAAATAATAAATATTTGATAACTGGACATTTAGCTTGAATGAACCTTATCCTGAAAATGTAAAAAAACCAAAAACCTTTTGTTGTTTTTTTAACTGATTGCAAGAGAAGCTGAAACGCACAACATGAAGACAAGGAAACAAATTCACTGTTACATCTACATTGTGAACATGCAATAGAAACTTGTAAGTTCCATAATGTACTTACTAGTGGAAGATACTTGTTAAAGTGTCATATTGAATACAAAACTAGATCTACATTGTTTTGTCGAAGTGCAAATACAAACGTAGCTCGTCATTAAATCATCTTTCATTTTAAATAGATTTATTGTCACAAAGGTGATTTATTAATGTCAGTGTGAGTTTAAAGCCTTAAATTAGCTGAACTAACTTCATAACTGTTAAAAAGGAACTTAAGGACACCATTGGTACAAATATAAGAATGCCATTGAAATCTTTTTTTTTTTTAACCAAATTTTGGTAAACCTTTTAAGAGTCAATTGTTAGATTATTTCTGTTAGACCACACTCGAACAAGAGAAAACCTCAACTGTTTCACCTGAGCTGAGAAGAAAAAGAACTTGAGTGTTCAGTGGTTGAAAGTCTTTTTAGATAAAATTACTCTGCATTTTATTTAAAACTCAAGTCACGGAATCTGCAGGAAGTGTGAAGGGCCGTGCGTTGCTTGAAGTCCAGTGTGCAGATTTAGGGTGCCATGTCACTGGGTTTTCTCTGCCAGTACATTTTAAAGCACTTCAATGTTTTTTTTTCTGCTGACAAGCTTTATAGTGACACTGATGTATAAATACTTGCTTTATTGAAAATAATATCACAGTGATTGAATGTCTCCAATCTTTTCTGGCCTTTACCCCAGAACATGCAGTATTGCACAGAGGAAGGTCAGAAACAGATTCAACAACAAAGCCGATGGATTGAAGGCCACTAATAAAGCGACCTGTGCTTCTTGGAAACCTCCATGTCATGCTGCATGGATGTAGTAATTAATTTCAGAATCAGCTTTAATGGCCAAGGTTGCGGCATACAAGGAATTTATAGTTTACAGTACAACCTGTCCAAGATCATTGCAAACAACAGCCAAAAAAACAACAGATCCAGGTCACCGAAGGGCATGCAGCCACAAGAGCAGCCTCCCATGTATGCAGATAGGAACAGATACACAGCAGGGAGGGAGTGGGTCTACGGTGAGGGGAAAAAAATACGCTCATCTGTGTTTTGATCCTTAGTCAAGACTCAACATACAGGTAATAGAAAAAAAAACACATTTAAGCACATATTCAGACATAAACAATTACACGACAAGGAGTGATGGGCGGGGTGTGCCATTCCACAGGTTAACTCGCAGCCTCAGAGGCGCGCCGTTATCCTGCTTCCTAGCGGGAGAGAGAATTAGGAGGCAGCGAAACGGTGTGTGTGTGTGTGTGCGTCAGTTGATGCAGGTGGACTGGGGAGGAGGATACTCTGTTGACATTCCTCTCACAGGCACTTGATTGCGGACCAAGTTAAAGGTTTTCATGGGAGCCAAAACAATAATTATTTGGATAGCAGGGAGAGAGCAAATTTCCTCTCTACCCCTTCAGTCTCTCAGTGGTTTGTTTTATAATATATTTAAACCAAATTGTAGTCCAGATTAAAATAAAGTTCCAAATCAAATTAATTTCCAGTTGCCCCAATCTGCACTGACAGATTCTCCTAGTCCGATGACAATTTGCGGATGAGTCCCAGGGTGCCGGCCAGATCGCCTACAGCCTCTTACCTGCGTCCCAGCTCCCCAAGAATCTGGTTCTGAGTCCCGTCAGCAAACCCTGCCCCCTCAGGTGAAAAGAAGGGCCTGTTCATTACTCAAGCAGGAAGGAGGCTTGAGCGTCAGTTACCTCCCATAGTTACCAGAGGGAGAGCAGTGCCCAGGACTGGAATTAGGTACGAACACTGGGTGATAAATAATGGGGAAAAAACTGGGGGATAAAAAAACATAACCTTTTTTTTTCTTAAATTCCCTCTTAATTTATTAAATCAATAAATGAACTAAATTTTGTTATATATCTTAAAGTTGAAATTATGGGAAATTTGATTGGATTCTTTTAAGATAAAATAGCACAAGCAGACATAGCCAGAGCGAAAAATGATACAACTGCTTGAAAACAGTGTTACTGTTTCTAAACTGTGGTAGAAAACATTGATAAAACTATAACAAACCCTTAAAATCAGCCTCCAGATTCAAAAAGTACATGCTAAAATTTTATAATTCTGAACATCTTTACATATTGATGTGTTTTAGGACTGTTCAAATAAACACTGATGTTATTTTACTGATAAAACTTTATTGGAGTGCACAAACATAGAATTTACATTTTTTATCTACAATCCTAGAGTTATCCTCCAGAGTTTAGAGGGCCACATAAACAGCCATGGAGGGCCGGATTTGGACCCCAGGCCTTGAGTTTCACAAGTGTGTGCTAAGGTAATAGCATCTGCGAGTTTTACATGCTTTCTACTAAAACCGATTCCAACTTGCACAGACCGGCGATTTCAATGACGTCGCAGCCGTCCGCCATTAAAGCATTAGTCTGCAAATGAGCACTCCCGGGAGGAAGGGAGTAGTGCTAACGTTAAATAACAAAACCTGGTTAAATGAATGAGTTTTGTGGCAGATAATGCCTTATTACAGAGGGCAAATCTCCTGCTCTAATTAATTCCTATTATATGGATATATACGCACATCATGACTGGATATTAACTTCACCCAAAGGACTGGCTCCAAACTTGTCTGGGTGAGTAAATTGACATAATAAATGTTGGGGGAAAAAACCCCAAAACTTCCCTTTTTAACAAGAATAAAACTGGTGATGTTCAGGTTTTTCATCATGGATTTTAAATATAAGATGTGCTCACTGACAATGCTCTGGTTCATTCCACATTTCTCTTTCTACTGAAGCTGCATGAGAAACCACAAATGTTCCTAAATATCAGTTCAGTGATAGGTATTTGTCCATTCCCTTATGTTTTTTTGTCACTTTTTAAAGTTGCACTGTGCTCTGAGTTCCGTACATAAACATTCTGCATGTTTTAAGTTTTAAAAACAACTATATTTGACCGGCCATACGGAAAAATCCAAACTGAAATACATGTATATGTACATGTTTCAAGATGCGAACTGACTAAATTGAATGAATTCCAATCTGGGTTGATTTTACTATATCCTATTGTACGTAGAATTATTTTTGAATTTTGATTACATTATTTACCAAATTAGAACAACATTCAGTGTTTCCACACAATAAATGCTTTATTTACTCTGTAACAGGACACTCACATCACATTAACACCATCAATGTTGTGTTCCACATGTTCTTTAAATACTTTGCTCAGCTACGGTGAGGGCCTTCACAGGAATAACCACTATAAGGTGCACACAGAGAAAACCCAGGATGGATACAAGCAACTAAGGCAACAACAAAACACACATGTACAGTTAACTTTTGACTGTACGAACGACTTGCTCACGCTGAAGCATTTTTTAGCCGATGTGTGGACATTTCTTCAGAGTGCGCATGATCCCCCAGGCATTGATTCCCTGTTTAAAAGCAGCTTTAGGTGTGATAACTACGCAAGATCAAGGTGCGGGTGAAGATATGATAAAAGCCTAATTTATTCATCTTTAGCTGAGATTTGTTCACACAAAACAAATGTCTCAAGAAATAATTAGACAAGACTACATTTTGGGCACTAAAATACAGTACATTATGAGTAGTGCATATATTATATATAATTACTTTGGATATCTAAACAAGGTTAGATGTTAGCTTGCTTAAAATAAATAAAGGACTTTTCAAATTACCCTCTTGAAATTCAATCTAAAAAATAGAACATTCTGTCTGAAAAGTGCTCATACAATCGATCCTTTCAAATCTTTCCTAATCAGTGTGTGAGCAGCTGCCACTGAAATTTTAAGCAGGTTTCCTGTGGGAGTAAAGCTTCTCTCTGGCAGTGGTTCAGATTGTAGCCGAGGTGTCGCTCTCTTTGGGCCGCACCCGGGTCACATGTTCCAGCTGGCCAGCGTCGGACACGTCATAGCTTGTCTTGTACTTGGCAAGGATTTTCATCAGAGGACGGAGTTTTAGCCACCACTGCTCCTTCGGGATCCGATGGCTAGAAAAAAAAAAATGAGTTTAGGGTTTTTCTTTGGTGATGAACTTTTCATCTGAGACAAGTTCAAATATATTGTTGATTTGAACTTTGAAATAGAATGCAGGGAAGATTCAAGACTGAAAACTAGATTTACACAAGTGAGTATGAACTGCATATTTACTTTTTAATGAACAGTATAATGCACAATCTGTACTTTTCAAAGTTTTCTAAATATTCTAATTATTGAAACATCTTTAAGTATCCTGCTGTGTCTGCACACTACAACCTGGGTTTACTACTTTATCTGTACTTAACCTTAAGAAGTGTACAGTACTTTTTTTTTGTTTTTTCTTTTTTTTTAAGCTATTGTACTTGGCGTTTTGCTGACTATTTCTTCTGTAAATATTGTGTGTGTTTCATTTCTGTGTCCTGTTCTGTTTGTATATGTGTGTTTTTTACTGGACCAAATTAAAAATTAAGGATTATTCTATTCTTCTATACTATTCCACTGTGATCAGTTCAAACAACTGTTCACAAGTGTAAGTTATATAAAATCCAAGTTTTGGCCAAGAAGATCCAAATGTTTAATCTCCGACAAAAGGAAATTGGTTTGAATGTTTGGAACCAACCAGAAGCCACAGGGGCTCAAACCTGCCATGAAAAGACACTTCTGAAACACAGGGAGTTTTATATCGACATGCATTGAGAGACTGTTGATTAACAGCAAAGTTGGGTTTGCGGCTGGCCACATGAAATAAACATTAGCTGTTGGTTCACAGTGACAAGAAGTGTGTTTGGGGGAGTCAAAGTGAGGCATTTCACTCATTAAACATGGTCACTGTAGCATCATGGTGTGGGGCTGATTTTATGCAAGTTGTACTAAGTTGCAAAGAGTGAGTAGAATTGTGCAAGGACCTGGACAGAAATCGGATAATTTTCTCCTGTTATTCAGGATAAGAAAACTGCACCTAGATAATGGATGGATAGATGGGGACTTGCATCCAATTATTCCGTTATTCAGTCATATATAATTACTCCAAGGAACAGTTTAAATGAATGATGAAACCCCTAAGATTCATAAGACATTTATGGCTGAGAAGAGTGTACATAGATTTTAACAGGATAATATTCCTCCCCATGCTAAATAAAACTAAACATTGACTACTTGAAATATCTACAAAAAAAATTAAGAGTCTTTGCAGAGCATGACTGGAAAGAGAAAAAGTAGAATCTGTATCTTACACAAAGTCAGTCTCTTCCCTGAGCTGTGCAACAGGTTGAAAGACCATCGCTCTGCGCCGCATCCCCAACAGGCACGCAGTGTCCTCTGAGTTGGTGTAGACTCTCCCTGAATTGAAAGAAAACACCCGCTTTTATAGCTAAGCCCAAACACAAACAAAAAACTAAAATCCTCAAAAAAAACTTTAGTGTCCAATGAATCGTCATCAGACTTAAGTACCAAGGTAGTTTGACACACCTTCTTTGTATGACTCCTTGAGTGTTCGCGTGATCCACTGCACGGCTTTAGCTGCAACCTTGGTGCCAAAGTTTCTGTCGAAAGGAGACGGAGCGCCGCCCTGTTAAAGAGATAATGATGGCAACTCATTATGGGTAGAGAAGATATAATAAAAGGAAAGTTTGAACTTTTGAATACTATGAATAAAAAATTTTATTATGTGGGTCATTAAAAATAAGCATTCATGGGATAAGTAGAACAATAAGTCATATTTTGTATTTCTAAGTGATGATCAAGTCCACACAAACAATAATATGTCTATTTGCATGAGTTCGACCTGCTGCATGTGACCCAGGATGTTCTTCCTGCAATCAAACACGCCTCGACCTTCTTCGGAGTACAGCTGGTAGATGAAGTCAGTGGTGAAGTTTTCGTTGGAGTTTTCATTTCTAAAATACACAACAGATGCCAGAGTGAAGGGAAAGAAAGCAAGACAAACCAAAGGATATATACACATTCAAAGACATTTTTTTTTAAAATGTAGACCTGGTGTGAATGTTTGGTACTCGCTTCCCAGCAATTGGGAAAATTTTTGGACAAGTCGTTGGAATAAAAGTAGCTTTTGTCTCATCCAAACTTAAGTCCATTAAGGGGCTGAGGCCAGCTACCCTTATCAAGGTAAAACAAGATTTTTAAAAAACGTTCTGTTTCAGAATCTCAAGTTTGTCGACCGTATTGCTCCTAAATTTTTTAATCCTTTTAATTAATTTCCAGAGTAGGCACGAGAGTACTTTAATTTTTCTTGACTTATGAAGCACAGAAAGATAAAATGCTGTCCTTTCCCCACCTGTTGATTTGCGCTGCTCGTCATGTGGCTGAAAAAAGGCTGCTTTGCTTTTCTCTCAGTTAAAATACAGAAAGCTACAGCTGTTAAAAAATATTTCTGCATACCAAAGACCCTAAAAGCTATGGTGTGAAAAATTAAAGAAGCGCTAAACTTAACGTAATGCAGGTTAAAATCAACCGAGCATAAAGCTATAAGCTACGACAGCATGAGATACCTTAGCAGATAAGCCTGCTATATTACGAAACTAACATCAGAGAGAACACTTTAAAGGACTACTACTCTGCCCTGAAAGCATTTATAACTACAAAACTCAGTACCTGTTTATTCTATATTTCTCCTTAAAGGACACACACCTCCTTTTAAACAAATTATTTGCACAAAATCACTCTTACATAAGACAATCTAACCATTTTAATTCTTGACAATTTCAGTCCCTTTCAGAATGAGCTTTTTCAGGGCTCTATCACTTTTATGCAAATTACGGTTGCAAACCAGGCCCCTACAAATTTGCCACACATGAGAATGGCATGGAATTCAAACTTGTGGGTGGGGATTGAGATGCAATGGGTGGGGCTTGAAAAGTGTGTGGCTGTTTCATGCAAATACCACTTAATGTGATGTCAGAATAAGGGACTTTTTTAAAAAACCTTGTAGAAGCCCAAGATTTTTGTAAGCAAACATGTAACAAAAAATGGATGGATGGCTTTCATTTATACTTAGGGTGTTTATAAAGACAGCAGGGACCCAAATGGCAACACCAAACAAGAAAGGTGAAATTTGTATAATATGTTCCCTTTAAGTTTATGAATCAAAATAATAAATACATATCATACATAAAGGTTGCAAAGCTGTAGTAATCAATATGTTCAAATATTTTAGCAACTATAACAATTATAATTAAACATCTTTTTATGTAAACACACTTAGATCAAGTAATAGATTGTTCTTTTATCAGCCTTTGTGGGATAACTTGTTCTGACTTTAGTTGCTTTTAATGCCATACATAAAGTACTTTCAAGTTTCAGCTACAATGCTTTAAAATGCAGATTATTCAAAATAAGAGAGTTTACATTCATTCATGTATGAAGGCAGGAGTGAATATAAGGCTTTTGGATAGCCATAGGCACAAAGCTGCATTAAGTAACCTAAAGTGGCACAGCATCATGAATCTAGTGTTGAAGACATCTGTGAAACTGTCCTTCCTCATAATACAGAATGTAAGGTCCTTCAACAATGTCTTGGGTGCAAATTGTTTCTGAATCTGGGTCATGTTGTTTAGAATGACCCACATACAGCTTATGCTTTTAGACATGTTTCTGTAAAGAGGTCTTAATTTATTTATTAATTTTTTCACAGTTTTGCTGTGAGCGCTGTTTTTTTATTGGTTACTTTGCCAAATACTTACTGCCCAGTACTTCACCAGCTTTTAAAGAAAAAGCTGGTGAAGTACTAATTTAAGACTGATTCTAGACATAATGACACATAATGACAATCTGAAACTAAGACTTGTTCTCATGTCCTTGTTGAATCAGAAAATCAACTGAAAATCTGATTTTAGCACTACCAACAAGCTTTAACCTGTTAGGATGATGCATATCTCAGGTTAAGGGTCAGTTGTCTTTCGATCTTTACAACAAAAAAATAAATAAAGAGTGAACTGATGGTCAGGTGCAAAAATCTGAAAAAGCAACCAGAATTCAAGAAAATTTTTTTTTTTTAAAGACCTTTGGAAAATTATTGATCATGATGTTTTAAGAAGAGTTCAAGAAAGTAGGTCAACCTAGTAGCAAATTTTTAAGAATTTAGATTAGATTAAGCACTAAATATCAACAGCTTGAGGTTTTGTGTTAAATCATATCCATTCATCTTGTTTTTAAGTACATTAAAGTAAAATTTGCTGTTTTTTTACAGCCTGAATACACTCTGCATCCATTGTCTTTTTTGGGTGTACTGTAGTAAATAATTATACAGGTGCACCCTTCAGCACAGCCTCACAATGTCACCTACACTCTGTTCAAAATGTTACATTTGTCCTATTTCCACAGAGCTTCGTCCTGCTGGGAGCATTTTAAACACGAAGCTGCGGCAGTGGACTAAAATAACCGCAATGCACAACATAATAGAAAGTCTGAAGGGTCACTTTGAGGTTGAAAAGACTGAAAATAACATAACAACCAAGTTTTCAACAATGGCAACAATAAAAACACTTTAATGACAGTTCAACGTCTTCATTTGTTAGATTTTTGTGTGTTAAATAAGGCTAGACAGACACAAGCAAATTGAAAACAGATGCCTTTATAGAAAGAATGAAACTCACCGGAGCACCAAGCCTCTCTGGATGCTCGTCTTCATTTTCTGCGTCAGATGCTCAACGTTGGCCTGAGAACAGAGTGAAGACTTAAAATGAACTTGAGAGATGAACCTGAACAGGCAGCTGCAACTCTGAGACTCCTCACTGTGCTTTCTTCCCAGGACACAGAGGCACAGTACAACAAATGCACCACCAGATGGCACCACATCAGTATTTTTAACATCTTTGAGAGCAGAATAAGCATTAATGTTAGCCTAAGGTTTATTTATGTGTTTAAGGATCCTTTAAGGGGTTCGTCTGTGTATTTTAGATAACTGCTGCACATGAAGAATATTATTTAAAAGGTTAAATTAGTTTTAATAACCAGACCCAGTTTTAGTATTTTAGGTATCTTAATTAATGCTGTTTGTGTCTAGTTTTTTAATATATATTTCTGTTGCGTTTGCTGGATTTTAATGACTTGTACGCTACTGTTACTGTGCTCAGTTTTTGTATGGCACATTACGCAAATCTGTATGTTTTAATAGTACAAGGAATAGCATGTTCAGATCTTACTCTGCATACCATTCCTCCTGTACATACTGTTCTCCTATATTGCTATGTTTGTTGTTGTTGCTACCTACAAGAATAATGGGGAGAAATACCACCAACTACTCATTTAACTACAATTTATATTTAGAAACACCTAAAAACTTTCTCTACCTAATTGTATAACAGTCTTGGAATCTTTCACTTCAAATGAGACATTTTGAAAACAAAATGTGCAACTTATCGTAATTAAACCTAACATTCTTATCAGGTGAGGTGAATTTAAAGCAAAAAATCATAAAATTTTTGGACAATGTAACGGTAATGACAAACATTGACAGTCCATCTCTAATCCTTTAAAGGGATCTGACTGTTGTGGAATAAATGATGCAGCTCAGAGGTTATTTATAAATTCCCTTGTATGCATATCTGTAATCTGGCTCACGAGCACACTCCTGACACACCCTGACTGCAGCAGAAACGAAATGCATGTGAGCTCAAGTCTAATATATAAACTTGTTGTGAGACATTGGTGCAATGTATGTAACAAGTTAAAACATGTCATGCTTTATATGGAAACATATGGTGTATTTTGAAATGTGTTTAATCTGACCTGCAGGTCACGGATGTCAAACGGCTCCTCGTAGATGTAGACCGTGTCCGCGCCTGCAGCCAGACCGCCCACCGTGGCCAAATAGCCACAGTAGCCCCCCATGGTCTCAATGATGAAGACCCGCCGCTTGGTGCCACTGGCAGACTGCTTGATACGATCGCATGTCTAAGCAGTATTAAAAAAAGCAAAAAAATGTATTCTCTGTCTGGGCATGCAGCTGCAGAGAGCACCAAGACATAGCTGACTTTAAAGCAGAGCTGAAACTAGTCAAACAGGATCATCCATCCATACATCCATTTTCTGAACCGCTTAGTGCTCCAGGGGTCTCGGGGGCCTGGTGCCTATCTCCAGCTATCAACGGGCGAGAGGCGGGGTACACCCTGGACAGGTCGCCAGTCCATCACAGGGCCACATAGAGACAGACCGGACAAACAACCATGCATGCACCCACCCACACAACTATAGGAGGATCACACTTCTGAGCCTCACTGGTAAGGACTATTCGGGGGTTCTGTAGAGGAGGATCCGACGGATAGTCGAACCTCGGATTCAGGAGGAACAATGCGGTTTTCGTCCTGGCCGTGGAACACTGGACCAGCTCTACACCATCACCAGGGTCCTGGAGGGTTTGTGGGAGTTTGCCCAACCGGTCTACATGTGTTTTGTGGCCTTGGAGAAGGAGTTCGACCGTGTCCCTCAGGGAGTCCTGTTGGGGGTACTCTGGGAGTATGGGGTACCAGGCCCTTTGATATGGGCTGTTAGGTCCCTGTATGACCGGTGTCAGAGTTTGGTTCGCATTGCCGGCAGTAATTCGGAATCGTTCCCGGTGAGAGTTGGACTCCGCCAAGGTTGCCCTCTGTCATCGGTCCTGTTCATAACATTTATGGACAGGATTTCTAGTCGCAGCCAACGTGTTGAGGGGATCCGTTTTGGTGACCTCAGGATCGGGTCTCTGCTTTTTGCAGATGATGTGGTCGTGTTGGCTTCATCTGAAACGGGATCTACAGCTCTCGCTGGAGCGGTTCGCGGACGAGTGTGAAGCGGCTGGGATGGGGATCAGCACCTACAAATCCGAGAGCATGGTATTGAGCCGGAAAAGGGTAGGGTGCCTTCTTCGGGTCGGGGATGGAGTCCTTCCTCAAGTGGAGGAGTTCAAGTATCTGGGGGTCTTGTTCACGAATGAGGGAAAAATGGAGCGGAAGATTGATAGACGGATTGGTAAGGCGTCTGCAGTTATGCGGGCGCTGTACCGGTCTGTCGTGGTGAATGGAGAGCTGAGCCAGCAAGGCGAAGCTCTCGATTTACCGGTCGATCTACGTTCCTACCCTCATCTATGGACATGAACTCTGGGTGGTGACCGAAAGAACGAGATCACAGATAGAGGCGGCTGAAATGAGTTTCCTCCGTAGGGTGGCTGGGCTCCCCCCTTAGAGATAGGGTGAGAAGCTCGGTCATCCGGAGGGAGCCCAGAGTAGAGCCGCTGCTCCTCCACATCGAGAAGAGCCAGTTGAGGTGGCTCAGGCATCTGGTCAAGATGCCTCCTGGACGCCTCCCTGGTGAGGTGGTCCGGGCACGTCCCACCGGGATGAGACCCAGGGGAAGACCCAGGAGTCGCTGCAGGGATTATGTCTCCCAGCTGGCCTGGGAACGCCTCGGGATTCCTCCCGAGGACCTGGCCCAAGTGGCCGGGGAGAGGGAAGTCTGGGTCTCCCTGCTTAAGCTACTGCCCCCACGACCCGACTCCGGATAAGCGGAAGAAGATGGATGGATCATTTTGGAATCAGGGAACCTTCAGACTGGAGGAGAAAATAACAATTGTAATGGACAAAAATATGACTAAAACTAAAAGAATGAGCAGCAGCTCTGCTTTAGAGCTGATAAAATCCCTAAAGAGTGTTATAAACGGCAATAATCCACAGGTTGACTCATTATATTAGTGTTGTATTTCTGTGTTTGCATCAAAACCAGAATCTAAACCTTAAAGACTACTTTAAATGACATAGATTCAACTTAATTTGCATGCTACTTTCACTAAAAACCATCCATTATTAAATGATCCCAGTCAGTTGTATTGTGCTGAAGCACAGCAACATGAGTATATTATTTTCTAATATAACAAAGATATAAAGTGGAGTAAAGTCTATGACTCTGCAATATGTTGGGATTTCTTAAAAAGAAAACTTGTTAAATAATTGGAATGTCTGCGTTGTATTAAAACTACTTTGCTTGTAAGATATTCCTTAAGATATCTGTTGTGAATTGGCACTATATAGTATATATAAATAAAATGAATTGTAAATTGAATGGTAAATTGAATTGGAGTGAATCTTTAAACTGTGAAAATGTAGGTCAACCTGTGCATCTTGCTCTCAGTGGACAAGTGAAGTAACCAAATCAGAACACTTTTGTGGGCTGTCCAGTTTATTTGCATCAGGTCTTGGTGCTCACTTAACATTTATTTTTGGAGAAATTCTACCCATACACAAACACATGTACAGCACATATGCAAAACACTAATATACAGTTATAACATAGCAAAAAAACACGAGCAGTCACTTAAACATGCAAGTAGCGTACTCACGTGCTTACTTCTGTTTGTCCAGAGATATTTGAAGTACTGACTTGGGGTTGCGTAGACATGTTACCAGCTTAATTTTGTTTTTTTCTTCTTGCTTTGAACCTGTGTGCATTTTTAAGGTGGTTGTACATGAAGACCTCAAGAAGCTATATTTAAGTTCTACTAGATGCCCTGGAGTTTGTAGCAGTAAACAAAATTTGCCTGATCTTACTGAACTGGAGCTCAGCAGCAATTAATCCCTTCAGGTATTTATCGTTGAAATAAGGATGCTAAAACTTCCATCCCATTTGAAAAAATTCAAAGCGTAGTTTATACTTCTCCCTCAGCAAACTTGCACAGGCAAACACACGTATCGACAGAGAGGTTTTTTCCCTTCAGTCTTCTCCGTTGCCTGGGGAGTCTTGCAAAGCATTTCACCACCAGGCCAAGAGAGGGCATAGCACTTTTCTGGGGGTATCCTGGTACCGATACAGCCATGTCTCGGGTCAAGAATAGTGTATTTACTTTTTTAATTTAATGTTGTATTTTCTAACCAAAATTGTTTCTTAGAATAACTTCCATCTCTTACAACACTGAAAAGAGATTTTTGTGTACAAATATGATGAAAAGTTTCCCCCTTTGTATTTTAACGCACACTGAACACTTATACATTGTCTTATGCAAGACATTCTTTGATTTGCTCTGTGTCTGCTGCTAGATATCTTCAGCCCGTTTTCTTCTTCTGCTTTTTTTGGGGGAAGGGTGCTATTGTTGACTTGAAAGGAACTACCGTGCCCACCAATCAAAAGCTCTCTGTAGCTTTTGAAGGCCTTTTTCAAAACTGGGCATGTCTACACGGGCCTGCTGCAGAGCACTACGGTCTACTGATGATGGCGCTTCATTTCTATGCACCCCTGCTGATGGAGAAGTGGAAACTAAGCTTAAGCGACCATATTTTTAGTGTTGCACAAAAAAGTTATAATTTTTAAGTTGACTGATTTTAAATTTGGATACCATCAAACTGCATCCTTTAACAAACTGGAATTCTGCTGCACCACTGGTTTAAATTACTATGGTGACACTAATGTACTTGTTATTAAAGCTTGGAGAAAAATTTGGCTAAAATATGAATATGTAATTTGTGACTGCATAATCTGTTCTGTCAAAGAAACTGCTTTGTAATATTTTGATAATATTTATGAGAAAAATGAAGTCATTATGTGTATATTTTGTCTTTGGCCCTTACCTCCACAATGGCGTTGAGCGATGTGTCGGCTCCCAGACTGTGGTCGGTGCCCGGCACATTGTTACTAATGGTGGCAGGCAGTATGCACATGGGAATGCAAAACTCTTTGTAGTTGGCCCGGGCCTCGTACAGCTCCAGCAGGGACTCAAAGGCCTGATGGTGGGTGGCCGTAATATACAGTTAGACCACTAGGGGAAGGAGGCCTACATCTCTACGTGTTTCTACAGACTGATCATGGTACCCTGTGGCTCCCTCATCCTGTATCCTTCATTTCTGCCGTGATGTGTCGGGTTGAAACTGTACTCTGTTTTGTTTACAAAACATGCTGTGCCAAAAGCCACTTCTATGTTTTATACCAATTAGAAGGGGAGGGGCTTCTCAGAGAACAGCGGAAAATAAAGCATACATGAATGAAGTGGCCTCTTTTCGTGGAACCATGAACAATCAGCTCTGTAATGGGTGTGCTGCTTAGCTGGCTCTCTCCAGGACATCAGGGATGGGGCTTTGGCTTCTCGTTGGCTGAGAGGGGTCGGAATGGGGTGTAGGGGTTGGATCATCGCAGCTGACAGGTCACGGTGTTGACGCAACGAGATAAACACGGACTGCAGAGGCTCTGAACACTGTCGCCATTTATGGCCACCCAGCAATAAGTCTTGGAGCAAAAATAATAATAAATGCTTGACTTTTCTTTGCCTTTCAGATGAAACTTACTGTCTGTATGTGTTCTTTGAAGGAGAAATCAGGACGCCCTCTATGAACTGACTCAGACTGCACGTAAAACCAACACACAAACAGCTAATTGCACTCAAACAACACACTGAGACGCATGCCGTAAACATGCAACAAGTCAATGCATGCTCTGAGACTTACCTGGGACTTCTGAAGACCAATTCGCCTCCAACAACCAGTAGCAGTAAAGGGATTTCTAACAGCTCCATTTAGGGCGAATTTAACTGATCAGGTACAGTAAGAAATCTATGCACTGTATGTTGTTCTTGTGTTTATGTGTACTGTACTACTTTTATCCATTATTGTTTGTTTTTTTTCTATGTGAGAGCAATTTTGGTTTAACCTTCATGGTCAGCCAAGGTTAAGGCCTTAAAGCTAAGCTAAAGGTTGGCCTTAATGTCAGCCATGTTTACTGTTTATTTTTCCAAATATCTCACATGTGAGCAATTCGTAAAAACCAATAAGCAAAGAGGGAGGACTGGAAAGGACTGTATCACAAATTAATAAAGGATAAAATACTGACTGCTTCTGTGATGAGTTTTTCAAGTAGCCAAACAGTTTCACTTCATAACGAAAAAATGCGGAGGGCCAGAAGCAATATGTTGGCCTTAATAAATAATAAATGCTTAATAATATCTGGCCGAGTACATCTGACTCAGTCTGGGTTATGGATCAGGGATGTCTCTTTACAACATTTAAGTTTCCATAAATAATTCATGGTTCATTCAGTACATCAAACCACAAATATTAAAATTAACATAACTCTGTATGCTGAATGACCAAATTGTACATGTTTACATTAGTTTTTTTATTTTTTTTATTTAAACCCCACTATAGTAGGAGAGTATGTTTATGTTTTTCTCTCAAACTCAAATAAGCGCAGTAATAATGTTTGTATCTTATGTGTATTTGCATGAGCAGCTAACTGCCTCTGGGTTTTATACAGGAAGCGTTTTCAAAGGTTAAATAGCTAACTTTCAAAAATGTTGCCTTGATTAGGGAGTGTCAGAACAAAAATATGGATGTGTCTTAAGGCAGTCTAAATCTCGGTGCATAAAGCTCAGGCTTAAAGGAAGCTCTTTTGATTTTCTTTGGAAGATTTACCATCAGCTCATAAACTGTGGTTTCAAACAACCTTAACCAAAGGGTGACCGAGCAGTGGTTCAACTTTTTTATTCTTAGTTTTTTTTGACTGAGATATAGCTACATTTTGCCATTCAGAGCATTGAAGGGTAAAACCCCCGACTAATAAAAGTGCTTTCTTCCCATTAGAAAGTACTAATGGCTTGGAGACTTTGTGTTTAGCTCTGTTTGTTTCCTAAACATCCATCCATTCATTATCTACAATGCTTGTCCTTGTACATAATATGAAAAACTGTTTTAAATATATTGGAATATAGTTACTTTTGAACTAAACTGTATGTAAGTTAAGATTCCATGTGCAAAAAAATAATGTAACGTCTAATAAAGTCCACTTGCTGCTTGGTAATACTTGGAAGCAAGCAGGTAGTCAGAAGAGTCCCAAGCCCTGATCGACTGGCGATTGACTGACATGTGCTCAAACACTCGCATGCACTCAAAGCCAGCCACACTTACGTCAGTAATGGCATTCAGAGCCGTGTCTGAGCCAATGCTGAGATCTGAACCAGGTATGTTATTGGAGACTGTGGCTGGGATCATAACCATAGGCACGCAGAATTCAGCGTATTTTTCCCGTGCCGAAGAGAGTTCCAACAATCCAACGTATGCCTGCAGTGTGGAGAGCCAGCATCTTATTGGTTGGTATTAGAAGATGAATGGTGAGATATTAGCATAGCAGAATGGGAACAATGACACAGAAGAGCTTTTAGGTAAGGAAAATTCCAAGAGGGGAAACACCTGCAACACCAATAAAATCCAAGAGAATATATTCAACTTTAGCTTAACTGTTTGGTTCAAAGTAAAATTGTTCTTCTTTGGATACAGTATGAAATATTAAAAGGAGGGAATACTATCACAATTTCTTTTTATAACATTTATGTCCAAACATGCTGGGACCGTTTTTATATCTTCTGATCTGTGATGTGAAAATGGATGGGGGTGGGGATCAGATGAGAAGACAAAAACTCGTGATGAATGTGGCTGATATCCAAACAGGGAGGGAGGGAGTATGAGGTAGGACGGGTCTGCCGATGGGAGAAATGCGGTGGGAAAAATTACAGGCACTCTTGGGAAAAACAAAGTTCAGCGGACGAGTGTAGTGGAGAGAGAAGCCAAAGGGAGAGAGCCAAGCCAATCACAACAGGAACCAGACATGCACAGGAAGCTGATGTTGCTTGTTGCAGAAAAAAAAGATAAAGATGAAAAAAGTAGCATTTCTATTGACAAAGCTGCAATGTCACCTCGGTCAATGATATTTTTACAATTAATAAAAAAGTTAATTTATCAAAGCAAGAAATTGGGACTACAGGCAGTGCTATGCACAACCACACAAACAGGCAGTGCAGATTAGCCAATAAATAATACACTTACAGTAATGCACAAACGTTTTTAATCAAACCTAATTTCTTTATAAGTTGTGTGTTTAGGGCACCAGACTTCTCATAAAGGTATATTGTTGCAATTGTCTACTATATTTAAAGTAAACCCTGAAACAATTGCTTCTATATCAATTAGGGGTGTAACAGTACACAAAGAATTAAAAATTCATACATATTTTAGGTTTTAGGTTTAGGTTTTTTATGTGATTAGGTACTTTAGGACGTCCTATAACTAAAAGATATGTTGTGTAATATTATTTGACTCTCGGTAGGTATTGCAGCTACAGTAGTCCACAAAAAGCAATTTATTAACGACTTCCAGCTTTCCATCCAGCAATCATGTCTGTTCTTTTAATCTGCATTCTTTTCTACATTTCATCTAGATACTTTGAATAAATATTAAATTTGTTATGACTCCAAACTAATTTAACAAACAGACTATATTTTTTGTTTGTTTATTTCAAACATTAAAAAAACAACAGTTACAATCAAAATTAAACAGTTCAATTGTTTGAAAAGGCATTTTCAAAAACGTTTTTTTTGTTATATGTTTGTATATATCTTGTTACATATCTTATATATTGTTTCGATGGCACATGACTATGGAGGGTCGACCAGAGTCATGCATTTAAAAATGTACAATTTTAAGCCAACTGGAAGACTTAGGATATCTGTTGGTGAGATATATTAATGAAAAAGGAAAAATATTACACTCTACCTTTAAAAAAGTTGAAAGTATAGAACTGACCAAAGATTTGATTGGATTTCTTTTAATAAATAAATTGTACAAGCAAAGATAGCTAGAATAAAAAATACTCAAAAGTCAGTGTTAATGTTTAGAAATGTTTAAATCATAATTTGCCTATATTTGAGAATAAAAGTTTATTTATTTTTACAAATAAACACTCTGCATGTGCTCAGGTAGATAGCAGCTGTAGTTGGCGGTATATGTGCGTACCTAACCAACAGGGCCGTACCCTAAAATCTGAATAAGAATACATGTACCTTTACACCCCTGATATCAATTAGTATTACTTTTAAAAAGCTAAGTAGTCAAGATATGTTACTATCTGAAATGTTAAATTTAGATAGCTGGTGAAAGCAAACAACTCAAAGAGATTAGGAAATAAAGTTCTCCAGCGGATCTGAAAAGTGTACAAATCCCATTAAGGATGTAAGGTTTAAAAAAAATAAACAATTGTGTTTATTGTGTAATGTGTCTATAAACATATGTAATAAAAAGCAAATACAGCTGTCAGACTGAAAAATATAATCTGAGATTTAGGCAATACCTGTTTAAGCACCTAAAATTATTCCATCATTCAGTCGTTTTAATTTCATACCATCCGGCAGTACTCAGGGAGAAAGCCATGAGGTCAACGATAACACTGAAAGAGCTGCAGGAACTGCTTGAGTTCTACATGAGACAGCAATCTCCTGTACTCATCGTGTGTCTTCTTTTCTTTCTTGCAAAGAAAATTTCCAAGCCTGGGTAAAAACTGCCAAAACCTTTTCAAAGGATGTTTATGGTATGATGAGACCAAACATGAACTGTTGGGCCTGAACACCTAAAACACCCTATCCACTGTGAAGCATAGTGGAGGTAGCATCATGTCCTGGGGTTCTTCCTCTTCAAATACTTTCCACCCTGACAGAATTAAATATGTTTTACATTGAGTTGTAGAGAATAAAGTCATATTGAATGTGGAAAAAATGTTGATGATGTTTGATATAGATATATGTTTTATGTTTCAAACACCTTTCTTTTTAATCGGGATGTGTACACTTTTGAGATACACTGTAAATACAGGACAGCAGCAGTTGTGTGATGATAACAGGGAACAAAGTGATAAAATCAATAACTGAACAATCCTCACTAACTCACTAGAACATCAATATAAAACAACAGAATGAAAATTAACAAATTGGATCAATACTTATTAATCTTATCCAAAGTTGCAAAAATATAAAAAACTGTCAAGTAAAAGGGATTAATTTCTCTAAAAAATACAAAACTCAACATACCTCAAATCCTCCAACAACAAGTAAAGCATTGATGTTATGGATCCTCATCTGCTCAGCAATTTCATCCAGATGTTTTGCTGGAAGGGTCCTGATGTAAAACAAGAAATATTTGCATTATTTAGACATGTTTTTTTTCTAGGAGATTCTAGGAATCCCTTAAGAAATCACTTATCAATAATTTACCAATAAAATACTGAAAGGCATCAAACTAAACACTACTAAGTCTTCACAGTTATTGCTGATAGTGGTAATGCTAATCCATCATTAGTGAGTTAGGATAAAGTGGAAGATTTTTTTCATTGAAATTAATATTTAGTTAAGGTCAACATGTTTGGATTGGCCTGGTTTTTATTTGTTCTCACCTTTTTGTCCCCAGCAGAGAGCCTCCTTGGCCAGTCCAACCTCCAACATCCCCCCATTTGATCTCCCTGATCTGAGAATAATAGTAAAAAAAATCCTTAGATGTTCCTTAAATACTGTAAAAAAATCACTTACATTAAATAATTTCTGCTTTATGATTACGTCAACAGATGTTTTTCTTTAACAGTTCCTACCTACAAAAGAATGTTTGAAACTGCTCATAAGGTGTGTTGTATTGGCAAAGATAAATTTGTTTTTTCAAAGCAGCAAACCCTGTGGTATATATTTATTTATAATGGTAGCATGACAGAGAACAACAGTAAGCTAAAACAACATATACATTTGAGGTTATGAAATTGTTATGATTATTTCAAAGCAACAAAATAAGAGGGTTCCTCGTTTTTTTTTACCCTTTACTCTTTTTATCCAGCATGAATGCAAGCAGAGTTTTACCAAACACGCTGCTCTTCACCACAGCCTGTGTCCTACTTAGAAGGGGTTTTACTCCGGGATCACAGCTCCACTTCTCAATCATGTTTAATCTTCTTCCGTGACCACTCACCTCGGAGCGTAATCATTTCCAACAGGTCACCGCGGCTCTACTGGAACACATTTATGTGTGCGGGTGTGTTTGTGTGTGCAAACAAATGTTTGCACGCGGTCAGCAGAGCATGCTGGAGACCGGTTCTTTGCAATGAATGGCATTGTTGCTGGGGGAAGTTCAGTAATTGGCTTACAGTAAGCTGAAATGTTTACAGGGCGCCTTGTTTTTGTCATTACGGTCGTTAGAGCTCAGGGGAAGGGGAGTAGTGACAGTGCATTTATGTCCTACATCTGGGCTCAGCTTAGGTCATTTATTAGGACACCAGGGAATGTGTTGTAGTACACAACTAAAATCCGCTATTATCTTGTTGCTTTTAAAGACACAAATGAACTGTTAAATAATCATTTTAAAGAACGTATTGCCTGTCTGTTAAAATTGATAAATCAAACCTACTTTACATCTGCCTTTCATTTCAGTGTCCTACGTATTCTATAGAAAAATAATACTACATAAGTTTACAATGTAGGCTACTTGACATTGTAAAATGCAGGTTCTAAGTAATGGGTGTGAAAGTTTCCACATGCCATGCATAATGTTTAAGTGGGTGGCTAACAAGTCTAAGCATCTGCGCCTCAAACATTCTTGTAAAAATCAAAAAGCAATAATAACATTACGTAATCCCACAAAACGCTATGCAGCCACATTAATCATCTAAACGACCTTATCTGCGATGTGTCAAGTGAAACTGATGGCAACCGTTACTGTTTTATTATCTGATCATTGATGAAACTTGAGTAACATTTTGGCCAGTTTATTCTTAAAAATTATAAATCTTAAACAAATAAAGGAAACCAGGATATCATATGGAAGTAATATGTCCATTCACAATGCAGCAGGATAAAGTTAATTACACACCACTGATCCCAGTATGCATTAACTATTCAGAGCCGGAGCATATCAAAGTACCACAAAACTCAAACGCATTCCTTAGGTTTCTCCTATTTACTTATATTTTGACCTGTATCATTTTTTTTAAACATGACCATAAATTACAAGATAGGAGGTAGTGTAACTGTAGCGTTAGTATTTGCATAGATTCATTCAGCTATGAACCCCAAACTACAGCTGGTTAGGTTTTTTGCAGCAGTATCAAATGTTTGTGGCACATAAAACTGTGCCATCACTGTGTATCTGGAGCAGATTTAAGGTAATTAATCTGGAATATTTGAAACATTTAAAGAGAATAAGGATGGGTGCTAAAAATGTTTCCTGGAATTCCTGGAAAAGGTTATAATAAGATCCACTTGTGTTTCTGTTACTGGGAACAAATGACCCAAAAAAAAATTTTTGAATTTATATTTTTGCTGAGCTTTCTATTTACTTAGCCCTCTGGAATGGAATGGCCTAAAATTTTTTCCCCAGTCAAGGGGCTGGTGCAGTCATGTTTGAGGTGTTTCTGTTTTCATCTGTGGTGACTCACCTGTCCTTTGTAGAATCCCTCGAAGCCATCGTTGACAGCAAACATTTTGTGGCCTTCTGTAATTCCCACCCTGACAGCAGAACGCACGGCGGCATTCATACCTGCAGCCGGAGCGCCAACGTTCATCACTGCCACGTTAAAAGAGCTCTGAGGACGATGGAGGGTTGATATTTCACACAAAGTTACGTAACCCTGAAAGGTGCTAAATATGCAGAAGATGAAGCAGATTCTGGTTGTTCTGCATATGCTAAAGCCATATGTTCTAACACCAAGCATTGTAATATTTTTTGTCACAGATTTTATGAAAAAAGTAATAATTCCTGCATAGAGAGCCTCACATGCAAGAAGCCACATGCTTCTAAAAAATGCAGAGAAGCAGCAGCCTGTGCTTTCTCATAACAACCAAGGAAAGCATCAGCAGCCATCAACATTAAGAATCTGCTGTGCACTAATGATCAATAGTTTGTTCATCTGCATGATGTGCAGAACTTTAAAATAAACAAGTTTCCGAAGTTATGCTGGAAAAAGCCGAAATATTTATTTATTTATTTATTTATTTATTGTGAGTGGTTGAAGTTAAATTTAGGCTTGTTTGGACTAATAAGTAACTTCTGGCTTTGAACAGAAATTTCTGAGACAGATATGAAAAAATCATATCTTCAGAATTTTTTTTTTCTCATTAAAAAGAGTGAAATAAATAGAGGCATAGCTTGAAAGTTCTAAAATATTGAAACTACAGGCAAAATTATTGATCCTTAGTGCACAGCAGATTCTTTCACCCACAGTTGTAACAAAAAGTGCATCTTTTATCTGTAGTCGGGATGAAATACAATTATGATGAAACAGGGATTGTAACCCTCTCTAGAAGCAATGTCTATGCTTACTCGTATATTTTAGAACTTTCACATCATGAGAGGGTTACAATCCCTGTTTCATCATAATTGTATTTCATCCCGACTACAGATAAAAGATGCACTTTTTGTTACAACTGTGGGTGAAAGAATCTGCTGTGCACTAAGGATCAATAATAGTTTGTTCATCTGCATGATGTGCAGAACCTTAAAATCAACAAGTTTCAGAAGTTTTTCTGATGTATATATATATATATATATATATATATCCAATATATATAAAGGAAGTTTCCATGATTGACAGTTGCAGCAAGCAGTGGAAAACTGCAGATCAAAAACAAACGACATACATTATCTCGGTTTAAAGTCTTAATGAAATGTTATTTTAAAGAAGACTTTTATTGTGAAGAAGTCCTTATGATAGAAATTTTAGCATGCCAAATATGTGCTTGTGGAGTGGAGACCATCTTCCACAATGGTGCACAAAACAGCACAGATTGTGAAAAACAAAAAAGCACAAACTTAAGTTTAGCCACCATCAGCAGGTGAAAAACAAGCTGAAGTCCAAACTTTTTTTTTTTTAAGTGAAACTAAAAGTTTAATTCAGAAATCTATGTTTTCATGTGGCATATTTAGAGTACAGAATAACATTTTTATAAATGGCACGTTTTGTCTGTTTGAGTGCATAAAACAGTTGTCTTTTGTATTCAGCTTTTAAAAGCTTAAAAAACAACTGTTTATAATGCATATCTGAAACTCTGAAACTACATTAATAACAATCAGTAAATTCCGGCATCGTTCTCCACAGACACAATGTTTAACTGCAGGAGAAGTTTTTTTTATACTCATGTGAAGCACAGTAGTCTGTAGAGGCTTGTGTGTCTATACTTCAAAACCAATGCATCTCTTTAAAAGTATGCAATTCAACAACAAAGCAGAGCCATGAAAAATAAGCAAAGATGGAAGGAGCAATAGGTGATGAAAACAGACCCTTTTGTGGCACTCTGTTACCAAGTCAATATACAGTATGAATAAGTGAATTTAAAGATATTTTTTTTAGATAAAGGTAAACAGAAAACATATTTTAAACTTTTTTTCATTTTTTGTCAGCACAGTAATTAGAAGCCAACAGCTCAATAAGGTCTCTGAGTTAATTTGCCTAAAACTAATGGGGTGAACTACACCGGCAGAAGCTCCAGAAGATGACCCATTACATACATGACATTGCTCTTCATCCCCTGCCTCGTTCTCTTCCTCTCCCTCAAGCCATTCACAGAAAAACAGACTGTTAGTGTCACATAAAGACCGCAGCACCCAGGATGCACCTGACTAGGCTGTACCTTATGCTAATGTACAAATTTCAGAGCAGCTGTTGGAAAAGATGCATTAAAGGCATTTAAAGAACGACTTTCTGGTTTGTTCTTTTTCATTCTTTATGACGTCTGTTTGCAGAGGTGCTTACTTTTTCGAGTTCAGAGCGAACAGTCTGAGTGGCAAGCAGTCTGTAGGTGCTCAGATTATTCTCAAAGCTCCTGCAGATTGAAAACAGAGTCAAAGTTTTGAGAACATGCAAATGATTTCTGGTATAAAAATGAGAAAAGTTTGCCATCAGGATGACAACCATATGGCAACCAAAAGGCACAGACATAATGTACATGCTGTCCTGCACAAAGATTTTCTCTACTTGTCCGTTGTTACATTTATTAACAAACACAAACTTTAGGAGGTTTTATCAGGAGATAATAGAATACCAAAGTAGTTTATAAGTTTGAAGTGGAAATATCAGGATACTTTTAAAAAGATGTTGTATTCACATGTCTGTGAACATTTGTTGTGTTTTTGTATGACACCCATTATCCAATTACAGCTTCAGGTGCAGGACATTCATAGACATTTTCTACTATCTTTGCACATCTACATATTCATTTTTCCACTACCATTGTTATTTTCAAAATAAAGTTCAGTCAACTTGGATAAAGAGCAATTATTCAGTTGAGTTTCAAATTTAATTCCCAATGTAGTCTAGACTTAGAATTACTCATTCAAACAGATAAACAGCTTTTGATCTAAGCAGTTCCACTACATCTGTTGTTGTAAAATTTGGGGACTTGTCTTGCTAAAAGGTCACCTCCGGACCAATCTCAAAGTCTTCTGCAGCTACTGACCACGTTCCTTTAGGATTGGTCTGTATTTAGCTCCATATCCACAGTTCCATCAGCTGGGAACAGCTTCCCTCTTCTTGTTGACGAAAAGCTTCTCCATAAGATGATGCTGCTATCACTAGGTCACCAGGTTGGATGGTAATGTCCAGGGTTTGTGTACTATACCAATTCTTTTTTTGTATTTAACCCAAACAGTTCCATTTAGGTTTTATTTGGCAAACTGTTTACTAAAGATCTTTAATAAAGATTTTCATTTCCTTCTACTTCAAAGTTATGCTGTACTTTATGATAGTCTATCTCACAAAATCCTTATAAAATGCATTGATGATTTTGATGATAACATGACAACATGTGAAACATCTTAAGAGCTATAAATATATTTGCAAGGCACTCTATTTGTATATATTAACTTTTATTCAGCATGATTAAAGTATTCCATATATTGCTTTACCATTTCACTGCAGGCAAATAGCTTAAATGCGCATTTCAGTAATTTTGTATCAAACCTACCTGCCGCGCAGTCTAACTGCTTCATCAAATTTCTTCTCATCCATGGCCTTCTGTACCTCTTGAGTCTGATGGCAAAACATAACAGACCTGCTTTACTAAAAACAAATGCAATCTGCATGTAGATGGTTTTCTTTTTCAGTATGTTTGTTGGTAAGTCCTGATGAGAGTACTGTGAAATTACCCCCCCCCCATTAGTTGATAAAATTGGACTTGTAAGAGTCTATTACTCCAATCAGTTTGATTAGGTGCGTTTCCACTAGCAACTTCCACGAAATTTCTGGAAGAGGAAAAGCTGGGATGGAAAATCTGCTGTCCTCCCAGCCATTATTTTTCCATACAAAACTGGCTCTTTAAGGAAACTGCTTAGATGTCAGTATATCCCGACCCTTTTGGCAGTGACAGATTTTACCGATCAGTGCACAGAGAATACCGAGAGATCGACATTAGAAAAAACAGGGAAGGTTGCAACATTTCTGTTTTTTTTTATGTTTTTACACATTGCTTTATCAGCAACTCTTCCAGTTTTATGAATGCAAGTTGTTTGCCTATGTCTGTTGATATGATTTCCCAATGAATTACAACCAATCAGTATAATTTAACCCCATATCCCGCCCAGCGACTTTACTGGGCCATTTTCAAGTCTCAAGGCATGTACTTGGTTGGTTCTTGAAAAAGCCACGAACACAGCCCTATTGAACTCTTGCCTAATGTTCATGATCACATTTTATAAGCCTGATAAGTCCAATCTAAGTTTTACAACTGAGGGGGACTTTTGGATGAGAGCCATCATCAATTCAATATGCAGGTATGAATGATTTACTATGGTAATTACATTAAGCTAACAATGATATGTGAAGTTATTTTATATAAGACTAGAGATAAGGAAACAGCAGTTACATGGAAGGAAATATTGTAGCTTGGAATAGCTACTCCATTACTAATCCAAATGCATAAATATGTCATTAATTAAATGTAACATGATAATTGTAGTGTAATTCATACCCTCAGAGACATAAATAAAAAAACTAGACTTGGAGGGTTGCAAAAATACACAAACAAGACCCACTCTATGCTGCCTTTCATGAATTACTAATCAAAACTGCCATGTTCTGTGCACACATTCAAAAATAAAGTTGATATTGCAAAAACCAAATAAGGTGCTAAATTAAACCAGCAGGGTTAATGTGGAGTGCTAACACTGATAATGAGCCTATTCCTTTCTGAAGGCTGACAAACATCCACTGCATGATACCTTATCAGTTTAGTTCTATTTCCAAAGGCATGGCTATGGGAGGGACTATCTTTGTCTGAAGCTCAGTGATCTGTTATGGCACGCCTCATTGCAAACTATAAAGCCAAAAGGCTGGCTAAACCTTACATATATTAATAATTCTAATGCTTTAACTACCCTGTTTGGTGGTTCAGACTTCAACCCCATAAAGGAGTTCAAGTCATGGCTTAAAGTTTTGTGAAATTGCTATTTAGTTGCCTAAGTGAAAGGCTTGGACGTGTGCACACCAGCCACCCCTCCATATCTTCTGTGGTCAACATGGACAGGCAAACTTACCATCTGGACACACTCCATGAGTGGTAGTCGAACAGCCTGGTTGCCAACTAGAGACACAACACAGGCAGGAGTGTCGGTAGACGCTTCCAGTAATGCCAACACTGCCTCCACACCCATTCGGCTGGCCTGTAAATTCATTTAAACAGGGGTTTCTGCATGCATAAAAACCCATCTCCTTCTTTAATTGATTTATCATGACTTACCAAGATCCTGTCAAAGGCAGATGGAGTTCCACCTCTTTGTACATGGCCCAAGATAGTGACCCTGGTGTCAAAACCAAGGCGGCTCACTACCAGCTATTGACAGAGACATCATAAATTAACAGAAGGTATAAACTACATTTAACTGATGATATTGTACTTTAATATCTATAAAATGAAACGCATTTTACAATATAATAATTAACTCAAGAATCATGTCGGAAGAAAAAAGCATCATATATATTTATATATTTTTAAGACTTTATAGCTACTTGAAACGAAAAAGATTTGAAAAAAAGGAAAGGGTAGGACAAAGCAAAAAATAAAAAAATCAATAGCAGAGGAGAAATCATGCAAAACATCTCCTGTCATGTTGGAGTGTGCCAAATAATGCACATGCACGGTCAACTTTCCAGAGTGGAAGTAGGAGGGAAATAAATAAAAAAATGCGAGAATGGAACACAAAAAAAGTAAAAATTAAACGTGCACATTTTCTCAGAGATTACCACATGTGAAGCATAAAATGTGGTAGATGTTTCCATCGTGAGGAAACCAACACCATGAAAAGAAGAAAAGCTCATGCTTATGAGGGAGAATTCGAGCATCCACCAGGGGACGGGGCATCCTGAAACATACTTACGTCCTTGATATAATCAGGGGTTATTGCCTTGTTGTGAAAATCAATGGCACCCTCGGCTACAATAATAATGTTCAGCCTTTTCTTATCAGCACGGTTCTAAAGAAATATAAAAAGCACAAGCATTTGAAAACATGACAGAAAACGTTTTGCAGTTCCATCAGCTGGATCGGTAAATGGAGGATAGTCTCAGAATAAACTTTATTGTCACCTGTATATTGACACATTTCGGGCACTGTAAATTATGTCTATGGCTGTGTAAATGATTTCTATAAATGTACATTCCTTGGAACCATCAATTTCCACCTGGTGATCCAGCTTCTAGTTCTCCTCTGCATCAGTCTGAGACTGAGCTTTACTCACATTCTTCACTAAATCAGAGGTAATGTGTTGTCCTTGTCTGTCATTGGCTCCTTCAGCAACTATGATAATGTTCAACCTGGAACCTCGAGATCGACTCTAGATGATAGCAAAAACACAGTGAAGTATACCGGAAGTAATAATAACACAATACGTGGAACACATTGGGTCTAATTTATCAATGGTTTGCACTGGTTAAAACCAGTGCTAACGGCAGAGCATCGCAAAAATAGGCTGTAGCTGATTCAATAACATAGCGCAGAGCATTGCACTTGTTAAACCCACACCAAGACGCACACAATCCAGTTTGCGCTTTCGCAGTTAATGAATATGCAATCTGTGCGTTTCTGTCAGAAGATGCAAAATATTGGGAGGAGAACAGACAAGTAAGTAGACATTCCAGGCGCAATCTGAATGTGTGTGAATTACATTTTTTTTACTATTAGGCTAATACTAATTAACACTTTAGTGGCCATGAATCTAACAGTTATATAGATTTTTTCCCCCAAAGACGCCTCATCGTGCCCTCAGATATGCTCAGAGCACGGTGAGTTGTGATCATCATGGATCCTCGTTAGTTTCAAACAGCATGGTTACTGATATTCCTGGGTTCCAATTAATATTAATTGTAATAATCACGTACAATGCTACAATGACAATTAGTTATATGACATGGTAAAAACAAAACTAATGCATTTGTGATTACATATTTCCAAGATAAAAAATGTCTATACTGCAAATTGACATGTAATAAAGGCCATGATGAAGTATGGTGCATTTCAACAACAGTTGCAGAATATGGACATCTTAGCGAACTTGTTCTGAACATGCTTCAGCTTTAATCAGTCTAACTCGGGAATACGACAGAGGCACATGTACACCGCAGGCATTAAGTTTATTACTTACTAACGAGAAATATAATTCAAGACATTCTAGTCTAATAGTAATTAACTCTGTAACAGCCATGTACTTGATATGTGTCTGATTCTTTCCCCTTTCTTTTGCCAAAGACGCGTCTGCATTTGATTTTTTTTCCTTATACCTTTCCACTTCTAAGTCCTAATTAATGTTTGTATTTCAGGCTGCTTTGCTGCTGTTACCATCAAAATTCCCATTCTAGTCTATTCTATTCTATTCTGGCACAAATCCATTGCGCCTATTGCTCCTCGCGAAGCACAGTGGGTAGAGCAGCTGACGCACAGTAGTAGCTGCAAAGTCCTCATTATAATACTGCCTTTATGCTAGATATAAATTAATTAGTAGATCAACCGCAAAATGAAGGACAAACCACTGGCTCAATTTTTCTGCTGCGCACGAAATGTTGCGCTCCTTGTGTGGAATTCTGATAGGCCCATTGTGTTCAAACCACCGAGTTTGATCTCCTCAAGTGGTTTGGTTGGGATTAAAAAGGCTTTGTATTTAAGTAAATTGTCATTTGTCTTCTTGAGATTATGCTATCATAGAAGTGACCAGTCCTTGTAGCACTTTTAGGAGATTAGGTACAGTACAGTCCAAACGTTTGGACACACCTTCTCAAGATTTTGAATCTCATATCTGTTAATTCAGAAAAAAACTGCTTCTTGCATTTTTCAAGTATTTTGATTGGTTTACACACCAGAGGTCCACCAAACTGCAGAAGAAGACGATGAGATAAATTAATTTCTTCATTTTTCTAAATGTTTTCTAATTTTTTCATATGTTTCAAATATATCTTATAATCACTAATAATTGTGCCATAATCCCAAAAGCCACGAAAGACCATATGTTTTTGCTGGTGTTTATTTTTTTGTGAATGAATGAATTAATTAATTCATGAATTAAAAAATGAATGGAGAGACTATTGATCCCACAGTGTGGAAATCCTCATGTTAAGTCAGGACACACAAAAAAAAGAAAAATATATAGGGTAAGTGAAAACACAGCCAGTAAGCTATACAGTAATATTGTTATGGGAAAAAAAGGCTTGTTCTGTCAGATCAACATGACTAGCTCAATAAGGCATGATTTGACCAGAATGGTATGGCCTGAACTGTTGTGATGTAATTCCACCAAATTTTCTGCTCATGAGGAAAGCAGACTGTGTTAGGTGAGCGAGGCGATGAAGGTGAGTTAGGTGATTTGGTATTCTGAACTGATTAGTGAAGGTCAGAGTGACTATTTAACTTTTCTCTCTTTATGTATTATTTATATAACCAATAATATATTATAAAATAAAAAATACAAATTATACTGTCTGTTATCGAATTAACTCATAGTTCTTTAAGGATTTTTATGCAATATCCAGGAAATATCGGAAAGCGAGTGATAACATTTTGGCGATGATCAGGTATTATTAAAGAATTTATGCTATATTGAGCTGATTGGCAGCTATGCTAGCTGGTTATGTTTTTCTAGTTATTTTTTTCGATAATTTCTGAATGATTTAATCCATTTATGATATTTCTATGTGCAGTGACTTTCCAAAACTAACGTTAGATGCATGTGCTAATATTAAAGGGGCTATATCAAGCAAAATCAAGTTTTTGGAGTTTTCAACCTTTTGGTAATGCAATTTTTTCATAAGAAAAACAACCACCAGAGTGGTTTTTGTCTTAATTAACGCATGTCTGAGTAATCCTCCTGAATTCTGCTCTCTGAGCAGCTGCCCCTACATGCTCATGCTAATGTGGGTTAGCCATTTATCAAGCTGCTTATGTGATCTTATAACAGCATTGTATGGTTTATTAATTGATCTGTAGCATCTCAGAATGTTAAGCAAACGGTGCAAACAACACCCACGGCTTTTTAATATACTGTGCTGGACAGATTTACTTAGTGGACGCAGCTATGTTGGTTTGGGCTGTGTCTAAAGCCTGGAGTTTTAGCAACTGAAATAGGCTTTATTGACTCCATTTTTTACAACAAAAAATAAACCAAACGTCTGAGCCCTTAATATAACAGAGATTCATTGTGGTGATTTGTGATTGTCAAATTCTTGTGAGAATACTGATTGTGATGAAGCTTAGCACTGTTTGTTTCAGTTTGATCTCGTCTCTGCTCTGAAGCGCAGCAGAGCGGGGAGCAGGTTTACAGAGAAACAATCCATTTCACTTCGTGGTCTAACATTAACTACAGGATACAAGTTAAATTTCAGGACAAATTAATACTGTATAACACCAACGGTAAAATTTTATTATATATATGTCTGTCCGAGAAGTTGAAAGCTGTAAAATAGCATGATACAGCCCCTTTAAGCCAAGGAGCTACTGCCAAATTAAGTGACTGGATGCCCATTAAAATTATATCTCCTGTTGTGTGTGCATGTGTTAAACTGTACAAAACAGTAACATTTATCCTGCTTGGCCAGGCAGCTCCCTGGGTGCTCAGCACCCCTAAACCTCTGATCTTAAATTCACCCCTGATCCAAACACTATATCTCACTAAAGTTAATAACTTGTCCAGAAGTCTTGACAAATAGGTGCTTGGCATCTTTCAAGCTTTACATGGGCAGCAAGAACAAATCTCTATGATGAGGCTAAGTGCATCAGACTCCTAGTGCAAACATCAAATGTAATTTACAGGGCCCAAGTTTCAGTACCACCACTGATTTTGTTCTACATTTTCTTTCCAGTGCAGCTTTCTGAAAAATGGCTTCATAAGCACATCTGTGATTGGTTTACTTGTCTATTCTTCTTGCAACATCACTACAAACAAAGATATTGACAAGACTGCCAAGATATGGAGTTTTACACCTGTTTTAATCACCGACCTGTGTTTAATTTATTTCTTAAATTAAAGCACATAAAAGACTATGTGGCACAGTTAATAGCATGTTGGTCTTCTAGTAACCTCAAATAATCAATATTTGTAGATTTTAATCTCACCATAGCTGCATTATAACAGACACCTTAGGAAATTCTTAATGATAAATACAACAGAGGACTGACTTTTTATTACAAACACGCAGCCTTTATTAGGTTCACATTCCTAAGGGAACTATCAAGTTTCAATTAATAATCAGGATTGCTTTTTTCTTAGTTTATCAGACTTGGTGCCTTAGAGATCTTGTAAAAGGGGAATAAAAACTGCATGGCATCACTCACTCATGAATAATTTAGGCTTGTTAATTCAAGGGTCTGTAATTCAAAAATGTTTGGCATCCATTTAAGAAGAGTCACTACTCCTGACAAAACATTTTTTTCTGTGGATCTAATCAAATTAAATTTGTGATAAGCTTTTCAAAAGTCCTTGTCTAAAGAGCCATCTAAGCATAACCAGCAGTAAGATATCTTCCAGAGTACCATTAAGAAACGTTTTTGAATCTGGTATTCACTTGTACTTTTCAATAGCTCAAGTTGTAATAAAATAGTGTTATTCTCCTAATGGCAGAGTCCTCTGAGCTTGCTACAAGGCTGACCAACCCTTATAGTCAAGGTTTGTGGGTCTTACTATGTGTTCTCTGAATTGGCAAATTTAGTCAATATTTGAAAACATGGCAGGTTTACAAAAAAGATAAATTTTAAAGACTGTGATTTTAAACACAACAAAAATAATAAATGATCTTTTGTACATTTGTTTTAAATTACCTGCCATACATAAAATATATTCAAAGACATATACAGTAGACCCCCGACTACTCATGGTCCACTACTTGTTTCCATCGTGTGTATTAATGCCTATTTAAGATATATTTGGTGTTTAAATTATTTTAAAGAATGCAGTTAGAAGCTTTCCTAGAAGGGGTCTCAAGAATTTGCGGATGTTAGCTTTTCAACGGCAGTCGTTTTTAACCACCGTGAATACTGGGAGACACATAATTGTAACAAAAACATTTTCTGTACACAGGATACCTCAGACAGTTTCTGACACATGTTGTCTTCCCAGCCATCTTCGGGAGGCATCTCCGGAATAAAAACCCAATCTGCTCCACAAGCAAGGGCACTGACTAAAGCAAGGTATCTGAACACACACATAGATATCCAGATTAATTAAATGTAAAATGGAATTTGGCCAGAATTACAAATACTAAAAGTTTTTCACAGCCACAGCAATACCATAACATCATATATCTTAGCATACGTAGCTTTTATAAAGAAAAAGCTTGAAAATGCTGGAACCACATGTTTTTAAGCAATTATTTTTCAGCATTTTGTATCAATTTTACCCGCAGTGTCTGCCCATGACTTCCAGCACAAAAGTCCTCTGGTGACTGGAAAAGAAAGCACAAATGTCAAAACAGAAACTGTCTCATGATTTGGATCTGATCATTTTGCAACCAGTAATGGATTTATTCACCTCTGAGCTGTAGTCATGATGGCATCCACCACTTCAATGATACGATGCAAGGCTGAGTCAGTGCCGATAGTCATATCTGTGCCACAAAAGTCATTGTCGATAGAGCCAACCATACCGACAATGTGAAGCTCAGAATTTCTTCTGGCTGCTTCTTCATCTATGAGCCCTGCACAAAATGAAGAAAAAAAAGCAATTTTAATCATGTTCATTTACTCACCCAGACAAGTTTGGAGCCACTTGGGCTCCTTCAGAAGAAGTTTATATCCAGTTGCAATCAACATATACAGTATCCATATAATGGGAGTGGTGGGGACAGGACATTTGCCGCCTGTAATAAGGACTTATCTGACCCCAAAACTGCTTCAGGTAACCAATGTTTTGTTATTTATTGTTAACGCTAGTCCCCTCAGAGTTCAGAATATCTCGGAAGAGCTTCTTCGTTCTGTTCCGGGGTGTTTTAGAAGCTTTTAATACAACTACACCAACATACGATTTCAATTACATCACTGCAATGCTCCATCCCAGTTTTAGTCTGAGCAGGGCTTTCACTCTGTGCTCTACAGCAGACGACTAGACAAAAATGGCCACTGCAGATATCAACATGGTTTGTTGACCAACAGGACTAAGTTCGCCTTCCACAGCCTCCCTTTCCACAACCTATGCAGACTACAGGTGCAATGGCAGACGACTGATACGTCATTGAAATCAACGGTTAGTATAAGTTGGAATTAGATTAATTAAAAAACTATAAAACCCCCAGAAGCTTGTACCGTAGCACCTTTGAGACGTTCCGAACTCACCTGAGAATATTGCTAATTATTCATAGCAAAACTAAGGCTAAATGAAGGAGTTTCTGGGGCAGATAATGCCATCCTACAGGTGGCAAATGTCCTGCCCTCACTCTCTCCAATTATATGGATATATGCTGAAAACAACTGGATATAAACTTCTTTCAAAACACTGCAAGTGGCTCCAACGTTGTCAGGGTGGGTAAATAAACGTAATGAGTGCTACCAATAAGGTTCCGGTTGAAAGAAACCGAACTCTCCCTTTAAAGTATTTAAAGTTGAACGAAAATGTTAGGAAAACTGCAGTGGATAATCACCTTGCTCAATAAGTTCATTCAGAAGGCCACTCCACTCTTCTCTGAACAGATTGGCTCCGGTCAAGCTACCGTCTCCACCAATAACACACAGGTAAGTGATGCCCCGCTGAACAAGATTGTGAGCAGCTTTTAGCCGTCCTTCATGGGTCCGAAACTCTTTACACCGGGCACTGCCAATGACAGTTCCACCCTAAAGACAAGAAGAAAGTAATGCAAATTACTCCAAGGATTATTCAATAAAATTCACGTAGATTAAAAGATTATGCCTACTGTAAAAACATCCAAACCAGTATATTATATTTAAATGCAGAAAAAGCCTTTGATAGAGTTAACTGGAAATTTTTATTCGCAACCTTACATAAATTCGGGTTCGGAAATTCTTTTATAAACTGGTTAAAAATATTATACAGCTCCCCAACAGCATGTATTAGGACTAATAATCAAACATCATGGAGGTTTTTCCTTCAGAGAGGTACCAGGCAGGGATGTCCACTTTCTCCCTCCCTGCTATTTTTATTGAACCATTAGCAGCAGCTATTAGGCAAACTAATAATATTAAAGGTATACAATGCAATAAAATAGAACATAAAATTAGTCTGTACGCAGATGATGTACTACTTTTTCTACAGCATACACAAACCTCTCTCTCTCTCAGGTAAGTGAGTTGATAAAATCTTATGCTAGAGTCTCAGACTATTCCATAAATTGATTAAAATCTACAGTCCTTCCAATCAATTGTTCCTTCCAGAGTCTCGTAGCTGTGTAACTCCGGTTATAAGAAATATTACATATTTAGGAATATATATCTCACCAACACTGGCAGACTTATCAAAGCTAAACTATGTCCAACTTTAAAAAAAAAGTGGAATATGATCTGGCTAGATGGAAATCCCTTCCCATATCACTTATTGGAAGAGTTTCTACAATAAAAATGATGTCTTTGCCTAGAATTGATTATTTATTCTCAATGATTCCAAGCAAACCATCACCTGATTGGTTTAGATCTCTGGACTCCTCTGTTTCTAAATTTCTTTGGAAAGATAAACCCCCATGTATCAGCTTGAAAACACTGCAGAAGTCAAAAGATAAAGATGATCTATAGATACCAAACTACACTATTTCTTAGCCAACAGACTCCAATACATATCAAGATGGTTAAAACACAGTTCTCTCGATGAGTCCTGCATAGATGTTGAACAGACACTATGCTATAAGATACAACTTTCAGACCTACCATTTATTAGCTCAAATATAAAACAAACTGAATGTTTTAAAAGTATCAGTAACAGCTCCTCTCAGACAGCTTGGTGGGAGTCCTTACTAAACCCATGCAGAGGTACACCCATCTGGAACAACCTGGACATCTCACGAAAAAAAAAAATGTATGATGAATTATCCAAACAGGTGTTGTAAAGTAATTGAATACCTGGAACACATTTTTGACGAAACAGACATTACACAATTACACAAAACATTACAGACATTCCCGTGTGGTCACACAACACGGAATTAGCAAGAATAAATTCTTCAGGTGCGAAGGATTGCGCATTGAACTGCTATTGAAAATTATCTAATTCACATTTTGTGGGGACTAAACCCATAGGACATGTAGCATTATGCTAGCATTTTATATCTTGAAAAAAGAAGACCTTCCTTGATAGAAACATAATTGTGGATATGTTTAATGTAAGTAATGGAAATAAAATTGAATTGCACAGTATATTATTTGAAGTGCACACTTCCAACTGGGAGTGATATAATTCCTGAAGACAGTAGCAAGATAACTTATCTGTTGTCAAAGAAGGGATGGTTTGAAGTACCAACCAACTAACAAACTAACCCAACTACTAACTCCTGGTATTTTTCTTTGAGACAAAGGCATGGCCAAAAAATTTCCACTACATAGAAGGAAATAGTGAGTTGTGGTGCAACGGAGAGCACATTGAACTTCTAGACTAAGAGAGGTAACTTGAAGGTGGTATGTTCAAGTCCCACCAGAGTCAAACAATTATATGCTTCAAATCCTAGGAAACCTTTCTACCTAAGAAATGGTGCTTTGTCAAAGGCACATCAATGAAAAGGTCTAGTGCTTTTCCAATGTTTCAGAAGGGCACACTGCCAACTCCAAGTGATATAACTCTTCAAGAATTTAGATCAAAAAAACAACTTATCTGTTGTATGACAAGGGATTATTTGAAAGTATTTGTATGGTTGAAAAGTCAATACTACCAACTCGCAGGACCTTTTCCTCTAGACAAAACCATGGCCAAAAAACTTCTATGCCACTCATCCATAAGTTCAAGCTTGATGTATTGTTTGACAATTACCGATGCTTTAATGAAGACACAATTTCTTTGCAGTGTATAAATGACAGGTTTTAGGTAGTCGGAAGAAAAAGAAGAAAAAACTGTCTGCACGAGGATGTCGTTTGCAGCACAACGGTAGCATGATTTATGGCTCTGTGGCGCAATGGACAGCGCATTGGACTTCTAGGTTAAATGAGGTTATTCAAAGGTTGTGGGTTCAAGTCCCACCAGAGTCGTAACATCACCACGTTTTCAATCTGAGAAGATCATTTTATCGTGGAGTTACACTAAATGATTGCAAAATGAAAAATCTCAGAGCTTAACATGACTAAAATGTCTGTTTGCAAGCCTTCATAAATTTAAAAGCTATACACTACCGACTAGCAGAACTTTCGTTCTTTAAGACAACCATGGTTAAGAAACTTATCTGCAGCATGTATCTTCCATTCTACTGTAAGCATCCTACATGCTTGTATAACATCATATAGTAAGACAACTTTGACAATAATTCTGTTTTTTTGTTTTGTTTTTTGGAACTCTTTCAAAACAGTGCAAGGACTCTTTGGATAGCACATCAGACTTCTAGACACATCTCTTCTTTGTCAGTTGCATAAAGGTGGATATACATCCCTGGAAATGCTTCTACCTAAGACACAGTGCTTTGTCAAAAGCGCATCGCTGAAAGGTGTAGTGCATTTCCAATGTTTCAGAAGGGCACACTGCCAAGTCCAAGTGATATAACTCTTCAAGAATTTAGATCAAAAAAACAACTTATCTGTTGTATAACAAGGGATTATTTGAAAGTATTTGTATGGTTGAAAAGTCAATACTACCACCTCGCAGGACCTTTTGCTCTAGACAAAACCATGGCCAAAAAACTTCTATGCCACTCATCCATGAGTTCAAGCTTGATCTATTATTTGACAATTACCATGCTATAATGAAGACACAATTTCTTTGCAGTGTATATTTGACAGGTTTTAGGTAGTCGGAAGTAAAAACTGTCTCAGCGAGGATGTCGTATCCAGCACAACGACAGCATGATTCATGGCTATGTGGTGCAATGGACAGCGCATTGGACTTTTAGGTTAAATGAGGTTATTCAAAGGTTGTGGTTTGAAGTCCCACCAGAGTCGTAACATCACCAGGTTTTCAATCTGAAAAGATCCTTTTATCGTGGAGTTACACTAAATGATTGCACAATGAAAAATCTTGGAGCCTAACATGACTAAAATGTCTGTTTGCAAGCCTTCATATATTTAAAAGGTATACACTACCAACTAGCAGATTATTTGAAAGTATTTGTATGGTTGAAAAGTCAATACTACCAACTCGCAGGACCTTTTCCTCTAGACAAAACCATGGCCAAAAAGATTCTATGCCACTCATCCATGAGTTCAAGCTTGGTCTATTGTTTGACTATTTCCATGCTATAATGAAGACACAATTTCTTTGCAGTGTATATTTGACAGGTTTTAGGTAGTCGGAAGTAAAAACTGTCTCCCCGAGGATGTTAATTGCAGCACAACGCTAGCATGATTCATGGCTCTGTGGCGCAATGGACAGCGCATTGGACTTCTAGGTTAAATGAGGTTATTCAAAGGTTGTGGGTTCAAGTCCCACCAGAGTCGTAACATTACCACGTTTTCAATCTGAAAAGATCCTTTTATCGTGGAGTTACACTAAATGATTGCAAAATGAAAAATCTCGGAGCCTAACATGACTAAAATGTCTGTTTGCAAGCCTTCATATATTTAAAAGGTATACACTACCAACTAGCAGAACTTTCGTTCTTTAAGACAACCATGGTTAAGAAACTTCTCTGCAGCATGTATCTTCCATTCTACTGTTAGCATCCTACATGCTTGTATAACATCATATAGTAAGACAACTTTGACAATAATTCTGATTTTGTTTTGTTTTTTGGAACTCTTTCAAAACAGTGCAGGGACTCTTTGGATAGCACATCAGACTTCTAGACACATCTCTTCTTTCTCATTTGCATAAAGGTGGATATACATCCCTGGAAATGCTTCTACCTAAGACACAGTGCTTTGTCAAAAGCGCATCGCTGAAAAGGTGTAGTGCATTTCCAATGTTTCAGAAGGGCACACTGCCAACTACAAGTGATATAACTCTTCAAGAATTTAGATCAAAAAAACAACTTATCTGTTGTATGACAAGGGATTATTTGAAAGTATTTGTATGGTTGAAAAGTCAATACTACCAACTCGCAGGACCTTTTCCTCTAGACAAAACCATGGCCAAAAAACTTCTATGCCACTCATCCATGAGTTCAAGCCCTGTCTATTGTTTGACAATTCCCATGCTATAATGAAGACACAATTTCTTTGCAGTGTATAAATGACAGGTTTTAGGTAGTCGGAAGCAAAAACTGTCTGCCCAAGGATGTCATTTGCAGCACAACGGTAGCATGATTCATGGCTCTGTGGCGCAATGGACAGCGCATTGGACTTCTAGGTTAAATGAGGTTATTCAAAGGTTGTGGGTTCGAGTCCCACCAGAGTCGTAACATCACCATGTTTTCAATCTGAAAAGATCCTTTTATCGTGGAGTTACACTAAATGATTGCAAAATGAAAAATCTCGGAGCCTAACATGACTAAAATGTCTGTTTGCAAGCCTTCATATATTTAAAAGGTATACACTACCAACTAGCAGAACTTTCGTTCTTTAAGACAACCATGGTTAAGAAACTTCTCTGCAGCATGTATCTTCCATTCTACTGTTAGCATCCTACATGCTTGTATAACATCATATAGTAAGACAACTTTGACAATAATTCTGTTTTTGTTTTGTTTTTTGGAACGCTTTCAAAACAGTGCAAGGACTCTTTGGATAGCACATCAGACTTCTAGACACATCTCTTCTTTGTCAGTTGCATAAAGGTGGATATACATCCCTGGAAATGCTTCTACCTAAGACACAGTGCTTTGTCAAAAGCGCATCGCTGAAAAGGTGTAGTGTATTTCCAATGTTTCAGAAGGGCACACTGCCAAGTCCAAGTGATATAACTCTTCAAGAATTTAGATCAAAAAAACAACTTATCTGTTGTATGACAAGGGATTATTTGAAAGTATTTGTATGGTTGAAAAGTCAATACTACCAACTCGCAGGACCTTTTCCTCTAGACAAAACCATGGCCAAAAAGATTCTATGCCACTCATCCATGAGTTCAAGCTTGGTCTATTGTTTGACTATTTCCATGCTATAATGAAGACACACTTTCTTTGCAGTGTATATTTGACAGGTTTTAGGTAGTCGGAAGTAAAAACTGTCTCCACGAGGATGTTAAATACAGCACAACGCTAGCATGATTCGTGGCTCTGTGGCGCAATGGACAGCGCATTGGACTTCTAGGTTAAATGAGGTTATTCAAAGGTTGTGGGTTCGAGTCCCACCAGAGTCGTAACATTACTAAGTTTTCAATCTGAAAAGATCCTTTTATCGTGGAGTTACACTAAATGATTGCAAAATGAAAAATCTCGGAGCCTAACATGACTAAAATGTCTGTTTGCAAGCCTTCATATATTTAAAAGGTATACACTACCAACTAGCAGAACTTTCGTTCTTTAAGACAACCATGGTTAAGAAACTTCTCTGCAGCATGTATCTTCCATTCTACTGTTAGCATCCTACATGCTTGTATAACATCATATAGTAAGACAACTTTGACAATAATTCTGTTTTTGTTTTGTTTTTTTGGAACTCTTTCAAAACAGTGCAAGGACTCTTTGGATAGCACATCAGACTTCTAGACACATCTCTTCTTTGTCAGTTGCATAAAGGTGGATATACATCCCTGGAAATGCTTCTACCTAAGACACAGTGCTTTGTCAAAAGCGCATCGCTGAAAAGGTGTAGTGCATTTCCAATGTTTCAGAAGGGGCACACTGGCCAAGTCCAAGTGAATATAAAAAAAAACCCTCTTCCAAGGGGAATTTAGATCAAAAAAACAACTTATCTGTTGTATAACAAGGGATTATTTGAAAGTATTTGTATGGTTGAAAAGTCAATACTACCAACTCGCAGGACCTTTTCCTCTAGACAAAACCATGGCCAAAAAACTTCTATGCCACTCATCCATGAGTTCAAGCTTGGTCTATTGTTTGACTATTTCCATGCTATAATGAAGACACAATTTCTTTGCAGTGTATATTTGACAGGTTTTAGGTAGTCGGAAGTAAAAACTGTCTCCCCGAGGATGTCGTATGCAGCACAATGCTAGCATGATTCAAGGCTCTGTGGCGCAATGGACAGCGCATTGGACTTCTAGGTTAAATGAGGTTATTCAAAGGTTGTGGGTTCAAGTCCCACCAGAGTTGTAACATTACCACATTTTCAATCTGAAAAGATCCTTTTATCGTGGAGTTACACTAAATGATAGCAAAATGAAAAATCTCGGAGCCTAACATGACTAAAATGTCTGTTTGCAAGCCTTCATATATTTAAAAGGTATACACTACCAACTAGCAGAACTTTCGTTCTTTAAGACAACCATGGTTAAGAAACTTTGTAGAAGCCAAAATTTGGGCCTGCGTGGCACGTGTAATCAACACGTGCATCAATTCTCAGAAGCTGACAAGATGTACGTGGTAATTCCACGAAAGACTTGTCATTAAGCGATTCTAGGAAATGTTTTGTTCCCAGCTTTTCTGGCCTCTTCAGAACCAGACAATTAGGCGCCTTCAAGATAAACTAATATCAAGCCGCTGGCCAAGAACACCAGATGGTTCCCGTAAGTGACGCAGTGATCAAGTATAAAAGATAGGGCTCCTTTTAGAGAAGAGGAGAGGGTTTTAGGTGGTCTGCTGGGATCTCAGCGTGGACGTCTGCTCAGAGATAAGGTATGTCAATTGTTAATAGACAATGGATATAGAATGTTAGATATAGAGGTCAATGACCTATGTAGCATTGTATTGAGAACCAAGATCCAATAAAACCCGGCTGAAGCTACTTCCTAGAACAGAAGCTGTGTTGTCCTGAGTCTTCATTATAGCTATATATCTATATCTATGTTTTGCATGTAATTAAAACCAACAACATTTGGCGAGCTTAGCCAGGGTCTGACAGCAGCCGAACGCACCCCGGCTTCAGGGGAGAACGGCCGGCCAAAATAGATCCTTCTAAAGGTAAAATAATTTTACATTTTCTCCTCTGGTGTCGGAGTTTGTCTGGATGCTAAAGTCAGAAGAAGTTCCTAGGCTTTATCAGCTTCTTATCTGGAAATACGCTGCAGCCAAATATCTCCCGGGAGATAGAGCTGTCTAAAATTTGCTTATAAGTGTTAAAAAGGAAAAGAACCCTGAGCAGATACGAGAACCAAAATTGGACTTAGAGACAGCTGTAAAGAGAAAAAGAAGAGACAAAGAAGAGATAAAAGAGACAATATAAGAAAAACAGAGTAAATGAAAATAGAGGTAAAAGAAACTGTGCCTTAGTTTTAAGAAAGAACAAAAAAAATAGTATAAATGAGAAAATAATAAATAAATAAAAAGTTCTGCTTTAAGAACTTTTGGAAAAAAAAAAAAGGAAAAAACCCTTAGAGTAACAAAAAAAAAAACCTCTTGAGAAGTATTTGTGAAAAAGAATACTCTGTGTGAAACTGTGTTAAAGAAAATAGCGCTAAGAGTTAAGAGTTAAAGAGTAAAGAGTTAAATTGAAGCTTCATAAAGAGAAAATAGCAGTAGTGTGCTATTGTGTGAGTTAAAGAATTAAGACAGTCGACTGTAAAAAGGTAAAAAGAGTAGTAATGATAATAATCAATGATAATAATTACTACTATAAAGTGCACATATTATAAAAAAATAAAAAATAAATTAATTTGGATTGGATTTAAAACCCTGCAGGTTTAAAATTTAGGACATTAAAGTACAACAATTAAACAAATAAAAAACAACAGACCAAACTGGGAGAATAGGGAAAGTTTATTTCAAAGTAAATAGACACGGACATTGACGTGACCTTTGACAAATGCATGGTTTGACAGATCTGCTATAATAATGATTTTGTGTGTATAACTGCCGCTGCACACTGCTTGCAAAAATGCTCTGAATGACATTGCATGCTGTTGATTCGGTTGCTTGTGGGTTGCATGTGGATCGGTGGCAGGTTTTGTGCTGTGTGCTGATTGCTATGTTCACTGTTATATTTTACACTTTTGGTTCGGTTTCGATGTGTTGAGGTTGCTTTGGGTGTTCTTGCTGAAGGAGGCTGCTTGGAGTGCGTTGTTGTGCTGAAGAAGATTGATAGTGTTGTAATTGGCGCTGTGCTGAGAATTCAGAGTGGATTATACTTTACGAGTTGCACAAACTGTGGAGCTGATTGTCTTTTTTCCTCTCTCAGCGGAAGCGTGCTGGGCCCATAACCCAGAGGTCGATGGTTCACATTTGGCGAGAAGCTTTAAACATCTGTAAAACAGCAAACAGTTAAATAACTAATATTTATGTAAAGCTTTAGTTTAAGTACAAAAGCTTGTGCTTTTAGAAAGTAACAGAGCTCTGTTGGGTTGTTGTTGAAAATCTGGTTTGATTTTTTCTTTTTTCAACTCTCTGGCTTGCAAGAGAAGAAAGGCATTTCCTGTTATTGAAGGCGCACTCAAACGCACACACACACACACATACACACACGCTCACACACACACGCACACACATTTTTGCGCAACCCTCTGCAGACGTCAAAGGAAATATAAGCCAGAAAACCGTTTGATCTCTGTTTTAAAACAAAAGTGAACAGCTTAAATCGATGTTATAAGTGTTAAAACTATCGCACCAACAAGCTTATAACTAGGATTGTCATATACACACAGACACATACGCATTAAAAACAACCCAACTAAGTACAGATAAAGATAATTCACGACTTACCGGAGAGGGCTGTATTGCTCGGTTTGCAGGCTATAAGTTGAATTGCTGGGGTAGCAAGTAAGAGAAAGCTCGGATCTGTTCTGGTCAACAGGGAAGCAAACTGAGAGAAGGGGCGTCGCCCTTAAGCCAACTCATCTCCTCCTCCACTGCATAATTCTGCCTGAAGACCCTCCTAGGGACCAGCCCTCCAAATTTACCCTTGGTCAAAAAAAAAGTTAGCAGCAAGCACAGCTGTGAACTGATCAGTGTGGTGTGCTCATGAAATTGAAATAAACTATATTTTAAACATTGCTTTGCCTATTAAGCTTACTCCTATTAATGAAACATAAAATAGACAACATCATTTGAGCTTTGAGAGTATATTGTTAAAAACTAATTGATTATTTACACAGTTGCTTCACCCATACTGAGATAACAATAAGGGAAAATCCTTTCCTGACTTTTTGTTCTATAGTTGAATTATTCCAATGATGAAGCATTAACCTTGATGTCTTTTTATAAAGGATCTAATTAAAGGACATTTTCAAAATAATAAAACAACTCACTGCTTACAAAAACAGAAGTTAATAGAAAATACACAGATCTAAAGATCAGGACTTAACCTCCCCTCCCTTCTTTCAGAACAGCAAGAAGGATCATAATCAACTGATAATTTGTGGAATTGCCATTAAATAAATAAAATATTCTCATTAAACTAAAACACTTTAAAAATCTGAAACACAAATACACTAGAGTTCATCATGGCTGCCGACCCTGTCTCCATTCTGTCAGTAAAAAATCCTGAATTAGCAAAAGACATCGATAAAATATCTCAGAAATGGTATAAACGAACCAAAAACTTTACAAACCCCTGGCCACAAGGAGGTTCATTCGACTTGCTCTTGAATGAAATAATGGAACAAAGGATTCTTGACTACAAAGCCAAACAAAATAGGAAAAATAGAAAAGAAAAAAGACAAAAAGAACTACAGATTCTAAAACTTTTCAGAACTGAAGGTGATAATTTCAGAGGAAATCTCAAAGCAATGATTACAAGCCTGACTGAAAAACAGGGAGAGTTAAATCTACCTGAAAAGCAAACAGAAACAAAACCACTTGTAAATCAAGATCCTACACAAGGCATTTACCCATGCCTGCAAGGTGATCTACACATAAATGCTAACTTTGATATAAAGAAAGATGATATGGAAGAATACGCACCACTGCTAAGATTAACAGGAACCAGCTTATCAGAAGAAAGCGGAGAAGGGAATGGACTTCCATCCCCACAACAATTACGATCACCTGTCCATTGCAGTACTACCATTAAGAAACCTGAATTCAGAGACTGCTATGCAGGAATAAAGACACAAAACCCTGAGACTGTCAAGGATCAGTTCTGGCAAACACTGCAAAATAAATATCTCAATCCCAACAGGGAAGTTAAATGAACAATAATAAATGAATTAGAAAAAGAGATTGATAAATGTTACAATACATTTGTAGAACCACAACAATCAGATGACAAAGGACAACAAAAAGAAACAAAAGTAAAACAAAAGGACTTTAACCTTAATTATCGTCCCAATTGCTACTCACCAACACCAACCACCTCAGCAGCCCAGCCAACACATCAGAACCCAGCGGAAACTGCAACAAACATTGTGGTGGATGCACAAAAGCAGCATGACTTACGCGACAGAGAAAAAATTAAAAAACCCCAAAGGTTCCCTGATGGGGCAATGTGCCCTATTTTGGTAAAGGGCAATAACATAAATTATGTTCCCTGGCAAATGTTAGACCTCAATGGCTTGGTGGCCCGTCTGCCCGATATACACGACGGGGCGACAAGGTGGGTCAGAGCATTCGAGGAACAGACTACCGGACTGATGCTCGCCCTGGGGGACATTAAAGCGATACTAGCAAGAGTCATGGGCATGACTGCCATGAACAATATGCTAAATGAAGGAGATCTTTGTTTTATAACGGACTCCGACAATGATGGGGGGACCTTCAACCCCTACAGAAACAGGGTATGGGACCTACTGAGGAAACAATACCCCACAAATGTTGACCCATCCGTCTTAAAAGGCGAAGGAATATCAGAAGGGGGAGAATCCAGCTGCGTACGTAGAACGACAGCTCAAAAGATGGCAAGAAGAAACGGAAAGCGACCCTAATGAAAATGCCGTGATGCGGACATTGTTTCGGTCATCCCTAATGGCTGCTCTCCCAGAAAAAGTGAAGGAGAGACTTGAAAAAACAGTTGGGATTCACTCCATGAGCCATGTCATGTTCAGGGAAAATGTGTGCCATATTATTGGAATATACAGAAAGGAGCTTTTGAAAGCCCAAGAAGATGAAAGAAACGCTCAACGAAAACTTACACAGCTCCACATTGCAGAACTACAAGATAAAGCTAAAGCAAAGCAAACGAAACCAGCAACTGCTTTAGAGACTGAAGGACATACTACACAAATGGTTATGACACCACAGCCGCCTAATCCCCCACCAATCCCCCTCCTGTGATTAATATATTCCCAAATCGAAGGGGTGGTCGAGGAATGGGCCAAAGACGTCCATTTTACCGCAGAACTTGGAGTGAAGGGCAAAGAGGCAGAGGCGCAAGGCCTTATGGAGACTGTTGCTGGGTGTGCAATCGGCCGGGACATCTGGCCCGAGATTGCGAGGATGCACCTGTTGCCCCTGAGTGGGACGGGCGGGGCCGTACAGGACAGAGAGGCAATTTTAGAGGTCCAGTGAACCACTTTACAAATTCACGCTAGGGGTGCCATGAGAATCCTGCAGGGGAGTTTCAAATTTCTCTAAACGTAGAACGTGATCCATTCATTGAAGTAAAATTAGAAGGGAAACCGACAAACATGCTAATTGATACTGGAGCTAGTTACACTTGTGTAAACACAAGCTTTGCAAAACACCTCCCCTTGACGGATAAGTTCATCAAAACCGTAGGATTCTCAGGCATACCACAGTTCAATCCAGTAACAGCTCCAATAAAATTAAGCATTGACGAAAGCGAAATTGAGATTCCCATCCTTGTGTCAAATCAAACACCAGTAAATCTTTTGGGAAGAGATGTACTTTGCAAACTAAATGCAAAAATTTGGTGTTCACCACAAGGGATATACATTGACAGCTCTGGATTGGATCTACAGATGCATGTTAACACAGAGCTGGCAAAAGTCTACTGGCTAGGTAACATTTCTGAAACAGTAACTGACATTTTTGGAAAATGGGAAAAATTCATCAAAGCACAGATCCCTAATTCAACCAAACCATTCAGTAGCTTTCATTGCACTATGTTCTATGATCCATCGTGCAGTGAGATATTCGAGGAAGAATGGGACAAAGCAACTAAAGACTTACAGGTTGAGCTAGAAATAGGTTACATTTTGATAGGAAAACAAGGGGCAGCCCTAAATGTAAAAACAAACCCATTCATCGAGAGATGGTACTGTGTACCAGAATCTGTACCTCATATCACGTTACTAGTCAACAAAGGCTTTGAATCCAAAGACTTGGGGCCTATGATGCTGGCAGCCACACAGGCCTCTTGGCAAACAACAGACAACCCTTTAATCCTCACAACTAAAGATTCAACCATGATCAAAATCCTTTGTGAAACATCTGCACTAGCAAAACCACAAGTAGTGTCAGTCCCAAAGAAACAACAAAAGCAACAACTCACACAATCTAAAACAAAGGCATAAAAACACCAACAGGACACATCCCAATACCTGAAGGTCCATTCAGACACCTTGTCATTGACTATGCAGACATGATAAAAACAGTGCAGGGAAAGCGATACATGTTGGTTGTGATTGACAGATTCAGCCGATGGGTTGAAGCAATCCCTTCTAAGGATATGAGCGCAGAAACTGCTGTGAAATTTCTGGTCAGAGAGGTTATTCCTCGGTTTGGAATTCAAACAGAGCTTTCATCAGACAATGGCCCAGCTTTCATTCATAAAGTATTTAAGGGAGTCTTGCAGCAGTTGAGGATTAAACAGAGATTAGGAGCAGTCTATCATCCCCAATCCCAGGAAGTATAGAAAGGGTAAACTTGACCTTGAAAACTAAGATCAGGAAGGTGTGTGCATGTGCCAAACTAAACTGGGTGGATGCGTTGCCGCTTGCTTTGCTTTCTTACCGCATGCAAGAAAACAGAGTAACTCACTTGTCTCCACATGAAGCTCTAACAGGCAGGCCAATGCCGGTCTCACAGTTTTGTGGTCCCCATAAGGGACCATCACTTGAGCAAGCAGAGCAAGATCTCAAAAGCTATGTCAGGCAACTAACTAGTATCCACAAAGCAATCTATTTCCAGGAAAAAGAAAAAGAGGCTGCCATAAGCAGAGATATCGAAGGTCCGGTGGCTCCTGGAGATCAGGTTTATATTAAGGTCTTCCGGAGGAAATGGCATGAACCAAGGCGCGAGGGACCATTTCTCGTGGTTCAGGCAACCCCCACGGCAATCCAGGTTGACGGTTCCTCAACGTGGTATCATCTGAGCCACTGCACCAAAGTCAGAGAAACAAAACAGGAGAGTACCCATCGAGAAAATAAGAAAGAAAAAACTGAAAATCATGAAAAAGATTGTGGGTCTGATAACTGTACTATCTTGGATGGTGGCAGGAATGCTGGTGATGAAGGAATTAGTCCTGGAGGAGGTGAAGACAATTCCCAAAGGAGCAGAAGGCAACGCCCGGTCACTAGAGCATTCGCGAAGACGGCAGCAAGAAGACACAACACCACAAGTTAAGAATGACGCTGACATGTCACTACACCGCACCAGATCAGTCAGGACACCAGTATTCAATAGTTTAAAACACACACTTCATTCACGAACACGTAGACAAACAGAAAATGTTAAGGAAGTTAAACTACCTACACTAGCACAGAGACCTGAGGATAGATTTAAGATCGTGTGGGAGCTACCAACAGAACCCCCACCTATTGAAGCACCTACTATATTAGTAGACTCACCTACACTGGTAACAGAAAAACTCTCACCTATTGTGCTACCTGAAATAGTAAAGACAACACCTGTACAAACAGCAATTAACAGGCCAACAACTAATCAAGCAGCGCCAGTTGCTCCCACCCCACCTGTAGCTAATAATAAGCCTTCCATGAAACAGGCAACCAATGTAGTTACACAAAGTATGATTAAGCCAGGTGACGAGGTCAGTTCTGACCGTCGTCAGGGGGGACTAGATACAATTAAGGGATCACAATATCAAAATACAAATGATCCTAGCTATAAACCGATTAGAACAAAATCAATTAATGTGATCATCCCCAGAGCAAAAGGGCCAAAGTTAACAACAGATAAACCTTGGGAAGAAGCTAACCAAAATAGCTGGTATTTATGGGCATGGTATACAGCAAGAGAAATGACTTCCAAAGAATGTATTATATGTTCTGGTTCACCAAGAATTCCTCCAATTGCAATTCCAGAAAAATATACCTTTGAGGAATGTGCTTCAGTACAAAAACAAGCTTGTAAATTAGGAGAATTCAACAATGCAAGTGGTACACCATTATTTTTCAGATTTTCCATGTGTGGAATTAAATGCAGATTACTCTATGGGTCGAGAAGAATTCATAATTATTTAGACGAACATAGAGGTTACAAAATAGGAGACAAATGTGCAGAATTTAACATTTCAACAGCACAAAATGGTCCTCCAACTACGTATAAAGTAGACTATGATGCTGAATATGAATGTTTTGCTAGCGGAGGCTTCTCTGAGAGTGAAGGAACCTTGATGGGTAACACAACAGTCAACTGTAAGGTAACTTGGGTTCTATCATGGTTTCCACATGCTAACGTGACACCTATTTTTGTTACCACACCAGTTTGGTATGAAAAACCTGAAACCCTGAGTCAGACCTGTGATAATATGACTATGACACTCCCTCCTCTATACTTTCTGAGTGAACAAACTTGGGCAATAGCAGATAGTTATTTTATGTGTGGAGATGACATCCTAAGAAACACTTTGCCACCACGATGGATAGGTTTGTGCACCGTGGTAAGATTGAAAATACCTGTCACAATGTTGTATGAAGGTGTGAATGAGATAATTAACCTTGATCGTTTGAATGCTAATCCTAGAGTAAAGAGACAGTATGTGCCAGATCAGAATGTTTATCTTGATATAATAGGACAACCCAAAGGAATTCCAAATGAATTCAAGGCAAGACATGAAGTAAAAGCAGGATTTGAGTCAATAATTCCTCAGATTACCATAAATAAGAATGTAGAATGGATTAATTATATTTATTATAATCAACAGCGAATCCTTAATTATACTGGAGATGCTCTTGGAATGTTAGGTCAACAATTACATGAGACTAGTAAGATGACTCTACAAAATCGACAGGCTTTGGACTGGCTGTTGGCAGATAAAGGAGGAGTCTGCGAATTATTTCAAGATACAGAATGTTGCACGTATATTCCATCACACACTTCTAACGAAGGATCCTTTACTGCCGCAATGACAAAACTTAGAGCACTTAGAGAAGAACTTAGTTTGAATGCTGGGAAGAATGACTGGTCTGGGGGGTGGTTAGATCTAAATTTAGGAGATTGGAAAGCAATGCTAATTAAGGTGGCAATTAGTGCGACCATAGTTCTAATTGTAATTTTCTTATTGACATGTCTCGTCATACCTGTGGTGAGGAGAGTATGGACAAGGACACTGATCAAACAGATGAACCTGGCTGCTGCAACCCAGCTGATCCAGTTGGAAGTGATCGCAATGAACAATCCTTCTGCCCCCAACATGTCTAAGTATCTAAGCCAAGACTGTTAAACAAGCTCAATTAAGTGCTTTCTGACTACAAGTCCCCTCCAGGACACCATCACCTCATCACCCCTTCATCCTTCATCGTAACCTTCAAGAAGGATTTATACTCTTACTCTATTCATTGTGTTCATTATATGTGGACTATCGAGACTGTTTAACACCATATCGATCATACCTTCCCGGGATGGACAAGATCAACATTTTCTCATCTGTTATATGTTATGTGTTTCATATATTATTTCTAGTATGTTACAACAAATAAGCCAGCTGGTAATTTGAATTTATAACTAAGTTGAATGTTTTAATGTTTACATTTATTCTCATTTGTGTCATTTACTCTCACTTGTGTCAGACTTATTAAGGATTGCATTTAATCACATTTTGGTAATGCTATATTAAGGATTATGCCTCATGTCGCTTGAAGGTCCGGTGGACCGTAAGGTTGTCGCCTGGCCGGAGGGGCAGTGGGATAATTTTCCCTGTTCTTGTAGCGACAGGTTTTTGATCCCACACAACGGACCACAACTGACATAGGTTTGATTGTTACTCACCATTGCTTTGGACACGTGTAATCCTGCATAAGTCCCATTATAATGTTACTTTTATGTGTCTGTCATATGCCTATTTACCACAGTATATCCTACCATATTGATGTTTACTTACCATATAATACTCATATTAACTGCATTTATAGGTAGCTAATTAGTGATGCCTAATGGCATCAAACCGGGGAATGTAGAAGCCAAAATTTGGGCCTGCATGGCACGTGTAATCAACACGTGCATCAATTCTCAGAAGCTGACAAGATGTACGTGGTAATTCCACGAAAGACTTGTCATTAAGCGATTCTAGGAAATGTTTTGTTCCCAGCTTTTCTGGCCTCTTCAGAACCAGACAATTAGGCGCCTTCAAGATAAACTAATATCAAGCCGCTGGCCAAGAACACCAGATGCTTCCCGTAAGTGACGCAGTGATCAAGTATAAAAGATAGGGCTCCTTTTAGAGAAGAGGAGAGGGGGTTTTTGTGTGATTTTCAGGATCTCCAGCGTTGGACGTCTGCTCAGAGATATGGTAGGTATGTCACTTGTTAACAGACAATGGATACAGAATGTTAGATATCGAGGTCAATGACCTATGTAGCATTGTATTGAGAACCAAAGATCCAATAAAACCCGGCTGAAGCTACTTTCTAGAACAGAAGCTGTGTTGTCCTGAGTCTTCATTATAGCTAAATATCTATATCTATGTTTTGCATGTAATTAAAACCACTAAACAATTCTCTGCTGCATGTATCAGGAAAGTCACAGCCCACCGTACCCACAGCCCCTCACCCTGATGGCTCCCATAACATCATATAGTAAGACAACTTTGACAATAATTCTGTTTTTGTTTTGTTTTTTGGAACGCTTTCAAAACAGTGCAAGGACTCTTTGGATAGCACATCAGACTTCTAGACACATCTCTTCTTTGTCAGTTGCATAAAGGTGGATATACATCCCTGGAAATGCTTCTACCTAAGACACAGTGCTTTGTCAAAAGCGCATCGCTGAAAAGGTGTAGTGTATTTCCAATTTTTCAGAAGGGCACACTGCCAAGTCGAAGTGATATAACTCTTCAAGAATTTAGATCAAAAAAACAACTTATCTGTTGTATGACAAGGGATTATTTGAAAGTATTTGTATGGTTGAAAAGTCAATACTACCAACTCGCAGGACCTTTTCCTCTAGACAAAACCATGGCCAAAAAACTTCTATGCCACTCATCCATGAGTTCAAGCCCTGTCTATTGTTTGACAATTTCCATGCTATAATGAAGACACAATTTCTTTGCAGTGTATAAATGACAGGTTTTAGGTAGTCGGAAGTGAAAACTGTCTCCCCGAGGATGTCGTATGCAGCACAACGCTAGCATGATTCATGGCTCTGTGGCGCAATGGACAGCGCATTGGACTTCTAGGTTAAATGAGGTTATTCAAAGGTTGTGGGTTCAAGTCCCACCAGAGTTGTAACATTACCATGTTTTCAATCTGAAAAGATCCTTTTATCGTGGAGTTACACTAAATGATTGCAAAAAGAAAAATCTCGGAGCCTAACATGACTAAAATGTCTGTTTGCAAGCCTTCATATATTTAAAAGGTATACACTACCAACTAGCAGAACTTTCGTTCT